>CAJVGC010000591.1:42128758-42188396 GCA_910822075.1 Senecio squalidus | reverse complement strand
CTTCAAGTGCAACTAGCGCGTCGAGCTGAGCCCTCTGCTTTACCTGATCCAGTGATCACGACTTCGGGACCCTCATTATTCACAATCGGCTCAGGGACCTTCATTATTAACCACCGCTCAGGGTTTCCAGAACCCGAACCATTACCTTGCGTAGTGCCCTCCTTCAGCTGAGCTACAAGCTCGGGCATCATTGCCGCCAACTGCTGAGCAATCATCTGAGCCATGTCAGGATTCGATTCATTTCCCACATTGTTCCTTCTTGCACGTATTCGCTCTCGCATTCTGATTCGCGGTATTAGCCCTCGCGTTCCGTAGCACGTCTAGCAGAACTTCGTGTCGCAACTCTCCTCTTAGGCGCCCTCGTCCTAAAATAAAAGGAAAGAAACTCGATCAGCAAATGTGTGCAAAACAAGGCCAAACGCCACAATAACAACGCGAAATAAACACGTATGAAAATAGCGCACACATTGCAATCAAAGAAAAATCAATTCAAAAAGCCTGTGGTCATAGTCCAAGTGATTTACTCAGTTCAAAATCACTCGTTCGCTATAACCTTTGGCTCTGATACCAACTTCTGTCACACCCCGCTAAAAGCGGAAACACGGGATGTTCCAGTTATAATATCAAGAGTCAAATGTTACAACAATATAACCAATAAACCAACATCAAATAACATAAAATCGTGCCACGTGTTTACAAAGTACATTACAAATTCAAAAGCGATAAATCGCCGAGTACGAATGGGTTACAAACAGTACGAAAACACAAAGTACCACAAGTTCCGAAATACACAAAACAAACATTCCAAAAAGCACGTAAGGCATGATCAACAGGAATCCTCAATTTCCTGCAAAGCGTTAAAACGACATCAACAACATGTTGGTGAATTATTCGCAAATTTAAAGTAAAAGTTGACCCATCAACAATTTTCATCAAACAACGTTAATTTCAAATGATATATCTTGTTTTCAACAACCAATAGTGAGAGGTACTTTGCCTAGACTATTCATACACTGAACCTGACCGTACAACCCCAAATCCTGAGGTCGCCAACCAAAGGTAACAAATTAGTTAACCGGCCATAACATCCGCTCCTAGAAACATTCTACCGAGCAGTGAGGGTTAGGTCTATAACCCATATAGATCTATATATATGTAACCGTTGGGCATAAAGCTTAACAAGTGTATCAGGGGGCCCCAACAAGGGCTAATGGCTTAATCTAAGGCAGACCTAATCCACTAGGCAAACAAGATAATCAACAATTTTCCGCATACAAGCAGACATTTTAAAATACGCTTTACAGCCCAAAATATTTAAAACAAGGGCTACGAATAACTCACAGATAAACTTCAGCAAACAAATATCGGGTACACCAAACACAGAGCTACAACTCCACCGCCTAAGTGCCTTAAAACAATAAACAATATAGTCTCAGTATCTCTATAAGTCTAGGTCCGGTTTAGCCTTGTCGGTTAAGATTAAGTTAAATAAGGTAATCCAAATATTAATAAGTTTAAATGAGGTGACGTATTTAGAAGGCGATGTTCCGCGTCAAACACGACCGCTCGGAGAGATATCGGCATTCCACGTCATAACCGTCAACTGGAAAAGAATGATAATCCGAATCGAAAATGATTGCTAGGAGTATCGATTAATAAAATATCGTTATCAAGTTTCAATAGATCGACCAAGGTCAACGGAAACAATGTTGACTTGGTTAAAGTCAAACGTAAGGAATGTTGACTTTATAAAAGTCAAAGTCACAGATGTTGACTTATGAAAGTCAAATGTCATTTATGTTGACTTATTAAAGTCAAAATCAATTTAAAAGTCCAATTTGGCACTTTGGATAATTTGATGTCTTACTTTTCAAAATATAAGAGTAATATAATATTCAAAACCATTTCACCAAGAGTTTGTCGTAAAAACGCATTTGATAATTTTAGATTACGAACGTGTTATGAAACGAAGGTTTATTTGTTGAAAGAGGTTAAAACATCCGATTTAAGTAATATTATGGCTTTTATAAATAAGTTAGCGTCTTTGAGTCCAAAGACGATGTTATAATGTAATATATTACTTTTATGCACAAGTTTACTCATATTAGTGTTTTATAGTCGTAAAAAGGCGTGAAATGAATTTCGGCAGCGCTTCCGCATCGTAAATTATTAGTCCAAATACCGTACACTTTCCCGCTTGTCAAAATTGTATTTTCAAGAGTAAATAAGTCTTTCTCATAATATATAGTATGATATATGTTAAATATGTTATTTATGGTTAAATTCACATTTTAACGTCTTTTAGTCCAAAGTTGTCCAAATCCGATAATATAACATGTGTTGGTCTAATATTTATTCCTAACCATTTTTCAAGGCTAAAACCGAACATATGAAAAATGAGAAATTAGGAAGAAAATCAATTCTTACCGATAGCAACCGCAATTTAGCAAGTTAAGAACCCGAGACAAAATCCTTTGATGGTGTGGTGAAGAGATTTCTAACTCCAAAACACAATACACCATCCGTTAATACCAGTTCTTACGACAACAAGCTTACGGTTACGTTTAATAGTGAAACCAAACGAAAATGAGTGATCTGTTCCCCAGTTGCGGCGCAACTCATGTGCAGATTCCCACCGAAAATGTTTTTCGTGTTTAGTAAATCGGCTTTTGATGGTAGATTTGGACATGCAAGTCATAATATGTTCAAAAACACTTTCAAATAACCATTTTGTAAAGCTTTTATCATCATTTAATCAAGATCCATACACATTTTTATAAAAACTTGATTTTCATACATATTTTACCATCAACTTTTATAAAAACTCATTTTCTTTAGTTAGATGTTACATGCAATGAATAAAAGTTATAAAATACAGAAAGTTTAAGTTATTTTACCCCAAATAAAGTGAAGATTTGAAGATCAAGCTAGATGTGATGAAGATCTTGATGTGAGACGGTGATTTCGACCCGAAAACGTTATAACCCAAGTAACCCTCCAAGTGGATGCTCAAACCTTGCTCTCCATTATGAAATTAGTCATTTTTAGTGATGATAATTGTGGGTTATATTCTGGATTTACAGCCACAAGAAGAAAAAGGGGAGGAGTGTTTTTGTGTTTGTGTGTGTGTGTGTGTTCTTCAAAGAAAAGAGAGAGAGTGAGATGATTTGTGTGTGTGAAAGTGAAATGAAAATGGGGATGAATCAAGGGGTGTTAGTGATCATTTACTGGACCCAAAAGGCCTTTGGACTAGCAAAAATCCGTCACAAAAGTTTTAGGCCCGTTTAGGACGAATTGCAAAAGTTTGAAAAACCCAAGTTGCTGATCTGCATCCTCTTGCGGAGCAAGAGAATGAGTTGCGGAGCAACTCAGTCTGCAAACAGCAAAAATTCATTTTTCGTTATAAGTTATGGTTACGCACGTTCGTTGTTTAGAGTTCTCGATTGTTTTACATATGAACTTAGACAAGTTCATTATGGGTATTCTTGGTATTGTAATTCATTATATGAGGTAATTTAAATTTCAAAATGGAAATACATACTTCTCGGTAATAATATAAACACGGGCAAAGCACGATTTCTTAAGAATAGAGATACGTTAACCGACAAAATTGGCATAAACCTCCTAACTTATTTCCATGAGCATACTAACTATAAGGCACTTAGATAAAAAATCAACTTACGTCTCAAGGGACGAAACAAAATAATCACATAAACCCGATTCTCAATAATAAACCGTGAGTAAAATAAAGCGAAATACAAGGGTCAAAAACAATTGCGAATAATATTAAAATAATAACGGTAACTCAAGTACCTCAAATAGACGGGACGTCACAGCCTCCCCCAGTTAAAAGAATTTCGTCCTCGAAATTACTGATGAGCATCACTAGAAGAAAATAGATGGGGAAATTTCCGCTGCATTTCATCCTCCCGTTCCCACGTAAACTCAGCTCCATACTTAGAGTTCCATCGGACCTTTACAATAGGAATCCGACTCCGCCGCAAACGCTTGACCTCTCGGTCAACGATTTCTACCGGCTCCTCTATTACGTGAAGCGAATCATCCAAACTTAGTTTCTCCAAGGGCACCAATAAAGACTCGTCAGCAAGACACTTCTTGAGATGCGATACATGGAATACGTTGTGCACACCGCTCAACTCAGGTGGCAACTCAATACGGTAAGCCACTGGTCCCACACGAGACAAAATCTTAAACGGACCCGTAAAACGTGGACTTAGTTTGCTGCGCTTCTCAAAACGAAACACGCCCTTCCAAGGAGAAACCTTTAATAATACCATATCGCCGACCTTGAATTCCAAAGGCTTCCGACGTAAATCTGCGTACTTCTTCTGGCGATCTCTCGCGGCTACTAGACGATCCTTGATCCTAAAGATCTTATCAGTCGTCTCCTGGATCAACTCGGGACCCGTAATCTGACTATCACCAATCTCAGCCCAACAGAGTGGAGACCTACATTTACGACCGTAAAGAGCTTCAAAAGGCGCGCAATTAATACTGGAGTGGTAACTATTGTTGTACGAAAACTCGACCAACGGTAAATGTCTATCCCAACTCCCGCCAAAATCTAAAACACATGCGCGTAACATATCCTCCAACGTCTGAATCGTGCGCTCACTCTGACCATCGGTCTGAGGGTGATAAGCCGTGCTCATGTCCAATCTCGTGCCTAAAGCTCGTTGTAGCGTCTGCCAGAACCTCGAAGTAAAACGCGCGTCGCGATCCGAAATAACCGATACAGGAATTCCATGCCTGGCCACGATCTCATCAATATATAATCTAGACAACTTCTCTATTCGGTAATCTTCTCGAATAGGCATAAAATGCGCTGACTTAGTCAGCCGATCAACGATAACCCAAATAGCATCATAACCTCCTGAAGACCTAGGAAGCTTCGTAACAAAATCCATAGTGATATTTTCCCACTTCCACTGCGGGATTTCAGGCTGCTGAAGAAGGCCAGAAGGCTTCTGATTCTGAGCCTTAACCTTAGAACAGGTCAAACACTTGCCTACATACTCGGCAATCGCCCTCTTCATTCCAGGCCACCAGTAAAAATCTTTTAAGTCGTGGTACATCTTATCCGCTCCGGGATGAACGGAGTAATTCGACTTGTGACCTTCATCCAATATCAACTGCCTAAGACCGACGGGAACCCAAATACGATCCAAGAAATACAATACTCCGTCGTCTTTCGGCTCCAACTCAATAAAACCCCAAATGCCATTTTAAAATCAAAACCCTAATTCTGAAAATCCATAGGTACTTTAAAAACCCTAATATTACAAAACCCTATCCTACATTACCATTTCAAGTCCATACTCCCACACTACCCTAATAAACTTCATAATAAACAAAATAAACTATCTAAACCACTTTGTACACACCGAAATGTTGTTTTTCTTGTAGAACCGAGATTTAAACCGGTACGCGTTACAATCACGATTTAGGTGTGTAATATTTATGTTTCACAATCCCCTAGGTCATAATAGCATTAAAAATGTATAAAGAACGCTATTAGAAGCCATTTCATCCATCAAAACTCAATCAAACCCCAAATGTCATTTTAAAATTAAAACCCTAATTCTTAAAATCCATAGTTACTTAAAAAACCCTAATATTACAAACCCCTATTCTACATTACCATTTCTAGTCCATACTCCCACACTACCCAAATAGACTTCATAGTAAAAAAAATAAACTATCTAAACCACTTTATACACACCAAAATGTTGTTTTCCTTGTAAACCCGAGATTTCAACCGGTACGCGTTACAATCATGGTTTCATCCATCAAAACCTCAATCAAACCCCAAATACCATTTTAAATCAAAACCCTAATTCTGAAAATCCATAGGTACTTTAAAAACCCTAATATTACAAAACCCTATCCTACATTACCATTTCAAGTCCATACTCTCACACTACCCTAAAATACTTCATACTAAACAAAATAAACTTTCTAAACCACTTTATACACTCCAAAATGTTGTTTTCATTGGAAAATCGAGATTTCAACGGGTACGCGTTACAATCACGTTTTAGGTGTGTAATATTTATGTTTCACGATCCTGTAGGTCACAATAGCATTAAAATGTTTTAAGAAAGTTATTAGAAGCCATTTCATCCATCAAAAACTCAATCAAACCCCAAATATCATTATAAAGTCAAAACCCTAATTTTGAAAATCCATAGGTACTTTAACAACCCTAATATAACAAAACGCTATCCTACATTACAATATCGAGTCCATACTCCCACACAACCTTAATAAACTTCACGTTAATCAAAATAAACTATCTAAACCACTTTATACACACCAAAATGTTGTTTTCCTTGTAAAACCGAGATCTCAACCGGTACGCGTTACAATCACGGTTTAGGTGTGTAATATTTATGTTTCACAATCCCCTAGGTCACAATAGCATTAACAATGTCTAAAGAAAGCTATCAGAAGCCATTTTATCCATCAAAAACTCAATAAAACCCCAAATGCCATTTTAAAATCAAAACCCTAATTCTGAAAATCCATAAGTACTTTACCAACCCTAATATTACAAAACCCTATCCTACATTACCATTTCTTGTCGATACTCCTACACTACCCTAATAAACTTCATAATAAACAAAATAAACCATCTAAACCACTTTATACACACTAAAATGTTGTTTTCCTTGTAAAACCGAGATTTCAAGCGGTACGCGTTACAATCACGGTTTAGGTGTGTAATATTTATGTTTCACAATCCCGTATGTCACAATAGAATTAAGAATGTCTTAAGAACGCTATTAGACGCCATTTAATCCATCAAAAACTCAATCAAACCCCAAATACCATTTTAAATCAAAACCCTAATATTACAAAACCAAATCCTACATTACCCTTTCAAGTCTATACTCTCACACTACCCTAAAATACTTCATAGTAAACAAAATAAACTTTCTAAACCACATTATACACTCCAAAATGTTGTTTTCATTGGAAAATCGAGATTTCAACGGGTACGCGTTACAATCACGGTTTAGGTGTGTAATATTTATGTTTCACGATCCCGTAGGTCACAATAGCATTAAAAATGTTTTAACTCAATCAAACCCCAAATACCATTATAAATTCAAAACCCTAATTCTGAAAAGCCGTAGGTATTTTAACAACCCTAATATTACAAAACCCTATCCATTACCATTTCTAGTCCATACTCACCAAAATGTTGTTTTCCTTGTAAAACCGAGATTTCAAGCGAAACGCGTTACAATCACGGTTTAGGTGTGTGATATTTATGTTTCACAATCCCCTAGGTCATAATAGAATTAAGAATGTCTAAAGAACGCTATTAGAAGCCATTTCATCCATCAAAAACTCAATAGCACCCCAAACGCCATTTTCAAATCAAAACCCTAATTCTGAAAATCCATAGATACTTTAAAAACCCTAATATTACAAAACCCTATCCTACATTACCATTTCTAGTAGATACATCTACACTACCCTAATAAACTTCATAATAAACAAAATAAACCATCTAAACAACTCTATACACATCAAAATGTTGTTTTCTTTGTAAAACCGAGATTTCAACTGGTACGCGTTACAATCACGGTTTAGGTGTGTAAAATTTATGTTTCACAATCCCCTAGGTCACAATAGCATTAAGAATGTCTAAAGAAAGCTATTAGAAGCCATTTCATCCATCAAAAACTCCAGAAAACCCCAAATGACATTTTAAAATCAAAACCCTAATTCTGAAAATCCATAGGTACTTTAAAAACCCTAATATTACAAAACCCTAACCTACATTACCATTTCAAGTCCATACTCCCACACTACCCTAATAAAATTCATAATAAACAAAATAAACTATCTAAACCACTTTATACACACCAAAATGTTGTTTTTCTTGTAGAACCGAGATTTAAACCGGTACGCGTTACAATCACGACTTAGGTGTGTAATATTTATGTTGCACAATCCCCTAGGTCATAATAGCATTAAAAATGTATAAAGAACGCTATTAGAGGCCATTTCATCCATCAAAACTCAATAAAACCCCAAATGTCATTTTAAAATTAAAACCCTAATTCTTAAAATCCATAGTTACTTAAAAAACCCTAATATTACAAACCCCTATTCTACATTACCATTTCTAGTACATACTCCCACACCACCCTAATAAACTTCATAATAAACAAAATAAACTATCTAAACCACTTTATACACACCAAAATGTTGTTTTTCTTGTAGAACCGAGAGTTCAACCGATACGCGTTACAATCACGGTTTAGGTGTGTAATATTTATGTTTCACAATCCCGTATGTCACAATAGAATTAAGAATGTCTTAAGAACGCTCTCAGACGCCATTTCATCCATCAAAAACTCAATCAAACCCCAAATACCATTTTAAATCAAAACCCTAATTCTGAAAATCCATAGGTACTTTAAAAACCCCAATATTACAAAACCCTATCCTACATTACCATTTCAAGTCCATACTCTCACACTACCCTAAAATACTTCATACTAAACAAAATAAACTTTCTAAACCACTTTATACACTCCAAAATGTTGTTTTCATAGGAAAATCGAGATTTCAACGGGTACGCGTTATTATCACGGTTTAGGTGTGTAATATTTATGTTTCACGATCCTGTAGGTCACAATAGCGTTAAAATGTTTTAAGAACGTTATTAGAAGCCATTTCATACTTCAAAAACTCAATCAAACCCCAAATATCATTATAAAGTCAAAACCCTAATTCTGAAAATCCGTAGGTACTTTAACAACCCTAATATTACAAAACCCTATCCTACATTACAATATCGAGTCCATACTCCCACACAACCTTAATAAACTTCATGTTAAACAAAATAAACTATCTAAACCACTTTATACACACAAAATTGTTATTTTCCTTGTAAAACCGAGATTTCAAGCGAATCGCATTACAATCACGGTTTAGGTGTGTAATATTTATGTTTCACAATCCCCTACGTCATAATAGCATTAAGAATGTCTAAAGAACGCTATTAGAAGCCATTTCATCCATCAAAAACTCAATAACACCCCAAACGCCATTTTCAAATCAAAACCCTAATTCTGAAAATCCATAGATACTTTAAAAACCCTAATATTACAAAACCCTATCCTACATTACCATTTCTAGTCGATACTCCTACACTACCCTAATAAACTTCATAATAAAAAAAATAAACCATCTAAACCACTCTATACACACCAAAATGTTGTTTTCTTTGTAAAACCGAGATTTCAACCTGTACGCGTTACAATCACGGTTTAGGTGTGTAAAATTTATGTTTCACAATCTCCTAGTTCACAATAGCATTAAGAATGTCAAAAGAAAGCTATTACAAGCCATTTCATCCATCAAAAATTCAATAAAACCCCAAATGCCATTTTAAAATCAAAACCCTAATTCTGAAAATCCATAGGTACTTTAAAAACCCTAATATTACAAAACCCTATCCTACATTACCATTTCAAGTCCATACTCCCACACTACCCTAATAAACTTCATAATAAACAAAATAAACTATCTAAACCACTTTATACACACCAATATGTTGTTTTTCTTGTAGAACCGAGATTTAAACCGGTACGCGTTACAATCACGATTTAGGTGTGTAATATTTATGTTTCACAATCCCCTAGGTCATAATAGCATTAAAAATGTATAAAGAACGCTATTAGAAGCCATTTCATCCATCAAAACTCAATCAAACCCCAAATGTCATTTTAAAATTAAAACCCTAATTCTTAAAATCCATAGTTACTTAAAAAACCCTAATATTACAAACCCCTATTCTACATTACCATTTCTAGTCCATACTCCCACACTACCCAAATAGACTTCATAGTAAAAAAAATAAACTATCTAAACCACTTTATACACACCAAAATGTTGTTTTCCTTATAAACCCGAGATTTCAACCGGTACGCGTTACAATCACGGTTTCATCCATCAAAAACTCAATCAAACCCCAAATACCATTTTAAATCAAAACCCTAATTCTGAAAATCCATAGGTACTTTAAAAACCCTAATATTACAAAACCCTATCCTACATTACCATTTCAAGTCCATACTCTCACACTACCCTAAAATACTTCATACTAAACAAAATAAACTTTCTAAACCACTTTATACACTCCAAAATGTTGTTTTCATTGGAAAATCGAGATTTCAACGGGTACGCGTTACAATCACGTTTTAGGTGTGTAATATTTATGTTTCACGATCCTGTAGGTCACAATAGCATTAAAATGTTTTAAGAACTTTATTAGAAGCCATTTCATCCATCAAAAACTCAATCAAACCCCAAATATCATTATAAAGTCAAAACCCTAATTCTGAAAATCCATAGGTACTTTAACAACCCTATTATTACAAAACTCTATCCTACATTACAATATCGAGTCCATACTCCCACACAACCTTAATAAACTATCTAAACCACTTTATACACACCAAAATGTTGTTTTCCTTGTAAAACCGAGATTTCAACCGGTACGCGTTACAATCACGGTTTAGGTGTGTAATATTTATGTTTCACAATCCCCTAGGTCACAATAGCATTAACAATGTCTAAAGAAAGCTATCAGAAGCCATTTTATCCATCAAAAACTCAATAAAACCCCAAATGCCATTTTAAAATCAAAACCTAAATTCTGAAAATCCATAAGTACGTTACCAACCCTAATATTACAAAACCCTATCCTACATTACCATTTCTAGTCGATACTCCTACACTACCCTAATAAACTTCATAATAAACAAAATAAACCATCTAAACCACTTTATACACACTAAAATGTTGTTTTCCTTGTAAAACCGAGATTTCAAGCGGTACGCGTTACAATCACGGTTTAGGTGTGTAAAATTTGTGTTTCACAATCCCCTAGGTCACAATAGCATTAAGAATGTCTAAAGAAAGCTATTAGAAGCCATTTCATCCATCAAAAACTCAATAAAACCCCAAATGCCATTTTAAAATCATAACCCTAATTCTGAAAATCCATAGGTACTTTAAAAACCCTAATATTACAAAACCCTATCCTACATTACCATTTCAAGTCCATACTCCCACACTACCCTAATAAACTTTATAATAAACAAAATAAACTATCTAAACCACTTTATACACACCAAAATGTTGTTTTTCTTGTAGAACTGAGATTTAAACCGGTACGCGTTACAATCACGATTTAGGTGTGTAATATTTATGTTTCACAATCCCATAGGTCATAATAGCATTAAAAATGTATAAAGAACGCTATTAGAAGTCATTTCATCCATCAAAACTCAATCAAACCCCAAATGTCATTTTAAAATTAAAACCCTAATTCTTAAAATCCATAGTTACTTAAAAAACCCTAATATTACAAACCAGTATTCTACATTACCATTTCTAGTCCATACTCCCACACTACCCAAATAACCTTCATAATAAAAAAAATAAACTATCTAAACCACTTTATACACACCAAAATGTTGTTTTCCTTGTAAACCTGAGATTTCTACCGTAAGTCACAATAGAATTAAGAATGTCTTAAGAACGCTATTAGACGCCATTTTATCCATCAAAAACTCAATCAAACCCCAAATACCATTTTAAATCAAAACCCTAATTCTGAAAATCCATAGGTACTTTAAAAACCCTAATATTACAAAACCCTATCCTACATTACCATTTCAAGTCCATACTCTCACACTACCCTAAAATACTTCATACTAAACAAAATAAACTTTCTAAACCACTTTATACACTCCAAAATGTTGTTTTCATTGGAAAATCGAGATTTCAACGGGTACGCGTTACAATCACGGTTTAGGTGTGTAGTATTTATGTTTCACGATCCTGTAGGTCAAAATAGCTTTAAAAATGTTTTAAGAACATTATTAGAAGCCATTTCATCCATGAAAAACTCAATCAAACCCCAAATACCATTATAAAATCAAAACCCTAATTCTGAAAATCCATAGGTACTTTAACAACCCTAATATTACAAAACCCTATCCTACATTACCATTTCGAGTCCATACTCCTACACAACCTTAATAAACTTCATGATAAACAAAATAAACTATCTAAACCACTTTATACACACCAAATTGTTATTTTCCTTGTAAAACCGAGATGCATCGTACTCGCGACGTCGAGGCTGCCAGGCAGAGGATGCCGCCTACCCCTCAGCTTCCCCGTCCTGCCGCATTCTTGCACCTACACCGCGAGGTAAGGGGACTATCCGAGGAGGCCCAGCAGCAAGGGCTTCTCCGCTGCGAGGTCTCCGACGCCGCGCACCGATTGTCGGAACAGTCGCTGCGATTCATCGCATCGGCTCAGGCCACAGCGTGGACAATGCAGCTTCTTGTTGGGGCGTGTTTGATTATGGGGACCTTGATGGCGGTCATAGTCGCCAAGATGTTTCTCGAGAAGCGACGCTAGTCTTTTCCTTATTTATTGTACTGTAGGCTCGAGTTGTAATTTTCCATTGTACACAACTCAAATCCATATCTATTTTATTTCCAATTGTATTGTACTTGTACTTCATTGTCTCATTTAAACTATGTACCCAACGATATTATTGATTAATGGACTTTCTATCTTTATTATCTATACTTGTCATTATCGTGTGAATCTTTGAATTATGGTTGAATCATCACTATCTCTTGAATCATTGTCGTGCGTGTACTATTTGTTCTTTCATATTACTCTTGAGTGGTAATTATCATTGTTCATTAAACTGAATTATTATCGTATTCCATTCGTGCGTTCTAAATTGGATCTCTTTTTCTGTTGTAGAATCATGGCACCTAAGCGCTCAAATGCTAGCCTCATAGCCGAGCAGGTCGCTGCTCAGCTAGATGCTGCCATGCCCAACATGATCGCCCAGATCACTGCTGGGATAAACAACAATGTCAATAACAATCAACAGCAACAGCAGCAGCAGCAGCAACAACAGCATCAGGGAGGCCACCAAAACCCTCCCATCTGTACCTACAAGAGTTTCATGGCCTGCAAGCCTAAGGAATTCCACGGCACAACTAGTGTTGTAGGACTAGTGTCCTGGTTTGAGAGTATTGAGTCAGTTCTACTCATCAGTAGGTGTGCTGAGGCTGAAAAGGTGGAGTACGCCTCTTGCGTACTACACGGAAAGGCCCTGACTTGGTGGAACAGCGTAGTCCGAACCAGAGGACGCGAAACCGCCTATGCTCTCAAGTGGGACCAATTCAAGAACCTTCTGATATAGGAGTACTGCCCCAAAGGGGAAATTAAGAAGCTCGAGGCGGAGCTCTGGGATCACACGATGATCGGAAACGACATCGAAGGGTACACTACCCGCTTCCATGAGCTGGCCCGACTGGTCCGGAGGCTAGTAACTCCTGAGGAAAACCGTATTGACCGCTATGTCTCCGGTCTCGTTCCTGAGATCCGCGGAATGGTCATATCAGCTGAACCTCAAACTCTCCAGAGCCCCATCATATTAGCTCACAGACTCACCAGCAACCTCCTCACCGCTCCTGCATCTTCCAAAAAGGAGTTGGGTGAGAAGAGAAAATCCGAGAGAACCCCCAGGAGAAGCGACAGAAATAAGAAGGCCAAAACCACCCACAATTTCGCGGTAACTGCTGCAGTACCCCTACCACCACCACCGCCACCAACTGGAGTCCGAACCTACACGGGGACGAACCCCAAGTGCAACAAGTGCAACTTCCACCACCACGGGAACTGCCCGGTGTGCTTAAAATGCCAGAAGGTAGGGCACTTTGCTAGGTATTGTACGGAGAAGATAATTGTCCCGGGTCAGAAGCCGGTGTGCTTCGAATATGGGAGTGATCAGCACTTCTGGAACGGCTGTCCCAGACTCCAGAACGCCCAACCAAACCAAGGCGGGCGAGGTCGAGGACGTGCCTTCGCGCTCACAGCTGAAGAAGCCCGACATGACCCAAACGCGGTGAACGGTAGGTTTCCTGTAAACAACCACTATGCATCAATATTGTTTTATTCAGGGGCTGAGAGAAGCTTCGTATCCTTAGAATTTAGACCCCTCATTAACTTAGGATCTAAAGTTCTTAAGGATAGCTTCACCATAGAGTACGCTAACGGTCAAGAGTTCGAAGCTAAGGATATAATCTTAGGATGTTCCATATGCCTATCCGATAAAACCTTCCCCATTGACTTAATCCTGATCGAGCTGAAAAGCTTTGACGTAATCGTCGGAATGGACTGGCTATCTCGTTTCCGAGCCGAGATCGTTTGTTTCGACAAACTTATTCGTATCCCTCTCTCAAACAGTGAAACTCTAGTTGTTCAAGGAGACAAACCTGGACGACAGCTCCGTATCGTGTCCTCCATGAAAATGTGCAATTACCTCAAGAAGGACTGTGACGCGTTCCTCGCTCACGCTGTCGAACGTAAACCCAAAGAGAACCGAGTACAAGATATCCCAGTAGTCAAGGATCACCCTGAAGTCTTTCCCGAAGATTTACCCGGGCTACCGCCGCATCGACAAGTAGAATTCCGGATAGACCTGGTTCCTGGCGCAGCACCGGTCGCCAACAATCCGTATCGTCTGGCCCCACCGGAAATGCAAGAGCTATCGAAACAGCTACAAGAACTTTTGGATCACGGTCTTATTCGTCCAAGTTCGTCCCCCTGGGGAGTCCCAATACTCTTCGTTAAAAAGAAAGACAAATCCTTTCGTATGTGCATCGACTACCGCGAACTGAACAAGCTGACCGTCAAGAACCGATACCCACTTCCGAGGATCGATGATCTGTTCGACCAGTTGTAGGGTGCAACTTATTTCTCGAAAATCGACCTCCGTTCGGGTTATCATCAGGTTCGTGTCAGTGAGACCGACATTCCTAAAACCGCTTTCCGAACTCGTTACGGTCATTACGAATTCCTCGTCATGCCATTTGGTCTGACCAACGCACCAGCGGTGTTCATGGATTTGATGAACAGGGTGTGTAGACCATATTTGGAATAAAATTTGATCGTATTCATTGACGACATTCTTATCTACTCGAGAAACAAAGAGGATCACGCGAAAGACCTGAAACTTATTTTAGAACTCCTCAGAGATCAGAAACTGTACGCCAAGTTCTCGAAGTGTGAATTTTGGCTCCGGGAGGTACATTTCCTTGGTCACGTGTTCAACCAAGAAGGAATTCATGTAGACCCGGCTAAGATCGAAGCGCTCGAGAAATGGCAAGCCCCAACGACTCCTACGGAAATTCGACAATTCCTAGGGTTGGCCGGCTATTATCGAAGGTTCATCGAGAATTTATCGAAGATTGCTAAACTGTTAACCGAGCTCACTCAGAAGGACAAGGATTTTGTTTGGGGTACAAAGCAAGAGGAATCCTTCCAGAAACATAAACACCAGCTCTGCCACGCACTGATTTTGTCCCTACCGGAGGGTACGGATAATTTCGTCGTTTTTTGCGACGCATCCCACCAAGGGCTTGGGTGTGTCCTCATGCAGAAGGATAAAGTCATCGCCTACGCTTCAAGGCAGCTTAAAGATCTGGAGACATTACCTGTATGGTACTAAGTGCACGGTTTTCACGGACCATAAGAGCCTTCAACACATTCTAGATCAGAAGATGCTCAACATGAGACAACGGAGATGGATCGAACTGCTGAGCGACTACGATTGCGAGATCAAATACCACCCGGGTAAGGAAAACGTAGTAGCAGATGCCCTGAGTCGGAAGGAGAGGGTAAGACCATCTCGGGTTAGAGCATTAGGTATTCAGATTCAGATAAATCTTCAAACGCAAATCGCCGAGGCTCAGCGAGAAGCGTTGAAACCCGAGAACTTAAAGGACGAGACGTTGCACAATCATGAGAAGGAATTCGAACTCAAATCCGACGGAATCCACTACTTCAAAGGCCGAGCCTGGATTCCGAGATCCGAAGATCTTCGCAGGCTAATTTTGGACGAGGGCCACCGTTCCCGATACTCCATCCACCCTAGATCTGACAAATTGTACAAGGACCTTCGGGAATATTTTTGGTGGCCTGGTATGAAGAAGGATATCGCCTTGTACGTAGCCAAGTGCCTTACTTGCTCGATGGTCAAGGCGGAATATCAGAAGCCCTCAAGACTACTGCAACAACCGACGATTCCTATGGGGAAGTGGGAACAAATCTCCATGGATTCCATCACCAAGTTGTCCCGTACGGCAAAGGGCAACGACACTATTTGGGTAATTGTGGATCGATTGACAAAGTCTGCTCATTTCCTACCAGTACGAGAGAACCATTCGATGGAGAAATTCGGTCAAATCTACATCAACGAGATCATCTCTCGCCACGGAACACCTCTCTCCATCATCTCTAACAGGGATAGTCGATTCACGTCCCGCTTTTGAAACGTGCTTCAGAAATCGCTCGGGACGCGACTAGACCTTAGCACCGCCTACCACCCTCAGACCGATGGTCAGAGTGAAAGGACGATCCAAACACTTGAGGATATGCTAAGAGCATGCGTAGTTGACTTCGGAGGAAGTTGGGATGCTCACCTCCCTCTGGTCGAGTTTTCCTACAACAACAGCTACCACGCTAGCATCAAGTGCGATCCGTTCGAGGCCTTATATGGACGTAAGTGACGGTCGCCGCTTTGTTGGCTAGAAGTCGGCGATCGACAACTCACAAGGCTCGACATCGTCCAGGAAACCATCGACAAGATTACTACGATCAGAGAAAGACTAAAGACGTCCCGTACCCGGCAGAAGAGCTACGCCGATAACCGAAGGAAGCCCCTCGAGTTCCAAGTTGGCGATCGTGTGCTTCTCAAAATATCGCCATGGAAGGGGGTAGTTCGCTTCGGGAAGCGCGGCAAGCTAAGCCCAAGGTACACCGGACCGTTCGAGGTGATAGAGCGAATCGGCCCAGTAGCATATCGACTCCAACTCCCGCAGATCCTTTCCAACGTTCACAACTTATTCCATGTCTCGCACTTGAAAAAGTGCTTACCTGATGAGACCATCGTCATCCCACTCGACGAGGTCAAGATCGACAACAAACTCAACTTTATCGAAGAACCGCTTAAGGTGTTGGACCGCGAGGTCAAACAAATCAGGCAAAGTCGTGTTCCTATTTTCAAGGTTCGGTGGAACTCCCGACGTGGTCATGAATTCACGTGGGAACGTGAGGACCAAATCCGTCAAAAGTATCCACATCTGTTCAAAGACACTTCTACCTGATGGGACGAATCAAATTTCGGGACGAAATTCCTTTCAACCCGGGGAGAATGTAACAACCGTCCAAAATTCAGGTGATTCTCATTTATTATGTCTGTACAAATCCTTAGTCGTATTTTATCGTGATCGTATCGTTCTTATTCGTACTTTATCGTGACTGTAATTGTGTCGGAACCAAAGTAAGAATCAACGTATAAATCCTAACACCAAGAAATTATACAATGAACATGACTAAGCTCATAACGAGAACTAATATAAAATTCTAGTCCACTTAACAATAACGGAAAACTTAAAACGACACCAAGCTGGGAAATGCCATCCAGCCGATGGCTGAAAGCTGTCAGCCAGCGGCTGAAGCCCAGCCGGCGGCTGGATATGGTCAGCCGGCGTCTAAAAGCCGCTGACCAGCGATTGATGACTCATAAATGCATGTAATTTGAGTGGCCAACTTCCCAAGCCCGGGATTGGACCAAATACTGGCTGGTTCCAACTTCCAAGACCAGTTTTGAACACCCCTTTACCCTTTTCTTTCATTATACTTCCATTTTTCAAAAACCAAAACACACACACTTACACCTAGTCTCTCTCTCTCTAACTCCCTCTCAAGAACTTCAAATAACCAGTGAACTTTCACCATTAAAACAGCAAAAATCATCCACAAAAATACATAAAAATCGTCCATAAAGTAAGGGGTCAAAAGGGTTAACGTTTTTGAAGAAGATTTCAACCATTTTGAAGCTTAAATCTCATCCAAGCGTCTGTAAAACCCTTTTATTTTATTGTTATTTCATAAATAATTACTTGCATGGACGATCTAAGGTCTAAAAAGTTGTTTTTATAAAGATCCATAACGTTTTCTTAGTTAAAAACGGGTTTTCATATAGATCCACCTTTTGATGTAAAAGATCTAAAAGAAACTGTGATCTTACCCCTAATATGAATATATTTAACTAATAACCGTTTGCATGTCGAAATCTATCACTAAAAATGCTTAAAAATCGAAAAAATACCAAAACGGTGAAACTGGACGAAGGCCTCCAACCGGCGGCTGAATATCTCCAACCGCTGTCTGGATCTTGCTGTACACAAAAATATCGTTTTTGCAACTTAAACGTTAAGATTTGTGACCAACTAAATTTATCACAGAATATATGTTTGGACAGGTTACTTTTACAAAAATAATATTGTTGGGTTAAGTTTTATAATTAAAAACTAATGTATTGTTGAATTGTGTTGTTTGAAATGATTGTTAAAGCGGGAAAGTGGTATTGTAAAATGGACTAAATTTTTATAGCGCGGAAGCGCTGCCCAAATTTCACCGTAACATATACCCGAAACTCAGTAACAAAATACTTTTATAACTTAAACATATTGACCTTGGACATCGACCCTTTTTAGACATAATTGGACTCATCGGATATTAAACGTAATTGAACATTTCGTAACACGTAACTTTTCCATATTGAAACTTTTGGGACAGAATCTAAGTATAAAGATTTAATACTAAAAATGTTAAAATGGAACTTTAACATAACTTAAATCGTAATATTTATACTTACACGAAACTTGGGTGTTTAGGTCGTCTTTGATTCCCTACGTGTTCCGCTCCTCTCTCTTACTCGAGACTTATCTTCGCAACCCGTGAGTTACATCCCCTCTTACGTATTGTATTTTACATAACTTTTTTGGGGAAACATGAGATCTATGAACTTTTACAACTCTTATGAACTTTTGCAACTCTTATGAACATTTTGAAACTGTTATGAACTCTTGGAACACTTTATGAACTATTGGTCTATTTTGGAAACATTTTGTGAAACTTATATGCGTAAAACAGTTTTATTTACCCCGATTGGCATTCAATAAACTAAAAGGCTTGCCCCCGTTAATTGGCTAAATTGCTTGCCCCCTTTACTCGGCTTACTGGCTTGCCCCCGTTAATTGGCTATACTAAACTATGATTACTTGTATGCGAGACCAACCCTTGATGAGAATATGACGCTACTCATAAGTGCCTACTATCAGTTTTGAAACAAAATTACTTAGTGCCCAATTTTAGTTCATTACACACTATTAGCTTTGTTAATCCGTTTAGTAATTATGGGTATCGATACTTAGGAAAGAACCGTTCCTTACTTAGATGGCAGTCTAAGTACATATTACTATGATCCGAATACTCCTCGTAGATAGTGCGGGGTAAGGGGCCTCACGGTTGGATAATCGGTTTAGTGTGTACACTTATGTTATATGCCAAGAGGTTGATACAAGATTTTAATCTTTAGACTTATTTACGCATATACACTCTTTTAGCGATTTTAATCTTTAGACTTATTATTTTACAAGTATTGTTCTACTTGAGTTTGTACAAAGTTTAGGGTATTGTTATGCCCCTTTGCCTCGGAAACTTTTAAAGTATATATATATTTAAGCGCCGCTCCGCTTCTTTTTCATTTATGAAACTCTTTACTTATATATACTTCAAAGAAACTTTTGTCGAGAAACTTAAACTGTAACTCACTCACTACTTTATTGTAGTTGACACTTTATCTTATGTTTCAGGAAATTAAGTGTAAGAATGAAGTGCATGGCATGGACGGGTCAGGATGGTTGCGTGACACTCACATTGGGAAAAGACCTGTTTATTATTTTGGGAATTTATTTGGAACTTTAATTATGTATTTGCATTGAAACGTTAAACGACTTGGTTGTCTTTTGAAATTGTGAACTCTTTTATTATTAAATCAATGACTTGAAACCGTTATATTTTGTTATAAGTCGTGTAATGGTATTCCAGCTCTTCGCACCTCGTGTTTCCGCTTTAGCGGGGTGTGACAATACGGTACGAAAGGAGCGAAGGCGTGTCGAGTTTGTAAAGAAAACACTCATTCACAGTGGTTGACTAACTGCAAGAAAACTGTTTATATAGGACACCGAAGATCACTTCCACAGTCACACTAGTACCGTAGGAATAAAAAGTTATTTGATGGCCATACAGAGCATAGAGTGATGGTAGAGCCGTTGAATGGATTTGATACACTATCTCATGTTGCGAATTTCAACATTGTTTTTGGAAAGATGGTTAAACCTTCCCCAAACAATATTTGGAAAAAAAGGTCTATTTTTTGGGAATTACCTTATTGGGAGCTTAACTTAATAAAGCGACTCAGGAGATTGTCTGTAACATTCTGAGTTACATCCGAGTTGTTCAAGTTGATTGAAATGTTTCCTCTCTAATTAGCCTTTCCGTTACTCATTTGACTCGTTAGACATAAAACATATCCCAACTTGACCATGAAAGACCATGAAGCAGAGTACATTATCATCCATCTTTATTGTTCATACGTCGAAAATAAGATGACTTTGTGACTTGAATGAACTTGAATACATCACAAATGATAGTCAAGTGAGCTATGTGGGCCGAATCGGAACCTTTTACGCTTAATTACTAGCCCGGGTTTGAGGTTAAACTCGGATTTTAGTGTTTTAAACTCGGATATAGAGGTGCTCAGTGAATTATATCTTGTTAAGCTTTTAATTGTTTTAGTTTTAAGTGGAAGATGTTTGCAACGAATTATTTATATAAGTTTTCCACGAACACTTATGAATCAGTGATTGTTTGATAAAAATGTGAATGTGTTTTTATTTCTTTCATATCTGTTTTCTTTTGACTTTATAAGCTGATGATAATTTTAGTTTATTTAAAAAGGACATAATTGTAAATTTTCATGTTTCTTTTACTTTCTTATCATTTCTTTTTAACTTGAGAATACTATTAAATGAAAACTTTCTTTTCTTTTCTTTCTTTTACTTGGGAGCTCGAGAACACAAGAAAATTAAAAAATATATGTCTCTTTTCTTTTACTTTCTTTTCTTATTTTCTCATTTCTTTTCTTTTCATTCTTTTTTTTAACTCGATAACACAGTGTAAAAGAAAAAATAGACTAAGAAATGCTGATGAGTGAACCTAGCCAACCAGTTGACCTGTTTATATATTTTTTGAAAGTCGGATGATCCATTTAAACATTTTTTGAAAGTAGAGTGATAACGACATATTTGTTTTTTTTTTCGGTGATTCAATCGAATATTTTCAAATAGTATATTGACCCCTGGGTGCATTAACCCTACTCTTTGATAAATTGAAACATACTTGAATTTATTAATTTATTATGTTTATATCGATAATGATTATTATGTTTATATCAATAGAAAAAAATAATGATTATTATGTTTATATCAATAGAAAAAGAAAAAAAAAAAAGAGAAAAACACTTAAATGTTGTCGAACTCATGACCCTTACTGTAATAGTTATAGGCATTACCATCTTCACTGATATCTTTTTTTGTTATAATCTTAACCATAAACAATATATAAAATGCAAACCATATCGATCCATATCTATGTCTTTATGGCGGGGTAACAAATCCCGCTCAATTCTCCTAAATCTCTTTTGCACATAATAGAATTCAACACCACTATCTTCCCCTTCCCCCCACTATCATGATCACTCCTGGTAACCTCCTCACATTACCTCTCATGCTCACCAAACTTTGCATAAATTGTCGCCCCTTACCCAAACCCATTTGACACCGAAATTGAAGTCAATTACAGTTCAGGTGTGTATCTATTCTTATTACCCAAAGTTAACTTAAATTGGACATATCATTTTTTGAAATTGAATGTATGTGCCGATACTTATACGTGAGTGGGTTCAATTGAACCCAGTGAGATTCTGAAAATCGATCTTAGTATGTGTATATATCCTTAAATCGTAATATATGTTGTCCAATTGAAAGAGCTGGTTTTCTTCAATTGAACCCGCTGACCTCTGTTTTTGAACACACTGTTTAGTTTTTGCCCTAATTGGCTATATTGAACTTTTTTACTCATCAGTACATGCAATTTAATTATAGTGAATCTATCGTTTTATTTGTTGATATGCATATGTAGTTGGTTTCATCCTCTAATTTTTCATTTCCGTTGTCAATTTGGTGATTTTGATTGGGGTTACATTCATTGATTTTACCATCCTCCCTTCATGGTTGATACTACCCAATAACCAGGTATCACTTTTGATTTAATTTGTGATTTCATTTAAACAAAATTCACAGAGTTAACCAAATACAATAGGATCATATGTCAAAATAGTCTGTTCATTTGAATTACTGGTTATTTTATTTATAATTGGAAGATAGCTTATGTAACAGTTGAGGCTACTCGGATCTCGTGTATGAAGTCTCCTTATCTTGGCATTTAGTATTAGTCTCGTTCCGAATAATTAATTTTCCCTTTTCTGCCTATTCATAGGCTATCATCTTTAAGCTAATATTATTAATAAAAATCATGACTAAACTGATGTGCAACATCTGCTGTGCAACATCTGATTCTTATATGTCAATTTATTTGAATAATCGAAATTTAGTTGAGTTTATTGATGAACCTAATTACTTCATTTGTGTAATGTTGGTATGCTCTGTTTTCCTTACTCACCTATTATATTTTGATGATACTATGTTTATTTTCAACATATTGTATTATATGTTTTGTAGGGTTTAACAAAGTTTTTGCGGAAAAAAAGAGTTTATATTAGGTAGTTTTGACACAACATTACGACATGGTAAGAAAAATATTTGAGTTGTTTCCTAGCAAGTGTGTTTGTTTCTATATTGTTGTTAATTTATTGCATCATTATAGATTCCATACTAACAATTCAAAGTAAGTCTAATGATTTACAACTATGTTAGTGAAAAATTTGTTTACTTGTTATTTTAGGATGACCCGGTAGACCCACCACGGAAAAAGAGAGGAATTAATAAAATCGAAGATCTTCCTCCAAATGAATCTATAGATTTCAATAAGCATGGTCTAGCTGTTGGTAAGTATCAATATTTATTTGGAAAATACATAGGAACTAGGACTCGAAGAAATATTTCTATCCTTATAAAGAGTTGGAATAAGCTTCCAAAAGAAGATAAAGACCTCTTGTGGATAGATATTAAGGTATAATATCAACGCAAAGAGTTTCATTATCTTTCTAGCTAACATATGTATCAACATTTAATAAGTTTCATTTCTACATCAAACAGAGACATTTTAGGATCGAAAATGATGATGTCAAAAAACCGACCCTTCGATCGTGTGGCGATAAGTGGAGGGCATTTAAGAACAAACTTCGAAATGAATACTTCTTATGAACATATCTCCTCGTAATACATGGACTTACATAGAGCCCCGTATATGGGAAGAATTCTGTCGGAATGAACATTATACACCGAAAAACTGGTTCGTTTAACTTTATGTTGTATTACTATAATATATTATTATATTGTTATGTTTCTAATTTTTTCATTGCTCCTATATGAAGAAACGTCGTGAACTAGCCCGTAAACGAGGAAAGCAACAAATGCTAAGACCCCTGTTAGGATAAAAAGGATATCGTGGTTTTCAAGCTGAGTGGGATAAGGAAAGGAAAGACCCAAACAAGGCAACAGAACTCCACTTAATACCATGCCTTCGTGGAAGTGATTTTTGCTTGAGTAGGGTTCCTCGCGACCAACACGGGAATAAGGTGGTGACTTCTGAGTTACTTAAACTTTCAAGGGACATGGCACTTTCTTATTATAATATTTATTTACTTTTTCATAATTAATTGTTTCGACGTAGATTTCATAATAAGTATACCATTTTATTATTAATAGACAGTAGCAAGCGAACAATTGTCTCAAGGGACTATTGAATCTGAAGCCGGAGTAGATGCTGTAGTATTGGTGTTGGGTGCTGAGCACGGGGGTCGCACAAGGGGGGTTGGGGGTAATGTTGGATATAAAAAGGGCATAGAAGGATATGTGAGGAAAAAAAGAAACGTGAAGACTTTGAAGACATACCAGACTCACTAAAGCAACAATAGAAGAAAGAAAAATTTAAGTCAAGCGGGTTGTATTTGGAAATGAAGGAGGAAATAAAGGCAGACTTAAGGATGGAAATAAGAGAAGAAATGAGGGAGGAAATGAGGAGCGAGGTAAGAGAGGAAATGAGGGCTGAAATCAGGGAGGAGACGAGGGCTGAAATAAGGGAAGAAACCAGAAGGGAAATGCATTCCGAGTTTGAAGCAAAACAAAATGACCCCCCGAGCCCGACCCTGAAGTTGAGTAGTGCTGGCTCGTCAACAAACATCAACTCGTATTGCATAAAGGTATCATATTCTTTTTGGTATTACTCTTTGTGCAATCCATCATTGTTCATTGTTATAGGATCATTAATTTATTCAGTAACATGTTTACTTATTTTAAGTGCAATCCATAATTTTAAAATATTATGCATTAGTTACTTTTTGAAATCAGTTTATTGTTTTATTTATACATGGAAAAATGGGCGGGTTGGGTTGGATTGGGTCACGGGTCAAAATGGGTGTGGGTTAAAACAGATGCGGGTCAAAACATTTTTAATTTCTTTACCAAATAATTTACAAAGAATCCAATTCATACATACAACGTTTAACATAGACACATGTTAAAATGTACTAAAATTGACTCGTTTCAATGCAAACACGTATTGACCTGTCTGTGCTTATATGCTGAAAATGTAATATCTGGTCAGGCTATAGATGAATACAGTCCATCAACGAATGACGAAGATTCTTACGTTTTGCAACCATTTTTTTTAAATGATTTCTTTGTATAAATCCAACCTTTTTTTATGTTGGGCATAACCCGTTGCTTCTTTGGATGGCATATTAAAAAACTCTTTTAAAACACTAACACTCATTATCGATCATGTTCTTTTCTGGGACTCCATGATTAACCACCTACTTTGTTAATGTTTCTTAAGAAAAACGTGGTTTAAAATATTTATGCGACCTCTTTAGCATTAATAAAAAAGAAAACATGAATATTTAGGGATAAAGTACCTAATAGAAACCAAATTCTTGAGAAGCCTAATACACTATGTGGGACATGTTTTGTAGGAGGCTATTGTATGCTCTTTGTACGACCCTCGTTCCGTTATGAATGAGGAGAATATCATTTGTGCTACTGCCACCGTATATCAAAGTAAGGATGGTGTTATACATGGAAAGAAAATACTAAAGGGGCATATGAAGGTGTCGGTTCTCCAAGTAAATGAACATTATAAGAATATGAAGCTTCCCATGCCGGATGAGGATATTCCTATTTTAGGAGACACGGTCGAGGGATTTATTCAATGGCCAGTTAATGCTATCACACGCTTAACGGTATTACATTTTATTGATTTATTTCTCAGTTTGTGCTAGTTAGTTTTACTCACCTACATCGAATATAACTTGTTAGGGATGGTCAAAGACTAATACATTAAAGGAACAAGCCAAGGGTGTACCGCCCCAACTCCGACAAGGACACATTACCACAAGTCCAGGAGCGACGATTGGGCCTGCTATCGATCAGGTGATCCTTAAAACAGTCCGGTTTCTATTTTGATTATCGTTTATATTTGTTTTTTTTTTGGGAGACAAAGTTTATGAGTGATTGTATGTTTATAACTATCTATATGGTATGTGTAGGTTATCCTAAAGGGACATGGAAATACAAAAGAACTCACTAAGGTGTTGTTCTTTTTTGAAAAAAAAGTCTTAATAGGCTCTGAACTCTGACCCGGTCAGAGGTTTTAAAAATTTTGTTGTTCTTTTTTATTTTCCAACCAGAGACAAAAAACCTCTTTTTACCTCTGATACAACCCTACATAAAAAACCTCTTTTTAACTTCTGATTACCTCTTTCTCTTCACCAGTAAGTTTCCTATCCTTAAATTCAAATAATTTTTGATTTTTTTCAATGGTTTGTCACTTGATTCCGTTATATAAATTGATATTGATGATTGTTTGTTAGATTTAGGTGATATAATTTTTTTTTTAATATGTATTTGTTTTCGATTGCATATAAACTCCTACTATTACATCGACTTTTATGTGAACTTTTCTTTTGTTAATTATTTTTATATCTTGAAATTAATGTTAGACAATTAGTTTATTAATTTGTTCAAATAAGTAATATGAATATGTATGGATTGAGCGTGCTTTTGGTGTTTTGAAAACACGTTTTCACATCTTGAATAGAATGGCTCCGTATTCTTTGGTGAAACAAAGAGATATTACTATTGCATGCTTTGCTATTCATAATTTTATACGAAAAGAAAGATTAAGTGATGATTTTTTCTCCGAATATGATCGAGGTGAAGTACATGCTAACGAGAATGTACAAGATGGGGACGAGTACGATGAGGACGAGGTTCAACCACATGGAAATACAACAAATTAACAATATATGATCAATTGTCGAGATCAACTTGCGGCACAATTAATGCAAAATGTTGAAAATGTTGTTTGAATATTATCTTTATTTGAAAAATGTTGGCACTATGTTTGAACATTTTTATGAATGTTTTTATTTAAGACGGTTTATAAATGCAACAGTTTAGTACTAATATAGTAAAACAGATGTTACGAAGGAAAAAAGAACATAGTATATTGATTCAGATTCAGAGTTATAGACCACCTCTGATTATTCAGAGCTGGTATTCAGATTCAGAGGAAAACCTTTGGTTCAAGAGAACAGCACCTAAGAGAACATTAGCCAAGCCGACTAAGGTTACGACCGTTATTACCAAGGTAAAGCCTATTACGAACATTCAATTTAATATTCTCATAATATTTGCTCATGTACATCAAATTAAACTTGTTAGAAATTGCCGAAAAACTCTACAACAAAAACCTGTGTTAAGATTGTACAACCTGATCACCAACAGGGACCTTTCACCAATAAACGATCACCCACGGTTGTGAATGATGTCAATGTGGTAATCCCTAAAACATTCTAGTTTATTTATCCATTAAAATATGACGTTAATAGTTAGTAAGACTACATATATTTGCCCACGTATAGGTAGGCGGCTGCAAATGGAGAACAGATTTCAAAACAACCAATCATGAAAACACCAGCTGAGTTGGCTAGGATTGCTAGTATTGAACGGGTAAACTCTTATTAATTTATAGAGTTTTATTATTATTAACACTTTTCCTCTCGTTACATAATTCTAACAATTGTGCAGGTTAAAAAGGAAAAGATTACGTACAGAAATAAGCTCACTTCCTTGAAATCAGACATAGATGCAAATAGATCTGTAGCTGTGAAGGAAGGGTATAATCGTTGGATGAGTAGGGAGGATTGTGCTGAGCCGTACACTATTCTCGTTAACAAGGAGATCTTTCGACAAAGTGAAGATTATATGTTTTCACTTAATGCAAGTGATATCATTGAGCTGTTAACGTATGAAGATCTTGAGACCGACATTCTGACTCTGTTCGCGATGTAAGTACGATAATGTTTCTATATTTAAGTAAACAGAATGTGATGTTAACATAAATGTATCTATCTATCTATCTATCTATATATATATATATATATATATATATATATATATATATATATATATATATATATATATATATATATATATATATATATATATATATATATATATATACATATATATATATATATGTATATATATATATATATATATATATATATATATATATATATATATATATATATATATATATATTTATGTTTATAATTAGGTCACTCTATCGGCTTAAGGGACGTTCCAAGAATAACAAGACAGGTTTTGTAAACCCGACAATGATTACAACAAATGCTTACATATATGACCAGTTAAATACGTTATATTACCTGGCCCAAACATTGGATGGAGGCAGTTTGGGTTATGAGTTTTATCTTGCACCGTATCTACAAGGGTACTGATGCTATCATATTCTTTATTATTATATGTATGTTGGTTATTCTATACTAACAACTACATTTGTATAAAGTGCAGGCATCATTGGGTGCTTTTTATAATTTGCCCCAAACATGGAAGAGGTTTCATTTTGGATTCCCTTGAGTGTTCAAAAAACAATACCGGAAAAAACTACAAGCTCGCTGGCCTTATAAATTCGTATGAATTTCCTTTAATGCTATTAATATTAACATTTGTTTCTATAAAAGTTAACATGCTTATTTAATTCAGGGTCGTTGGTGATTTGAAATGGGAACTACCTAATGTAAATCGACAACCAGGCAACACGGAGTGTGGGTTTTATGTGATGAAGTGGATTCATGATTTTGTGTTAAAATACTAGAACGATAATTTTCCAAACATAGTAAGTACTTGTTAAATATCTTTGCGTTTTGTTGCTTTGAAAAACCATCTAATTTATTAATTTGATTAATTTACATATAGAACCCCTGGGGTGATGAACGTCCCTTACATGAAAAAGAAATGGAAGCTGTAGTAGCTGCTTGGTTTACGTTGTGGCGTGATTGATCAAGTCGGTAACAATTTGTGATGTAACTGAAGAAGGAAGTATCATGTCAAAATTTCAAGGTCCTTGAAAACAGTTATAGTTTCTTCGTTTGTTTTAGAACTTGTTTAGATTAAGTCGTTTTATTTTAGTTTCGATGTAGTAATGGTGTTTTGATTTGGACCATTTTTTTATGATCGAATAGTTAAATGTTTTTGTGGGAGCCTTTTATATATTAAATGACGTTTTTTTGTTGAATTGGTATCTTCTGCTTTTATATTTAGGAGCAAAATATTCTGCAATATATAACGTGAATATTTTGGGGAAAAATGTATTGCTTTCCATTTCCCTCTCGACTCATTATTCGGATTGGATTTGTTTTAGAAAACGATCTTGACAAAAAGACTTGTTTTGTTGCCAAAAAACTGATCTCCTTACTGTAACATATCATTTGCATGGAGATGGTTTTTTAGATATAAACGATCTCCTTATTTTCTCATAAAGATCGGTTCAAAAACCGTTCTCCGTAAGCTTTCCTATTAAGATCATCTTCATAAAGATCAGTCCAAAAACCACTTTCTATGAGGGTTTTCAACCACTCTCCTTAACCCTAATATTACAAAACCCTATCCTACATTATCATTTCTAGTCCATACTCCTACACTACCCTAATAAACTTCATAATAAACAAAATAAACTATCTAAACCAGTTTATACACACCAAAAAGTTGTTATCCTTGTAAAACCAATTTTCAACCGGTACGCGTTACAATCACGATTTAGGGGTGTAATATTTATGTTTCACAATCCCTAGGTCACAATAGCATTAAGAATGTCTAAAGAACGCTATTAGAAGCCATTAAGTCCATTAAAAACTCAATCAAACCCCAAAAACCATTTTAAAATCAAAACCCTAATTCTGAAAATCCAAAGGTACTTTAACAACCCTATTATTACAAAACCCTATCGTACATTACCATTTCTAGTCGATACTCCCACACTACCCTAATAAACTTCTTAATAAACAAAATAAACCATCTAAACCACTTTATACACACCAAAATGTTGTTTTCCTTCTAAAACCGAGATTTTAACCGGTACGCGTTACAAACACGATTTAGGTGTGTAATATTTATGTTTCAGAATCCCCTAGGTCACAATAACATTAAGAATGTTTTAAGAACGTTATTAGAAGAAATTTCATCCATCAAAAACTCAATCAAATCCCAAATACCGTTTTAAAATCAAAACCCTAATTCTGAAAATCCATAAGTACTTTAAAAACCCTAATATTACAAAACCCTATCGTACATTAAAATTTCTAGTCGATACCCCTACACTACCCTAATAAACTTCTTACTAATAAAAATAAACTATCTAAACCACTTTATACACTCCAAAATGTTGTTTTTCTTGTAAAACCGAGATTTGAAGCGGTACTCGTTACAATCACGGTTTAGGTGTGTAATATTTATGTTTCACAATCCCCTACGTCACAATAGCATTGAGAATGTCCAAAGAACGCTATTAGAAGCCATTTCATCCATCAAAAACTCAATCAAACCCGAAATACCATTTTAAAATCAAAACCCTATGTGACAACCGTCAAAAATTCAGGTGACTCTCGTATTTTTCATGTCTTCGTAATGTCGTGTTATTCTTGATCGTACTTTATTGTGACTGTATATGTGACAGAATCAACCAATAGATCCTAACACCAAGAAACTATACTATGAACCTGACTAAGTTCATAACGGGACCTAACACAAAACTCTAGTCAATACTTAACGAAAACGAAAACTTAAAACGACACCTAGCTGGGAAAGCCATCCAGCCGATGGCTAAAGACTTTCAGCCAGCGGCTGGATATGCCCAGCCGGCGGCTGAAAGTCGCTGACCAGTGACTTAATGAGTCATAAATGCATGAAACTTGATTGGGGGCAGAGTTAGGCTCGGGGACTAGACCAAATACTGGTCATTTTGAGTCCCAAGAGCAGTAAACCCATCATCTCTCTCACTATTGTCTTCCATTTTTCAAATTACTCTCATTTCTCTCCCTCGTTTCTCCCTAACTCTCTCTCAAGAACACTCCAAATCCAGTCACTTTAGCCACCAAACAGCAAGAAAATACAAGTAAAATCATCCTTAAACAAACACAAATCGTCCATAAAAGCAAGGGAATCAAGAAAGTGACACAAAAATCGGGTTTTGAAGAAGTTCTCCACCACTTTTGAAGCTCTAATCTCTTCCAATCGTCATCCATTCATTTCCTTCGGTAAAACCCTTTTACTTTACTATTTTTATACAAATAAACACTTGCATGGACGATCCATGGTTTAAAAACTTGTTTTTATAAAGTTTTATAACGTTTTTCTTACAAAAACGGGTTTTTATATAAATCTACATATTTGTTTTAAAGATCTAAAAAGAAACTGAGATTTAGTCACTAATATGAACATACTTCATTAATAATCTATTCCATGTCGAAACCCATCAATAAAACGCTTAGAAATCGTAGGCCTGTCTGAATGGCGAAACTGGCCGAAGGCCTCCAGCCAGCGGCTGAGGTCCAGCCGGCGGCTGAGTATCTTTAGCCGCTGTCTGAATTTTGCTGTGCACAAAAACTTCGTTTTTCGGTTTAAATGTTAAGATTCGAGAACTAATAAATTTTCACGATTATTATATGTTGAAACAGGTTATTGGTTTTGTGAAAATATAAGTTTTTGGTCAAGCTTTTATAACTAAAAACTATTACTTGTTAGTATTGTCGTTGAATATGTTTGTTAAAGCGGGAGAGTGGATTTTAAAATGAATTTTTATAGCGCGGAACCGCTGCCCAAATTTCTTCGGAATATATACTTGAACTTCGGTAACGAATAAATATTATAGCTTAACCATATTGACTTTGAACATCGAACCTTTTGGACATAATTGGACTAAACGGACAATTAAACGTAATATGACATGTCGTAACGCATAAGTTTTCAACATTAAAACGTTCGGACAGAACTTGAGTATAAAGATTTAACCCTTAAAAATGTTAAAACGGAACTTTAACATAAATTAAATCTAAATACTTATACGAGACTTGGTTGTTTTAGGTTCTCCTTGATTTCCGATGTTTTCCCGACTTTCTTTCGCACGAGAACTTATCTTCGCAATCCGTGAGTTACATCCCCTTATACTGTCTTTTAATACTCTTTGGGGGAAACATGAGATCTAATTGCTTTTGGAACTTTTATGAACTTTTGGAACGTTTTATGAACTATTGAACTTATATGCGTAAACTATTTTATTTGCCACTGTTCGGCCTTTCTTCAAACTATGATTACTTGTATATGCTCCCAACCCTTGATGAGAATATGACACGAATCGTAAGTGACTACTATCTTTTTGACATAAGTGCTCCGTTTTCAGTTCTAAATACACTATTAGCTATAAGCCTTAGTAATTATGAGTATCGATACTTAGGAGAGGGTCGCTCCTTACTTAGATAGTAGCCTAAGTACATATTACTAAGTTCAGACATACACTTCGTTGATAGTGCGAGGTGGGGGCTGTTCACGATCAGGATAATCGGTTTAGTGTAAACACTTACGTTATATTATGCCAAGTGGTTGATACAATGTTTTAATCATTAGTTCCTTTATTTACGCATATACCCCCTTTTGCGATAGAATCCGCAACTAGTCTCTTTTCAAGTATTGTTCTACTTTCCTTTGAATCTTATTTAATGTATATATATATTTTACGCCATTGCTCCGCTTCTCTTCTTTTAAGAAACCTTTTACTATATATATATACTCGTCGGAACCTTTTCGTCGAGAACTAAAACTGTAACTCACTCACTACTTTATGTAGTTTGACACTTTATCTCATGTTTCAGGAAATCAAGCGTAAGTCATGGAATGCATAGCTTGGACGGGTCAGGCAGGTTACGTGGGTTACGAATCGGGAGAAGACTTGTCTTTATTTTGGGAAATTTTTTTATGAACAATTTGATTATGTCTTTGTCGTTGTGAACTTAATTACTCTTGGTTATGTATGTAGAACTTAGAATAGTTGTTATGGTTTCTATTATCATGTAATCAACATTTACCCCCTTGCCTATAAATAGGTGAGGGGGGAAGCAATAAACTGACTTTTGGTATTATTCTAATTCTTACAATTGGTATCAGAGCGGGATACTCTCAAAAGTACCGGTTCATTCGACTTGAAATAGACCATTAGACTGCAAAAACAACATACACGAACTGAAATTTCATTCGTGTAAGTAGAACATTGAGTCTATTCACTTGTTTGTGTGATCATTCGACTAGGATATCACCACACACGAATAGCATTTCCATTCGTGTAAGGTGATTATCAAGTCTAATCACATTGTTGTGTAAGGAGTAAGCTTCGAAATAGTTCATTAGACTAGGTGTATTAGACTACCATACGAACATCAAAACACCTTATTCGAACATAAACATTCGAAGTGTCCATTCGAACACATTTTGAACACATTCGAACTACACCATACGAACAGAAACAACACGAACAGAATTTAGTCTTATTCGAACAGATCAGTCAAACTAGTATACGAACTAAAACTTTTACAAAGAGTATAAAACGATCAACAAGAATTAAGATAATGACGTAAAGAGATCAAATGTCCATTGGATCAGAAACAAGACCTCCTATCCTTTTCCGTGGTGACTATGAACAATGGAAAGCACGGTTTTTGGACTTCATTGAATGACAAGACTTGGGTGAACACATGTTAGAGATCATCAAGAATGGCCTAGTGAAAATAATGGTAAAGATTGTCAACGAAGACGGAACTGAGAGTGAGACTACAATTGCGAAGTTATTCACTCAAATGACGAACGAGGAAAAGGATTATCACAAAGCAAATCGCCTAGCAAGATCCCACATCATGAATGCGATTCCAAATGACATCTTCATGAACATCGACAGTCACAGAACCGCCAAAGAAATGTTTGATGAGCTAACCAAGCAACTTCAGGGAAGCAAAGCCGGTCAAAGTATAAAGATGATTGGGGCCATGTATAAGATTGAAGAGTTTCGAGCACAAGATGGAGAGATGCTTGAGCAAACCTATAATCGCTTTTGTGGGTTACTCAATGAGCTGAGGAAAAATGGATTTGTAAAGACTCATCTCGAAGCCAACGTGAAGTTCATGAATACACTGCAGCCAGTTTGGAAACGTTTCACCTCAAACTTAAAGCAGAACATCAACATTCAGACAACCCCAGTACATGATGTGTTTGAATGTCTAATGCAAAATGAGGAGGAAGTTATGGAACTTATCGAAGAAACAAAGTCTAAGGCAAAGAAGGAAAGCGATCCATTAGCTCTCGTGTTGAACAAGATCGATGAAATATCTAAGAAATCATCAAAGAATGAGAAATCGTCCCAATCAAAGGCATTTTTACACAACATTCAGCCATCCTCCTCCAAATACTCTGTGTCATTCCCAGATGACGAAATGGAAGGAAGTCTGGTTGCAAATTCTGATGAAGATTCTGAGGAGGAAATATCACAAATGATTGCCCTACTATCCAACATGGTTCAGAAGAAGAAATTTGGAAGGTCCAATAGTCAATGATTTCAATCTTCTCAAACGCCTCAAAACAACAACTATCGTGGTCGATCATCATACAACCCACCACAAGCTCCACACAATCAAGGTCAACAGTCTATTCCTAAAATCACTCAAGACGAGCCAAACAAGGAAATAGTAAAGGACAAGAGCACTGTGATATGTATCAAATGCATGGAGCCAGTTCACTTTGCTAGAGACTGTAAGATGAAGGTGGTGAAAAACTCGGAATACTACCGAAAGAAGATGCTGTATGAGAAGAGAAAGGAATCTGGAGGAGAAAAGGGGCAAGCATTTCTGACTGAAGATGCACACTGGATTAGCGATTCTGACAATAAAGAACAAGCAAGTGCACACTTTGCCCACATGTCACTGATGGCAGACACTGACTTCCAGGAATCCGATGAAGATGAGGTATATCAATACATCTATGATCTGGTTAAAATGGAAACATGCATTTTTCAAATGAAACTTATTGAAACAAAACTTCGTGCCAAACGTCAAATCATTAAAGATCTTGAAATTCAGAATTTGAAACTTATTGAGAAAAATAACAAATATGTTTCCGAATTTTCATGTATGAAAAGCAACATAAAACAACTCTCGGACGAAGTTTTGGCTCAAACGATGAATGAGAAAATTGCAAATAAAAATGTGTGTGAAGCAAATATCAAATGTCAACAATTGATAAATGATAGTAGCTTCCACCAGAGCGAAGTTGAACGTATTTCCAAATAAAACTTGAAATTATACTCAAAATTGAAAAACTTGGAACTTGAATTTGTCAAACGAGGCCAAACAGACCAAACGATTCATTTAAACAAGACCGAAACCATAAAACTTTTACATAACAAGGGTGGTCTTGGTTTTGATGAAGATACTTTCGTTGAAAACCCGAAATTTCTCAAGCGAGCCATATCAAAATGTTGCTCTCTCTACGATTTTGATTTCATCAAATTAGGAGCAAATCTTGATAGGTTAGTTTTTGTAAATGCATCAAATGAGGAAATTTCAGAAGAAAAATCATGTGAGGACGTAAAGCGTAAAAGGGGAACTAAATGTCAAACGGGTTTTGAGTATTATGGAACAAATAAAAAATATTTTGAACAAGATTCTCCTAACACTTACAAACCGAACAAAACTGCTAAAAACCCCGACAATTCAATCTCTACGTTTTCCAATGAACAGAATGTAAGTTTGCAACCTTCGAAAGTGTTATATTATACACCTACGTTGATTCTAGAACAACATCTAGAAGAATTGCCAACTCATATTTTTGACATCACAATTTCCAATGAATTGAACAACACATGTCTTTTGGAACAATTGGACGGTCATGAAAAACTGAGTGCTCACGCTGACCTCATGATTTTAAGAACACGAATTGAAGATTATAAACTGGAAATTCAACCTTTAAAAGCACAAGCACTTGAAGTTGAAACTGAACCTTTAACACAAAAATGTTTGAGGTAAAAAAAAAATGAACTCATTTTTCCAAACAAACCAAAAGAGTTTCGATTTTTCGAACCACAAGAAGGGTTAGGTCATGATAATCCAAAATATCTAAAGAAAACCATGTACCACGCTCCCGGTCTTTATGACACAAAATCTTTGGGCAAAGCAAATGTTACAATGTCTTTCATTAGATCATCAAAGGAAATTAAAGATCACGAGGATTCCAAACGACCATTTTTCAATGACCCGCAATTATCTTTTGACTACACATCGTTAAATGAAAGTTACAAAACTAGGAAAATTCGTCTTTCTAATGATAACTTTCCAAGTTATACTGAAAAGGAACTTCATTCCGACGATGTTATGAAGCAAGCAGTTTTTCCAAAAGTATACGTTCCAACGCTCATTTTAGAAAAACAATTTTAGGAACTTGAACAAGCGCTGGAATGTCGAACCACTTACATTGAAAATGAAAAACGTCATCTGTTAGAGAAAATTGTGTCATCTGAAAAAACATCAATGGATAAGCTGGAATATGAGAAATTATGGGAAAAGTTTGTATTCTACAAGAACACGTAAAATCAATTTCAAATGTGTCAACTTCCACAAATACTCACATTACAAAGACTCAATTTGATCAAAAGGTCATGTTTTATCAAAAGGCTTTAAATGACAAAGAACAAACCATTGAACTTTTGCAAAAACGGATTGATTTACTAGGTGTGTGTAAACCGACTCATCCTAATATTAAAAATCCTACACCACCATCTCTGGAGATTCAGTCCACGACAAAATCAATGGAACCTGGCTCGGTTCAAAGTTCACTAAAAAGGATTGATTCGGTAAAGACAAACTTAAAGAATAAATCTCCCAAATATGTCACATTTCAAGCAGTTAAACCTAAACAAGATGTTACCAACCTGGAAACAAAACCTAATTTTACTGCTGAAGACATGGATGCATGGTTTGATTCTGATGAAACTTTTGATGCCTCATTTGATCATTTTTTAGCGAAATCAAAACGAGTAATCCCTAAAATTGCAAAACAATCTACGGTAATTACATCGTCACACGTAGACTCAAAACTTGCACCACAAGCTAAGGTAGTTACACCATCAAAAGTGCCTACTAAAGCTGCAACTAAGGGTCTTACACCGACAACAGTGATTACCAAAGGTATACCGCAATCTAGGGTTGCAAATCAATCAAAAAAACTTACTAATCCTGTTCACAGTGTTTCAGCGTCAAGGAAAGGGAAATTAACGGGAGTTTGGGTGCCAAAGCGTGAGCAAAGAGGATTCAAGACCAGAGCAAAGAAGAAGAATCAAGAGTCAAAATTATTTGTCATTAATAACTTCTGTAATAAACAGGGATTAGAAAACAATTTTGCTTTTGTTAATTCGAAATTTGTAAGACAATGTTTGGGAACAATGTTTGATTTTGGCTTTCATTATGATGAAATTGTTGATGATTCATATCGTCCTGTGATTGCTAACAAAAGAGGACCCATTCTTAAGTGGGTACCTAAATCTTCTTAAATTGCTTTGTGTTGTGCAGGCCCGTCATGTGTGGTATTTGGACTCCGGTTGTTCCAAACACATGACCGGGAGACAGGCTTTATTGTCAAACTTTGTGAAGAAATATATGGGCACAGTTCGGTTTGGAAATGATCACTTTGGTACCATTGAAGGAACTGGTGATTTGAAGTACGTCGATATCACAATCAAGGATGTTGCGTAGGTTCGGGATTTGCATCACAATTTGTTCAGCATTGGGCAGTTTTGTGATAAGGATCTTGAAGTCAACTTTTGAAAGACAGTTTGCGCGGTTCGTGACTATGAGGGCAAGAATATGATAACATGAACGCGGAAGACCAATCTCTACACAATTAATATGCAGCAGTTTAAACATGACAAAACTGTGTGTCTCTTATCTCAGGCTGAATCTCAAGACACGTGGTTATGGCACCGAAGACTGTCCCATCTGAATTTCAACAACATCACGAAACTTGCAGTTAATGGTTTGGTCACCGGACTCCCAAAACTCAAGTTTGTTAAGGATCAATTGTGTGATGCATGCGAAAAAGGAAAGTTAACGAAAGCATCACATTCCTCAAAGCAAGCTTGGGATACCACGCATGTCCTTCAACTAATCCACATGGATTTGTGCGGACCAATGCAAGTGGAGAGTCGGAGCAAGAAGAAGTATGTTCTTGTCATTGTCGACGATTTTTCTCGATTCACCTGGGTGTACTTTCTTCATTCAAAATCAGAAACTCCGGATATTCTGATTTCCTTCATCAAGAACAAGCAATTACATTTTGGGCACTGTGTGAAGACTATTCGTTCCGACAATGGCACCGAATTCACAAATAGTAGTCTCAATGAGTTTCTTGCCAAAGTGGGTATCACACATCAATATTCAGCGGCTCGAACTCCACAACAAAATGGAGTTGTTGAAAGGCATAATCGAACACTTGTGGAGGCTGCACGTACAATGCTTTCTTATTCCAAATTACCTCTTCCCTTCTGGGCTGAAGCGATTTCCACTGCATGCTTCACTCAAAATCGCTCCACAATAAACAAAAGATTTCTTATCACTCCATATGAATTGATGAATGGTCGTCCACCGAATCTGAAATACCTACATGTCTTTGGATGCAAATTTTTTGTGTTGAACGATAAAGACCAGTTGCAGAAATTTGATGATAAGGCGGATGAGGCAGTGTTCGTTGGTTATTCTTCGGAATCAAAGGCGTACCGGGCTTACAATGTTCGGACAAGGGTAATTATGGAAAGTGTGAATGTATCTTTTGATGAATTTGGCACCATGACTTCAGACTTTTTCATCTCGACACCGCAAGTAGAGACTTCTACACCCATATCCGATAACTTTGTTGATGCCTTATATTATTATGATGAAGACTCCCGACGGCCTACAATCTCGTCCAAACCACCACTTGCACCCCCATTAGTGCATGAACAACCGGAACCCTCAAACGTAAATTCTGGATCATCTACTGACCATTCAGAACCCTCCAATGGACTCCACGAACTCTCCACTACAGAATCCTCAAATGTTCAAAGCACGGACATCGAAGAACCTCCTTCTCCATCTTCAAATCAACTCATTACCCCCATTTCTACACCACTCGCAAACACTCAAATTGTTCCACAACCAACGTCCATAACCGAACGCGTCAAGATGTGGACGAGGAATCATCCTATCAGTCAAATCCTTGGCAGTGTGAATGACCGTGTCCGAACTCGCAAAACAACTGCAAATGAGTGTCTTTTCTCCATCTTCTTAAGCTCCTTTGAACCAAAAAACATCAGGGAGGCCTTTACAGATCCGAATTGGATAAACTCCATGCAAGAGGAGTTAAATCAGTTCCAGCGCTTGGATGTTTGGGAAAAGGTTCCTCGACCAACGGATCGGTCGATTGTCGGGGTCAGATGGCTTCACAAAAACAAGAAGGATGAAAATGGTGTTGTGGTCTGAAAAAAATCTCGTCTTGTGGCTAAGGGGTATTCTCAACAGGAAGGAATTGATTACGATGAGAGGTTCGCTCCCATTGCTAGGATCGAGGCAATACGCATGTTTCTTGCATATGCTGCAACGAAGAAATTCATAGTGTTCAAATGGACGTCAAAACTGCATTTCTCAATGGCGATCTAAAGGAAGAAGTTTACGTTGAACAACCAGATGGTTTTGTTGATCCACATCGTCCGAATGATGTTTACAAGCTCAAGAAAGCACTGTATGGCTTGAAACAAGCACCTCGTGCATGGTATGAATAACTTTCTTCTTTTCTTTTAGATGCAGGTTTTACTAGAGCGTCAATTGACACTACTCTCTTTAGTCGTACAAAGGGTCCTGATGCACTGTTTGGGAAAATTTATGTCAATGACATATTTTTCGGGTCCACAAGTCAACATTTATGAAAACAGTTTTGTGCATTAATGTCTAAACGTTTTGAAATGAGCATGATGGGGGAAATGTCATTCTTTATGGGTCTTCAGGTCAAACAGTTACCCGATGGCATCTTTATTAATCAATCCAAATATATTTTTGAAATGCTTAAAAAGTACAAAATCGTCGATTGTTCCCCCATGGCCACACCGATGGTTCCTCGAGTCAACTTATATGATGATCCAACGGGATTATCCACTGATGTAACAATGTACCGGGGAATGATTGGTTCTTTAATGTACTTGACCTCGAGTCGTCCTGATATTATGTTTGCAACTTGTATGTGTGCCCGATATCAATCAAACCCAAAAGTATCTCATTTGTTGGCTGTAAAACGAATTTTTCGTTACTTAAAAGGTACTCCATATTTGGGTTTCTGGTATCCTAAGAACACTGGTTTTGATTTTATTGCTTATTCTGACGCGGACCCTGGAGGTTGTAATTTAGACAGGAAAATCACGTCGGGAGGTGCTCATTTTCTAGGAAACAAACTGATCAGTTTGACCTCCAAGAAGCAGAATTGCGTTTCAATTTCAACACCTGAGGCAGAATACATGCCAGCCGTTGTGTGTCTTTCCCAGGTTCTCTAGATCAGCACACAACTCCGGGATTATGGCTATGAAGTGGACTCAATTCAGATATATTATGATTCGACAAGTGCAATCTCGATCTCTGCTAATACGGTTCAACACTCTCGTACTAAACATATTGATATTCTGTATCATTTTCTGAAAGATAACATTGAAAAAGGAATTATTGAGTTACACTTTGTCGAAACAGATTTTCAAATTGCCAACATTTCCACAAAAGCATTGGAGGAAAAACGTTTTAAATTTCTTATCTCCAATCTCGGCATGTTAAACATAAAAGATTAACTCTGTTTTGTAGCATCGTCATTTGTTAGGTTCTTTATTATTTCTTTCTTTCAATGTGTGCGTCTATGTTTAGTTACTTTTTCGAGGGGGAATAATATTTTGAGGGGGAATCCGTGTTAAGGGGGAATCACAATTTGAGGGGGAATACTTGCAATGTAAAAAGATGTAATTGTTTTGTACACATGTAATTATTTTCAAAACTGAGGGTAGAAAATGAAAATTTGAATATGGGTATCCATGGATAACGCAATGGGCTTTCGGATCCTATATAAGGTCAAAATCGTTTTATTTTTCATAATTCCTTCAAATTTTTCTTTTTCTACTCTCTGGGCAAAAACGACTTTCTGAGGAAATCAAACGAATTTCTGAATCAAACGCTGGTTTTTTAACGATGAACACAAGTAATTAGGTAAACTTTTTATGTTTTGTTCTTCGTGTTCTTAATTTTTTCTTTAGAAAATTTTTATAATCTGCCTTAATCGTCATGATAATTCGTGTTTATGTGTTAATTTTCGCATGTGTTTGTTGATTTTGATTCAATTTAAATAAATCAAATGCTTGTGTTTGTGTTTTTCACGGACTCGATCAGCTCCATTCGATCCAATCCTCAACACACACGAACAGGTTTTGGATACAAGGGTTTTTCCCTAAGTCTCCACACGGATGGTTTTTCATAAGGATCGGATAGTTTCGTTCGATTAGGTTTCCAACATACGCGAATAGGATAGTATGAATAACCCTTATCCCCAAAACGAACAAAATCCCTCAGCAATTTGTTTAAGTGTTTCTTCGGATGGATAATCAACATTCACGGATGATGCATTCGACCAGTTAGTCAACTTCTTCGACTAGGATTACACGAATCAAGAATATTTGTTTAGATTATGGTTAAGTGTTTATTCGACCAGGATTTCACCGGGAACGACTCCCTGACACGAACCGGATTCTTCAGCCACGCCTGGGAAATCACCTTGGGTACTTCGGACACAACTAGGTCACTTACCCGGAAACCTCATTCGACTAGGTCACCACCTCGGACACTTATAGGAACCCAGTATCGACATCTCGGACACGATTAGGTCACCAACTAGGTTACCCGGACATAATCACGAACACGACTAGGAATACTCGGACACACCTAGGGTTACTCGAGCAGCTTCGGGAAGATTTTCATAAGTGTTGGCACGGATAGGCTATCCTTAGCCACGACTCGGACACACCATTCGCCTAGGATAGCTACTCGGACACCACCAGGACAACTCGGACACCATCTCGGACAACCCATTCGACCAGGCTACCTACCCGGACACGACTCGTTATCCCCGAGCCCCATTCACCTAGGACACCGACACGAATCGGAAAACACTGATCCCTCGATCCCGACCAGCTATCTCCTAGCCCCGCTAGCCTAGAATTCCACCCCGACTCGGCCTGGCTTGCTCGTTGACTATTCCGAGCGTAGATGTGTACTTGACTTGGTTCCCAAAGATGAAATGAATAGCTCGATTTTGAGCTCGATTAGCATTAAAAAAAAAAAAAAAAAAAAAAAAAAAGATGTCTTATGATATTCTAATGGTTTGTTCTATTTCTGTTTTCAAGATTCAATGGCGCGGACAAAGAAAACCACTCGGACCGACTCCAACCCTCCGTCATACCATCGAATGGAAGGTTATACCGGTCCCGCTGCGCGCCGATCGTTCTCACCAGCATTCCCACCTGAGGAACTTATCCACCCCACTCGGTTATTGCTCGATATGAAATCTAACAACTCCACCATTTATCTGGATACGTATGAATGTCAGTTTCCTATCTTTCTCTTGATTATCAAGCATCACCCATGGAGACAATTCTTTGCCAGTCATCCAAAGGTTCCACGGGTATACTTGCAGCAACTATGGCATACCATGTGATATCAGGCGGCCGATAATTCTGATCCTGACGAACCGGTTGAAGAATTGTTAATTTGTGAACTTCAGTCAGATCAGATCGAATTATCAGTTGAGACCCTACGGGAAATTCTACACTTACCATCCTCTGAGGAATTTGAGACCATACCGCCCCACGATGACGAGCTTTTCACATGGATCTATCAATTGGGGTATCAAGGGGACTTATCTTCCCTCAAGCTTCACTGGGATTTGTTACCGCAACCGTGGCAATTCCTGTTACAACTGATGGTACAAAATGTCATGCCCAAAGCCCGCGGAAAAGATTATGCGAGTCGGATAACAGTGTTGATATGGATCGCATTCGTCTTCAACAAAAATTTTGATATTGCCAGACTCATCTTTGATGATCTCCGGGACTTGATTACAACTCGGGATAAGTATTTTGAGCAGGAAGCACGAAAGGATGCTGTTGCACAGTCTCTCCCTATCAAGGCTCTCAAACGCAGCAAGAAGGAAATAAAGAAGCCGTACATTCCCTATCAACACTTCCTTTAGATGATTGCTGCTAAAATCCTTGAGCACGCCCCTCATGAGCTGAACAAACGGATTGGCGATCACACATATCTGGAGTATTTCACTCCTGTCTTCCGTCCTCGCCCACATCAAACAGTATGCCTGTCCCATAGTACTTACTATCTCGCATTCCTCAGGACGATGTACATCTACTTGCCTATAGGAATCCCATCACTCGTTTCGGAACCATCAGAACCGATTGTTCCTACCCCACGAGCAATAGCGCCTACCCATAATGAGAGTCTAGAGTTAGGTGAGAGTGAGGAGGATACTATTCATGAGGATGACGATTCAAGTTCTGATGATGCTGATGATACCGAAGTAGGGGGTGATGGTAAAAATGTGGTTGTACAGGCACCAGTACACACTCGCCAAGTACTTGTACTAGCGAGTCCTTCGGGCACGTACGAGGGTGGAGTTGAAAAAATAGTGAGCAAGGGTGAGAGTAAAAAACATGGGGATAAAAAGAAAAAAGTCAAAACCCCATCCGAGCCTAGGACTAGACATCGGGGCACCACATACACTACACTCAGTCGTATGTCGACAGAGCGTATTGAAAAAGACGTCGACTCCCCATCGATGCAACAGGCGGATACCCCTCATTTCCACTCATCATCCCCACTGGGTGATGTTTCAAAAAGCACGGGAAAAAGCCCAAGTCCACTAAAGTCCCCTCCTTCGGATCCGGATGTTATCGAAACAGGGAGTCAACATTCCTGACTCCCGACGTCAGTTGCCCACGAGTCTGGTCCCTCACGTTTCAACTTTACACCAGTTGCTCCCAGATCTAGTCGTCTCGGTGACACTAGCGGAACGGTCATAGGACGTTCGTTAGACGTGACTTTGTGTCACAGACAGATACGGAAATGGGCAATCTCGGTGATCCCGATTTACCCCAATGGATGCTTGACGCCATTCGCACACCCGTCCATTATCATGATCCGAGCGGGAAGGGAAAACAGGTGGTAACAGAAATGGATCCCGATACTCAACTCAGTTTTCATTTAGATATGGTGGAACAACGACAGCAGCGTGCACAGGCTCCTGTTATCTCATCACCTGCACCTATTATCTCATCTTCCGCTCCTGTTATATCCTCATTCACTGACTCTGCAGTTCCAATCAAAGTGCGGATGAAGCGAACTCTGGACGCCAAACCTGCGAAATCTAAAACACCGGAACCAGCTCCGCAAACCACCACTGAAAACCTCTCTTCCGATGCTGTCCAAGAGTTTTTGCACACCATACCCAGGGAAGTTCTCGAAACCGCCCTTCTCTATTCTCTATCATGAATCACATTCCGCTCGAGATATTATGATTTTGGAGCTCTCGCTTTGGACAGGGATTATCACCCAACTAGCATGGAGGAACTATTTGATAATCAACAAAAAGAACTTGCAGCAATAGTTGAGAAATACAGGGTATTGAAAGAAAATTGCAGGGCTCAATCTCATACAAGCAAACGTCCGCATTCGGATGATGATCGATGATCATCCGAATGAGGGGGAAAGAGAGCGACGTTCGAAGAAACAAAAAGCGGAACAGGGCAGTGAACTGATAATTGATACTGATATGGGTACAAGGGAAGAAGCAAAGAAGGGTAAAGGCACATGAGGTACAAAGAAGAAGCAAGATATGGAACAGTTACACCATGAGGCGAAGGTACTTAGGAAGGATGAAAAAGTAACCGATGCATTCAACAGTGTGGTGCGTGCCCGTCTGCGGGAAAGAAAGAACTATGATGATGAAGATAATTGGTACCTTCCTAAATACGAGTTTGATAACCAACTCAAACAGTATGATGTAAGAGAGTTCTATGAAGATATGGTTCGAAAGGATAACATGAAGCTTCAAAAAGAACATACTGAACTGTACAAGTATGCTCTAACAAACGATTTTGGGGAACCAAAGTACACTGACATTGATATCGATGAACAGAAAAAAATCCACAAACGAATCAATCAACCATTCATGGAAGATCAAGTTCAGGATATCTTTGTCAAAACCCCGAGAAAGATCAAGGAAGCACAAATTCATGGTTTCACCAAGTTTGAAAAGGAGCTCTGGTTCAAATTTAAACACATCATCCAAGAGAAGCAGAAAGAACCAGAAAAGGTATACTCAGTCCACACAATCTCAAATGTGCGAACAATAGAATCGAAATTTCACAACGGGATTAAGTATACTACCTTCAAAGTAGCTCGAAGCAATAGGAAGGTGTACAATTTATCTGAAGCTGATTTCCCCAATCTAAACCCAAATGATATATAATTCCTCTTCATGTCCATGAAGCGATGGTCAACCCAAACAGGAGTTGAAAGACTTACTGAGTCTCGAATAAAACGCTTCATGGAAATGAAAGTGAAAGAAGCTTCATACCATGACTTTCAGATTGCTCTTCAGAGTGGCAGGGGAAAAGTAAATTTGACGGATCCACAACAAAAATTCGATCTCAATCATGTCAGAAAGTGGGCCATCGTGAATATCGGGAACAAGGGGATTGTGTATACAAGTCCATACTGGGATGGAAATGTTGTTATGTTTTTTGATGAAGTACATCATTTCTCCACAGGAACCCTCAGGCTAATAAAGAAAGAGATTGATGCAATCATCAAGAACGGGGATGCTCAGAAGATTGAAAACTTTAAAGAAGCCAATAGGTGGAGAGCCGAAAGAAGAGAATACGAGCTTGGAAAGGAGGCAATTGAGAAGTGCTTAGACAACAGAAAATTCATACAAAGGTACGAGATGTGACTGAAGATCAGAGAAAACAAGTACTCCATCTACGCTACAAAAAAAGCTAGAAGAAGGCATGAAATGCAACAGGAGCAAGATGAGTGCGCAAAACTGTATCGTGAATTCAAAGACTAACAAGCATGAACATCTCAAGAAGCAGCCAACCCAACTCAAGATTAAAAGACAAGAAGCTTAGTAGTAACTTTTGAATTGTATTGTAATGTTTTGAATTTATGTTTCAAGAAACCATACCAAAGGGGGAAATTGTAGAACTTAGAATAGCTGTTATGGTTTCTATTATCATGTAATCAACATTTACCCCCTTGCTATAAATAGGTGAGGGGGGGAAGCAATAAACTGACTTTTGGCATTATTCTAATTCTTAGAGTGTACCTTTTGAACGGGTGAACTTTTTAATCTAAATTATTGAATGACTTGAAACCGTTGTATTTTGTTATGACTTGTGAAATGATACTCTTGCTCTTCGCACCTCGTGTTTCCGCTTTAGTGGGGTGTGACAGACTTGGTATCAGAGCACAGGTTATAGTGAAACGGGTTTTAAAAAATTTTCAAAAGTTTTCGAAACCAAACTATAACCAAGGCTTTTTCGGAAAAATCATTTTACGAGTCAAAATTTAGTGGATTAATTCCGCGATTGCATGATGGTTTTCAACTATGCATGACTTGATCAACTATGCCTAGTTCAAATTAAATTATGCAAGAATGGAAATTAATTGCTATGGTTAACGGTTTTTGAGTCAAAAAATTTCCGGTCTCATCGATTCCCGATTCTCACGTAACTGACCCGTACATGCATTTCATTTACACTTTTTCTTTTAGTTTCCCCTGTACTCACGTAACTCATTATTCGCAGATCCGTCATGTCTCAGTCATCGCGCTCACGATCACCGTCTCGATCAGAGTCCCGCTCGCTTTCACGAGCCGCATCTTCACGGGAAGTTACTGAAGACCGCGCCGCTTCCGAGAGCCAGCGCCACCAAACAACGGACCCAACCGAGGAGACCTCTATGGCCTTCTCTAGCAGCATAGGTTCCAGGACGAGGACCGTGCTTCCACATGCGCCCCCGGTGCCTGTTCCCGCGCCCCCACAGCAGCACGGACCTCGCACGAGAATGAATGCTCGGAAGCAGGTCGTTCTCCCTGGGCGATTACCGGACCGGATGGTCGGGCAGAATCCCGGCCCATCCAGACTCGCTCCTCCTCACTTTCCTTTCGGAGACCCGTACGCCGGGGCTCCGCGTACTTCGATGTTGGACCACTATACCTGGGAACGGCAGTTCGAGAGAGAGCAATTGCAGCGTGCACGCGACGCCGGACCATATAGGCCGATGATGCCGCCTACTTTACAGACTATCCCACCAGCAGCGTTCCTGCACCTCCACCGAGAGCTCTGGGGACTTTCGGAAGAGGCCCAACAGCAGGGTCTCCTCCTCTGTGAAGTCTCCGACGCCGCACATAAGCTGTCGGAACAGTCGATGCGAGTCATTGCGTCGACTCAAGCCACAGCAAGGACAGTGCAGCGTCTCGTTGGAGCATGTTTGGTCATGGGGACCTTGATTGCGGTCATTGTGGCAAGGATGTTCCTTGAGAGGCGTCGTTAGTCTTTTATTTATTTATTTACTGTATCGTAACCTTGAGTTGTAATTTTCCATGTACACGACTCGAGCTATTTATCTTATTGTATTGTATTGTACTCGTATTGAACCTTTCCTTATTTATGAACTATGTACCCAACTCTATTATTATTAATGGAATTTTCTACTTTTATTATCCGTACTTGTCGTTGTTGTATGAATCGTTATATTTATTGTGTGAATCATTATCGTGCGTGTGCTGTTATTTTTCCTTGTTGAATCTCTTATCTTTATCGTTGTTGACGTTCATTAATTTAAACTCCTTACCACTCGCGCCTACTCGTGCGTTCTAAAATTTTCTCCTTTCTGTTACAGAATCATGGCACCCAGACGATCCAACGCCGAAATCATCGCTGAGCAAGTTGTTGAACAACTCAACGCGGCCATGCCGAATATGATCGCTCAGATCACGGCCGACATTAACAACAACGTCAACAACCACCAGCAGCAACAGCAGCAACAGCAACAGCAACAGCAGCAGCAGCAACAGCAGCACCAAGGGGGAAACCGAAACCCAAACCCTCCCGCTTGCAACTACAAGAGCTTCATGGGTTGTAAGCCAAAGGAGTTTCACGGAACAACTAGTGTTGTAGGACTACTGCAATGGTTCGAAAGCATCGAATCAGTCCTGCACATCAGAAGATGTGCTGAAGCTGACAAGGTGGAGTACGCCTCCTTCGTATTCCACGGCAGGGCCTTATCGTGGTGGAACAGTGTGGTCCAGACACGAGGGCGTGAAACTTCCTACGCTCTTACCTCGAACGCATTCAAGAACCTTTTTTCCGAAGATTACTGCCCCAAAGGGGAGATCAAGAAGCTCGAGGCGGAGCTTTGGGATCACACGATGGTCGGTAACGACATCGAAGGGTACACTACCCGGTTCCACGAGCTCGCCCGACTAGTCGCAAGGTTAGTGACTCCCAAGGAGAACCGGATCGACCTTTACATCTCCGGTGTTGTTCCGGAAATCCGAGGCATGGTTATCTCCGCCGAACCGCAGACACTTCAGAGCGCAATCATTTTAGCTCACCGACTCACCAGCAACCTTCTCACAGCTCTTGCATCTTCCAAGAAAAGAGTCGGTGAGAAAAGGAAAACTGAGCAGACCCCAAGAAGAAGTGACCGGAATAAGAAAGCCCGAACCACCCGTAACTACGCTGTGACTGCTACACCTACACCTGCACCACCAACTGGACCCCGACCTTACACTGGGCCGCACCCCAAGTGTAACAAGTGCAACTTCCACCACATCGGGAACTGCCCGACGTGTCATAAGGGCCAGAAGGTGGGGCACATTGCTAGATATTGCATAGAGGGCCCATTCAACCAGGGTCAGAAGCCGGTATGCTTCGAATGTGGTAGTGACCAACACCTCAGGAACACCTGCCCCAAGCTGCAACGTACTCAACAGAACCAGGATAGACAAGGTCGAGGACGGGCTTTTGCACTTACAGCTGAGGAGGCACGTAAGGACCCAAACGCATTCACGGGTACGTTCTCGATAAACAATCATTTTGCTTCCGTACTATTTGATTCAGGAGCTGAACGAAGCTTTGTGTCCTTAGAATTTAGACCCCTCATTAAATTAGGCTCTAAGGTTCTTAAGGATAGCTTCGTAGTAGAATACGCCAATGGTCAAGAGTTCGAAAACAAGGATATTATTCTAGGATGTTCAATATGCATATCGGACAAAACTTTCCCCATTGACTTAATCCCGATTGAGCTGAAAAGCTTCGACGTCATCGTCGGAATGGACTGGTTACCCTAAGTACGGGCTGAGATCGTCTGCTTCGACAAACTCGTTCGCATCCCTCTTCCCAATGGTGAAACCTTTGTTGTTCAGGGAGACAAACCTGGGCAACAACTTCGTATCATCTCTATTGTCAAAATGCGCAAATACCTCAAAAAGGACTGCGACGCATTCCTTGCGCATGTCGTTGAACGCGAAACCAAAGAGAACCGAGTACTAGAGATTCCCGTAGTCAAGGATCATTCATAGGTCTTTCCAGAGGATCTACCTGGGCTACCGCCGCATCGACAAGTGGAATTCCAAATAGACCTCGTTCCTGGCGCATCACCGGTTGCCAAGACACCGTATCGTCTAGCCCCACCGGAAATGCAAGAGCTATCGAAACAGCTGCAGGAACTTTTAGATCATGGTCTTATTCGTCCAAGCTCGCCCCCCTAGGGAGCCCCAATCCTCTTCGTGAAAAAGAAGGATGGATCCTTTCGTATGTGTATCGACTACAGTGAACTGAACAAGCTGACCGTCAAGAACCGATACCCACTCCCGAGGATCGATGATCTGTTCGACCAGTTGCAGGGTGCAACTTATTTCTCTAAGATCGACCTCCGTTCGGGTTACCATCAGGTTCGAGTCAGTGAGACCGACATCCCTAAAACCGCTTTTCGAACTCGATATGGGCACTACGAGTTTCTCGTTATGCCCTTCGGTTTGACCAACGCACCAGCAGTGTTCATGGATTTGATGAACAGGGTGTGAAGACCATATCTGTACAAATTTGTGATCGTATTCATAGACGACATCCTTATCTACTCAAGGAACAAGGAAGATCATGCAAAACATTTGAAGCTTATCTTAGAACTCCTCAGAGATCAGAAACTGTACGCAAAGTTCTCGAAGTGTGAATTTTGGCTCCGGGAAGTACATTTCCATGGTCATGTGGTCAACCAAAAGGGGATTCATGTAGACCCGGCAAAGATCGAAGCGATCGAGAAATGGCAAGCCCCAACGACTCCTACGGAAATCCGATAATTCCTAGGATTGGCTGGCTATTATCAAAGGTTCATCGAGAATTTCTCGATGATCGCTAAGCCTCTCACCGAACTCACTCAGAAAGACAAGGACTTTATTTGGGGAAAAGAACAGGACGAATCCTTCCAGAAACTCAAACACCAACTTTGTCAGGCACCGATTTTGTCCCTACCGGAGGGCACGGATAATTTAGTAGTGTTTTGTGATGCATCTCACCAAGGACTTGTTTGTGTCCTTATGCAAAAGGACAAAGTCATCGCCTACGCTTCAAGACAACTGAAGGTGCACGAGCAGAACTACACGACACACGACTTAGAGCTGGGAGCCGTTGGGTTCACATTGAAAATCTGGAGACACTACTTGTACGGCACTAAGTGCACGGTTTTCACGGATCATAAAAGCCTCCAACACATTCTTGATCAGAAAATGCTCAACATGAGGCAACGAAGATGGATTGAACTGCTGAGCGACTACGATTGCGAGATCAAATACCACCCGGGTAAAGCAAACGTAGTAGCGGATGCCCTGAGTTGGAAGGAAAGGGTAAAACAATCTCGAGTTAGAGCATTGGGAATTCAGATTCAGACAAGCCTTCAAACGCAAATCGCCAGAGCTCAGCGAGAAGCGTTGAAACCCGAGAACATAAAGGACGAAACATTGCACAATCACGAGAAGGAATTCGAGCTCAAATCAGACGGGATCCACTACTTCAAGGGCCGAGCATGAATTCCGAAATCCAAAAACCTTAGTAAGCTAATTTTGGACGAGGGAAACCGATCCCGATACTCTATTCATCCGGGATCCGATAAATTATACAAGGACCTACGGGAGTACTATTGGTGGCCAGGCATGAAGAAGGACATCGCCTTGTACGTAGCTAAGTGCTTTACTTGCTCAAAGGTCAAGGGGGAATAACAGAAGCCCTCAGGTCTACTTTAGCAACCGGAAATCCCCATGTGGAAGTGGGAACAGATCTCCATGGACTTCATCACCAAACTGCCCCGTACGGCAAGAGGTAATGACATGATTTGGGTAATTGTGGATCGATTGACGAAATCTGCACACTTTCTACCGGTACGAGAAAACCACTCGATGGAGAAGTTCGCTCAGATCTACATCAACGAGATCGTCTCTCGTCACGGAACACCTCTCTCCATTATCTCCGACAGGGATAGTCGATTCACTTCCCGATTTTGGAACGCACTTCAGAAAACGCTCGGGACGCAACTAGACCTTAGCACCGCTTACCACCCTCAGACCGATGGTCAGAGTGAACGGACGATCCAAACGCTTGAGGATATGTTGAGGTCGTGTGTAGTTGACTTCGGAGGAAGTTGGGACGCTCACCTTCCTTTGGTTGAGTTTTCCTATAACAACAGCTACCACGCTAGCATCAAGTACGCACCATTCGAGGCCTTATATGGACGCATGTGTCGGTCACCGCTTTGTTGGCTAAAAGCCGGCGATCGACAACTTACGAGGCTAGATATCGTCCAGGAAACCATCGACAAGATCACCACCATCCGAGAAAGACTGAAGACATCCCGTACCCAACAGAACAGCTACGCCGACAACCGGAGGAAACCCCTCGAGTTCCAAGTTGGTGATAGAGTGCTTCTCAAGATATCGCCATGGAAGGGGGTAATTCGCTTCGGCAAGCGCGGCAAGCTAAGGCCGAGGTACACCGGTCCATTCGAGGTGATAGAGCGAATCGGACCGGTTTCCTATCGACTCCAACTTCCGCAGGCTCTTTCGAACGTCCATAACGTTTCCATGTCTCGCACTTGAAAAAGTGCCTATCTGACGAGACCATCGTCATTCCGCCCGACGAAGTCCAGATCGATAACAAGCTCAATTTCATCGAGGAACCGCTTGAGGTTGTAGATCGCGAGGTCAAACAACTCAGGCAAAGTCGGGTCCCTATTGTCAAAGTTCGGTGGAACTCCTGACGTGGTCATGAATTCACGTGGGATCGTGAGGACCAAATCCGTCAAAAGTATCCGCATCTATTCCAAGACTCTCCCTCCCGATGAGGCGAACTAAATTTCGGGACGAAATTCTTTTCAACCCGGGGAGAATGTGACAACCGTCAAATATTCAGGTGACCCTCGTATTTTTCGTGTCTTCGTAATGTCGTGTTATTCTTGATCGTACTTTATTGTGACTGTATTTGTGTCGGAATCAAAGTCGGAATCAACCAATAGATCCTAACACCAAGAAACTATACTATGAACTTGACTAAGTTCATAACGGGAACTAACACAAAACTGTAGTCAATACTTAACGAAAACGAAAACTTAAAACGACACCTAGCTGGGAAAGCCATCCAGCCGATGGCTAAAGACTTTCAGCCAGCGGCTGAAGCCCAGCCGGCGGCTGGATATGCCCAGCCGGCGGCTGAAAGTCGCTGACCAGTGACTTGATGAGTCATAAATGCATGAAACTTGATTGGGGCAGATTTAGGCTCGGGGACTGGACCAAATACTGGTCATTTTGAGTCCCAAGAGCAGTTAAACCATCATCTCTCTCACTCTTGTCTTCCATTTTTCAAATTACTCTCATTTCTCTCCCTAGTTTCTCCCTAACTCTCTATCAAGAACACTCCAAATCCAGTCACTTTAGCCACCAAACAGCAAGTAAATACCAGTAAAATCATCCTTAAACAAACACAAATCGTCCATAAAAGCAAGGGAATCAAGAAGGTGACACAAAAATCGGGTTTTGAAGAAGTTTTCCACCACTTTTGAAGCTCTAATCTCATCCAATCGTCATCCATTCATTTCCTTCGGTAAAACTCTTTTACTTTACTGTTTTTATACAAATAAACACTTGCATGGACGATCCAGGTTTAAAAACTTGTTTTTATAAAGTTTTATAACGTTTTTCTTACAAAAACGGGTTTTTATATAAATCTACATATTTGTGTTAAAGATCTAAAATGAAACTGAGATTTAGTCACTAATATGAACATACTTCATTAATAATCGTTTGCATGTCGAAATCCATCACTAAAACGCTTAGAAGTCATAATAAATGACAAAATGGTGAAACTGGCCGAAGGCCTCCAGCCGGCGGATGAAGATATTCAGCCAGGGGCTGAGGTCCAGCCGGCGGCTGAGTATCTTCAGCCGCTGTCTGAATCTTGTTGTGCACATAAACTTCGTTTTTACGGTTTAAATGTTAAGATTCGAGAACTAATAAATTTTCAGAGATTATTATATGTTGAAACAGGTTATTGGTTTTGTGAAAATATAGGTTTTTGGTCAAGCTTTTATAACTAAAAACACTTGTTACTATTGTCGTTGAATATGGTTGTTAAAGCGGGAAAGTGGATTTTAAAATGGACTGAATTTTTATAGCGCGGAAGCGCTGCCCAAATTTCTTCGGAATATATACTTGAACTTCAGTAACGAATAAATATTATAACTTAACCATATTGACTTTGAACATCGAACCTTTTGGACATAATTGGACTAAACGGACAATTAAACGTAATATGACATGTCATGACGCATAAGTTTTCAACATTTAAACGTTCGGACAGAACTTGAGTATAACGATTTAACCCTTAAAAATGTTAAAACGTAACTTTAACATAAATTAAATCTAAATACTTATACGAGACTTGGTTGTTTTAGGTTCTCCGTGATTTCCGACGTTTTCCCGACTTTCTTTCGCACGAGAACTTATCTTCGCAATCTGTGAGTTACATCCCCTTATTTACTGTCTTTTAATACTCTTTGGGGGAAACATGAGATCTAATTGCTTTTGGAACTTTAATGAACTTTTGAAACATTTTATGAACTATTGAACTTATATGCGTAAACTATTTTATTTGGCACTGTTCGGCCTTTGTTCAAACTATGATTACTTGTATATGCTTCCAACCCTTGATGAGAATATGACACGAATCGTAAGTGACTACTATCATTTTGACAAAATTGCATAAGTGCCCCGTTTTCGGTTCTTTATACACTATTAGATATAAGCCGTTAGTAATTATGAGTATCGATACTTAGGAGAGGGTCGCTCCTTACTTAGATAGTAGCCTAAGTACATATTACTAAGTTCAGACATACACTTTGTTGATAGTGCGAGGTGGGGGCTGTTCACGATCAGGATAATCGGTTTAGTGTAAACACTTACGTTATATTATGCCAAGTGGTTGATACAATGTTTTAATCATTAGTTGCTTTATTTACGCATATACCCCCTTTTGCGATAGAATCCGCAACTAGTCTCTTTTCAAGTATTGTTCTACTTGCCTTTGAATCTTATTTAATGTATATGTATATTTTACGCGATTGCTCCGCTTCTCTTCTTTTAAGAAACCTTTTACTATATATATATACTCGTCGGAATCTTTTTGTCGAGAACTAAAACTGTAACTCACTCACTACTTTATGTAGTTTGACAATTTATCTCATATTTCAGGAAATCAAGTGTAAGTCATGGAATGCATAGCTTGGACGGGTCAGGCAGGTTACGTAGGTTACGAATCGGGAGAAGACTTGTCTTTATTTTGGGAAATTTTTTTATGAACAATTTGATTATGTCTTTGTCGTTGTGAACTTAATTACTCTTAGTTATGTACCTTTTGAACGTGTGAACTTTTTAATCTAAATTATTGAATGACTTGAAACCATTGTATTTTGTTATGACTTGTGAAATGATACTCTTCCTCTTCGCACCTCGTGTTTCCGCTTTAGCGGGGTGTGACACCCTAATTCTGAAAATTAATAGGTACTTTAAAAACCCTAATATTACAAAACCCTATCCTACATTACCATTTCTAGTCGATACTCCTGCACTACCCTAATAAACTTCATACTAAACAAAATAAATTGTCTAAACCACTTTATACACACCAAAATGTTATTAATCTTGTAAAACCGAGATTTCAACCGGTTCGCGTTACAATCACGATTTAGGTTTGTAATATTTATGTTGCACAATCCCATAGGTCACAATAGCATTAAGAATGTCTAAAGAACGCTATTAGAAGCCATTTCATCCATCAAAAAACTCAATCAAACCCCATATAAAATTTTAAAATCAAAACCCTAATTCTGAAAATCCATAAGTACCTTAACAACCCTAATATTACAAAACCATATCCTACATTACCATTTCTACTCCATACTCCTACACTACCCTAATAAACTTCATACTAAACAAAATAAACTATCTAAACAACTTTATACACGCCAAAATGTTGTTATCCTTGTAAAACCAATGTTTCAACCGGTACGCGCTACAATCACGATTTAAGTTTATAATATTTATGTTTCACAATCCCCTAGGTCACAATAGCATTAAAAATGTCTAAAGAACTCTATTAGAAGCCATTAAGTCCATCAAAAACTCAATCAAACCCCAAATACCATTTTAAAATCAAAACTGTAATTCTAAAAATCCATAGGTACTTTAAAAACCCGAATATTACAAAACCCTATCGTACATTACCATTTCTAGTCGATACTCCCACACTACCCTAATAAACTTCATAATAAACAAAATTAACTATCTAAACCACTTTATACACACCAAAATGTTGTTTTCCTTGTAAAACCGAAGATTTCAACCGGTACGCGTTACAATCACGACTTAGGTGTGTAATATTTATGTTTCACAATCCCCTAGGTCAGAATAGCATTAAGAATGTCTAAAGAACGTTATTAGAAGCCATTAAGTCCATCAAAAACTTAATAAAACCCCAAATATCATTTTAAAATCAAAACCCTAATTCAGAAAATCCATAGGTACTTTAACAACCCTAATATTACAAAACCCTATCGTACATTACCATTTCTAGTCCATACTCCTACACTACCCAAATAAACTTCATACTAAACAAAATAAACTATCTAAACCACTTTATAACACCAAAATGTTGTTATCCTTGTAAAACCAAGATTTCAACCGATACGCGTTACAATCACGACTTAGGTGTGTAATATTTATGTTTCACAATCCCCTAGGTCACAATAGCATTAAGAATGTCTAAAGAATGCTGTTAGAAGCCATTAAGTCCATCAAAAACTCAATCAAACCCCAAATACCATTTTAAAATCAAAACCCTAATTCTGAAAATCCATAGGTACTTTAACAACCCTAATATTACGAAACTCTATCGTACATTACCATTTCTAGTAGATGCTCCCACACTACCCTAATAAACTTAATAATAAACAAAATTAACTATCTAAACCACTTTATACACACCACATGTTGTTTTCCTTGTAAAACCGAGATTTTAACCGGTACGCGTTACAATCACGATTTAGGTGTGTAATATTTATGTTTCAGAATCCCCTAGGTCACAATAGCATTAAGAATGTTTTAAGAACGCTATTAGAATAAATTTCATCCTTCAAAAACTCAATCAAACCCCAAATACCATTTTAAAATTAAAACCCTAATTCTGAAAATCCATAGGTACTTTAAAAACCCTAATATTACAAAACCCTATCCTACATTACCATTTCTAGTCCATACTCCTACACTATCCTAATAAACTTCATACTAAACAAAATAAACTATCTAAACCACTTTATAACACCAAAATGTTGTTATACTTGAAAAACAAAGATTTCAACCGGTACGCGTTACAATCACGATTTAGGTGTGTAATATTTATGTTTCACAATCCCCTAGTTCACAATAGCATTAAGAATGTCTAAAGAACGTTATTAGAAGCCATTAAGTCCAATAAAAACTTAATCAAACCCCAAATACCATTTTAAAATCAAAACCCTAATTCAGAAAATCCATAGGTACTTTAACAACCCTAATATTACAAAACCTATCCTACATTACCATTTCTAGTCCATACTCCTACACTACCCTAATAAACTTCATACTAAACAAAATAAACTATCTAAACAACTTTATAACACCAAAATGTTGTTATCCTTGTAAAACCAAGGTTTCAACCGATACGCGTTACAATCACGATTTAGGTGTGTAATATATATGTTTCACAATCCCCTAGGTCACAATAGCATTAAGAATGTCTAAAGAACGCTATTAGAAGCCATTAAGTCCATCAAAAACTCAATCAAAGCCCAAATACCATTTTAAAATCAAAACCCTAATTCTGAAAATCCATAGGTACTTTAACAACCCTAATATTACAAAACTCTATCGTACATTACCATTTCTAGTCGATACTCCTACACTACCCTAATAAACCTCATACTAAACAAAATAAACTATCTAAACCACTTTATACACACCAAAATGTTGTTTTCCTTGTAAAATCGAGATTTTAGCCGGTACGCGTAATCACGATTTAGGTGTGTAATATTTATGTTTCACAATCCCCTAGGTCACAATAGCATTGAGAATGTCTAAAGAACGCTATTAGAAGCCATTTCATCCATCAAAAACTCAATCAAACCCCAAATACCATTTTAAAATCAAAACCCTAATTCAAAAAATCCATAGGTACTTTAACAACCCTAATAATACAAAACCCTATCCTACATTAACATTTCTAGTCCATACTCCTACACTACCCTAATAAACTTCATACTAAACAAAATAAACTATCTAAACCACTTTATAACACCAAAATGTTGTTATCCTTGTAAAACGAAGATTTCAACCGGTACGCGTTACAATCACGACTTAGGTGTGTAATATTTATGTTTCACAATCCCCTAGGTCACAATAGGATTAAGAATGTCTAAAGAATGCTATTAGAAGCCATTAAGTCCATCAAAAACTCAATCAAACCCCAATACCATTTTAAAATCAAAACCCTAATTCTGAAAATCCATAGATACTTTAACAACCCTAATATTACAAAACCATATCGTACATTACCATTTCTAGTCGATACTCACACACTACCCTAAAAAACTTCATAATAAACAAAATAAACCATCTAAACCACTTTATACACACCAAAATGTTGTTTTCCTTGTAAAACCGAGATTTTAACCGGTACGCGTTACAATCACGATTTAGGTGTGTAATTTTTATGTTTTAGAATCCCCTAGGTCACAATAGCATTAAGAATGTTTTAAGAACGCTATTAGAAGAAATTTCATCCATCAAAAACTCAATCAACCCCCAAATACCATTTTAAAATCAAAACCCTAATTCTGAAAATCCATAGGTATTTTAAAAACCCTAATATTACAAAACCCTATCCTACATTACCATTTCTAGTCCATACTCCTACACTACCCTAATAAACTTCATACTAAACAAAATAAACTATCTAAACCACTTTATAACACCAAAATGTTGTTATACTTGAAAAACAAAGATTTCAACCGGTACGCGTTACAATCACGATTTAGGTGTGTAATATTTATGTTTCACAATCCCCTAGTTCACAATAGCATTAAGAATGTCTAAAGAACGTTATTAGAAGCCATTAAGTCCAATAAAAACTTAATCAAACCCCAAATACCATTTTAAAATCAAAACCCTAATTCAGAAAATCCATAGGTACTTTAACAACCCTAATATTACAAAACCTATCCTACATTACCATTTCTAGTCCATACTCCTACACTACCCTAATAAACTTCATACTAAAAAAAATTAACTATCTAAACCACTTTATAACACAAAAATGTTGTTATCCTTGTAAAACCAAGGTTTCAACCGATACGCGTTACAATCACGATTTAGGTGTGTAATATTTATGTTTCACAATCCCCTAGGTCACAATAGCATTAAGAATGTCTAAAGAACGCTATTAGAAGCCATTAAGTCCATCAAAAACTCAATCAAAGCCCAAATACCATTTTAAAATCAAAACCCTAATTCTGAAAATCCATAGGTACTTTAACAACCCTAATATTACAAAACTCTATCGTACATTACCATTTCTAGTCGATACTCCTACACTACCCTAATAAACTTCATACTAAACAAAATAAACTATCTAAACCACTTTATACACACCAAAATGTTGTTTTCCTTGTAAAACCGCGATTTTTTTTCAGTACGTGTTACAATCACGATTTAGGTGTGTAATATTTATGTTTCACAATCCCCTAGGTCATAATAGCATTGAGAATGTCTAAAGAACGCTATTAGAAGCCATTTCATCCATCAAAAACTCAATCAAACCCCAAATACCATTTTAAAATCAAAACCCTAATTCAAAAAATCCATAGGTACTTTAACAACCCTAATATTACAAAACCCATATTACATTCTAGTCCATACTCCTACACTACCCTAATAAATTCATACTAAAAAAATTAACTATCTAAACCACTTTATAACACCAAAATGTTGTTATCCTTGTAAACCAAGGTTTCAACCGATACGCGTTACAAATCACGATTTAGGTGTTGTAATATTTGTTCAACAATCCCCTAGGTCACAATAGTAAGAATGTCTAAAGAACGCTATAGAAGCCATTAAGTCCATCAAAAACTCAATCAAACCCAAATTCCATTTAAAAATCAAACCCTAATTCTGAAACTCCATAGGTACTTTAACAACCTAATATTACAAAACTCTATCGTACATTACCATTTCTAGTCGAT
>CAJVGC010000591.1:42104049-42128658 GCA_910822075.1 Senecio squalidus | reverse complement strand
ATTTATGTTTCACAATCCCCTAGGTCACAATAGCATTAAGAATGTCTAAAGAACGTTATTAGAAGCCATTAAGTCCATCAAAAACTCAATCAAACCCAAAATACCATTTTAAAATCAAAACCCTAATTCTGAAAATCCATAGGTACTTTAACAACCCTAATATTACAAAACTCTATCGTACATTACCATTTCTAGTCGATACTCCTACACTACCCTAATAAACTTCATACTAAACAAAATAAACTATCTAAACCACTTTATACACACCAAAATGTTGTTTTCCTTGTAAAACCGCGATTTTTTTTCGGTACGCGTTACAATCACGATTTATGTGTGTAATATTTATGTTTCACAATCCCCTAGGTCATAATAGCATTGAGAATGTCTAAAGAACGCTATTAGAAGCCATTTCATCCATCAAAAACTCAATCAAACCCCAAATACCATTTTAAAATCAAAACCCTAATTCAAAAAATCCATAGGTACTTTAACAACCCTAATATTACAAAACCCTATCCTACATTAACATTTCTAGTCCATACTCCTACACTACCCTAATAAAATTCATACTAAACAAAATAAACTATCTAAACCACTTTATAACACCAAAATGTTGTTATCGTTGTAAAACCAAGATTTCAACCGGTACGCGTTACAATCACGATTTAGGTGTGTAATATTTATGTTTCACAATCCCCTAGGTGACAATAGCATTAAGAATGTCTAAAGAACGCTATTAGAAGCCATTAAGTCCATCAAAAACTCAATCAATCCCCAAATACCATTTTAAAATCAAAACCCTAATTCTGCAAATCCATAGGTACTTTAACAACTCTAATATTACAAAACTCTATCGTACATTACCATTTCTAATCGATACTCCCACACTACCCTAATAAACTTCATAATAAACAAAATAAACTATCTTAACCACTTTATACACACCAAAATGTTGTTTTCCTTGAAAAACCGAGATTTTAAGCGGTACGCGTTACAATCACGATTTAGGTGTGTAATATTTATGTTTCAGAATCCCCTAGGTCACAATAGTATTAAGAATGTTTTAAGAACGCTATTAGAAGAAATTTCATCCATCAAAAACTCAATCAAAACCCAAATACCATTTTAAAATCAAAACTCTAATTCTGAAAATCCATAGGTACTTTATTTTTTTTTGGTATAAGGGAAATTACCCCGGTAAATTATATTAACACCAAAAAACCAATAGAGTACAATGGAATGTGGCTGAAGTACCACATTAACCTCAAGACTAGCTTGAACAGACTAAGACAAGATGACAAACCATCTGTCTACATACTAAACAATACAAGAAAAAGAATACTAAGCAACGAAATCGCCTAAATCAGAAGAGATTCCGGAATATTCCAATTCTTCATCAGATCCAAAGCCGCTCTCGAACTCTTGAACCTACATGAAATTAGTCTTGAACGAACATCAGCCAAAATATTATCCACAAGAACATTGACCGTTCTTTTGGATCCCGTATATAATCTTTCATTTCTTTCGCGCCATATGAAATACATGGCAGCAGCCAGAACCAGCTTGGCTATGACACTTGCCGAAGACCGACGTTGAGCAAATGGAAGAATGGTCTCAACAATATCCGTGAGACATGGTGGACTACTCTGAAGACCAGCCTGCCCCCGAACTTGAAACCAAACTTGCCTGGCATAAGGACAATCGAAAAAAAGATGGGCATGAGAATCCGGCTGAGTTTCACAAAGAGTACAATGAGACACCAGCGATGAAGACACATCCCAAGAGCGAAGAACATCCTGAGTCCTGAGTTTGCCTTTGATTGCAAGCCAAACAAGAAAAGCATGCTTTGGAATATTATTCGAGAACCAAACCACATCAGCCCAAGGAACCGGATTATGATACGGACGAATAGCATTCCAAACAGCACGAACCGAAAATGGCTGAACTGACCCAGACCTATCCCTCCACTCCAGACTATCTTGCATCCCAGCACTAAGAGTAGGCGTAGGGATAGAGAGAAGCAAAGGGTAAGTAGTGCCAAGGTCTGGAGGCCATACCAAAGAGCCGGACGCCACAATATCTTCAACCCTGGATGATATAGAAAGATCTGCCCCATACATGTCCCTAGTGGACACAAAGTCCGCAATGGGACTCGAATCACACCACTTGTCGTACCAAATCGAAGTACCATTACCATCACCAATCCTGTGCCAAATAAAGTCACGAACAACTGGCCGCAGCTGTAACAACTTTCTCCATCCCCACGACATAGAACCACGGCATGGAATAGTCCAGAAGTTACGATCCCTTATCTTGTGCAACTGGGTCCAAGCAACCCATAAGGACTCCTTACGCATGAGAAGCTTCCAAAGCTGACTAACCATAAGAGCTTGATTAAAAAGATCAAGCTGCCGAATCCCAAGACCGCCTTCAGATTTAGGCAAGCAAACAGCATCCCAAGCCACCTTTGCTTTCCCCCTGCGGTATTCGCCATTACTCCATAAAAACTTCCGCATAATCTGCTGAATTTCCAGAAGAACACGAGTGGGAAGAACGAAGACCGAAGCCCAATAAACATGCATGGAAGCTAGAACAGACTTAACCAGTTGTAATCGACCCGCGATAGATAAAGATTTATTCTTCCAATCAGAAACCCGAGCCTCAACCTTAGCTATCAGTTCTTTGCAGTCCTTATACACCAGTCTCGAAGGAACAAGCGGAACACCAAGATACTTAACCGGAAGTCGCCCCTCCTCAAACGGCAGAACCTGAAGAATGCCTAACTTTGTGTGATTAAGCACATTACAAAAATAGGCAGTACTCTTAGGCAAACTAGGAGTCAAACCAGATACATCCCGAAACTCATTCAAAGAGTCCATAATAATCTTAGCCGAAGCGACATCACCATGAGAAAATAAGAACAAGTCATCAGCAAAGCAAAGATTAATTAACCCCATCTCCGAACAAGAACGGTGATACTTGAACCCATCAGTCTCCCTTACCCGCCGCTGCAAGATTAGTGTAAGAATTTCCATCACTAGGCTAAATAAATAAGGGGACAAAGGATCACCCTGACGAAGCCCTCTTCTACCTCTAAAGGGGCCATGACTAGCACCATTAAGAGATATGGAGAAGGAAGTAGTAGTGACACACTCCATGATCCAACCGATCATCTTCTGAGGAAAACCAAAACTAGCAAGAATAACACGAAGAAAATTCCAATCCACCGTGTCATAAGCTTTCTGAATATCGATTTTGAAAGCACATCTCGGCTCCCCACGGTCCAAATGATAATTATGCATCAGCTCATGAGTCAGCAGAATATTATCCGCAATGCTACGTCCAGGAATAAAAGCCGACTGATTCAAACTAACCAGCGACTGGAGACTACCCTTGATACGATTAGCAATGATCTTGCTAATACATTTAAACAGCACATTACAACATGAGATTGGCCTAAAATTCGTAACCTTAGTCGGCGTCTGAACTTTAGGAATAAGAGCCAGAAGGGTATCATTTATCTGTTTCAAAAGCTTCCCATTACGAAAAAATTCCTTAACAGCTAAACAAATATCCCCTCCAACAATCTCCCAAGCCTCCTTAAAGAATGCAGCCGTGAACCCATCAGGACCAGGAGATTTATCATTCCCCATAGAGAACATAGCAAGCTTAATTTCCCGGTCCCCCACCGCCATAATCATCTCCGAAGCAGTCAGCGGATCAAGCACATTTCCAAATAAATCCTGGGAATTAAGAGCAGTAGAATTACCCTCTTGGCCCAGAAAACCTTCGTAGTGTGCAACAAAAGCTTGAGCAACATTCTCATTCTCATGAATAATCCCATCCATATCAGTAACCACATTTATGCGATTCCGACTAATTCTACCCTTAACCGCTTTATGAAAAAACGCAGAGTTCGAATCCCCATCCTTGAGCCATTGAATCTTCGCCTTCTGCTTAAGGAAGCGGTCATGATTAACAAGAGCATTATTATAATCCTGAACCAGCGAAGCTTCCTCCTCCGGAAGGGCAACATTAAAAGGGTCATTATCCAAATCAGTCTGCGCCCTATCCAACTTCGAGCGAAAAGAGTTAAGATTCTCAAACAGATTGCCATGAGCAAATAAGAGCTTACGAAACGGCCTCTTTAATTGTTTGAGCTTCTTAGACACTTGAAACATGAGAAATCCAGAGGAGGAATGCATCCAACCCTCTTTCACCACATCCTTGAATCTCGGGTGAGACGTGAGGATGTTAGTAAATTTAAAAGGCTTAGGAGGGCCCTTAACATTGGTAGCTATCCGAAGGATCGACGGAGCATGATCGGAAGTACGATAAGGATGAAAAACAGCATGAGCATCAGCAAACACATCCCCAAATGGCGCATTGCCCAGGATACGGTCAATCTTCTTGAGAAGGCCATCAACACCCTTAGGCTTCTGAGTCCAGGTAAAATGAAGACCTGTACTAGAAATATCCCGAACTTCAATATCATCAGTACATTCCTTAAATTCACGCATAGCTATAGTCATACATGAAGATCCAGCAGTGCTTTCATTCAAGAAAAGAGATGCATTAAAGTCACCAAGAATGCTCCAAGGTCTATCGCGAATGTACGAGCAATGCATCCGGAGGTTATCCCAAAGCTGTCTACGCTGAGTATATCTGTTATGCCCATAGACAAATGAGCAAAACAATTCCTTCTTAGCCAGCTTAAGCCATATACGCGTGTGAATGACTTGATCAGTTTGAGAGATAACCACCATATCAACATCATACTTATTCCACCCAAGAATAATCATGGTGCCCTTATCACAAAGACTTCCATTGGTTGTCCAATCCCAATGCTTGAAAACACTAGAACATAGTTTATCCAATTTAGACACCTGCGCATGAGATTCTAAAATTGCACAAACAGAAAGCTTATTATCATAAATGATTTGACGAACTTCACATTGTTTGGGGGAGAAGTTGAGACCCCGTATGTTCCATGAAGCCATACTAATCATTGGAAACCACAACAACGGGGGTGCTTGCCCCCACTAGGGATTCTAATATTTGCGTTCCAGGACACTCTTCAAAGACTAGTTCCTCCTCCTCCGAGTCACTCGGATTCAAAGTGGAGGCAGGATATTCCTTTGACCTTGGATCCCCTGACCCGCCATCCTTACCGGTAGACGAACTCAAAACTCCAAACGAATTGGTTGTCACGACAACCTTCTTCGACGTCTTGCCAGGACCTTGGGGATTACCCCCATCCCCCCGGCTTGGTTTGGCATTAGAAGGAGCTGTTTTCACCTTCTGCTGATACTGAAAATTTGACCTAGGTTTGGTTAACCTAACACCCTCAATGGTCTTGGCTTTCTTGGATTTCTTCCTTTTATGCTTAACCTCAGTAAAGCCGTCCCCATCCACCCTTGGGGAAACCTCAGCAACCGAAGAAGGAACATCAACCTTAGGGTTCAGAGGGCATTTAGCCGTCGTATGCTCAAAAATCTTACAAGTGGCACAACGGGGGGGCCTCCATTCATATTCAATATCAACCGTAGCCAAAGAATGGCCTAATCCACCAGAATGAGGGATAGCAACCACCATAGTTTCCAGAAGATCCTCCTCAGCCGATACTTCAATTAAGGCACGGGCATAGTCCTTGCGCCCCCAAGAGTTCGTACACATTTTGCTAGTATACGTATCTAACATGATAGGTTTGCCAATTTGAGTGGTAATTAGACTTAGTCCCACCTCAGAATACGCCACAATTGGAACATTGTGAATCTTGACCCAAACAGGGGCCTTGGTGATGGCCTCCTTTTTCAAGATGGTATCCGGAGTCCAGATGTTCAAGAATAACGGTATCTGTCGGATGAGCCAAGGACCACCCTCCATAACCCGTTCCATTCCGTCCTTCGTATTAAATTGGAACAGAAAGAAATCTTTTTCCAGCATTACTCTTTTAAGTCCAAACTTTGCCCAGGAATTCCAAGACATAGTTTTCCACCAGTTTAAATGGCAGACGTTTTCCAATAAAGAAACCATAGATAGTGTTCTTAAAACGGGCACTAACTTCGTCCACCACCGACATCGGGAAAGTAACCCTAGCACCCAGAACCACTTCTTTGTTTCGCATCTAAGATAACTTAACATTCGAATGAGATTTAGGTTGACTAAGAACCGAAGCAAACGACCCAGACTCCTTAGCAGTATCCTGGGTACCTAAGGTTGGGAGATTCCCCAACACAGTACCCCGAATAGGAGCACGAATGTTACCTTGAAGACTTGTTAAAGTCCCGACTTCAGTACCTTGCAAAATAGATTTGACAACCCCCTGAGAAGCCATTCGTACGGATCAGATGCTGCTCGTACGGATGAAAGTAAATAGTCGTACGGATGAAGGACAAAACGTACGGATGAGAGAAAAGTATACGGATGAAAACGTACGGATGAGATAGAGATATACGGATGAAAGCGTACGGATGAATGGATTATACGTACGGATGAAGGAACAAGTCGTACGGATGAAGCGAATTGTACGGATGAACAAAAACCCTAGATAAGTACGGACGAGTATGAAAGGTACGGATGGACAATGCAATACGTACGGACGAATGTCAATACGTACGGATGGACACCAGAACGTACGGATGGAGTTCTAGGTTACAACAGCCGCCACCAGAACAGCAAGTCGCCGGAAATAATGGAGAGTAAGAAATTACACCACAAAACGCCCGACAAGTAGAAAACCAATGCTAATTAGTCAAAAACGAAACGGAACAAAGGATTAATTCAATCCACCAGCCACGAAATTGAGCACAGCGAATGAAAAGTAAAAAAGAAAACCCTAAAACCGAGGTAGACGAATTCAGCAGCAAGAATGCAAATCGGACTAACTAGCAATCTTCAAACCAATAACAAACAATAGAAATAACAAAATAGCTACCATTCGATTACAAGATCAAACCGCAACCATTAATCCAAAGTTTTTCAAAGTCTCCATTCTAGAGAGAAAAACACACCAAAATTTTCCCATAACCCATCCCATAGGTACTTTAAAAACCCTAATATTACAAAACCCTATCGTATAGTAAAATTTCTAGTCGATACCCCTACACTACCCTAATAAACTTCATACTAAAAAAAATAAACTATCTACACCAGTTTATACACACCAAAATGTTGTTATCCTTGTAAAACCGAGATTTCACCCGGTTCGCGTTACAATCACGATTTAGGTGTGTAATATTTATGTTTCACAATCCCCTAGGTCACAATAGCATTGAGATTGTCCAAAGAAGGTTATTAGAAGCCATTTTATCCATCAAAAACTCAATCAAACCCCAAATACCATTTTAAAATCAAAACCCTAATTCAGAAAATCCATAGGTGATTTAACAACCCTAATATTACAAAACCATATCCTACATTACCATTTCTAGTCAATACTCCTACACTACCCTAATAAACTTCATACTAAACAAAATAAACTATCTACACCAGTTTATACACACCAAAATGTTGTTATCCTTGTAAAACCAAGATTTCAACCGGTACGCGTTACAATCACGATTTAGGTGTGTAATATTTATGTTTCACAATCCCCTAGGTCACAATAGCATTAAGAATATCTAAAGAACGCTATTAGAAGCCATTAAGTCCATCAAAAACTCAATCAAACCCCTAATACCATTTTAAAATCAAAACCCTAATTCTGAAAATCCATAGGTAGTTTAACAACCCTAATATTACAAAACCCTATCGTACATTACCATTTCTAGTCGATACTCACACACTACCCTAAAAAACTTCTTAATAAACAAAATAAACCATCTAAACCACTTTATACACACCAAAATGTTGTTTTCCTTGTAGAATCGAGATTTTAACCGGTACGCGTTACAATCACGATTTAGGTGTGTAATATTTATGTTTCAGAATCCCCTAGGTCACAATAGCATTTAGAATGTTTTAAGAACGCTATTAGAAGAAATTTCATCCATCAAAAACTCAATCAAACCCCAAATACCATTTTAAAATTAAAACCCTAATTCTTAAAATCCAGAGGTACTTTAACAACCCTAATATTACAAAACCCGATCGTACATTAAAATATCTAGTCGATACTGTGACGTCCCGTCAATTTGAAGTACTTATATTACCGTTATTATTTAAATTTTATTCGCAATTGATTTGACCCTTGTATTTCGCTTGTTTTACTCATGATTTACTGATATTGAGTATCGGGTTATCTGTTTTAGCTGATTCGTCCCTCGAGACGAAATAATTTTTATCTAAGTGCCAATTAGTTAGTATTCTCATAATTATAAGTTAGGAGGTTTATGCCAAATTTGTCGGTTAACGAATCCCTATTCTAAAGAAATCGTGCTTTGCTCGTGTTTATGTTTTACCGAGAAGTATGTACTTCCATTTTGGAATTTAAATAGAATCATATAATGAATTACAATACCAATAATACCTATAATGAACTTGACTAAGTTCATATGTAAAACAATCGGGAACTCTAAACAACGAACGTGCGTAACCATAACTTATAACGAAAATTGAAAAATTGCTGTTTGGAGGCCCTCTTGCGCCGCAAGAGATTGTCTTGCGCCGCAAGACAGTGCAGATCAGCACTTCGGGTTTTTTCAAACTTTTGCAATTTCTCACTTGTGGGCCTAAACTTTTAGTTCCGGGTTTGTACTTGTTTTAAGCCCTTTTTGGTCCAGTAACAACACACTAATACCCCCATTGACTCCTCATTTCACTTCACTTTTCACACACACATAACTCATCACTCTCTCTCACTCTTGAAGCTAAACACCCACAAACACAAACACTCTCCCCTTTTCTTTCTTGAACCTGAGATTCCAGAATTCAATACACATTTTCCTCCATCATAAAAGGGTTATCTTCATCAAGAGGAGTAGAGTTTGAGCATCCTTTTGAAGGTTTACTTGGGTTATAACGTTTTCGGGTCGAAATCACCATCTCACATCAAGATCTTCATCACATCTAGCTTGATCTTCAAATCTTCACTTCATTTGGGGTAAAATAACTTGAACTTTCTGTATTTTATAAATTTTATTCATTGCATGTATCATCTAACTAAAGAAAATGAGTTTTTATAAAATTTGATGGTAAAATATGTATAAAGATCAAGTTTTTATAAAAATGTATATGGATCTTGATTAAATGGTTGTAAAAGCTTTACCAAAGTGTTATTTGAAAGTGTTTTTGAACATATTATGACTTGCATGTCCAAATCTACCATCAAAAGCCGATTTACTAAACACGAAAAACATTTTCGGTGAGAATCTGCACATGAGTTGCGCCGCAACTCTCCCAGTTGCGCCGCAACTGGGGAACAGATCACTCATTTTCGTTTTGTTTCACTATTAAACGTAACCGTAAGCTTGTATTCGTAAGACCTGGTGTTAACGGATGGTGTATTGTGTTTTGGAGTTAGAAATCTCATCACCACACCATCAAAGGATTTTGTCTCGGGTTCTTAACTAGCTAAGTTGCGGTTGTTATCGGTAAGAATTGATTTCTTCCAAATTCCTCATTTTTCATATGTTCGGTTTTAGCCTTGAAAAATGGTTAGGAATAAATATTAGACCAACACATGTTATGATTTCGGATTTGGACAACTTTGGACTAAAAGACGTTAAAATGTGAATTTAACCATAAGTAACGTATTTAACTTATATCATATTATGTATTATGAGAAAGGTTTAAAAATGAAATTGTTGTTAAGCGGGAAAGTGTATAAAATTTGGACAAATAATTTACGATGCGGAAGCGCTGCCGAAACTCATTTCACGTCTTTTACGACTATAAAACACTTATATGAGTAAATTTGGGCATAAAAGTAATATATTACATTATAACATCGTCTTTGGACTCAAAGACGCTAACATATTTATAAAGCCATAATATTACTTAAAACGGATGTTTTAAACCTCTTTGCGATACTTTTAACTTCGCCACAAATTGTTGAACCTCGTTTTAATCTAACGAAATGCTTTTATGACAAGTTTTATAAAATGGTTTTGAAAGGCATTTTACTCTAAACATTTTGGTATGAAAACACTTCAAATTATTCAAAGTGTCAAATTGGACTTTTAAATTGATTTTGACTTTAATAAGTCAACATAATTGACATTTGACTTTCATAAGTCAACATCTGTGACTTTGACTTTTATAAAGTCAACATTCCTTACGTTTGACCTTGACCAAGTCAACATTGTTTCCGTTGACTTTGGTCGATCTATTAAAACTTGATAACGATATTTTATTAACCGATACTCCTTGTAATCATCTTCGATTCGGATTATCATTCTTCTCCTGTTGACGATTATGACGTGGAATGTCGATATCTCTCCGAGCGGTCCTGTTTGACGCGGAACATCGCCTTCTAAATACGTCACCTCATTTAAACTTATTAATATTGGATTATCTTATTTAACTTAATCTTAACCGACAAGGCTAAACCGGACCTAGACTTATAGAGATACTGAGACTATATTATTTACTGTTTTAGGGCACTTAGACGGTGGGTTTGAAATCCCGTGATTTATTCACCCGAGATTTGCTGAAGATTGTTTTGTGAGTTATTCGTAGCCCTTGTCTTAAATACTTTTGGGCTGTAAAGCGTATATTAAACTGTTTTGTATATTAAACTGTCTGCATGAATGCGGAAAATCTTTCCAAATTATCTTGTTTACCCAGTGAATTTGGTCTGCCTTAGTTTTAAGTGTTTAAGCCATGGTGGCTCCCCTCTAATACACTCGTTAAGCTTTTGCCCGTGGTTCATATGTATAGATCTGTATTGGGTTATGTACCTAACCCACATTCCTCTGTAGGCTGCTACTACGAGCGGATGTTATGACCGTAATATTAAACTGTGGATTAAACTGGTTGCCTTTGGATTGACACACCTTAGGCTAGGGGATTAAACTGATTGGTTCAGGATCGAGATGTATGACTACTTAGGCATAGTACCTTTCACTATTGGATGAATACAAGATAGATGATTTTAAACTTACTGATTTACTGAAACTTGTCTATGGGTCACTTTTACTTTAAAATTGCGAATAATTCACCAACATGTGTTGATGTCGTTTTAACGCTTTGCAGGAAATTGAGGATTTCCGTTGATCATGCCATAGTTGTTTTTGGATCGCTTGCTTTTGGAAAATTTGTATTGAGCTGTTATTTTAATTTCCATGACGATCCTTTTGTTGATTTCTTTTGGAATTGTATTCGTACTTGGCATCTCATCGCCTTGACTTATTGATGTATTTTGTAACATTTGGCATGATCAATTTAATCTGTTGTTTTGCTTATCGGTTATATTGTTGTGATCTTGACTTTGATATTATAACTGGAACATCCCGTGTTTCCGCTTCCTAGCGGGGTGTGACAGAAGTTGGTATCAGAGCCAAAGGTTATAGCGAACCGGGTGATTTAAACTGAGTAAATCACTTGGACTATGACCATAGGCTTTTTGAATCGATTTTTACTCTGATAGCAATGTGTGCACTATTTTTATACGTGTTTAATTTCGCGTTGTGTTTTGGCATTTGGCCTTGTTTTTGTGTTGCACACATTTGCTGATCGAGTCTCTTCCTCTTTTATTTTAGGACGATGGCGCCTACGAGGAGAGTTGCGACACGAAGTTCCGCGCGACGTGCTACTGCGAATGCGAGAGCGAATACCGCGAATTCGAACGCGAGGGCTAATACCGCGAATTCGAACGCGAGAAATAATGCTTCGAACGCGAGAGCTAATACGTCCAATGCGAGAAGGAACAATGTGGGGAACGATGCGAATCCTGACGTGGCTCGGATGATCGCTCAACAGATAGCGGAAATGATGCCCGAGCTTATAGCTCAACTGAGGGAGGGCACCGCCCAAGGAAATGGTTCGGGTTCCGGGAATCCCGAGCCGGTGGTTAATAATGGAGGCCCTGAGCCGATTGTGAATAATGAGGGTCCCGAAGTCGTGATCACTGGATCAGGTAGAGCAGAGGGCTCATCTCGACGCGCTGGTTGCGCGCTGAAGACTTTCATGAGCTGTAAGGCCCCAGAGTACCGAGGTAACGAGGGAGCAACTGGAACGCTCCAATGGATGGAAAAGATGGAATCTATTTTCGATGCTATCGACTGCGCGGACAAAGATCGAGTCCGATTTGCTGCATTTGTATTACAAGGAACGGCCCTGACGTGGTGGAATTCAATCGTGAATGTGCGAGGCCGAGCTGAGATCAACAAGATGTCTTGGGATCAGCTAAAGGAGTTGATGATTATTGAGTATGTGCCTGAATCGGAGATTCAGAAGTTGGAGGATGAATTGTGGAACTTGACCATGGTTGGGTCGGACATCCAGGGGTACACTTCGCGTTTTCACGCTCTGTCCCAGCTAGTGCCGCACTTGGTCCGACCGGAGCTTAAGCGTATTGGTCGCTACACTCACGGATTACCCCCAGCAATCCGTAAGAGTGTCCTATCCAGCAAACCGAGCACCTTTCAAAGCGCGGTGGAAATTGCAATTACGTTAACTCAGAACGCGGTCCGTGACGGTGAGTTACCCCCAATGACTGCGAAGCAAAATTCTGGAGGGGAGTGGAGTGCGGAATCCTGTAAGAAGGACTCTCGAAAGAGATTTAGGAGAGATGACGCTCCCCAGTTTGTGAAATCATATGCTGCTGTGACACCGGGTACTCCGAGTAAATACCCGAAATGTGATCGGTGTGGAAGGCACCACACCAAAGATGTGGCTTGTTGGGTATGTGGTAAGTGCAAGAAGTTAGGGCACACTGATGACTTTTGTAAGACCCTGAAGGGCCATTGTTATGAATGTGGATCTCCCGAGCATCACAGGGACAAGTGTCCTAAGTTAGCTGCAGCCGGTACGAGTACTTTTCTTATCTAAAGTCAGCCTGCATATATATTCTGCTTGATTCTAACGTTTGGCTTTAAATTCCTTATATTGCGAACTTCTCTTTCCTCTTATGTTATTTTTATTTTTGCGCCCTGTTTGCGTTGACACTGAAGAAGCTCCATCTGTAAGAAGTCGGCGAGACGAGATTGTCCTGAGAGTGCGTTTCTGAGAAGTTAGACTCCAGATCTTAATCTATCATATCGATTCGATTTAGTAATTCCGCAATTGCATGATTCGCATCCAACTACGCGTAACTTGATCAACTACGCCTAGTTCGAAACAAATTATGCGAGAACGGAACGTAATGCCTATTGTTAACTGTTTATTATTGAGTCGGTAATTCTCAATTCTACCGATTCCCAGCTTTAGTCCGTCATTCGAAGAGTTTCATATCTGTTACGTGTAGGACTATGATTTCTTGTACGTCTATACTCTTAGCGTCTTCCTTCGAAATAGAGTTAGCCGTTGGTGATTTTTGCTTGTTACCGAAGCACTTTCGGCCTATTGTTTTGATTCCGATGACCATTCTTTTCCTACCAACCCGATTCCGATCGCCTTAGGTAGAATCGACGTTATTATTAGCATGGGTTGGTTGACGACACACCGTGTAGAGGTTATATGTGCGAGAAGATTATCCGCATACTGTTATAGCAGGAAGACTGTTGTTAGGTCAGGGGGATAAGGCGGAGAAGCGCCTTAAAGTCGTCTCAGGATTTGAAGTTCGGGAGTATATCGAGTGGGATTGTTCACTCTTTCTTACGGATTTGTAGTTTTGGATTACTCCGCGGTACGTGACCTTCCCGATGTGTTCCCAAAGGACTTATATGGATTACCCCTATTGAGACGTGGAGTTTTGGATTGACCTAGTTCGAGAGCAGCGCCAGTGGCGAAGACTTCTTATCGGTTAGCACCTTCGGAGATGTAAGAACTATCGAAGCAGATATAGGGATTGGTGGACAAAGGCTTCGTTAGGCCGAGTTATCTCTTTGAGGCGGGCCGGTATTTTTCGTTAAAAAGGAAAGATGCTAAATGCATTATGTTGATGAGCTGAGTAGCATGACGATTATGTTCGTAAGATTCACTACCATCTGGGTAAAGCGAATATAGTAGCCGATGCGTTAAGTCGCACGAAGTCGATTAATCCGGTGAGAGTACGCACCATAATGATTTCGACTCAGTCGAGCTTGAAAGCTCGTATCATTCAGGCTTATCAGGAGGCTCTCACCGAGGATTGTATCATTGGATTATCGTGGAACGGCTGCATAAGTCAACACATTTTCTGCCTATTCGAGAAGATTACCGAATAGAGAAACCTTTGAGTTGCATAGTGACGAGATTTTTCCGTCATTTCTGATCGTGACGCGCGTGTTTTGAATTTGGGCGGGAGTTGGGATAGACATTTGCCGTTGGTCGAGTTTTCGTACGACAATAGTTACCGCCCCATCTTTGTTGCGCGCCGCTTGAGGCTCTTTACTGTCATAAGTGTAGGTCTCCACCTGGTTGGACTGGGAATGATTTTAGCCAGATTAAGGGTCCGGAGTTGACCCCGGAGACTACCGATAAGATCTTAGATTAAGGATCGTATTTCGCCACTAGAAATCGTAAGGAGGATTATGTGGTTTTGCGACAGAACCCTTTGGAATTCAAGGTCGGCGAAGTGGTGTTATTGTAAGTCTCTCCGTGGAAGGGTGTGTTTTGTTTCGAGAAGCGCAGCAATGTTAAGTCCACATTTAAGGGTCCTTTTAGAGCCTTGTCTCGTATTGGCCCAGTGGCATGCCATTTTTGAGTTGCCACCTGAGTTGTGCGGTGTGCACAACATATTTCACGTATCGCATCTCAAGAAGTGCCTTGCTGGCGAGTCGTTGATTGTTCCCTTAGAGAGACTACGCTTGGATGAGTCGCTTCGCGGATAGAGGAGCCGTTAGAAATCGTTGACCGAGAGGTTAAGCGTTTACGGCGGAGTCGGATCCCAATTGTGAAGGTCCGATGGAACTCTAAGAATGAAGCTGAATTTACGTGGGAACGGGAGGATGGAATGCAGCGGAAATATCCCCATCTATTTTCTTCTAGCGATTCTCTTTAATAATTTCGAGGACGAAATTCTTTTAACTGGGGGAGGCTGTGACGTCCCGTCAATTTGAAGTACTTATATTACCGTTATTATTTAAATTTTATTCGCAATTGATTTGACCCTTGTATTTCGCTTGTTTTACTCACGATTTACTGATATTGAGTATCGGGTTATCTGTTTTAGCTTATTCGTCCCTCGAGACGAAATAATATTTATCTAAGTGCCAATTAGTTAGTATTCTCATAATTATAAGTTAGGAGGTTTATGCCAAATTTGTCGGTTAACGAATCTCTATTCTAAAGAAATCGTGCTTTGCTCGTGTTTATGTTTTACCGAGAAGTATGTACTTCCATTTTGGAATTTAAATAGAATCATATAATGAATTACAATACCAATAATACCTATAATGAACTTGACTAAGTTCATATGTAAAACAATCGGGAACTCTAAACAACGAACGTGCGTAACCATAACTTATAACGAAAATTGAAAAATTGCTGTTTGGAGGCCCTCTTGCGCCGCAAGAGATTGTCTTGCGCCGCAAGACAGTGCAGATCAGCACTTCGGGTTTTTTCAAACTTTTGCAATTTCTCACTTGTGGGCCTAAACTTTTAGTTCCGGGTTTGTACTTGTTTTAAGCCCTTTTTGGTCCAGTAACAACACACTAATACCCCCATTGACTCCTCATTTCACTTCACTTTTCACACACACATAACTCATCACTCTCTCTCACTCTTGAAGCTAAACACCCACAAACACAAACACTCTCCCCTTTTCTTTCTTGAACCTGAGATTCCAGAATTCAATACACATTTTCCTCCATCATAAAAGGGTTATCTTCATCAAGAGGAGTAGAGTTTGAGCATCCTTTTGAAGGTTTACTTGGGTTATAACGTTTTCGGGTCGAAATCACCATCTCACATCAAGATCTTCATCACATCTAGCTTGATCTTCAAATCTTCACTTCATTTGGGGTAAAATAACTTGAACTTTCTGTATTTTATAAATTTTATTCATTGCATGTATCATCTAACTAAAGAAAATGAGTTTTTATAAAATTTGATGGTAAAATATGTATAAAGATCAAGTTTTTATAAAAATGTATATGGATCTTGATTAAATGGTTGTAAAAGCTTTACCAAAGTGTTATTTGAAAGTGTTTTTGAACATATTATGACTTGCATGTCCAAATCTACCATCAAAAGCCGATTTACTAAACACGAAAAACATTTTCGGTGAGAATCTGCACATGAGTTGCGCCGCAACTCTCCCAGTTGCGCCGCAACTGGGGAACAGATCACTCATTTTCGTTTTGTTTCACTATTAAACGTAACCGTAAGCTTGTATTCGTAAGACCTGGTGTTAACGGATGGTGTATTGTGTTTTGGAGTTAGAAATCTCATCACCACACCATCAAAGGATTTTGTCTCGGGTTCTTAACTAGCTAAGTTGCGGTTGTTATCGGTAAGAATTGATTTCTTCCAAATTCCTCATTTTTCATATGTTCGGTTTTAGCCTTGAAAAATGGTTAGGAATAAATATTAGACCAACACATGTTATGATTTCGGATTTGGACAACTTTGGACTAAAAGACGTTAAAATGTGAATTTAATCATAAGTAACGTATTTAACTTATATCATATTATGTATTATGAGAAAGGTTTAAAAATTCAGTACCTTGCAAAATAGATTTGACAACCCCCTGAGAAGCCATTCGTACGGATCAGATGCTGCTCGTACGGATGAAAGTAAATAGTCGTACGGATGAAGGACAAAACGTACGGATGAGAGAAAAGTATACGGATGAAAACGTACGGATGAGATAGAGATATACGGATGAAAGCGTACGGATGAATGGATTATACGTACGGATGAAGGAACAAGTCGTACGGATGAAGCGAATTGTACGGATGAACAAAAACCCTAGATAAGTACGGACGAGTATGAAAGGTACGGATGGACAATGCAATACGTACGGACGAATGTCAATACGTACGGATGGACACCAGAACGTACGGATGGAGTTCTAGGTTACAACAGCCGCCACCAGAACAGCAAGTCGCCGGAAATAATGGAGAGTAAGAAATTACACCACAAAACGCCCGACAAGCAGAAAACCAATGCTAATTAGTCAAAAACGAAACGGAACAAAGGATTAATTCAATCCACCAGCCACGAAATTGAGCACAGCGAATGAAAAGTAAAAAAGAAAACCCTAGAACCGAGGTAGACGAATTCAGCAGCAAGAATGCAAATCGGACTAACTAGCAATCTTCAAACCAATAACAAACAATAGAAATAACAAAATAGCTACCATTCGATTACAAGATCAAACCGCAACCATTAATCCAAAGTTTTTCAAAGTCTCCATTCTAGAGAGAAAAACACACCAAAATTTTCCCATAACCCATCCCATAGGTACTTTAAAAACCCTAATATTACAAAACCCTATCGTATAGTAAAATTTCTAGTCGATACCCCTACACTACCCTAATAAACTTCATACTAAAAAAAATAAACTATCTACACCAGTTTATACACACCAAAATGTTGTTATCCTTGTAAAACCGAGATTTCACCCGGTTCGCGTTACAATCACGATTTAGGTGTGTAATATTTATGTTTCACAATCCCCTAGGTCACAATAGCATTGAGATTGTCCAAAGAAGGTTATTAGAAGCCATTTTATCCATCAAAAACTCAATCAAACCCCAAATACCATTTTAAAATCAAAACCCTAATTCAGAAAATCCATAGGTGATTTAACAACCCTAATATTACAAAACCATATCCTACATTACCATTTCTAGTCAATACTCCTACACTACCCTAATAAACTTCATACTAAACAAAATAAACTATCTACACCAGTTTATACACACCAAAATGTTGTTATCCTTGTAAAACCAAGATTTCAACCGGTACGCGTTACAATCACGATTTAGGTGTGTAATATTTATGTTTCACAATCCCCTAGGTCACAATAGCATTAAGAATATCTAAAGAACGCTATTAGAAGCCATTAAGTCCATCAAAAACTCAATCAAACCCCTAATACCATTTTAAAATCAAAACCCTAATTCTGAAAATCCATAGGTAGTTTAACAACCCTAATATTACAAAACCCTATCGTACATTACCATTTCTAGTCGATACTCACACACTACCCTAAAAAACTTCTTAATAAACAAAATAAACCATCTAAAACACTTTATACACACCAAAATGTTGTTTTCCTTGTAAAAGCGAGATTTTAACCGGTACGCGTTACAATCACGATTTAGGTGTGTAATATTTATGTTTCAGAATCCCCAAGGTCACAATAGCATTAAGAATGTTTTAAGAACGCTATTAGAAGAAATTTCATCCATAAAAAACTCATTCAAACCCCAAATACCATTTTAAAATTAAAACCCTAATTCTTAAAATCCAGAGGTACTTTAACAACCCTAATATTACAAAACCCGATCGTACATTAAAATATCTAGTCGATACTGTGACGTCCCGTCAATTTGAAGTACTTATATTACCGTTATTATTTAAATTTTATTCGCAATTGATTTGACCCTTGTATTTCGCTTGTTTTACTCACGATTTACTGATATTGAGTATCGGGTTATCTGTTTTAGCTGATTCGTCCCTCGAGACGAAATAATTTTTATCTAAGTGCCAATTAGTTAGTATTCTCATAATTATAAGTTAGGAGGTTTATGCCAAATTTGTCGGTTAACGAATCCCTATTCTAAAGAAATCGTGCTTTGCTCGTGTTTATGTTTTACCGAGAAGTATGTACTTCCATTTTGGAATTTAAATAGAATCATATAATGAATTACAATACCAATAATACCTATAATGAACTTGACTAAGTTCATATGTAAAACAATCGGGAACTCTAAACAACGAACGTGCGTAACCATAACTTATAACGAAAATTGAAAAATTGCTGTTTGGAGGCCCTCTTGCGCCGCAAGAGATTGTCTTGCGCCGCAAGACAGTGCAGATCAGCACTTCGGGTTTTTTCAAACTTTTGCAATTTCTCACTTGTGGGCCTAAACTTTTAGTTCCGGGTTTGTACTTGTTTTAAGCCCTTTTTGGTCCAGTAACAACACACTAATACCCCCATTGACTCCTCATTTCACTTCACTTTTCACACACACATAACTCATCACTCTCTCTCACTCTTGAAGCTAAACACCCACAAACACAAACACTCTCCCCTTTTCTTTCTTGAACCTGAGATTCCAGAATTCAATACACATTTTCCTCCATCATAAAAGGGTTATCTTCATCAAGAGGAGTAGAGTTTGAGCATCCTTTTGAAGGTTTACTTGGGTTATAACGTTTTCGGGTCGAAATCACCATCTCACATCAAGATCTTCATCACATCTAGCTTGATCTTCAAATCTTCACTTCATTTGGGGTAAAATAACTTGAACTTTCTGTATTTTATAAATTTTATTCATTGCATGTATCATCTAACTAAAGAAAATGAGTTTTTATAAAATTTGATGGTAAAATATGTATAAAGATCAAGTTTTTATAAAAATGTATATGGATCTTGATTAAATGGTTGTAAAAGCTTTACCAAAGTGTTATTTGAAAGTGTTTTTGAACATATTATGACTTGCATGTCCAAATCTACCATCAAAAGCCGATTTACTAAACACGAAAAACATTTTCGGTGAGAATCTGCACATGAGTTGCGCCGCAACTCTCCCAGTTGCGCCGCAACTGGGGAACAGATCACTCATTTTCGTTTTGTTTCACTATTAAACGTAACCGTAAGCTTGTATTCGTAAGACCTGGTGTTAACGGATGGTGTATTGTGTTTTGGAGTTAGAAATCTCATCACCACACCATCAAAGGATTTTGTCTCGGGTTCTTAACTAGCTAAGTTGCGGTTGTTATCGGTAAGAATTGATTTCTTCCAAATTCCTCATTTTTCATATGTTCGGTTTTAGCCTTGAAAAATGGTTAGGAATAAATATTAGACCAACACATGTTATGATTTCGGATTTGGACAACTTTGGACTAAAAGACGTTAAAATGTGAATTTAACCATAAGTAACGTATTTAACTTATATCATATTATGTATTATGAGAAAGGTTTAAAAATGAAATTGTTGTTAAGCGGGAAAGTGTATAAAATTTGGACAAATAATTTACGATGCGGAAGCGCTGCCGAAACTCATTTCACGTCTTTTACGACTATAAAACACTTATATGAGTAAATTTGGGCATAAAAGTAATATATTACATTATAACATCGTCTTTGGACTCAAAGACGCTAACATATTTATAAAGCCATAATATTACTTAAAACGGATGTTTTAAACCTCTTTGCGATACTTTTAACTTCGCCACAAATTGTTGAACCTCGTTTTAATCTAACGAAATGCTTTTATGACAAGTTTTATAAAATGGTTTTGAAAGGCATTTTACTCTAAACATTTTGGTATGAAAACACTTCAAATTATTCAAAGTGTCAAATTGGACTTTTAAATTGATTTTGACTTTAATAAGTCAACATAATTGACATTTGACTTTCATAAGTCAACATCTGTGACTTTGACTTTTATAAAGTCAACATTCCTTACGTTTGACCTTGACCAAGTCAACATTGTTTCCGTTGACTTTGGTCGATCTATTAAAACTTGATAACGATATTTTATTAACCGATACTCCTTGTAATCATCTTCGATTCGGATTATCATTCTTCTCCTGTTGACGATTATGACGTGGAATGTCGATATCTCTCCGAGCGGTCCTGTTTGACGCGGAACATCGCCTTCTAAATACGTCACCTCATTTAAACTTATTAATATTGGATTATCTTATTTAACTTAATCTTAACCGACAAGGCTAAACCGGACCTAGACTTATAGAGATACTGAGACTATATTATTTACTGTTTTAGGGCACTTAGACGGTGGGTTTGAAATCCCGTGATTTATTCACCCGAGATTTGCTGAAGATTGTTTTGTGAGTTATTCGTAGCCCTTGTCTTAAATACTTTTGGGCTGTAAAGCGTATATTAAACTGTTTTGTATATTAAACTGTCTGCATGAATGCGGAAAATCTTTCCAAATTATCTTGTTTACCCAGTGAATTTGGTCTGCCTTAGTTTTAAGTGTTTAAGCCATGGTGGCTCCCCTCTAATACACTCGTTAAGCTTTTGCCCGTGGTTCATATGTATAGATCTGTATTGGGTTATGTACCTAACCCACATTCCTCTGTAGACTGTTGCTACGAGTGGATGTTATGACCGTAATATTAAACTGTGGATTAAACTGGTTGCCTTTGGATTGACACACCTTAGGCTAGGGGATTAAACTGATTGGTTCAGGATCGAGATGTATGACTACTTAGGCATAGTACCTTTCACTATTGGATGAATACAAGATAGATGATTTTAAACTTACTGATTTACTGAAACTTGTCTATGGGTCACTTTTACTTTAAAATTGCGAATAATTCACCAACATGTGTTGATGTCGTTTTAACGCTTTGCAGGAAATTGAGGATTTCCGTTGATCATGCCATAGTTGTTTTTGGATCGCTTGCTTTTGGAAAATTTGTATTGAGCTGTTATTTTAATTTCCATGACGATCCTTTTGTTGATTTCTTTTGGAATTGTATTCGTACTTGGCATCTCATCGCCTTGACTTATTGATGTATTTTGTAACATTTGGCATGATCAATTTAATCTGTTGTTTTGCTTATCGGTTATATTGTTGTGATCTTGACTTTGATATTATAACTGGAACATCCCGTGTTTCCGCTTCCTAGCGGGGTGTGACAGATACCCCTACACTACCCTAATAAACTTCTTACTAATAAAAATAAGCTATCTAAACCACTTTATACACACCAAAATGTTGTTATCCTTGTAAAACCAAGATTTCACCTGGTACGCGTTACAATCATGATTTAGGTGTGTAATATTTATGTTTCACAATCCCCTAGGTCACAATAGCATTGAGAATGTCTAAAAAACGCTATTAGAAGCCATTTCATTCATCAAAAACTTAATCAAACCCCAAATACAATTTTAAAATCAAAACCCTAATTCAGAAAATCCATAGGTACTTTAACAACCCTAATATTACAAAACCCTATCCTACATTACCATTTCTAGTCCATACTCCTACACTACCCTAATAAACTTCATACTAAACAAAATAAACTATCTAAACCACTTTATAACACCAAAATGTTGTTATCCTTGTAAAACCAAGATTTCAACCGGTACACGTTACAATCACGATTTAGGTGTGTAATATTTATGTTTCACAATCCACTAGGTCACAATAGCATTAAGAATGTCTAAAGAACGCTATTAGAAGCCATTAAGTCCATCAAAAACACAATCAAACCCCAAATACCATTTCAAAATAAAACCCTAATTCTGAAAATCCATAGGTACTTTAAAAACCCTAATATTACAAAACCCTAACGTAAATTACCATTTCTAGTCGATACTCCCACACTACCCTAATAAACTTCATACTAAACAAAATAAACTATCTAAACCACTTTATACACACCAAAATGTTGTTTTCCTTGTAAAACCGCGATTTTTTTTCGGTACGCGTTACAATCACGATTTAGGTGTGTAATATTTATGTTTCACAATCCCCTAGGTCATAATAGCATTGAGAATGTCTAAAGAACGCTATTAGAAGCCATTTCATCCATCAAAAACTCAATCAAACCCCAAATACCATTTTAAAATCAAAACCCTAATTCTAAAAATCAATAGGTACTTTAACAACCCTAATATTACAAAACCCTATCCTACATTAACATTTCTAGTCCATACTCCTACACTACCCTAATAAACTTCATACTAAACAAAATAAACTATCTAAACCACTTTATAACACCAAAATGTTGTTATCGTTGTAAAACCAAGATTTCAACCGGTACGCGTTACAATCACGATTTAGGTGTGTAATATTTATGTTTCACAATCCCCTAGGTCACAATAGCATTAAGAATGTCTAAAGAACGCTATTAGAAGCCATTAAGTCCATCAAAAACTCAATCAATCCCCAAATACCATTTTAAAATCAAAACCCTAATTCTGCAAATCCATAGGTACTTTAACAACTCTAATATTACAAAACTCTATCGTACATTACCATTTCTAGTCGATACTCCCACACTACCCTAATAAACTTCATAATAAACAAAATAAACTATCTTAACCACTTTATACACACCAAAATGTTGTTTTCCTTGTAAAACCGAGATTTTAACCGGTACGCGTTACAATCACGATTTAGGTGTGTAATATTTATGTTTCAGAATCCCCTAGGTCACAATAGTATTAAGAATGTTTTAAGAACGCTATTAGAAGAAATTTCATCCATCAAAAACTCAATCAAACCCCAAATACCATTTTAAAATCAAAACCCTAATTCTGAAAATCCATAGGTACTTTAAAAACCCTAATATTACAAAACCCTATCGTACAGTACAATTTCTAGTCGATACCCCTACACTACCCTAATAAACTTCATACTAAACAAAATAAACTATCTACACTAGTTTATACACACCAAAATGTTTTTATCCTTGTAAAACCGAGATTTCACCCGGTACGCGTTACAATCACGATTTAGGTGTGTAATATTTATGTTTCACAATCCCCTAGGTCACAATAGCATTGAGATTGTTCAAAAAAGGCTATTAGAAGCCATTTTATCCATCAAAAAGTCAATCAAACCCCAAATACCATTTTAAAATCAAAACCCTAATTCAGAAAATCCATAGGTGCTTTAACAACCCTAATATTACAAAACCCTATCCTACATTACCATTTCTAGTCCATACTCCTACACTACCCTAATAAACTTCATACTAAACAAAATAAACTATCTAAACCACTTTATACACACTAAAATGTTGTTATCCTTGTAAAACCAAGATTTCAACCGGTACGCGTTACAATCACGATTTAGGTGTGTAATATTTATGTTTCACAATCCCCTAGGTCACAATAGCATTGAGAATGTCTAAAGAACGCTATTAGAAGCCATTTCATTCATCAAAAACTCAATCAAACCCCAAATACCATTTTAAAATCAAAACCCTAATTCTGAAAATCCATAGGTACTTTAACAACCCTAATATTACAAAACCCTATCGTACATTAATATTTCTAGTCGATACTCCTACACTACCCTAATAAACTTCATACTAAACAAAATAAACTATCTAAACCACTTTATAACACCAAAATGTTGTTATCGTTGTAAAACCAAGATTTCAACCGGTACGCGTTACAATCACGATTTAGGTGTGTAATATTTATGTTTCACAATCCCCTAGGTCACAATAGCATTAAGAATGTCTAAAGAACGCTATTAGAAGCCATTAAGTCCATCAAAAACTCAATCAATCCCCAAATACCATTTTAAAATCAAAACCCTAATTCTGCAAATCCATAGGTACTTTAACAACTCTAATATTACAAAACTCTATCGTACATTACCATTTCTAGTCGATACTCCCACACTACCCTAATAAACTTCATAATAAACAAAATAAACTATCTTAACCACTTTATACACACCAATTGTAAAACCGAG
>CAJVGC010000591.1:41986528-42103949 GCA_910822075.1 Senecio squalidus | reverse complement strand
ACTTGATCCTGACTTTGTCCGTAGTAACCGTAGTAACTCTATCTACCGTAGTAACATGTTGAACAGCCGCACCAACTTGTCTTTGTGTTCTTCCGTAGTAACTTCATAACCATCAAACTGATTGTTTAAGTTACTTTCGTTTGTTTGTTAGGATTCATTGTTTATGGTTAAACTATATTGACTAAGTTATAACCCAACAAAACACATAGGCGTAAAATATCATTTCATTCGTGATTGCTTTGAAAAACATTTAATTGATGTCATTTATATCGAAACAATGTTTCAAAAAGCAGATATTTTTACAAAAGCATTTGATAAGTCTAGGTTTGGATTTTTACTACTGGAAAATGGTGTTGTCAAAAAGAGTGATGTGATAGAAGAGGTCAAGTCGGACAAGTAACCGGGATTATTTTGTATACTACGTTAAAAAATTTTCTTATTTTTATTTTTATTTTCTTCTTTTTAGTTTATAAAATTTCAAAAATACAAAAAGATTTTATTTTTAAAATTTTAGGGGGAGAAATACTTAAAAAAAAAAAAAAAAAAAAAAAAAAAAAAGTTGGGGGAAGTGAGGAAATACTGAACTAAACTGAACATGTAATTGTCAAAAAAAAATATGCTGAATGTAACGTTTACACATGTCAGTTGTAGGATATATTGGTAGGCTTATCTCACTGAAACTTGACGAAAATAAATCATTTTAAAATGGTTGTCGCAGATATCAAATTTAATTTGAATCGTTATGGATATGTCTCAAAGACTGTCTAAATGATATCTGGAGATCAATAACAATTGAGAACACTGTAAACAGCACACAACAGTCGAAATTAAAATGTTTTAAAATATTATGATTAGTTTTTTGTCTTGTAGTGTTTGTGGCTTTTCGCTGGATCAATTCGAAAATAGTAAATATTAGGCGTAATATCAGAAAATAAATACAGTATGTCAGTATATATTGAAGCAATTAAGGGCCATTTCAGTGATTTTGGGATAACATCCTTGAATGATTTGATCAAGATCAAGGAAATTAAGGAAATGATGTGTATACGAAAATGGACACAGTCTATTCAAGATCAAATACAAAGTAAGAGATAAGTAAACAAACTTCAAAAATACCTTGATGGATGAACAGAATTATAAGGTCGAAAGAAGATCATAATTCGAGCATTCCAAATAAAGGGTGAGGAAGTACTTAATAAATAAAACTTCAAAAATACCTTGATGGATGAACAGAACTATAAGGTCGAAAGAAGATCATAGTTCGAGCATTCCAAATAAAGGGTGATGAAGTGCTTACTCTCTGAATGGTGTAAATTAAACGTATTAACGATCAAGAATCACTGGTCCTTTATTGCCTGTGCAGTGGATGACATACTGACATACGAAATAAATATTATGATATTACATCTGGTATTTATGAAAATAGAATTGAAAAGGCTGAAAAGTTAAGAGGACAAATACACAAACATACGAACAATTCTAATTATGATATAATTTTGGTGACTGTTAAAATTCAAAAGGTGTGTTGATTTCTATGTTCAAAATATTGGGAGATCTTATCGAGATAACCATTTTGAAAGAAAATGTCAAGTGAATGTTTGTTTAAGTTTAGGAGGACAAATATACCAATAATCGTCAATTGAGATGTTAATAGTTACAAAGAAAAATGAATGACAATGTTATGTTTCAGTATCAGTCTGATCCCTTATTCGAAAAGATTCTCACAAAAAGAATGTGAAATTTTCAGTTTGTGTAGTTATTAGTTAGATTTTCAAACTTTCATTATCTTGTCTTAGTTAAAATTTCCTTTGATTTACCAAAAACAGAAAAGTACAAAAAGATTTTAATTTTAATCTTATTTTATTTTAATTTTATTGTTTATTTTGTTAGTTTTACGGTTGCTTATCGTGACTTGAGACCTAAATGTGAAACCGAGATTAATGTTAAATTCGTAGAATGTCTTAAAGTCATGGTTGTTGATGAAGTTTTAGTTAGAATCTTTCGAAATTGTGTTTCATTGAGCAAAACGTTTATTCTTTCTGAAATTGATATGCTTAACGTTTACTTGGTGTTTGATTTTGAAGAAAAGTGAAATTTTAAGTTTATGAGTTCTACAGCACGTTCATACGGATGTAAATTACATACGCACGGATAAACAACTCAATCGCACGAATCAAAGGGAAAGTATTGTTTAGGCTGAAAATTCTCATCCCTGCGAATATCATCACATTCGTGCGGATGTCATCTCATTCGTGCGAAGCAAAGGTGATTTAAGATTTAAATGTTTGTTAGTTAAACTCACGGACGAAGGCTCATTCGTGCGGATGTCTTCCACATCCGTGCGGAGGAGAAATGGGTATAAATACCTTACGCGCTTGTGCTGTTCATTCACCACATTCGTCCGATTGAGAGAAAATTTCATAAATTTTTCAAATTGTTGGAAAGAGTTTTTGAATCCCGTTTTATTGTGTAACTTTTCATTGCGATTCTAATCATACAAACCACGTAAGTTATAACGACCGTTTAAGTGCTTAATTTTTGAATTTTAGGTTCGAACATAACTTAATCAATCGGTCTTTTATTTGTGTTTGTAATGATAAATTGAGTTAGGGGATTAGTAAATCGGTGGATTGCGAACATGTTGGTATGATTTTTGTAACGAAAAACAGGTGTTTATGAAAATCTAGGTTTTGGAAAACCAACAGTTCCGATGAACTCCATCCGCACGAATGTGATTTCATCCGTGCGGATAGGATCTTCATTCGTACGAATGGTTAAGTCATACGTACGAATGTACAAAATGTAATCCGTTTGGTTTGATTAGTTCATCCGTACGAATACATACTGATCCGTGCGGATGAAAATGTTCATTCGTACGGATGGCCATTACGGAAACTTTAAAAACGTTTGAATTTTATTCTAACTGTTTTGCGTTCAATGTCTACATTTCTGTTTGCAGAAAATGGCTGAAATCCCCGTTTCTAACGTTGATGCAACTGTGGCACAATCCTCTCAATCTCAAAGTGCTAGCTGGGGCATCGGACCGAAAAACAACATGTGCGCGTATCTCGACGAAGAGACCCGTAATGCCAAACATTTTGCTGGAATCATCCGATTCTTGAAGCGGTCAAGAATTTTCAAGGCTATCTCTACTGAGCGCGTGCCTTATTTGACTCATATATCAGCTTTCTGGGAAAATGCTAGAGTTGTACGTGAAGATGGAAAGGTTCAAATCCACAGTTCAGTTCTCGGGACTGATGTCGTGATTGATGAACACGTTATCCGAGAAGTTATTGGCTTTGAGGATTCAGTGGAAATGCCTACGATGCTGAACAAGTATCTAGTTAGAGGGTTGTTTCTGAGGGTGAAGTACGTTGGTGCTATTGAAAAGGGAGTGATTACGAAGTCGGGGTTTAGCATTCAATACAAGTATTTGTGCCATGTGTTGCAGCACTGTTTGAGTCCTCGAAAGGCTGGGCATGATGAAATGAGAGAGACTATTCAGAGTGCATTTGCAGCATTAGTTTTGAACATTCCGTTTAATTTTTCGGGAATGATTTTGCAACACATGACAGAGAATCTGGAGATGAAGAAGCAGAAATATTTGATGTATGCTCGTTTCGTCCAAATGATTATGGACGTAAAGATTCCGACGTTGCCCAAAGTTGATAATGATATGATCAAGCTAGATGTGATGAATGATACAACAATGGTACGCTTTCTTTCATACAAAGGCAAGGAGGTGAAGCCTGCGGAAAAACGCCTGATTGGTCATCTTGCTGATCCAGCATATGTATGTCCTGGTGGTAGGAAATGGCGACATGATGACAGTGAATCAGATAAGGAGGATATTTTTGTACCTCAAGAATCTGACTCCGATGATGAGGTTATTCCGGTGGAATCTCCGGTTGGTGGTACATCATCATCTCAAGCTGTTTTGAGAGATGAAGATGATGTAGTCATGAATGCTGAAGAGATTCCTTCAGTACGGAAAAGAAAAGAACCTTCTGCAGGTAGATCGTTAGGAGATATTATCAAGAAAAGGGAGAAATCTTCAAAACGTTTTAAGCTGGTGAAACGTTCTGACATTACACCAAAGACGATTGCCAGTTCTGCAGATCCAGTTCCTCCTCTTACATCTTCTCAGTCACAGCAAGGTCCCCAACAAAGTGAACCAATCATGAGGACTGCTACCATAACAACAACAACTGCTGGTGGATCATCGTCGTCAATGCAGATTCCTGATTCTGCTCAGCTCTCTATTTTGAATTCTATGTTATTGAGTGTTTTAGCAAAACAGCAGCAACAAGATGAAGAAATTAAGAGACTGAATGCTTTGGTGGCAAAAGGGGAAGCAGAACGAGCTGAAATGTCGAAGAGGATAGAGGATCAGAATCTTTTGATTGATTCGCAGAAGCTGTTGATTGAGGATTGCTCCAACAAGAACAAGGAATTGGTACTTATTACCGAAAGGATCAAGAAGTTGGAGGAAGACAGCAATGTGGTGAAAAATACTATGATTGTGGGTGATGATGGGGTATTCAGACTCAAAGGACCAGTCGATGCATCTGCTGACCCGTCTGGTGAAGAAAGTGAAAGCACGGAGTCTGATAGAGCTGGTAAAGAACATACGAGTGAATCGCAGCATGATATTACTCCTATATCTCACATAAAGTCCAATTTAACTCACATTTTGGATATGCAGGGGGTAATTCAGTTTAACGTTGAGCATGACAAAGAAGAAGGAGAGATAATATTGTTTGTCCAAAGAACAGATTGCAGAATTATTTGAAATGAATCCCGATGAAGTTATTTCTGACGAATCTGCATCTGCTTCTGACATAAATCCTCCCGATTCTGATGATGATGATGATGAGATAGTGTTTGAGCCAAATGTTGATTCAACAGAGCCTATCTATCAATCGAACAATTTCCAGGATCTTCCTGATGACGATGCAATTTTTGACGTCAATGATGAAGATCTTAATCGGAAGTTAGAGAAACATCCGGCGGCCAGTCAAGCTACACCAAGTCTAGAAGAATTGAATGTTAAAAAAGCTGAATGGCGTGAGGCAGTGAAAGGATGTATTCGCCCGTCTCGACAAGTTGTTCAACCAGATTATACGAAGTTTTACTCTTTGAAGGGTGCGAAGACAGAAGGTCAAGTAATCAGTTGGGCATACTTGGATGATTTGAATGTTTATGCACTCAAGCGAGAACGGGGCATAGATTATTTTAAACTCGCTCCCGATTTGAAGACGTTGCCATATTTTGATATGATGCAGTTGGCTCGTCTTAAGTTGCTGTACAGTGAGTCAAATGATAAAGCAACTTGGTTGGAGAAGCAGCTTCATTATGAGTTCAAATCATCGTGGAAATACCTGAGGCCACAGTATCCAAAGATTACCTATTCCAAAGATCGGAAGAATTCAAGAACGGGTAAAGCTTTGAAGCATGTCACGTATAAAGCGCCAAGGGTAATGGAGAAGATTCCACTCCGCAAAATGAAAGCCAATTTTCATCGGAGATTTAAATGGTGGTATTATGATGATCGAACCACAGAAGCTGTGATTGTGTTGGAGCGGAAAGGTGTTTGGGAAACACTGCGAATTTTTGATCCGATGTGGATTAGAAATTTAACAGATGATGATATTTTTGATCCATGATGCTTTGTGCAAGAAATTTGAACAACTCATGCATACCAAGTTTCAAATGAGTTCAATGGGAGAATTAAAATACTTCCTAGGTCTACAAGTTAAGCAGAACCCTGATGGTCTCTTTATAAGTAAATCCAAATATTTCAGGGACATTCTCAACAATTTTAGCTTCATGGATGCAAAGCCAGCCAGCACCCCTGTGGAGACACACAAACAGCTGATTGCAGATCTTGAGGGGGAGGATGTTGACATACATAACTATAGGTCAATGATAGGCTCACTTATGTATCTTACAGCTTCAAAACCTGAAATCATGTTTGCAGTGTGTGTGTGTGTGCAAGATACCAAACAAGACCAAAGATGTCTCACCTCAGTACAGTCAAAAGAATTTTTAGATACTTGAAGGGCAAACCTAACTTAGGTTTATGGTATCCCAAAGACTCACCTTTTGATTTAATTGCTTACTCTGACAGTGATTATGGTGGTGAAAATTTAGACAGGAAGTCCACCACAATAGGATGTCAATTTTTAGGTTCAAGGTTGGTGTCTTTGCAATAAGTCATTCATCACTTGGTTCTTGAATTCCGTGCCATTATCACATCGAATTTTCTTGACTTTGAGATTAATTTGATGTTCAATCTTGGTGATGAAGGTGATGAGCAGCTGACTTGTTTCATCCTTGGTACCAAGAAAGTACACCCATGTGTATCTTGAAAAGTCATCAGTGATGACAAGGCAATATGACTTCTTTGCAATGCTCTTTACATTGGTAGGACCAAATAGATCCATGTGGAGTAAATGTAAAGGTATGTTGTTAGTGTTGATCTCCTTTGTCTTGTGAGAAGACCTGTGTTGCTTGCCCTTCAAACATGCTAAGCAGTTGTCCTCAAGATTGAACTGCTTGTTGGGGAGACCTCTAACCAAACTAGATTTAACTAGTTTATTGATGTTTTTTAGGTTCATGTGGCACATCCTCCTATGCCATAAGGTGGATTCATCTAAGGTAGCTTTTGAGAGAAAGCATTCATCAGATGAGTTGAGTTGAACCTTTGACATGTAAGACAATAGACATTGTCTCTTCTTGGTGTTCTGAGTAAGATCATACTTTCATCTATGACATACACAGGCTTCATGATGATGCATTCAGAAGCAGTAAAGATAGTTGTGTGCTTCTCATCACAGACTTGAGAGACACTCAACAGGTTATACTGCAACTGTTGCACATAGTACACATCTTTGAAGTGTAGTGTACCATTGCTTATCGTTCCATTCCCAGAAATTCTTCCTCCTTTTGGATTTCCTCCAAATGAAACATATCCTCCATTGAACTTTTCAAAGTCCTGAAGACATGACATGTTGCCTGTCATGTGCCTGGAACAACCACTATCTACATGCCAACTGCTCTCACTTTCTTTGGTTGGCTGAACCTGCACATAAACGATAGAAGTTAGTTTCTGGTGGGAACCCAAGCCAAAGTTGACTTGGGTTTGCCCATTTCATCAAAGTAACTCACCTTCCTTTGAACTAGTTTTGAAAAATCAATGGGGACAGGTGGTTGAGTTACTTGGATCTTTGGTTGCCACACTTGTTTGAATGTTTTAGCTTTTGAAACAATTTTAGTGTTAACAGTTTTTGATTTAACAATGGGAACAAATACTGGTTTGACATGATTTTGTTTCCTAGTGTTAATAGGAGTCATAGTAACTAAGTTACCTTTGGCAGTATTAACCCTAGCAGTATTAACACGGTTATTTTTCACAGTAGTAATACGAGCAGTATTAACACCATTATATTTGGCCGTATTAAGTTTTGCAGTAGAAACAAAATTTTGTCTGGCAGTAGGAACTCTATTCTTATTGTTAGAAAATACGTTACTTTTGTTAACACTTTTTCTTCCTGAAGGCATAGTAACAAATTTATGGTTTGCATGGTTTGCATGGTTTATTTTGTTACTACTGTTCATGGATTTGTTTTTATATGCAACCCTTCCCGTATATCCCACCCCATAATGTGGTTTTTGAATCACTTGCAATTGATTTTGAGGATTGTGATAACAAACTTTTGCATAGTGATTTAACTTACCACATATAAAACATCCCTTCCCGGAACTTTTGACAATTTGACCCTTTTGAGCTTTTACTTGGTTCATATTTCGTTGGTTTCCTCTTTTTCCTATATGTTTCCAAGTCTTTTCGTTTTCCTTAGGGGCTGTTTTGGTCTTTCTTTCAGTAGATGTTTTGACATTCTTAATGGGGTCATTACGTGGCATAGACACTAGACTTTGTGAAGACTGTTGAGTACAACCTTCTATTGTGATAAGGTGATTTTCTAAAGGAATGTCCTTATTTTTCACAATGTTTAGCTTACTCTCTTCAACTAAGTCTTCAATAAGAACATCATCATAGTTGATTGGATCAACATTGAATTATTCTTTTGGAGGTGTCTGTGAGATGGGAATCCTAGGTTCATCTACGGATGGAGGGATATAGTTTTGGTTAAATGGAGGGGCAACTTCTTTGTAACCTAAACCAGCTTTTACCTTTCCATGTATTTGTTGTTGACATAGGTCATTTACTGATTTTGAAGCAAATTCTAATTTCCCTACATCTAACTCAACTTTATCATGTTCTTGTTCTAATATTTTGATTTCTTCCCTAGCCATCTTAAGTTTAACTAGTAAATCCTCTCTTTGCCATTCAACCAAGCTAATTTTCTCTTGATAACTTTGTTCATTTATTCTGTGTGACTTAATTTGGTTTTCTAAGTTATCAATGACTCTAACAGCTGACCTTCTTTGTTCTTCTAAGATTTTAATCGAATCACTCATTAATTGATTGTGATTTTTATATTTAACAATTATAGCTTTACACTCAGAAGTACATAGTTTAGAATTTACCTCGGCCATGAGAGATGGAGTTTCAGGATTTGTTGAGGATGAGTCAATAGCCATTAGATCATCGTCTTGAGTTGCTCCTTGATCATCATCAGTCCAGTCATATCCAAGAATATTGTTGCCAATTTCTGTAATTCCCAGGTCAGTATAAGCTAGCTCCGTAGTAACTGAGTCCTCCGTAGAAACAGTGTCCGTAGCATCCATTACTACTGCTATGCATGCATGGTGAACAGTAGTAATATCTTCCACGTAAACATGATTTTGTTCTTCAGAAATTAGCGCCCTGTTTTGACTTGTTTCTTCGGCTAAGTCACTCCAATCATATCCAAATATGTCCTGTGACATAAGTGCACTCTGATTGTTGTCTTGAGTGGTTCGTGGATTGTTTGGTTTTGACTTGTTCGATTTGTTTGGGCATTCCCTAGCAAAGTGACCTGGTTCACTAAAGTCGTAGCACTTCACCTTGCTTTTATCGAAAGTAATTCGTTCATTGTTTCTTGGATTGAACCTTCTTCCTGTTCTATTTACAAATCTTCTTGCACGTAAATCCAGCATGGCAGATTGCCACTTTAAGTCAATTTCTTCCCAGTCGTCTTGATGTATCTGCTTTACGTCTTCACTTGTGAGATTTGAGCTTTGTGAGATAAAGGCTTCAAAAGAAATATCTTCTCCACTTTTATGTTTGGGTCCGCCAGAAGTTGTAACAAGGGAAGTATTAACATTGGTAATACTGGGGCTGTTATTGCTAGATTTTTCTGCTTCCACTTCTGCCTCAAAGACTCTTAAGTCGTTGTAAAGATCATCCAATTCCAGTTCTTCTAATGTGTCTCCTTGTCTGTAGGAAACTGTGTATATTTTCCATTCCTTACTTAGAGCTCTTATGAACTTTCGATTGAGATCATCTTTCTCATACTTAAATGGCTTCTAAAAGCGTTGTTTAGACATTCTCAAAGCTATTGTTACCTAGGGGATTGTGAAACATAAATATTACACACCTAAATCATGATTGTAACGCGTACCGGTTGAAATCTCGGTTTTACAAGGAAAACAAATTATTGGTGTGTATAAAGTGGTTTAGATAGTTTATTTTTTTTATTATGAAGTTTATTAGGGTAGTGTAAGAGTAATGACTAGAAATGGTAATGTAGAATAGGGTTTTGTAATATTAGGGTTGTTAAAGTACCTATTGATTTTCAGAATTAGGGTTTTGATTTTAAAATGGTATGTGGGGTTTGATTGAATTTTTGATGGATTAAATGGCTTCTAAAAGCGTTCTTTAGACATTCTCAAGGCTATTGTTACCTAGGGGATTGTGAAACATAAATATTACACACCTAAATCGTGATTGTAACGCGTACCGGTTGAAATCTCGGTTTTACAAGGAAAACAACATTTTGGTGTGTATAAAGTGGTTTAGATAGTTTATTTTGTTTATTATGAAGTTTATTAGGGTAATCTAAGAGTATGGACTAGAAATGGTAATGTAGGATATGTTTTTGTAATATTAGGGTTGTTAAAGTGCCTATAAATTTTCAGAATTAGGGTTTTAATTTTAAAATGGTATTTGGGGTTTGATAGAGTTTTTAATGGATGAAATGGTTTCTAATAGCGTTCTTTACACATTCTTAATGCTATTGTAACCTAGGGGATTGTGAAACATAAATATTACACACCTAAATCGTGATTCTAACGCGTACTGGTTGAAATCTCGGTTTTACAAGTAAAACAACATTTGTGTGTGTATAAAGTGGTTTAGATAGTTTATTTTGTTTATTATGAAGTTTATTAGGGTAGTGTAGTAGTATCGACTAGAAATGGTAATGTAGGATAGGGTTTTGCAATATTAGGGTTGTTAAAGTACCTACGGATTTTCAGAATTAGGGTTTTGATTTTAAAATGGATTTTGGGGTTTGATTGAGTTTTTGATGGATGAAATGGCTTCTAATAGCGTTTTTAAGACATTCTTAATCCTATTGTGACCTACGGGATTGCGAAAAATAAATATTACACACCTAAACCGTGATTGTAACGCGTACCGGTTCAAATCTCGGTTTTACAAGGAAAACAACATTGTGGTGTGTATAAAGTGGTTTAGATAGTTTATTTTGTTTATCATGAAGTTTATTAGGGTAGTGTGGGAGTATGGACTTGAAATGGTAATGTAGGATAGGGTTTTGTAATATTAGGGTTTTTAAAGTGCCTATGGATTTTTAAAAGGGCATTTGGGGTTTGATTGAGTTTTTGATGGATGAAATGGCTTCTAATAGCGTTCTTTAGACATTCTCAATGCTATTGTTACCTAGGGGATTGTGAAACATAAATATTACACACCTAAATCATGATTGTAACGCGTACCTGTTGAAATCTCGGTTTTACAAGGAAAACAACATTTTGTTGTGTATAAAGTGGTTTAGATAGTTTAATTTGTTTAGTATAAAGTTTATTAGGGTAGTGTAGGAGTATCGACTAGAAATGGTAATGCAGGATAGGGTTTTGTAATATAAGGGTTTTTAAAGTATCTATGGATTTTCAGAATTAGGGTTTTGATTTTAAAATGGTATTTGGGGTTTGGTTGAGTTTTTGATGGATGAAATGGCTTCTAATAGGGTTCTGAAGACATTCTTAATGTTATTGTGACCTAGGGGATTGTAAACCATAAATATTACACACGTAAACCGTGATTGTAACGCGTACCAGTTGAAATCTCGGTTTTACAAGGAAAACAACATTGTGGTGTGTATAAAGTGGTTTAGATAGTTTATTTTGTTTATCATTAAGTTTATAAGGGTAGTGTGGGAGTATGAACTAGAAATGGTAATGTAGGATAGGGTTTTGTAATATCAGGGTTATTAAAGTACCTATGGATTTTCAGAATTAGGGTTTTGATTTTAAAAAGGCATTTGGGGTTTGATTGAGTTTTTGATGGATGAAATGGTTTCTAATAGCGTTTTTAAGACATTCTTAATGCTATTGTGACCTACGGGATTGCGAAACATAAATATTACACACCTAAACCGTGATTGTAATGCGTACTGATTGAAATCTCGGTTTTACAAGGAAAACAACATTGTGGTGTGTATAAAGTGGTTTAGATAGTTTATTTTGTTTATCATGAAGTTTATTAGGGTAGTGTGGGAGTATGGACTTGAAATCGTAATGTAGGATAGGGTTTTGTAATATTAGGGTTTTTAAAGTACCTTATGGATTTTCAGAATTAGGGTTTTGATTTTAAAATGGCATTTGGGGTTTGATTGAGTTTTTGATGGATGAAATGGCTTCTAATAGCGTTCTTTAGACATTTTCAATGCTATTGTTACCTAGGGGATTGTGTAACATAAATATTACACACCTAAATCGTGATTGTAACGCGTACCGGTTGAAATATCGGTTTTACAAGGAAAACAACATTTTGTTGAGTATAAAGTGGTTTAGATAGTTTAATTTGTTTAGTATGAAGTTTATTAGGGTAGTGTAGGAGTATCGACTAGAAATGGTAATGCAGGATAGGGTTTTGTAATATAAGGGTTTTTAAAGTATCTATGGATTTTCAGAATTAGGGTTTTGATTTTAAAATGGTATTTGGGGTTTGGTTGAGTTTTTGATGGATGAAATGGATTCTAATAGGGTTCTGAAGACATTCTTAATGCTATTGTGACCTAGGGGATGGTAAAAGATAAATATTACACACCTAAACCGTGATTTTAACGCGTACCAGTTGAAATCTCGGTTTTACAAGGAAAACAACATTGTGGTGTGTATAAAGTTGTTTAGATAGTTTATTTTGTTTATCATTAAGTTTATAAGGGTAGTGTGGGAGTATGAACTAGAAATGGTAATGTAGGATAGGGTTTTGTAATATCAGGGTTATTAAACTACCTATGGATTTTCAGAATTAGGGTTTTGATTTTAAAAAGGCATTTGGGGTTTGATTGAGTTTTTGATGGATGAAATGGCTTCTAATAGCGTTTTTAAGACATTCTTAATGCTATTGTGACCTACAGAATTGCGAAACATAAATATTACACACCTAAACCGTGATTGTAATGCGTACCGATTGAAATCTCGGTTTTACAAGGAAAACAACATTGTGGTGTGTATAAAGTGGTTTAGATAGTTTATTTTGTTTATCATGAAGTTTATTAGGGTAGTGTGGGAGTATGGAGTTGAAATGGTAATGTAGGATAGGGTTTTGTAATATTAGGGTTTTTAAAGTACCTATGGATTTTCAGAATTAGAGTTTTGATTTTAAAATGGCATTTAGGGTTTGATTGAGTTTTTGATGGATGAAATGGCTTCTAATAGCGTTCTTTAGTCATTCTCAATGCTATTGTTACCTAGGGGATTGTGTAACATAAATATTACACACCTAAATCGTGATTGTAACGCGTACCGATTGAAATCTCGGTTTTACAAGGAAAACAACATTTTGTTGTGTATAAAGTGGTTTAGATAGTTTAATTTGTTTAGTATAAAGTTTATTAGGGTAGTGTAGGAGTATCGACTAGAAATGGTAATGCAGGATAAGGTTTTGTAATATAAGGGTTTTTAAAGTATCTATGGATTTTCAGAATTAGGGTTTTGATTTTAAAATGGTATTTGGGGTTTGGTTGAGTTTTTGATGGATGAAATGGCTTCTAATAGGGTTCTGAAGACATTCTTATTGCTATTGTGACCTAGGGGATTGTGAAACATAAATATTACACACCTAAACCGTGATTGTAACGCGTACCAGTTGAAATCTCGGTTTTACAAGGAAAACAACATTGTGGTGTGTATAAAGTGGTTTAGATAGTTTATTTTGTTTATCATGAAGTTTATAAGGGTAGTGTGGGAGTATGAACTAGAAATGGTAATGTAGGATAGGGTTTTGTAATATCAGGGTTATTAAAGTACCTATGGATTTTCAGAATTAGGGTTTTTATTTTAAAAAGGTATTTGGGGTTTGATGGAATTTTTGATGGATGAAATGGCTTCTTATAGCGTTTTTAAGACATTCTTAATGCTATTGTGACCTAGGGGATTGTGAAACATAAATATTACACACCTAAACCGTGATAGTAATGCGTACCGATTGAAATCTCGGTTTTACAAGGAAAACAACATTGTGGTGTGTATAAAGTGGTTTAGATAGTTTATTTTGTTTATCATGAAGTTTATAAGGGTAGTGTGGGAGTATGAACTAGAAATGGTAATGTAGGATAGGGTTTTGTAATATCAGGGTTATTAAAGTACCTATGGATTTTCAGAATTAGGGTTTTGATTTTAAAAAGGCATTTGGGGTTTGATTGAGTTTTTGATGGATGAAATGGCTTCTAATAGCGCTTTTAAGACATTCTTAATGCTATTGTGACCTACGGGATTGCGAAACATAAATATTACACACCTAAACCGTGATTGTAATGCGTACCGATTGAAATCTCGGTTTTACAAGGAAAACAACATTGTGGTGTGTATAAAGTGGTTTAGATAGTTTATTTTGTTTATCATGAAGTTTATTAGGGTAGTGTGGGAGTATGGACTTGAAATGGTAATGTAGGATAGGGTTTTGTAATATTAGGGTTTTTAAAGTACCTATGGACTTTCAGAATTAGGGTTTTGATTTTAAAATAGTATTTTGGGTTTGATTGAGTTTTTGATGGATGAAATGGCTTCTAATAGGGTTATGAAGACATTCTTAATTCTATTGTGACTTACAGGATTGTAAAACATAAATATTACACACCTAAACCGTGATTGTAACGCGTACTAGTTGAAATCTCGTTTTTACAAGGAAAACAACATTGTGGTGTGTATAAAGTGGTTTAGATAGTTTATTTTGTTTATCAGGAAGTTTATAAGGGTAGTGTGGGAGTATGGACTAGGAGTGGTAATATAGGATAGGGTTTTGTAATATTAGAGTTATTAAAGTACCTATGGATTTTAAGAATTAGGGTTTTGATTTTAAAAAGGCATTTGGGGTTTGATTGAGTTTTTGATTGATGAAATGGCTTCTAATAGCGTTCTTTAGAAATTCTCAATCCTATTGTTACCTAGGGAATTATGAAACATAAATATTACACACATAAATCGTGATTGTAACGCGTACCGGTTGAAATCTCGGTTTTACAAGAAAAACAACATTTTGGTGTGTATAAAGTGGTTTAGATAGTTTAATTTGTTTTGTATGAAGTTTATTATGGTAGTGTAGGTGTATCGACTAGAAATGGTAATGCGGGATAGGGTTTTATAATATAAGGGTTTTTAAAGTACCTATGGATTTTCAGAATTAGGGTTTTGATTTTAAAATGGTATTTGGTGTTTGATTGAGTTTTTGATGAATGAAATGGCTTCTAATAGGGTTCTGAAGACATTCTTAATGCTATTGTGACCTAGGGGATTGTAAAACATAAATATTACACACCTACACCGTGATTGTAACGCGTACCTGTTGATATGTCGGTTTTACAAGGAAAACAACATTGTGGTGTGTATAAAGTGGTTTAGATAGTTTACTATGTTTATCATGAAGTTTATAAGGGTAGTGTGGGAGTATAGACTAGAAATGGTAATGTAGGATAGGGTTTTCTAATATTAGGGTTATTAAAGTACCTATGGATTTTCAGAATTAGGGTTTTGATTTTAAAAAGGCATTTGGGGTTTGATTGAGTTTTTGATGGATGAAATGGCTTCTAATAGCGATTTTAGAACATTCTTAATACTATTATGACCTACGGGATTGCGAAACATAAATATTGCACACCTAAACCGTGATTGTAACGCGTATCGGTTGAAATCTCGGTTTTACAAGGAAAACAACATTGTGGTGTGTATAAAGTGGTTTAGATAGGTTATTTTGTTTATCATGAAGTTTAGTAGGGTAGTGTGGGAGTATGGACTTGAAATGGTAATGTAGGATAGGGTTTTGTAATATTAGGGTTTTTAAAGTACCTATGGATTTTCAGAATTAGGGTTTTGATTTTAAAATGGCATTTGGGGTTTGATTGAGTTTTTGATGGATGAAATGGCTTCTAATAGCGTTCTTTAGACATTCTCAATGCTATTGTTACCTAGGGGATTGTGTAACATAAATATTACACACCTTAATCGTGATTGTAACGCGTACCGGTTGAAATCTCGGTTTTACAAGGAAAACAACATTTTGTTGTGTATAAAGTGGTTTAGATAGTTTAATTTGTTTAGTATGAAGTTTATTAGGGTAGTGTAGGAGTATCGACTGGAAATGGTAATGCAGGATAGGGTTTTGTAATATAAGAGTTTTTAAAGTATCTATGGATTTTCAGAATTAGGGTTTTGATTTTAAAATGGTATTTGGGGTTTGGTTGAGTTTTTGATGGATGAAATGGCTTCTAATAGGGTTCTGAAGACATTCTTAATGCTATTGTGACCTAGGGGATTGTAAAACATATATATTAAACACCTAAACCGTGATTTTAACGCGTACCAGTTGAAATCTCAGTTTTACAAGGAAAAAAACATTGTGGTGTGTATAAAGTGGTTTAGATAGTTTATTTTGTTTATCATTAAGTTTATAAGGGTAGTGTGGGAGTATGAACTAGAAATGGTAATGTAGGATAGGGTTTTATAATATCAGGGTTTTTAAAGTATCTATGGATTTTCAGAATTAGGGTTTTGATTTTAAAATGGTATTTGGGGTTTGGTTGAGTTTTTGATGGATGAAATAGCTTCTAATAGGGTTCTGAAGACATTCTTAATGCTATTGTGACCTAGGGGATTGTAAAACATAAATATTACACACCTAAACCGTGATTGTAACGCGTACCAGTTGAAATCTCGGTTTTACAAGGAAAACAACATTGTGGTGTGTATAAAGTGGTTTAGATAGTTTATTTTGTTTATCATGAAGTTTATAAGGGTAGTGTGGGAGTATGAACTAGAAATGGTAATGTAGGATAGGGTTTTGTAATATTAGGGTTATTAAAGTACCTATGGATTTTCAGAATTAGGGTTTTGATTTTAAAAAGGCATTTGGGGTTTGATTGAGTTTTTGATGGATGAAATGGCGTCTAATTGCGTTTTTTAGACATTCTTAATGCTATTGTGACCTACGGGATTGCGAAACATAAATATTACACACTTAGACAGTGATTGTAATGCGTACCGATTGAAATCTCGGTTTTACAAGGAAAACAACATTGTGGTGTGTATAAAGTGGTTTAGATAGTTTATTTTGTTTATCATGAAGTTTATTAACCAACTTACTACGGACTCATTTGTTAATACTGCAGATTACCATATTAAAAGGTTTGTTAAACAATAAGTTTACCCTAATTAATGGTGATTTGACAAGTCAAAATACAACTTGTAACCAACTTTTACGCGTGGCAAGTTCCCATTGGACCTAATTTTTAAAATTCAGGCGCGAGGCACAGCTACTACTGACACGTGGCAATTTTTAATTGGACCGTTACATTTAAATCATTACCCGCGTCTAATCGGAGTCATCAAGTTGTTACAAAATTTCAGTTTAAATAGGGGTTCTTTTTAACCGTTTTAAAATTACCTTTTCTTAAAACCCCTAAATCTTCATAAAAAGTTACCGTTAGACTAAAAATTTCTCAATTTTTCTTTCCTTTTGTGACTAACTCTTTGCCTTCTTGTTCATTAATCTCATAATCATCCCTCAAAATTACAACAATGGCAGAACTACAGTTTCATAAAACACACAATATGGTAGCTTTCTTGGAGAAGAATGATGACAACGCTGACTTCCACCAAATCATTGATTTCTTGAATCAATCGAAAATAAAAACGGCGTTAACAATTAATCCAGAAATTAATGAATCTCACATTAGGGATTTCTGGACATCCGCTGAACTGGATGATGTAGAGGCGGCCATTAATGCTGTGGTGGATGGCAAAGCAATTAAAGTTACGGAGACATTACTACGCAAACATCTACAACTGAAAGATGCGAAAGGTACAGTAAAACTCTCCTATGAAATCTTGACTGAAAATTTTACAAAACTGGGATATGAGGGGGATTTAAATATTTCGACCTTTCACAAGGCAAAACTCTCCCCTCAATGGAAATTTTTGTTGCATACTTTGCAACAGTGTATATCCCAAAAACGGACTGGATGGCACGAAGGTAGCTCTGCTTTAGCTACTGCCATGGCCTGTTTGGCAACAAAAAGAATATATAATTTTTCATACATGATTTTTGAAGGAATGTGATGGAATCTTTTAAATCCAAAACATAAATTTTTAATGTATCCTCGCTTTCTTCAACACCTTTTTAACTGTGAGCTTAAAGATCTTACTAGATCAGAAAAATGCTTTTTCTCACATGCTCATTCAAAGAAAGTTTTTACAAATATGAGGCAAGTTAATAAGGGCAGTTCATCCAATGTGACACCATTGTTCTCTACAATGATGGTGATCACTGTTCCTCCAGCTGCAGGACAAGTGACTTCACCTCAGTCCCAACCCCCAGCTGCCACCATCAGTACTACTGCAATATCTGTGGGCACTAGTGCCATATCTGAAGCAGGTACTGAAGGTGTAATCCATGAGGTTACTACGGCAGTCACTACTGCTCATGTGTCTCCAGTTGCTACTGTGAGTTTTACTCCAGTTGCTACCGCACCAGTTACTACTTCTAAAGTAACTAAACCCACTGTTTCATCACCTCACAAACCATCAAAGGCTGCTTTCAAAAGACTCAAGAGGGTTACTCAGTCTCTTGTTTCTGAAACCATCCCCCATTCTCACACTTCAAAATCATTACCTGAAACATCTTCAGGAATGACACAAAATTTAGGGGAAAACATTGAACATAACCCCTTGTTCACTGAGTTGGTCCATAAGGAGGGGGGAGACCATGTAGGGAGGGCTGATACTACTACAGCTTTCACTTCTTACATTGAAGCTCAGGAAAGTATCAACATAACTAAGACCCAAACTACGGCAACACCATCCACTGCTGAGGACTTGTTCTCAACTTTGGAAGGTGGTCCCTGGCGCCAAGAGACCATGGGAGAGTTACATGCTTCTGCTAGGCAGGAGAGTTTCTCTTTTCCCTATGATCAACCGCCTGTTGGTACTCAATAGGAAAGGGGTGAGGGTAGTGGTGGTCAGTATGTGGAATTGATGGATTTGTACCGATCTCTAACGGTGAAGGTGGAAAAACATGGTGAAATGCTTTCTACTCTTACATCTTTGGTGCAACAGGTACTGGCACAACAAGCTTTATTATCAGCCCAGTTACTGCCCAAAAGAATTACCACACGAAGTGCTGGAAACTCACCCAGGCCCTCCAGTTCCTTATCTTCAGATGACTCTCCTGCAGCTGATAACAAGGGGAAGAAAGAACATATTGTTTTGTTCTCATCTGAAGAGAGCAAGGGTGAAGATAAGGGAAGTGCAGATACTGTGATCACTGCCACCTCAAAACATGATGAAGATATGGAGATTGCTAGTGCACTTGAGGGGGAGACAGAGTTAGAAACAGAAGATATGGTGGTAGATGAAGAAGGGGAGAAAATGGCAATAGATGAGCAATTGGTTGAGGGGGAGCAGAAAGAAGCGAAGCAAATGGTTGAAGAAACAATAGAACAAATGGAAGTTGAAGCTGAAATCAATCCTGAAGTTGCTACTGACTCACTTGCTGCGGACCCAGTCAATGCGGATGATGAGATGGTTGTTGCGAACTCAATTGCAGCGGACTCAATTGCTGCGGACACAGTTGCTACTGATCCTATGGTTACTAGTCCAGTTGCTACGGACATAGTTACTACGGACACAGTGGCTACTGACCCTATGATTACCAGTCCAGTTGCAGATGATAATGATCAATCATACTTGTTCATAACCACTCCTCACACATTTTATCAAGCTTCAAACCCTTTACAAGCCATACATTCTGAAGCTACAACACTTTCAACCACAACAACTGAAGCCCCTGTTCCTACAATTGATCAACAAGAAGCTGCAGATGTCTTAATCCAACAAGAGATGACAAGAACAACTGTCATGGCTGATGAAGACACTATAGCATCACAGCTGCTTAAGATCAAAGAAGAAAAGCAGAAACAAGAAAAGGAGAAAGCAAAAGAGGAAAGGAAGAAGATGATAGCTGAACTAGTTGCTAGACAAAGAGAAGCAGCTGCATTTGTTGCTAAACCCTCAGCAACTTCTCTAACCTTACCTGAACAATCTGTTAGTGTGTCTGTTTCTACAGGTAGATGGGGATATGTTACTGTGGATAAGAAGAAGAAAAAGATTCAGAAAGTTGACCTTGATGCTCCAGAACATAAAGACAAAGGCAAAGCTATAGTTGTGGAGAAATCAAAGGAAGAAAAGATGGAGGAAGAAAGGCTTGCTAAAGAAAAAGCTGCAGAAGAAATAAATTTTCAAAATATGACAAAAGAAGAAATAGAAAGGCTAAGACAAGAGCAAGAAAAAGCAGAATTGATGCTCAGATTGGCTGCTGAGCATGAGCAGGCTGAAAGAGAAAGAAAAAGGAAGATAGCTGAAGAAGATGAGCTCCATGCAAGATTGAATCAATCTCCAACTCCAGAAGAGAGAGAAAAGCTAAACAGAATTGCTGAGGACGATTCAATTCGAGCTAAGGAGATGGCAAATGAGGACATTTTGAATGATCTAGTTCGTCAGGGTTTGGTGAAATCAGACGAATTACTTGCAATGAAGATGCAGGAAGATGAACAGAAAATCAAAGTCAAAGCCAAGCCTGAAAAAAAGAAAGTGTCCAAATCCACACGTACCAAGCTAGCTGAAGATAGGGAGAAATATACCATCTATCTCAAGAGCAAAGGTTATAGTGGTAGATCACTAGGTCCTATGAAATTGACTAACATGTTGGACCTTGTGAAGGAGGAAAAACAAAAGGAAGCAAAAAGAGAAGCTGCTCTTGCACGAATTCAAGAGAAGAAAAAGCAAGATGCAGAAAAGGCAATCAAAGCTGCTCTGAAAACTGGAAGGAAAGTGTTCCTTGAGCAAGAACCTGTTGATACTGTTCCTGATGTAGAGAAGTCAAGTGAGAAGCCCAAAAGACAAAAGTTAGCCTCAAGGAGGATTCTAATGCCTCCTGCCAAAAGACACAAAATGGAAGATGCTGCTGCTTCTCAACAAGAACCTGAAAGTATGGAACAAAATCCTCCTATGACTACTCAAGGGGGAGATTATTCTGCATACATAAATCATGAAGATGGTCTTAGGTTTACTCCATTGGCAGTAAAACCTCCAATAATCATAGACTGGAAGTTCCTTGGTGGGCAGATGGAAACTGAGTATGAAGTCACTAGACAAGATAGATCAAAGAAGGTGCTTCATGCTTTTCACCAAGCAATCAGGGATTTTGACAGAGATGATTTGGAACGAATGTACAAAATTGGAAAAGTCAAATTTTCTCATCAAGGAGGTCAATGTTCAGGAATAGATCTTGCTATGGAAGTGCTATGCGGATTATTTGAACCAGGATACATCAAGAAAAGTTCAGTGTTCAAAAGAGGAAGTCCAACTAATCCTGTAATCAAGTGGTTCATTTATGATAGAAGTGGTGTCTACTCACTTAGAAGAAAGGAGGGAGCCATGGAATTTTATTTGGTGGATGTACGATATCCACATGGACTGAAGACGTTGGAAGAGATGATTGAAGTCAAGCTCAATGGACTTCATGATTCACCACTTGCACATGAACTAGTTTGGAGGATCTTGGTGCAAATCATAGATGAAAAGACAAAAGGAAAAGAAGGTGATTGGCCTAAACAAAGATGAATGAAAATGTGTAATTAACTTGAAATAGTTAAATCATCTTTTGTTAATGAAAATAGTTAGTACGGTTGGAGCATGAAACTTGTACTTTTGATGTGTCATAAAAGTTCAAGGTTAGGGGGAGATTGTTGGGTTATAACTTAGACAAAATAGTTTAACCTATAAACAATACGCTTAACAAACAAGAAAAGTAACTTAACCGATTAATGCGGAAGACATTAAGAGTTACTACGGAAGAACAAGTTAGTGCGGCTGTCCAATCAAGTTACTACTGTGTTAGAGTTGCTACGGAAGATAACAAGTTGATGTGGTCATAACAAGTTACTACGGAAGACCAACTTGCCGTGCAAGAATAATCTAATTAGAGTTATAATTAGATTATGTTTATATTTCCTTTTGTTATTAGATATAGTTTCCTTATTCTAGATAACGATATATTTAGATAAGGATAGAAGATGTTTCCTAGTTTATCTAGGTCGGCCTCAAGGTCTATATAAAGATAGATCCTTGTATGATAGAAAACACGTTGTATTGATACTTTCATTAATACGATTGAGGCTTATAATTCGACTATATTCTGTTTGTTCGTATTGCTTTAATATAACATTATATTGTTCGACAACTCGTTAATATTGAAGTGTTCATCCGCTGCTGAACTTCTTCAATAGATCACGATCTTAACGTAGGCAAACTGGTTAGTTTATATTGGCTAATCCGATCCTGACAGTTTCTAATAGCGCTCTTTATTCTTAATGCTATTGTGACCTAGGGGATTGTGAAACATAAATATTACACACCTAAATCGTGATTGTAACGCGTACCGGTTAAAATCTCGGTTTTACAAAAAAAACAACATTTTGGTGTGTATAAAGTGGTTTAGATAGTTTATTTTGTTTATTATTAAGTTTATTAGGGTAGTGTAGGAGTATCGACTAAAAATGGTAATGAAGGATAGGGTTTTGAAATATTAGGGTTGTTAAAGTACCAATGGATTTTCAGAATTAGGGTTTTTATTTTAAAATGGTATTTGTTGTTTGATTGAGTTTTTGTTGGATTAAATTTCTTCTAATTGCGTTCTTAAAACATTCTTAATGCTATTGTGACCTAGGGGATTGTGAAACATAAATATTACACACCTAAATCGTGATTATAGCGCGTACCGGTTGAAATCTCGGTTTTACAAGGAAAACACCATTTTGGTGTGTATAAAGTGGTTTAGATAGTTTATTTTGTTTATTATGAAGTTTATTAGGGTAGTGTGGGAGTATCACCTAGAAATGGTAATGTACGATAGGGTTTTGAAATACTAGGGTTGTTAAAGTACCTATTGATTTTCAGAATTAGGGTTTTGATATAAAATGGTATTTGGGGTTTGATTGAGTTTTTGATTGATGAAATGGATTCTAATAGCGTTCTTTAGACATTCTTAATGCTTTTGTGACCCAGGGGATTGTGAAACATAAATATTACACACCTAAATTGTGATTGTAACGCGTACCTGTTGAAATCTCGGTTTTACAAGGATAACAACATTTTGGTGTGTATAAAGTGGTTTAGATAGTTTATTCTGTTTAGTATGAAGTTTATTAGGGTAGTGTAGGAGTATCGACTAGAAATGGTAATGTAGGATAGAGTTTTGTTATATTAGGGTTTTTAAAGTAACTATGGATTTTCAGAATTAGGGTTTTGATTTTAAAATGGTATTTGGGGTTTGATTGAGTTTTTGATGGATGAAATGTCCTCTAATAGCGTTCTTTAGACATTTTTAATGCTATTATGACGTAGGGGATTGTGAAACCTAAATATTACACACCTAAACCGTGATTGTAACGCGTACCGGTTGATATCTCGGTTTTACAAGGAAAACAACATTTTGGTGTGTATAAAGTGGTTTAGATATTTTATATAGTTTATTATGAAGTTTATTAGGGTAGTGTGGGAGTATCGACTAAAAATGGTAATGTACGATAGGGTTTTGAAATATTAGGGTTGTTAAACTACATATGGATTTTAAGAATTAGGGTTTTGATATTAAAATGGTATTTGTTGTTTGATTGAGTTTTTGATGGATGCAATTTCTTCTAATAACGTTCTTAAGACATTTTTAATGCTATTGGGACCTAGGGGATTGTGAAACATAAATATTACACACCTAAACAGTGTTTGTAACGCGTACCGGTTGAAATCTCGGTTTTGCAAGGAAAACAACTTTTTGGTGTGTATAAAGTGGTTTAGATAGTTTATTTTGTTTATTTTGAAGTTTATTAGGGTAGTGTAGTAGTATCGACTAGAAATGGTAATGTAGGATAGAATTTTGTAATATTAGGGTTGTTAAAGTACATATGGATTTTCAGAATTAGGGTTTTGATTTTAAAATGGTATTTGTTGTTTGATTGAGTTTTTGATGGATGAAATTTCTTCTAATAACGTTCTTAAGACATTCTTAATGCTATTGTGACCTAGGGGATTCTGAAACATAAATATTACACACCTAAATCGTGATTGTAACGCGTACCGGTTGAAATCTCGATTTTTCTAGGAAAACAACATTTTGGTGTGTATAAAGTGGTTTAGATATTTTATATTGTTTATTATGAAGTTTATTACGGTAGTGTAGGAGTATCGACTAGAAATGGTAATGTACGATAGGGATTTGAAATATTAGGGTTGTTAAACTAAATATGGATTTTCAGAATTAGGGTTTTGATTTTAAAATGGTATTTGTTGTTTGATTGAGTTTTTGATGGATGAAATTTCTTCTAATAACGTTTTAAAGACATTCTTAATGCTATTGTGACCTAGGGGATTCTGAAACATAAATATTATACACCTAAATCGTGATTGTAACGCGTACCGGTTGAAATCTCGATTTGATTTTAAAATGGTATTTGGGGTTTGATTGAGTTTTTGATGGACTTAATGGCTTCTAATAGCGTTCTTTAGACATTCTTAATGCTTTTGTGACCTAGGGGATTGTGAAACATAAATATTAGACACCTAAATCGTGATTGTAACGCGTACCGGTTGAAATCTTGGTTTTACAAGGATAACAACATTTTGGTGTTATAAAGTGGTTTATATAGTTTATTTTGTTTAGTATGAAGTTTATTAGGGTAGTGTAGGAGTATGGACTAGAAATGGTAATGTAGGATAGGGTTTTGTAATATTAGGGTTGTTAAAGTACCTATGGATTTTTTGAATTAGGGTTTTGATTTTAAAATGGTATTTGGGGTTTGATTGAGTTTTTGATGGATGAAATGGCTTCTAATAGCGTTCTTTAGACATTCTGAATGCTATTGTGACCTAGGGGATTGTGAAACATAAATATTACACACCTAAATCGTGATTGTAACGCATAACGGGTGAAATCTCGGTTTTACAAGGATAACAACATTTTAGTGTGTATAAAGTGGTTTAGATAGTGTATTTTTATTAGTAAGAAGTTTATTAGGGTAGTGTAGGGGTATCGACTAGAAATTTTAATGTACGATCGGGTTTTTATAATATTAGGGTTTTTAAAGTACCTATGGATTTGTGTGTGTGTTTTCTCTCTAAATAGGCGATTTTAGGGGGTGTTTGGCTGCCGGAATTTGGCCGGATTTTACCATCTCGTGCTGGCTGTTCTCCTTTCTACATCGTTTGTTACTGTTTTGTCACGATTGATTTCATTTCTTTCTTCCTAGTTGAACTCCTAGCCGCTGGTTTTCTAATCGGTTTGAGGGTTTTATTGTTTAATCTTGCGCTGCTTTGTGGCTGTTGGATTAATTAACATTACTTTCTTGATCTCATTGAAATACTAGTTGTGTTATTCGGGTTTGGCTGGAGGTTGGAGGTGTTTTCTTTGGTTTTCCGGCGAGGGGCTTGGCGGTTTAGGGTTTTCTAGCGGATTAGGGTTTCTGGTTTTCATCCGTACGAAATCACTTCATCCGTACGTTTGTGCCTTCATTCGTACGGATTGGAACTCATCCGTACATTACTCCTCATCCGTATACATAGTCCCTCATCCGTACGTGTCCATTTACATCCGTACGTATCATTTGTTCTTCATCCGTACGTACCAACCATCCGTACCATTAAATTTTCATCCGTACATTTAGGGTTTCATCCGTACATTTCATTTTCTTGATCCGTACGGACCGACTTTCATAATGGACACGGGTGTTCTTGCTAGTGGTTCAGATTCTACTCCAAATATGGACAAGGGTGCTCTTGCTAGTGGTTCCGATAAAGGAGGTTCTCTTGCTAGTGATGAAATTGCAACTCCGACTATGGAGGGAATTGCAAAACGATTAATGAACATGAGGGGTAAGATTACTATTGCTGATATTGAATCGATGGCCACTCCGAATAGTGGTGATATGGTGGGACTTGGGAATGGGCATGTCTCCACAGATAAGGATGTTAGCTCCCAACAGTGTGATACGGGAATTGCTAATTTGGGTATTAACACCTCATACGCAAGTCTGTTTAACTCAAGTGTCCCGTGTAATAAGAGTAGGTTTCGTACCCTGGTTAATGAGGAAAAGCATGAGGCATTTGACTGTGTTCTTCCTATTGAAGTAGCTGCGAAGATCAAGATTCGGTATGAGAACTCCGTTGTCGGGTTTTTTGTTGGTAAAGATCCTTCATTTCCAGTGGTTAAACAATATGTTTCGAATGCTTGGCGTAAATTTGGATTTGAGAGGATTACTAGGAATGATGCGGGTGTTTATCTGTTCAAATTTGCATCTAAGGGGGGTATGGAGCAAGTGTTGGAGAAAGGGCCTTGGATGATACGTAAATTTCCTATCATTCTCAATAAATGGACTCCTGAGGTGTCCTTGACGAAAGGGGAGGTTACTAAGGTTCCTGTGTGGGTTAAATTGTACAATGTGCCTATTCTGGCTTACTCGGAGGATGGTCTGAGTCTAATTGCTACGCAAATTGGTAAACCTATCATGCTTGATGCGTTCACTTCTTCTATGTGTACCGATTCATGGGGAAGAATCAGTTTTGCTAGGGCTTTAATTGAGATTGACGCGGCTGTTGCCCTAAAACAGGAGGTGACTATGGCAATTCCTTCTGAAGGGGGGGATAGTTACTTAAAGGAAACTATCCCAGTTGAGTATGAATGGAAGCCTCCTCAATGTACTGTATGTCACTGTTTTGGTCATGCTAATAATTTATGCCCCAAACGAGTAATTGAGGAGAGTGTTATTCTTTCCACTAGGGATAAGCAGATTCCGGAGGCTCGGGATGAAGGTTTTATGGTAGTTAAAGGTCGTAACAGGAAGATGGGAGCTGACCCTAAAGCATTTGGTGGGATTAAATTTAATAAGCCTAATTCTAAGGTGATTTGGCAACAAAAGAAAGGGGGGAAATCTTCTAAGGCGGCTGGGTCAAAGTTGGGGTTGAAGGTGGCTAATTCATTTGGTGTTTTAAATATTGATGGGGATGAGATTGGTCAGGATGGCCCTCAGTCTAAGGTGAATGCTCAGGGAAATATGAGGAAGTCTATTCCTAGTAGTTCGATATCGTTGGTTGCAGAGGGTAATAAGGATAAGGAGGATAGTAGTTCTCAGGAACTACACAGGAAATGGGATAATTGCTTCAACCCGTCTGATGCTTCTGATGATGACGATGGTCTTTATGATGGGTATGACGATATTGCTGATCATTTTCAGAGTTCAAAGAAGGATCGTGATTACAAGCCTCAAGCGAAGACTAAAAAGTAGCATTAGTTTGTTAGTCTAGTTTTTATTCGTGGTAGTCTATAAGGGAGGCATGTCTTTCTTATATAGGGTTTGTTTTTTATCTGGCCTATTTACTGGTTGTTGCCCATGTAATGGGTTGAGGTATAGGACTTCACCTATACCCTTTGTACTTCATCGTTTTTTTGGTTATATAATTTACCGGGGTCGAATTCCCTTTTACCAAAAAAAATAAAATAAAGTACCTATGGTGTGACATCCGTCAATTTTTCCGACTCAGGTTAGTCTAGAATGCCTTATGCTCTTACCGTGTTTACATAAAATTTTAGTTATGCAAAATTAAACTTTACTGTTCTTATGAATGATGTGTACTATGTTTTGTGTGTATATCTTGTTATATGATGTTACGGTTTAGTTAGGTGCAATAGTTAGCCTCACTAGAAGAGCTCCTAGATTATTATCGAGAATTTCATGATTTGTACTAATAACGGACTTGAGTATACTTACGGATATATCTCGTGTATGAATCTTTATTTCTAGACTTGTGTTAAATTTTTAATTATCGCTCGATTAATTTACGTCTATCACTTTAATTTCTACGTCTCGTTGGACTTTCACTTTCTATTTCTATTGCAACGAGTGTTATTGGGTAACGGTTTTAAGTGACCATAAGATCGGGCTTTGGCCTAGTTTTAACTTATCAATAAACCAAGAACCCATTAATTATTATCCATAAACTAAACCTAAACCCAATTAATCAATAACTAAAAACCCTAATCCTTCTAAACCTTCTAACCGGCGCCCAAACCACCCTCCCATTCTTCCCGTCGTTTCCTTGAAACCCTAATTCGCCCAGCCCCTTGAAACCTTCGGCTGCCACCCTTCTCCACCATCTTTGCCGCCATCATCAGCCACCTAGAAGATATTCGAAGCCATCATCATCATCATCATAATCGGTAATCAGCAAGGTAAAGGATTTTCGGATCTTTTCTTCTTTTGTTTTGTTTCCAGCCGAAACCATTATGGTGAGGCAATGAAATCGTTTTCTTTCCTTTTGCTAATATACTGGTCGTAATCATCTTCCTACAGCACCCCAACCCCGAGAAAACACCCTCCTGGATCATCAAATCCGACCATAATCAGCAGGTAATCGTTTCTGTTCATTGGTTTCTTCCTTTGGCCGAAACCCTAATTAGGGTTTCTTCAAAATCGAATTTCTTGTTAATTGATATAGATTGTTGTTCAATTTCAGCGAGTTATCTTCTGTCATATCCTCAAATCCGAAAATCACAAAGGTATAAAGCTATTCATAATCAGTCCTTTGATATCTATCTATTTTGGATTCTTACAATTCGGTATTTTCGAGTCTATGTTATTCTTTAGGCGAAATTGAGATCGGGAAAGTATTAGACGATTTTCAGTTCCTCTACAGCCCGTGATCACCTTATTCAGAACTTTATCGAGACTTTTCGATAAGGTACTTGTTAATAATTATGTCATCTTTCGTGTTTTAGCATCGTATTGAAAATTCTACCGTAAAACTCTAAATTCGTATTATTTCGTGTTAGGGATTACAAACTGAGTTGAGAAGTCAATTTTCATATTACAAACGAGTTTTGGACAGCGGGTATAAGTGCTATCATCGTACTTTAGAAAGGTTTGTAGTCGAATTTCTAATCTAGTTCAATTCCGTTCATTATGTCTAGTAAATTCGAGTAGCTTACCTTTTCTTTGTTTCGTGCTATTTTGTTTTGAAACCGTCTTAGTACTTAAGTTTATGATTCTAATCTTAGATATCCTTGTATTATTACAGCTCTCGAGTCTATTCAAGCGATCTCAAGTCGTAGTGGTAATCGACTCTCGATAGTATAACCACTTCGACTAACGGTAAAACCACCTTTCTTACTCTAATTGCGTTTTTGTTTCGGTGGCGTTTGTTTTGCCAATTATTCTTTATTCCGTATATTTTAATTGCGTGGTTGTTTATATTACTCGTATATAACTGCGTGGTTGAATTTCGTTATTCGTATCCTTTCGTTTTATCGTAAATTCGGACAATCTTGTATTTGGACATTTTTGGGTCCCTTTCAGTTGTAATCTGTATTCATGCACGTTTTTAGGTAACTTAAACTGAGAATTAGATTAAGTGACCTGAACATAAGTTGTAGGTCTCGGAGTCTAGTTTTCAGAAACGTAAATTTCATTTCCTAACTCCTTATAGTTTTTCCTATAATCGTAAAATACCAACTAGGGGTCTGAACAGAATTTTCTTGTATAAAACGTTTAAGATCATTATTTATTTCGTGTAACCACTTGGACAACTATAATAACAATTAGTGAATTCTTATTAGTTTTGTAACAAGTTTAATAGGTACTAAAAGAGTTTGTCTTGTCTACACTTACACCACACGACATTTTCATATAATACACACAACATACATAAATAAAACGTTTTGGACAGCCTAGATAACCGTTTCTATTTTGGTCATACCTTACTCATATTAAACTCTTTTATAACAATGTCTTAGTCTAAAACGTAGCTCTTGATCTCTAGTTTTCGAATATGTTTACGTCAACGTCTAATTCTACCCGAAACTATAGATATCTCAGTTTTAGTGAACCCATGTGTTCGCTGAAGAACTCATTGTCTAATTCTAAGTCGTTAACCGTCAAACTCTATTCTTACACAACTATACTTTATTCTAGGGGAGCTCTAGGATAGTGAGGACTATATTTGCTACCTACTTTGCAAATCATATACACACAGTTCGATAAGGTGAGTCATCGCCCCTTTTCTTACTACTGTTTTCAATGTTTAAATCCGGGGAAAGTAAAGCAACCTAAATGACTTTAAATGAAATGATTTACGAGTATGATGTACTACTTCCTATTTTTAGAAATATTTCTATTTTTAGAAACTTACCATAAATAGATTATTCTATTTATGGAAACTTACGATATTTCAAAACTCTAAATTGTGTAATAAAAAGCTAATGCAATTTTCTAAAAACATCACAAACGGTTGTTCAATACTTGCTTCGATATATTACGATGGATTATCGGTATGCGTTGTCATACCGATACCGTACGCTCTAATGAGGTACACTTACGATACGATGGATTATCGGTATGTGTGTCATACCGATACCGCACGCTCTTATGAGGTGCACTTACTATGATGGATTATCGGTATGTATGTCATACTGATACCGCACACTCTTTATGAGGTGCACTTGCTATGTTTCCCTATATACTGAATGTTTGTGATGTGCTTTTTATACTATATGCTGAGATGATTGTTTTTCTACTATTCTAAAATGCATTAGTTACACAATAGCTTTTACTGAATAATTATGAGATTAAACCTTTTTACTACTTCTCGATGTACTCGCTCAACTTTATGTTGATTTTTTAAGCTTTACTTTCAGGTAACGAGCAGGCATAGGACTTGGATTTAGGAGTCGGACTTTAGTTGACTTCAGGATCTTGCATTTGGACTTGTCGTTTATCTATTACTTTTGGATTGCATTTCGGGCTTGCACGCCCTAGTACTTGAACTTTTCATTTATGTTTCTTGATTGGTTGTTTGTAGTGTATGACGGATTTTCGTATACTAAGGGTTTACCTTAAGTATGGCGACGTCATAACAACTTTTATTTACTTATTCATATAGTTTGCTCTATATTATACTGTTGTGTTATGACGATCGCCAATCATGTTGCACCCTGCGTTCCGCCAATGGCAGGGTGTGACAGATTGGTATCAGAGCACATGGTTATAGAGAACTAGGTGGTTTGGCCTAGACTATAACTAGGTGTCCTTCATATAGATTCTTTCTAGGAACTTTTTACTATTTCATATCGTCACACTACACGTACCAATCGACTTATCGTCTAAGGAAGACGGCGAATTGCGAACGACTTACGACAACGAACGAACGTCGTCACGACTATTTCTTATGCATTTTATTTGCTTTTGTTTCACTACATGTTTCATATATATTGGAGTTAAATTTTTTTTTTGATTTATATAATCGGTAAACGTGAGCGTTGCAAGGAAGGACATGGGAAGAAGATATGTATACAAAACGGTATGGATATAATTATGGGGGTACAACGTAATTATATCCATGACGAGTTGCATATATGTCTACTTGACCATGTTTGGAAATTTGACGCGAACAATACCAAATAATCCTTACTCCTTCCATTTCTACGATATATATTATTTAAACTACTGTCAACTCACACTAACGTACTTCTTTATGTGTAGATGCCTCCTCGTGCACAACTTACTCAGGCTCAAGTGGCCGCCATGATCGCTGAGCAGCTTGCTGCGGTTGTACCTACTATAGTGGTTCAGGTCACAAATGCTATCAATCAACACCCAAATGGACCACCTCCACCACCACCACCTCCTCCTCCACCTCCACCTGCACAAGGTTGTACCTACAAAAACTTCCTCAGCTGCAAGCCGACAGAGTTTAATGGGCAGGGTGGGGCCCTTGCCCTTAGTCAGTGGTTCGAACAGGTTGAATCAGTATTCGATATCAGTAATTGTGATGATCAGAACCGGGTTCGTTACTCTACTCAGCTCCTGAAGCTCAAGGCCCTTACTTGGTGGAATTCAATTATCAGTGCCCGTGGTAGAGAAGTTGCGATGGCTATGACTTGGGCAGAACTCCGAACACTTATGCTAGATCATTTCGTTTCTCGCACTGAAATGAAGAAGTTAGAAGATGAATTATGGAATCATACCATGGATGGACCTAAATTGACTGCGTATATCGATCGTTACCACGAGTTAGTTCGACTATGTCCTAGAATGGTAGACACTGAGGTTCGTCTGGTCGAGCGCTTCATTCACGGATTACACCCGGAGATTCGCCGGTCACTGAGGGGTATTGACCCTCCTACTTTGCATGATGCTATTCATCGATCCGAGTCCATCACTGAGGATTTGATTAGAGATGGGGTCTTTTCATCAGAGAAGCGTAAGGATAGGGATGATCAGCTTGGGAAATCTAAGAAGTTTAGACGGGATTCAGGCAGTTCTAGTAATGGAGGCAAGACCATTAGTGGGTATAACGGTACACTTCCCTTGTGTCAGAAGTGTAACCGTCATCATGATAGGAATACTCAGTGTACTTGTACTCGGTGTGGAAGGAAGGGCCACGTGGCCAAGGATTGTCGTACTAGGGCTATTGCTGCTGTGCCTGTGAATGCAGTGAGGCCTAATACATGTTTCGGGTGCAAAGGTACTGGTCATTATCTGAAGGATTGTCCGCATAAGCAGGGAAACGGTGGTTATAATAATCCACCTAGGATTCAGGGAGCTCAACCAGCGCAGAATAATCAGGGAAACCGTGGTCAGAATAATCAGGGAGGTCAGAACAATCAGGGGAACCGTGGTCAGAATAATCAGGGAGGTCAGAACAATCAGGGGAACCCAGCTCGTGCTCGTGCCTACTTATTGGGAGCCGCAGAGGCTCAACAGGATCCTAACACTGTTGCTGGTACATTTTCTTTAAACGATCACTTTGTTACTGTTTTATTTGATTCGGGTGCGGATGTTAGCTTTGTATCGTTGGACTGTGTTTCTTTACTTGGGGTAGAGCCTACTAGATGTATTCAGGGTTATGAAATTGAATTAGCAAATGGTAGGACGTTTGTATCTCATCAGATTGTGCGTGACTGTACACTTATTCTGGAGAGTGACCTATTCAATATCGACTTGATACCATTCCACCTTGGTAGCTTTGATGTCGTAGTGGGTATGGACTGGTTGTCCAAACATCGTGCCGAAATCCTCTGTTTTGAAAAATTCGTTCGTATTCCCTTGTCTGACGGTTCTGCATTAGAAGTATTCGGGGAGAAGTTGATCGAGAAGACTGCTAGATTGATGAGTATGCAAATGGGAGAGAGAAATATTTCCGATGTCTCGATTGTTCGTGAATTTCCTGGAGTCTTTCCCGAGGAGTTGCCTGGTCTACCTCCTCTTCGTCAGGTCGAGTTTCATATTGACCTAATCCCTGGAGCCACCCCTGTGGCCAAAGCCCCATATCGACTTGCGCCTTCTGAAATGCGCGAGTTATCCGATCAGTTACAGGAGTTGCAAAATTTGGGATTCATTCGTCCCAGTCATTCTCCGTGGGGAGCACCGATTCTCTTCGTGAAAAAGAAAGATGGATCCATGAGGTTATGCATTGATTACCGCGAGCTTAATAAGCTTACTATCAAGAATCGGTACCCTCTTCCCCGCATCGACGATTTGTTTGACCAGCTCCAAGGAGCTACTTGTTTCTCGAAGATTGATCTTCGATCTGGTTATCATCAGTTGCGTGTTCACGAGGCAGATATTCCTAAGACTGCCTTTCGAACTCGCTATGGTCATTTTGAGTTCACTGTCATGCCTTTCGGTCTTACCAATGCTCCCGCGGTGTTTATGGATTTGATGAACACAATCTGTAAGCCCTATCTTGATAAATTCGTTATTGTCTTCATCGATGACATCCTCATCTATTCTAAATCCGAGGAAGAGCATTCACTTCACCTTCGTTTGATTCTCGAATTACTTGAAAGAGAGTCCTTGTACGCCAAATTCTCTAAATGCGACTTCTGGTTGAAAGAAGTCCACTTCTTGGGTCATGTTGTAAATTGCGAGGGTATTCATGTCGACCCGAGCAAAATCGAGGCAGTTAAAAATTGGAAACCACCTTCTTCGCCGACAGAGATTCGATCGTTTTTGGGATTAGCCGGTTACTATCGGAGATTCATTGAGAATTTCTCCAAGATCGCCAAACCTCTCACCACTTTGACTCAGAAGAATAAGAAGTATGTTTGGGGAGAAGAACAGAAGTTGGCCTTCCAGACTTTGAAGGAACGTTTGTGCAATGCTCCTATTCTTGCACTTCCTGATGGTACCGAGGATTTCATGGTTTATTGTGACGCCTCAGGACAGGGTTTGGGTTGTGTTTTGATGCAGCGGGGTAAGGTTATTGCGTATGCTTCTCGACAGCTGAAGATTCACGAGAAGAATTACACCACTCACGATCTTGAACTTGGAGCAGTGGTCTTTGCGCTCAAGTGTTGGAGACATTATCTTTATGGTACCAAGAGTGTTATCTACACTGACCATAAGAGTTTACAACATATCTTTGATCAGAAAGACCTTAATATGCGACAGAGACGGTGGATTGAACTTCTTAGCGATTATGATTGTGAAATCAAGTATCACCCGGGTAAGGCTAATGTAGTAGCCGATGCGCTGAGCAGAAAGGAAAGAATTAAACCGAGGCATGTTAGGGCTATGAGTATGACAGTTGGGTCGGGTATTCGTCAACATATTTTAGATGCTCAGGTAGAAGCATTTAAGGAGGAGAACATAGCAGCAGAAGCACTTCGTGGATTAGATCGTCAGTTTGAGAAACGGGAAAATGGTGGTTTATTCTTCATTGATCGTATATGGGTTCCGTTGTTTGGGGGTATTCGTACAGTTATTATGGAAGAGTCGCATAATTCGAAATATTCGATTCACCCTGGAGCAGATAAGATGTATTTTGATATTCGGGATATGTATTGGTGGCCGGGTATGAAGCGTGACATCGCTACTTTCGTCAGTAAATGTGTCACTTGTGGTCGTGTAAAGGCAGAGCATCAGAGACCATCTGGATTACTTCAGCAGCCTGAGATTCCTGAATGGAAGTGGGAAAATATTTCCATGGATTTCATTACCAAGTTACCGCGTTCAACTAGTGGGTTCGATACAGTATGGGTGATAGTTGACAGGCTGACCAAGTCAGCGCATTTTCTGGCTATTCGGGAGGACTACAAAATGGAGAAACTAACTAAAATCTACATCAAAGAAGTTATTTCTCGTCACGGGGTTCCAGTATCCATTATTTCAGATAGAGATGCTAGATTCACTTCTCGTTTTTGGCAGACGATGCATAAAGCATTGGGTACTCGCTTAGACATGAGTACGGCTTACCATCCCCAGACCGATGGTCAGAGTGAGCGTACTATTCAGACACTTGAGGATATGTTACGGGCTTGTATCCTTGACTTTGGTGGTAGTTGGGATTCGTATCTTCCGTTAGCTGAGTTTTCTTATAATAACAGCTACCACTCTAGTATTCGTTGTGCTCCTTTCGAGGCACTCTATGGGCGTAAGTGTCGTTCTCCAGTTCTTTGGGCAGAGGTTGGTCAGACACAGCTTGTTGGTCCCGAACTTGTTCAGGATACCACCGACAAGATTTTTCAGATTCGAGATAGACATCGTGCAGCGAGAGATCGTCAAAAGAGTTATGCAGATGTTCGACGTAGGCCGCTTGAATTCAGTGTGGGTGATTTTGTATTTCTGAAAGTTTCCCCTTGGAAGGGCGTAGTTCGATTCGGCCGTAAGGGCAAGCTTGCACCTCGTTATGTGGGTCCCTTCGAGATTTCTGAGCGTATTGGTCCGGTGGCTTATCGATTAAAGTTACCACAGGAGTTGAATAATGTTCACGATACCTTTCATGTTTCGAACTTGAAGAAGTGTCTTGCCGACACTAACTTGCAAGTTCCCCTCGACGATATTCAGATTGATGATACTTTGAGGTTCGTTGAAGAACCAGCGGAGATTCTTGATCGAGAGGTTAAAACTCTTAAGCGCAGCCGTATTCCTATCGTAAAAGTTCGTTGGAACTCTCGACGCGGTCCAGAGTTCACTTGGGAGCGAGAGGATCAGATGAAACTCAAGTTCCCTCACCTTTTTCAGTAATTACTTCCAGTGACAGTTTTCTCACTTGAATTTCGGGACGAAATTCTTTTAAGTGGGGTATACTGTGACATCCGTCAATTTTTCCGACTCAGGTTAGTCTAGAATGCCTTATGCTCTTACCGTGTTTACATAAAATTTTAGTTATGCAAAATTAAACTTTACTGTTCTTATGAATGATGTGTACTATGTTTTGTGTGTATATCTTGTTATATGATGTTACGGTTTAGTTAGGTGCAATAGTTAGCCTCACTAGAAGAGCTCCTAGATTATTATCGAGAATTTCATGATTTGTACTAATAACGGACTTGAGTATACTTACGGATATATCTCGTGTATGAATCTTTATTTCTAGACTTGTGTTAAATTTTTAATTATCGCTCGATTAATTTACGTCTATCACTTTAATTTCTACGTCTCGTTGGACTTTCACTTTCTATTTCTATTGCAACGAGTGTTATTGGGTAACGGTTTTAAGTGACCATAAGATCGGGCTTTGGCCTAGTTTTAACTTATCAATAAACCAAGAACCCATTAATTATTATCCATAAACTAAACCTAAACCCAATTAATCAATAACTAAAAACCCTAATCCTTCTAAACCTTCTAACCGGCGCCCAAACCACCCTCCCATTCTTCCCGTCGTTTCCTTGAAACCCTAATTCGCCCAGCCCCTTGAAACCTTCGGCTGCCACCCTTCTCCACCATCTTTGCCGCCATCATCAGCCACCTAGAAGATATTCGAAGCCATCATCATCATCATCATAATCGGTAATCAGCAAGGTAAAGGATTTTCGGATATTTTCTTCTTTTGTTTTGTTTCCAGCCGAAACCATTATGGTGAGGCAATGAAATCGTTTTCTTTCCTTTTGCTAATATACTGGTCGTAATCATCTTCCTACAGCACCCCAACCCCGAGAAAACACCCTCCTGGATCATCAAATCCGACCATAATCAGCAGGTAATCGTTTCTGTTCATTGGTTTCTTCCTTTGGCCGAAACCCTAATTAGGGTTTCTTCAAAATCGAATTTCTTGTTAATTGATATAGATTGTTGTTCAATTTCAGCGAGTTATCTTCTGTCATATCCTCAAATCCGAAAATCACAAAGGTATAAAGCTATTCATAATCAGTCCTTTGATATCTATCTATTTTGGATTCTTACAATTCGGTATTTTCGAGTCTCTGTTATTCTTTAGGCGAAATTGAGATCGGGAAAGCGTTAGACGATTTTCAGTTCCTCTACAGCCCGTGATCACCTTATTCAGAACTTTATCGAGACTTTTCGTTAAGGTACTTGTTAATAATTATGTCATCTTTCGTGTTTTAGCATCGTATTGAAAATTCTACCGTAAAACTCTAAATTCGTATTATTTCGTGTTAGGGATTACAAACTGAGTTGAGAAGTCAATTTTCATATTACAAACGAGTTTTGGACAGCGGGTATAAGTGCTATCATCGTACTTTAGAAAGGTTTGTAGTCGAATTTCTAATCTAGTTCAATTCCGTTCATTATGTCTAGTAAATTCGAGTAGCTTACCTTTTCTTTGTTTCGTGCTATTTTGTTTTGAAACCGTCTTAGTACTTAAGTTTATGATTCTAATCTTAGATATCCTTGTATTATTACAGCTCTCGAGTCTATTCAAGCGATCTCAAGTCGTAGTGGTAATCGACTCTCGATAGTATAACCACTTCGACTAACGGTAAAACCACCTTTCTTACTCTAATTGCGTTTTTGTTTCGGTGGCGTTTGTTTTGCCAATTATTCTTTATTCCGTATATTTTAATTGCGTGGTTGTTTATATTACTCGTATATAACTGCGTGGTTGAATTTCGTTATTCGTATCCTTTCGTTTTATCGTAAATTCGGACAATCTTGTATTTGGACATTTTTGGGTCCCTTTCAGTTGTAATCTGTATTCATGAACGTTTTTAGGTAACTTAAACTGAGAATTAGATTAAGTGACCTGAACATAAGTTGTAGGTCTCGGAGTCTAGTTTTCAGAAACGTAAATTTCATTTCCTAACTCCTTATAGTTATTCCTAAAATCGTAAAATACCAACTAGGGGTCTGAACAGAATTTTCTTGTATAAAACGTTTAAGATCATTAATTTATTTCGTGTAACCACTTGGACAACTATAATAACAATTAGTGAATTCTTATTAGTTTTGTAACAAGTTTAATAGGTACTAAAAGAGTTTGTCTTGTCTACACTTACACCACACGACATTTTCATATAATACACACAACATACATAAATAAAACGTTTTGGACAGCCTAGATAACCGTTTCTATTTTGGTCATACCTTACTCATATTAAACTCTTTTATAACAATGTCTTAGTCTAAAACGTAGCTCTTGATCTCTAGTTTTCGAATATGTTTACGTCAACGTCTAATTCTACCCGAAACTATAGATATCTCAGTTTTAGTGAACCCATGTGTTCGCTGAAGAACTCATTGTCTAATTCTAAGTCGTTAACCGTCAAACTCTATTCTTACACAACTATACTTTATTCTAGGGGAGCTCTAGGATAGTGAGGACTATATTTGCTACCTACTTTGCAAATCATATACACACAGTTCGATAAGGTGAGTCATCGCCCCTTTTCTTACTACTGTTTTCAATGTTTAAATCGGGGGAAAGTAAAGCAACCTAAATGACTTTAAATGAAATGATTTACGAGTATGATGTACTACTTCCTATTTTTAGAAATATTTCTATTTTTAGAAACTTACCATAAATAGATTATTCTATTTATGGAAACTTACGATATTTCAAAACTCTAAATTGTGTAATAAAAAGCTAATGCAATTTTCTAAAAACATCACAAACGGTTGTTCAATACTTGCTTCGATATATTACGATGGATTATCGGTATGCGTTGTCATACCGATACCGTACGCTCTAATGAGGTACACTTACGATACGATGGATTATCGGTATGTGTGTCATACCGATACCGCACGCTCTTATGAGGTGCACTTACTATGATGGATTATCGGTATGTATGTCATACTGATACCGCACACTCTTTATGAGGTGCACTTGCTATGTTTCCCTATATACTGAATGTTTGTGATGTGCTTTTTATACTATATGCTGAGATGATTGTTTTTCTACTATTCTAAAATGCATTAGTTACACAATAGCTTTTACTGAATAATTATGAGATTAAACCTTTTTACTACTTCTCGATGTACTCGCTCAACTTTATGTTGATTTTTTAAGCTTTACTTTCAGGTAACGAGCAGGCATAGGACTTGGATTTAGGAGTTGGACTTTAGTTGACTTCAGGATCTTGCATTTGGACTTGTCGTTTATCTATTACTTTTGGATTGCATTTCGGGCTTGCACGCCCTAGTACTTGAACTTTTCATTTATGTTTCTTGATTGGTTGTTTGTAGTGTATGACGGATTTTCGTATACTAAGGGTTTACCTTAAGTATGGCGACGTCATAACAACTTTTATATACTTATTCATATAGTTTGCTCTATATTATACTGTTGTGTTATGACGATCGCCAATCATGTTGCACCCTGCGTTCCGCCAATGGCAGGGTGTGACATATGGATTTTCAGAATTAGGGTTTTGATTTTAAAATGGTATTTGGGGTTTAATTGAGTTATTGATGGACTTAATGGCTTCTAATAGCGTTCTTTAGACATTCTTAATGCTATTGTGACCTAGGGGATTGTGAAACATAAATATTACACACCTAAATCGTGATTGTAACGCGTACCGGTTGAAATCTTGGTTTTACAAGGATAACAACATTTTGGTGTTATAAAGTGGTTTAGATAGTTTATTTTGTTTAGTATGAAGTTTATTAGGGTAGTGTAGGAGTATGGACTAGAAATGGTAATGTAGGATAGGGTTTTGTAACATTAGGGTTGTTAAAGTACCTATGGATTTTTTGAATTAGGGTTTTGATTTTAAAATGGTATTTAGGGTTTGATTGAGTTTTTGATGGATGAAATGGCTACTAATAGCGTTCTTTAGACATTCTCAATGCTATTGTGACCTAGGGGATTGTGAAACATAAATATTACCCACCCAAATCGTGATTGTAACGCGTACCGGGTGAAATCTCGGTTTTACAAGGATAACAACATTTTGGTGTGTATAAACTGGTTTAGATAGTTTATTTTTATTAGTAAGAAGTTTATTAGGGTAGTGTAGGGGTATCGACTAGAAATTTTAATGTACGATCGGATTTTGTAATATTAGGGTTTTTAAAGTACCTATGGATTTTCAGAATTAGGGTTTTTATTTTAAAATGGTATTTGGGGTTTGATTGAGTTTTTGATAATTGAAATTTCTTCTAATAGTGTTCTTAAAACATTCTTAATGCTGTTGTGACCTATGGGATTCTGAAACATAAATATTACACACCTAAATCGTGATTGTAACGCGTATCGGTTAAAATCTCGGTTTTATAAGGAAAACAACATTTTGGTGTGTATAAAGTGGTTTAGATAGTTTATTTTGCTTATTATGAAGTTTATTAGAGTAGTGTGGGAGTATCGACTAGAAATGGTAATGTACGATAGAGTTTTGTAATATTAGGGTTGTTAAAGTACCTATGGATTTTCAGAATTAGGGTTTTGATTTTAAAATGGTATTTGGGGTTTGATTGAGTTTTTGATGGACTTAATGGCTTCTAATAGCGTTCTTTAGACATTCTTAATGCTATTGTGACCTAGGGGATTGTGAAACATAAATATTACACACCTAAATCGTGATTGTAACGCGTACCGGTTGAAATCTCGGTTTTACAAGGATAACAACATTTTGGTGTGTATAAAGTGGTTTAGATAGTTTATTTTTATTAGTAAGAAGTTTATTAGGGTAGTGTAGGAGTATGGACTAGAAATGGTAATGTAGGATAGGGTTTTGTAATATTAGGGTTGTCAAAGTACCTATGGATTTTCAGAATTAAGGTTTTGATTTTAAAATGGTATTTGGGGTTTGATTGAGTTTTTGATGGATTTAATGGCTTCTAATAGCGTTCTTTAGACATTCTTAATGCTATTGTGACCTAGGGGATTGTGAAACATAAATATTACACACCTAAATCGTGATTGTAACGCGTACCGGTTGAAATCTTGGTTTTACAAGGATAACAACATTTTGGTGTTATAAAGTGGTTTAGATAGTTTATTTTGTTTAGTATGAAGTTTATTAGGGTAGTGTAGGAGTATGGACTAGAAATGGTAATGTAGGATAGGGTTTTGTAATATTAGGGTTGTTAAAGTACCTATGGATTTTCAGAATTAGGGTTTTGATTTTAAAATGGTATTTGGGGTTTGATTGAGTTTTTGATGGATGAAATGGCTTCTAATAGCGTTCTTTAGACATTCTCAATGCTATTGTGACCTAGGGGATTGTGAAACATAAATATTACACACCTAAATCGTGATTGTAACGCGTACCGGGTGAAATCTCGGTTTTACAAGGATAACAACATTTTGGTGTGTATAAAGTGGTTTAGATAGTTTATTTTTATTAGTAAGAAGTTTATTAGGGTAGTGTAGGGGTATCGACTAGAAATTTTAATGTACGATAGGGTTTTGTAATATTAGGGTTTTTAAAGTACCTATGGATTTTCAGAATTAGGGTTTTGATTTTAAAATGGTATTTGGGGTTTGATTGAGTTTTTGATGGATGAAATTTCTTCTAATAGTGTTCTTAAAACATTCTTAATGCTATTGTGACCTATGGGATTCTGAAACATAAATATTACACACCTAAATCGTGATTGTAACGCGTACCGGTTAAAATCTCGGTTTTACAAGGAAAACAACATTTTGGTGTGTATAAAGTGGTTTAGATAGTTTATTTTGTTTATTATGAAGTTTATTAGGGTAGTGTGGGAGTATCGACTAGAAATGGTAATGTACGATAGAGTTTTGTAATATTAGGGTTGTTAAAGTACCTATGGATTTTCAGAATTAGGGTTTTGATTTTAAAATGGTATTTGGGGTTTGATTGAGTTTTTGATGGACTTAATGGCTTCTAATAGCGTTCTTTAGACATTCTTAATGCTATTGTGACCTAGGGGATTGTGAAACATAAATATTACACACCTAAATCGTGATTGTAACGCGTACCGGTTGAAATCTCGGTTTTACAAGGATAACAACATTTTGGTGTGTATAAAGTGGTTTAGATAGTTAATTTTTATTAGTAAGAAGTTTATTAGGGTAGTGTAGGAGTATGGACTAGAAATGGTAATGTAGGATAGGGTTTTGTAATATTAGGGTTGTCAAAGTACCTATGGATTTTCAGAATTAAGGTTTTGATTTTAAAATGGTATTTGGAGTTTTATTGAGTTTTTGATGGATGAAATGGCTTCTAATAACGTTCTTTAGACATTCTCAATGCTATTGTGACCTAGGGGATTGTGAAACATAATTACACACCTAAATCGCGATTGTAACGCGTACCGGGTGAAATCTCGGTTTTACAAGGATAACAACTTTTTGGTGTGTATAAAGTGGTTTAGATAGTTTATATTTATTAGTAAGAAGTTTATTAGGGTAGTGTAGGGCTATCGACTAGAAATTTTAATGTACGATAGGGTGTTGTAATAGTAGGGTTTTTAAAGTAACTATGGATTTTCAGAATTAGGGTTTTGATTTTAAAATGGTATTTGGGGTTTGATTGAGTTTTTGATGGATGAAATTTCTTCTAATAGCGTTCTTAAAATATTCTTAATGCTATTGTGACCTAGGGGATTCTGAAACATAAATATTACACACCTAAATCGTGATTGTAACATGTACCGGTTAAAATCTCGGTTTTACAAGGAAAACAACATTTTGGTGTGTATAAAGTGGTTTAGATAGTTAATTTTGTTTATTATGAAGTTTATTAGGGTAGTGTGGGAGTATCGACTAGAAATGGTAATGTACGATAGGGTTTTGTAATATTAGGGTTTTTAAAGTACCTATGGATTTTCAGAATTAGAGTTTTTATTTTAAAATGGTATTTGGGGTTTGATTGAGTTTTTGATGGACTTAATGGCTTCTAATAGCGTTCTTTAGACATTCTTAATGCTATTGTGACCTACGGGATTGTGAAACATAAATATTACACACCTAAATCGTGATTGAAACGCGTACCGGTTGAAATCTCGGTTTTACAAGGATAACAACATTTTGGTGTGTATAAAGTGGTTTAGATAGTTTATTTTTATTAGTAAGAAGTTTATTAGGGTAGTGTAGGAGTATAGACTAGAAATGGTAATGTAGGATAGGGTTTCGTAATATTAGGGTTGTTAAAGTACCTATGGATTTTCTGAATTAGGGTTTTGATTTTAAAATGGTATTTAGGGTTTGATTGAGTTTTTGATGGATGAAATGGCTTCTAATAGCGTTCTTTAGACATTCTCAATGCTATTGTGACCTAGGGGATTGTGAAACATAAATATTACACACCTAAATCGTGATTGTAACGCATACCGGGTGAAATCTCTGTTTTACAAGGATAACAACATTTTGGTGTGTATAAAGTGGTTTAGATAGTTTATTTTTATTAGTAAGAAGTTTATTAGGGTAGTGTAGGGGTATCGACTAGAAATTTTAATGTACGATAGGGTTTTGTAATATTAGGGTTTTTAAAGTACCTATGGATTTTCAGAATTAGGGTTTTGATTTTAAAATGGTATTTGGGGTTTGATTGAGTTTTTGATGGACTTAATGGCTTCTAATAGCGTTTTTAGACATTCTTAATGCTATTGTGACCTAGGGGATTGTGAAACATAAATATTACACACCTAAATCGTGATTGTAACGCGTACCGGTTGAAATCTTGGTTTTACAAGGATAACAACATTTTGGGGTTATAAAGTGGTTTAGATAGTTTATTTTGTTTAGTATGAAGTTTATTAGGGTAGTGTAGGAGTATGGACTAGAAATGGTAATGTAGGATAGGGTTTTGTAATATTATGGTTGTTAAAGTACCTATGGATTTTTTGAATTAGGGTTTTGATTTTAAAATAGTTTTTAGGGTTTGATTGAGTTTTTGATGGATGAAATGGCTTCTAATAGCGTTCTTTAGACATTCTCAATGCTTTTGTGACCTAGGGGATTGTGAAACATAAATATTACACACCTAAATCGTGATTGTAACGCGTACCGAGTGAAATCTCGGTTTTACAAGGATAACAACATTTTGGTGTGTATAAAGTGGTTTAGATAGTTTATTTTTATTAGTAAGAAGTTTATTAGGGTACTGTAGGGGTATCGACTAGAAATTTTAATGTACGATCGGGTTTTATAATATTAGGGTTTTTAAAGTACCTATGGATTTTCCGAATTAGGGTTTTGATTTTAAAATGGTATTTGGGGTTTGATTGAGTTTTTGATGGATGACATTTCTTCTAATAGCGTTCTTAAAACATTCTTAATGCTATTGTGACCTATGGATAACAACATTTTGGTGTGTATAAAGTGGTTTAGATAGTTTATTTTTATTAGTAAGAAGTTTATTAGGGTAGTGTAGGAGTATGGACTAGAAATGGTAATGTTGGATAGGGTTTTGTAATATTAGGGTTGTCAAAGTACCTATGGATTTTCATAATTAAGGTTTTGATTTTAAAATGGTATTTGGGGTTTGATTGAGTTTTTGATGGATTTAATGGCTTCTAATAGTGTTCTTTAGAAATTCTTAATGCTATTGTTACCTAGGGGATTGTGAAACATAAATATTAGACACCTAAATCGTGATTGTAACGCGTACCGGTTGAAATCTTGGTTTTACAAGGATAACAACATTTTGGTGTTATAAAGTGGTTTAGATAGTTTATTTTGTTTAGTATGAAGTTTATTAGGGTAGTGTAGGAGTATGGACTAGAAATGGTAATGTAGGATAGGGTTTTGTAATATTATGGTTGTTAAAGTACCTATGGATTTTTTTAATTAGGGTTTTGATTTTAAAATGGTATTTGGGGTTTGATTGAGTTTATGATGGATGAAATGGCTTCTAATAGCGTTCTTTAGACATTCTCAATGCTATTGTGACCTAGGGGATTGTGAAACGTAAATATTACACACCTAAATCGTGATTGTAACGCATATCGGGTGAAATCTCGGTTTTACCAGGATAACAACATTTTGGTGTGTATAAAGTGGTTTAGATAGTTTATTTTTATTAGTAAGAAGTTTATTAGGGTAGTGTAGGGGTATCGACTAGGAATTTTAATGTACGATCGCGTATTGTAATATTAGGGTTTTTAAAGTACCTATGGATTTTCGAAATTAGGGTTTTGATTTTAAAATGGTATTTGGGGTTTGATTTAGTTTTTGATGGATGAAATTTCTTCTAATAGCGTTCTTAAAACATTCTTAATGCTATTGTGACCTATGGGATTCTGAAACATAAATATTACACACCTAAATCGTGATTGTAACGCGTACCGGTTAAAATCTCGGTTTTACAAGGAAAACAACATTTTGGTGTGTATAAATTGTGTTGATGCAAATTGTGTGACAGTTGTTCTAGATTAATTAAGTCTTTAGTTATAGTCTATTTGAGTTTGTAATGGCCCAATAGCATTGTATTGCTATGTGGGCTATTTAGTCTGTTATGGGTGTTAATGGACTTTGCATAGTCCATGAGCCCATTAGTGGCCCAAGCCTGTAAACATGTCTCTATATAAAGAGGCATTGAGTTTAGGTTTAGGGTTAATTAGTTAGTGAATGGTTGATGATCAGAGACTGAGGGAGAGAGTTCTGAGAATACTTTATTGTAATTGAGTGATTCAATAATAACGTATTTGGAATTCGGTAATTACGTTTTTTTCTTATTGTTATTAATATCGATTATTACTTGTGTGATTACTGATTACGAGATTCCGCCTCGTGATTAGTTTAGTTTAATCCTGTAGATCGGACCACTGGGACCTACAATTGGTATCAGAGCAAACGCATTGTTTGCTCGCTATCGAGATTTGGTTCAGGATTAAATATCAGGTTTTAATCGATTTTGGGAATTAGGGTTCTTAATTTTTATTTGACGGCTGCAGACTTCAAAAAAAAAAAAAAAAAAAATTAGGGTTTGCAAATTTTCTAACAGCTGGAGTCTGATTTTTTTTTAGGGTTTCTGATGGCTTGAAATTTATTGTATCCTCAAACTTAATCAAACTTATTCGTTTCCTAAACTAAATAAACAAATAGAATTAAAGAAAAAGTAGTGGCGGCGTGAAAGAAAAAGGGTGACAGGTGTAAGAAAATAGAAAAGTGGGGATCTAGAGATAAAAGGAAAAAGAGATTTGGGAATTTTCTTTCTTTTCTACTTCACCGTCAAAGACACACACATACAGACAAACAGAGAAAACAGCAATAGAAAAATTAACTTGGGAATCGAGAATCATCTTCGTGTCAATGAATTCATCTTCGTTGGCTTAAAACCATTCTATCTTCGTCGATTAACTGAAACGAACAAACATACACACAGACACAAATCATCTTCGGCGGCTGATTATCACAAGAAAAGGGGGCAGCGAGATCACTACGAGAATCATCTTCGTCGAACAGAGACGAGCAACATCTTCGTTTGGATTCAAGGTCATCTTCGTTTCATCTTCGTTGAAGGGTACGAACATCTTGTTCGTGGCTGTTTGAAGACATCTTCGTTATCATCTTCGTCAGCAGCGGCGAACATCTTCTTCGTCTATTAATATCTTCAACATCTTCGTGGAATTGGTTGTTCGTGAGTCTTAAAGAAGCATAGATATTCGTTTTCGGAATCAGTTTTATGTTCGTTCGCAACTGAAAGTTTTAATTGATCTTCGTTTAAGTTTTGTTGATGTTCGTACTATGTTCGTCTAAGTGATACATCTTCGTGGCTGAAATAATTTTTTTGATGTTCGTGATTGGTTGTTCGTAGAAGAATTCAACAGTGATGTTCGTCGTTGCCGAAAGACGTAAAGCAGATTAATAAGTGGACTTGATTTGGGCCTGAGATTATTAAACTGGACATTCGATTTGGGCTCTTACTGGACTCGTTAATTTGGATTGGACCGAATTGAATTGGACTGCTCGTTTATTGGACGGATTAATCTGGACTCGCTTGGAATTTTTTTTTGGACTGTTTCTTAACTCATTACTTGGACTTAATTAATTTAACAAAAATTTAAGAAATGTATCCTTTTACATGTGACAGTCCAGCTGATAAACCAAGTTTAAGTAGAAGAGTCATTCTTAAAAATGAATATGACACGTTCACAGCTAAAATTAACGAAGACTTTGAAGATACTGTCACCAGATACACCGATCTCCTTAAAGAAATTCGCAAAAATCGTATAAGGATTGAAGAGAAAGTAATAGAGAGATTTTTGGAGGCTTTGCCTAAGCATTGGGAGGCATGGATAAAAGTGATAAAAGATGAACTTGAAATAAATAACGATATATATACACGATTAAATCTGAAAGAGGTGATTGAAAGATTAAGATTGTATAAATCAGCATCAATGGCATTTATTGAGGGATTTCGCAGTGAAGTCAGGATTTCTGCAGGTGATTCTAGTACTACAAGTGAAATGAGCTCGAATGAAGAGAATTTTCAAAATGTTGAAGATACTGAACATGAAACAAAGGTTTGCAGCTGCACGTTGGACCTATCTAACGAAAACTTCGTTGAAAAGATGGTCGACCTAAATACCGAGAAGTCAAAGGTACTTCTTGATCTTCAATCCGTCAAAGAGTTCTGCAAATCTTTTACAACCTTAACTCTTCAAAACGAGAAATTGACTAAGTCAGTATCCGCTTTGGAATCTCAACAAACTGAATTCAGACAAACCATCTCAAATTTAACTTATCAAAGGGATGAATTTTTAAAGCAATATCATAAAACTGAGACAGATCGAACGGAACTTTTATCGAATGTCGGTCTTTTAACACAAAAAATTGACATATTATATGAATGTATTGAAACTGAAAAGAAAAAGTATGCTGCAAAAGTCCAAGAGTTAAATGACTGTGAAATAAGGTTAACTGAGCAGGAAAGGAAGATCGAACAGTTCCGCACTTCTTCCAGTACTTTGAACTCCATCTTAAGTCGTCAACGCACAAGTGGGAATACTGCAGGTTTGGGATATAATGAAACACCTCCACCTTTTAATCACAATTACAATTCTCTTAAAGCTGAATGTGACATGAAGGAAAACAGTGTTGACTCTTCTTGTGAATCCTCCTCTACAAGGGACGATCAAACTGAGTCAAGTGTTTCGGAGACAAAAATGAGTACACTAGCTGAAAACTCAAAACCCAAACAGCCCATGGATGACTTGAAGTGTTTTAAATGCCGGGAACATGGTCATATAGCTTCGGTATGTCCAAAGAAGAAGAAAGAGCAAGCTAGCAGATCGTCTTCACCGAAGACTAAACAAAAGGCTCATTCATATTCACCTGTACGGAAACAGGTAACGCCTGCTCGACAATCAATGGCTCGATCTCATTCACCTGTATGGAAACAGGTGCCTCAAAAATGGATTAAGAAACAGGAACACACGGGTATTTCTAATGATCGTTCTTTTCAACGGCGTCCATTTCGACCGTCTTTCAGAAGTTCTAATCCATACTGGCCGAGTCAGAGAGAACCTTCCTTTTATCAGCAATCGAGATCTTATTGTCCACCGAGGAACCATCTGCATTCTAAAGTTCAAGGTACTGTTACTAAAGATGATGGTTTCTTCAAGGAGTTTGTCTACGTGAATGAAAGCGGTCAATCAAGACGTGTTATGGCATGGGTTCCTCACCATAACTGATTATTGCTAATTTAGCTGATATATTTGTAACTTTGTAATTTCTTTTTATGAAAAATAGAATCGACATGAAAACCTCAAAAATTTCATGTCGATCTCAAAAAAAAAAAAAAAAAAAAAAAAAAAAAAAAAAATGAAAATTTGAATCGACGTGAACAGCTTAAAATTTCGTGTCGATATCTTAAAAAAAAAAAAAAAAAAAAAAAAAAAAAGGTTTTACTAACGTTTGTTTGCAGGTTGTGCGCGTACGAGACTCTACTCTTGAAAACTGCTGTTTGAGACGTTGTTCACCGTCAGACAGCTCAATGGGAGTTTTGTTGTCATTTATGGAAGCTCGAAGAATACAAGCAAAAGTGATGAACTTAGTTGAGTCAACTCGTGAGGAAGACTCTGATAAACAACGAAGTTCACAACAACAAAGGGAGCTGCCTAACTCTTCACAAGCATTAATGGAGAAGACTAACTCTTCACAAGCGTAAACGGAGAAGACAAAATCTTCGCAAGCTTAAACGAAGAAGACTGAATTATTGCAACAATTCAGGGGGAGTTATTCAAGACAATGATGAGTTAGAAGAACCTGCCAGGAACACAAGGAGTACAAGACTATAAAGACTTTGATCGTATAACGGAATCTAGAAGCAACAGTCAAGGGGGAGTTTGTTGGTGCAAATTGTGTGACAGTTGTTCTAGATTAATTAAGTCTTTAGTTATAGTCTATTTGAGTTTGTAATGGCCTAATAGCATTGTATTGCTATGTGGGCTATTTAGTCTGTTATGGGTGTTAATGGACTTTGCATAGTCCATGAGCCCATTAGTGGCCCAAGCCTGTAAACATGTCTCTATATAAAGAGGCATTGAGTTTAGGTTTAGGGTTAATTAGTTAGTGAATGGTTGATGATCAGAGACTGAGGGAGAGAGTTCTGAGAATACTTTATTGTAATTGAGTGATTCAATAATAAAGTATTTGGAATTCGGTAATTACGTTTTGTTCTTATTGTTATTAATATCGATTATTACTTGTGTGATTACTGATTACGAGATTCCGCCTCGTGATTAGTTTAGTTTAATCCTGTAGATCGGACCAATGGGACCTACAAATTGGTTTAGATAGTTTATTTTGTTTATTATGAAGTTTATTAGGGTAGTGTGGGAGTATCGACTAGAAATGGTAATGTACGATAGAGTTTTGTAATATTAGGGTTGTTAAAGTACCTATGAATTTTCAGAATTAGGGTTTTGATTTTAAAATGGTATTTGGGGTTTGATTGAGTTTTTGATGGACTTAATGGCTTCTAATAGCGTTCTTTAGACATTCTTAAAGCTATTGTGACCTAGGGGATTGTGAAACATAAATATTACACACCTAAATCGTGATTGTAACCCGTACCGGTTGAAATCTCGGTTTTACAAGGATAACAACATTTTGGTGTGTATAAAGTGGTTTAGATAGTTTATTTTGTTTAGTAAGAAGTTTATTAGGGTAGTGTAGGAGTATCGACTAGAAATGGTAATGTACGATAGGGTTTTGTAATATTAGGGTTGTTAAAGTACCTATGGATTTTCAGAATTAGGGTTTTGATTTTAAAATGGTATTTGGGGTTTGATTGAGTTTTTGATGGATGAAATGGCTTCTAATAGCGTTCTTTAGACATTCTTAATGCTATTGTGACCTAGGGGATTGTGAAACATAAATATTACACACCTAAATCGTGATTGTAACGCGTACCGGTTGAAATCTCGGTTTTACAAGGATAACAACATTTTGGTGTGTATAAAGTGGTTTAGATAGTTTATTTTGTTTAGTATGAAGTTTATTAGGGTAGTGTAGGAGTATCGACTAGAAATGGTAATGTAGGATAGGGTTTTGTAATATTAGGGTTGTTAAAGTACCTATGGATTTTCAGAATTAGGGTTTTGATTTTAAAATGGTATTTGGGGTTTGATTGAGTTTTTGATGGATGAAATGGCTTCTAATAGCGTTCTTTAGACATTCTTAATGCTATTGTGACCTAGGGGATTGTGAAACATAAATATTACACACCTAAATCGTGATTGTAACGCGTACCGGTTGAAATCTCGGTTTTACAAGGATAACAACATTTTGGTGTGTATAAAGTGGTTTAGATAGTTTATTTTGTTTAGTATGAAGTTTATTAGGGTAGTGTAGGAGTATCGACTAGAAATGGTAATGTACGATAGGGTTTTGTAATATTAGGGTTTTTAAAGTACCTATGGATTTTCAGAATTAGGGTTTTGATTTTAAAATGGTATTTGGGGTTTGATTGAGTTTTTGATGGATGAAATGGCTTCTAATAGCGTTCTTTAGACATTCTTAATGCTATTGTGACCTAGGGGATTGTGAAACATAAATATTACACACCTAAATCGTGATTGTAACGCGTACCGGTTGAAATCTCGGTTTTACAAGGATAACAACATTTTGGTGTGTATAAAGTGGTTTAGATAGTTTATTTTGTTTAGTATGAAGTTTATTAGGGTAGTGTAGGAGTATCGACTAGAAATGGTAATGTACGATAGGGTTTTGTAATATTAGGGTTGTTAAAGTACCTATGGATTTTCAGAATTAGGGTTTTGATTTTAAAATGGTATTTGGGGTTTGATTGAGTTTTTGATGGACTGAATGGCTTCTAATAGCGTTCTTTAGACATTCTTAATGCTATTGTGACCTAGGGGATTGTGAAACATAAATATTACACACCTAAATCGTGATTGTAACGCGTACCGGTTGAAATCTCGGTTTTACAAGGATAACAACATTTTGGTGTGTATAAAGTGGTTTAGATAGTTTATTTTGTTTAGTATGAAGTTTATTAGGGTAGTGTGGAGTATCGACTAGAAATGGTAATGTACGATAGGGTTTTGTAATATTAGGGTTGTTAAAGTACCTATGGATTTTCAGAATTAGGGTTTTGATTTTAAAATGGTATTTGGGGTTTGATTGAGTTTTTGATGGATGAAATGGCTTCTAATAGCGTTCTTTAGACATTCTTAATGCTATTGTGACCTAGGGGATTGTGAAACATAAATATTACACACCTAAATCGTGATTGTAACGCGTACCGGTTGAAATCTCGGTTTTACAAGGATAACAACATTTTGGTGTGTATAAAGTGGTTTAGATAGTTTATTTTGTTTAGTATGAAGTTTATTAGGGTAGTGTGGGAGTATCGACTAGAAATGGTAATGTACGATAGGGTTTTGTAATATTAGGGTTTTTAAAGTACCTATGGATTTTCAGAATTAGGGTTTTGATTTTAAAATGGTATTTGGGGTTTGATTGAGTTTTTGATGGACTTAATGGCTTCTAATAGCGTTCTTTAGACATTCTTAATGCTATTGTGACCTAGGGGATTGTGAAACATAAATATTACACACCTAAATCGTGATTGTAACGCGTACCGGTTGAAATCTCGGTTTTACAAGGATAACAACATTTTGGTGTGTATAAAGTGGTTTAGATAGTTTATTTTGTTTAGTATGAAGTTTATTAGGGTAGTGTAGGAGTATCGACTAGAAATGGTAATGTAGGATAGGGTTTTGTAATATTAGGGTTGTTAAAGTACCTATGGATTTTCAGAATTAGGGTTTTGATTTTAAAATGGTATTTGGGGTTTGATTGAGTTTTTGATGGATGAAATGGCTTCTAATAGCGTTCTTTAGACATTCTTAATGCTATTGTGACCTAGGGGATTGTGAAACATAAATATTACACACCTAAACCGTGATTGTAACGCGTACCGGTTGAAATCTCGGTTTTACAAGGATAACAACATTTTGGTGTGTATAAAGTGGTTTAGATAGTTTATTTTGTTTAGTAAGAAGTTTATTAGGGTAGTGTAGGAGTATCGACTAGAAATTTTAATGTACGATAGGGTTTTGTAATATTAGGGTTTTAAAGTACCTATGGATTTTCAGAATTAGGGTTTTGATTTTAAAATGGTATTTGGGGTTTGATTGAGTTTTTGATGGATGAAATTTCTTCTAATAGCGTTCTTAAGACATTCTTAATGCTATTGTGACCTAGGGGATTCTGAAACATAAATATTACACACCTAAATCGTGATTGTAACGCGTACCGGTTAAAATCTCGGTTTTACAAGGAAAACAACATTTTGGTGTGTATAAAGTGGTTTAGATAGTTTATTTTGTTTATTATGAAGTTTATTAGGGTAGTGTGGGAGTATCGACTAGAAATGGTAATGTACGATAGGGTTTTGTAATATTAGGGTTGTTAAAGTACCTATGGATTTTCAGAATTAGGGTTTTGATTTTAAAATGGTATTTGGGGTTTGATTGAGTTTTTGATGGACTTAATGGCTTCTAATAGCGTTCTTTAGACATTCTTAATGCTATTGTGACCTAGGGGATTGTGAAACATAAATATTACACACCTAAATCGTGATTGTAACGCGTACCGGTTGAAATCTCGGTTTTACAAGGATAACAACATTTTGGTGTGTATAAAGTGGTTTAGATAGTTTATTTTGTTTAGTATGAAGTTTATTAGGGTAGTGTAGGAGTATCGACTAGAAATGGTAATGTAGGATAGGGTTTTGTAATATTAGGGTTGTTAAAGTACCTATGGATTTTCAGAATTAGGGTTTTGATTTTAAAATGGTATTTGGGGTTTGATTGAGTTTTTGATGGATGAAATGGCTTCTAATAGCGTTCTTTAGACATTCTTAATGCTATTGTGACCTAGGGGATTGTGAAACATAAATATTACACACCTAAATCGTGATTGTAACGCGTACCGGTTGAAATCTCGGTTTTACAAGGATAACAACATTTTGGTGTGTATAAAGTGGTTTAGATAGTTTATTTTGTTTAGTATGAAGTTTATTAGGGTAGTGTAGGAGTATCGACTAGAAATGGTAATGTAGGATAGGGTTTTGTAATATTAGGGTTGTTAAAGTACCTATGGATTTTCAGAATTAGGGTTTTGATTTTAAAATGGTATTTGGGGTTTGATTGAGTTTTTGATGGATGAAATGGCTTCTAATAGCGTTCTTTAGACATTCTTAATGCTATTGTGACCTAGGGGATTGTGAAACATAAATATTACACACCTAAATCGTGATTGTAACGCGTACCGGTTGAAATCTCGGTTTTACAAGGATAACAACATTTTGGTGTGTATAAAGTGGTTTAGATAGTTTATTTTGTTTAGTAAGAAGTTTATTAGGGTAGTGTAGGAGTATCGACTAGAAATTGTAATGTACGATAGGGTTTTGTAATATTAGGGTTTTTAAAGTACCTATGGATTTTCAGAATTAGGGTTTTGATTTTAAAATGGTATTTGGGGTTTGATTGAGTTTTTGATGGATGAAATTTCTTCTAATAGCGTTCTTAAGACATTCTTAATGCTATTGTGACCTAGGGGATTGTGAAACATAAATATTACACACCTAAATCGTGATTGTAACGCGTACCGGTTGAAATCTCGGTTTTACAAGGAAAACAACATTTTGGTGTGTATAAAGTGGTTTAGATAGTTTATTTTGTTTATTATGAAGTTTATTAGGGTAGTGTGGGAGTATCGACTAGAAATGGTAATGTACGATAGGGTTTTGTAATATTAGGGTTGTTAAAGTACCTATGGATTTTCAGAATTAGGGTTTTGATTTTAAAATGGTATTTGGGGTTTGATTGAGTTTTTGATGGATGAAATGGCTTCTAATAGCGTTCTTTAGACATTCTTAATGCTATTGTGACCTAGGGGATTGTGAAACATAAATATTACACACCTAAATCGTGATTGTAACGCGTACCGGTTGAAATCTCGGTTTTACAAGGATAACAACATTTTGGTGTGTATAAAGTGGTTTAGATAGTTTATTTTGTTTAGTATGAAGTTTATTAGGGTAGTGTAGGAGTATCGACTAGAAATGGTAATGTAGGATAGGGTTTTGTAATATTAGGGTTGTTAAAGTACCTATGGATTTTCAGAATTAGGGTTTTGATTTTAAAATGGTATTTGGGGTTTGATTGAGTTTTTGATGGATGAAATGGCTTCTAATAGCGTTCTTTAGACATTCTTAATGCTATTGTGACCTAGGGGATTGTGAAACATAAATATTACACACCTAAATCGTGATTGTAACGCGTACCGGTTGAAATCTCGGTTTTACAAGGATAACAACATTTTGGTGTGTATAAAGTGGTTTAGATAGTTTATTTTGTTTAGTATGAAGTTTATTAGGGTAGTGTAGGAGTATCGACTAGAAATGGTAATGTACGATAGGGTTTTGTAATATTAGGGTTGTTAAAGTACCTATGGATTTTCAGAATTAGGGTTTTGATTTTAAAATGGTATTTGGGGTTTGATTGAGTTTTTGATGGATGAAATGGCTTCTAATAGCGTTCTTTAGACATTCTTAATGCTATTGTGACCTAGGGGATTGTGAAACATAAATATTACACACCTAAATCGTGATTGTAACGCGTACCGGTTGAAATCTCGGTTTTACAAGGATAACAACATTTTGGTGTGTATAAAGTGGTTTAGATAGTTTATTTTGTTTAGTATGAAGTTTATTAGGGTAGTGTAGGAGTATCGACTAGAAATGGTAATGTAGGATAGGGTTTTGTAATATTAGGGTTGTTAAAGTACCTATGGATTTTCAGAATTAGGGTTTTGATTTTAAAATGGTATTTGGGGTTTGATTGAGTTTTTGATGGATGAAATGGCTTCTAATAGCGTTCTTTAGACATTCTTAATGCTATTGTGACCTAGGGGATTGTGAAACATAAATATTACACACCTAAATCGTGATTGTAACGCGTACCGGTTGAAATCTCGGTTTTACAAGAAAAACAACATTTTGGTGTGTATAAAGTGGTTTAGATAGTTTATTTTGTTTAGTAAGAAGTTTATTAGGGTAGTGTAGGAGTATCGACTAGAAATTTTAATGTACGATAGGGTTTTGTAATATTAGGGTTTTTAAAGTACCTATGGATTTTCAGAATTAGGGTTTTGATTTTAAAATGGTATTTGGGGTTTGATTGAGTTTTTGATGGATGAAATGGCTTCTAATAGCGTTCTTTAGACATTCTTAATGCTATTGTGACCTAGGGGATTGTGAAACATAAATATTACACACCTAAATCGTGATTGTAACGCGTACCGGTTGAAATCTCGGTTTTACAAGGATAACAACATTTTGGTGTGTATAAAGTGGTTTAGATAGTTTATTTTGTTTAGTATGAAGTTTATTAGGGTAGTGTAGGAGTATCGACTAGAAACGGTAATGTAGGATAGAGTTTTGTAATATTAGGGTTGTTAAAGTACCTATGGATTTTCAGAATTAGGGTTTTGATTTTAAAATGGTATTTGGGGTTTGATTGAGTTTTTGATGGATGAAATGGCTTCTAATAGCGTTCTTTAGACATTCTCAATGCTATTGTTTATCTAGGGGATTGTGAAACATAAAAATTACACACCTAAATCGTGATTGTAACGCGTACTGGTTAAAATCTCGGTTTTACAAGGAAAACAACATTTTGGTGTGTGTAAAGTGGTTTAGATAGTTTATTTTGTTTATTATGAAGTTTATTAGGGTAGTGTAGGAGTATCGACTAGAAATGGTAATGTAGGATAGAGTTTTGTAATATTAGGGTTGTTAAAGTACCTATGGATTTTCAGAATAAGGGTTTTGATTTTAAAATGGTATTTGGGTTTGATTGAGTTTTTGATGGATGAAATGGCTTCTAATAGCGTTCTTTAGACATTCTTAATTGTATTGAAACATAAATATTACACACCTAAATCGTGATTGTAACGCGTACCGGTTGAAATCTCGGTTTTACAAGGAAAACAACATTTTGGTGTGTATAAAGTGGTTTAGATAGTTTATTTTGTTTAGTATGAAGTTTATTAGGGTAGTGTAGGAGTATCGACTAGAAATTGTAATGTACGATAGGGTTTTGTAATATTAGGGTTTTAAAGTACCTATGGATTTTCAGAATTAGGGTTTTGATTTTAAAATGGTATTTGGGGTTTGATTGAGTTTTTGATGGATGAAATGGCTTCTAATAGCGTTCTTTAGACATTCTTAATGCTATTGTGACCTAGGGGATTGTGAAACATAAATATTACACACCTAAATCGTGATTGTAACGCGTACCGGTTGAAATCTCGGTTTACAAGGAAAACAACATTTTGGTGTGTATAAAGTGGTTTAGATAGTTTATTTTGTTTAGTAAGAAGTTTATTAGGGTAGTGTAGGAGTATCGACTAGAAATTTTAATGTACGATAGGGTTTTGTAATATTAGGGTTTTGAAAGTACCTATGGATTTTCAGAATTAGGGTTTTGATTGTAAAATGGTATTTGGGTTTTGATTGAGTTTTTGATGGATGAAATGGCTTCTAATAGCGTTCTTTAGACATTCTCAATGATGTTGTTTTCTAGGGGATTGTGAAACATAAAAATTACACACCTAAATCATGATTGTAACGCGTACCGGTTGAAATCTCGGTTTTACAAGGAAAACAACATTTTGGTGTGTATAAAGTGGTTTAGATAGTTTATTTTGTTTAGTATAAAGTTTATTAGGGTAGTATAGGAGTATGGACTAGAAATTGTAATGTAGGATAGGGTTTTGTAATATTAGGGTTTTGAAAGTACCTATGGATTTTAAGAATTAGGGTTTTGATTTTAAAATAGTATTTAGGGTTTGATTGAGTTTTTGATGGATGAAATGGCTTCTAATAGTGTTCTTTAGACATTCTCAATGGTATTGTTACCTAGGGGATTGTGAAACATAAATATTACACACCTAAATCGTGATTGTAACGCGTACCGGTTGAAATCTCGGTTTTACAAGGAAAACAACATTTTGGTGTGTATAAAGTGGTTTAGATAGTTTATTTTGTTTAGTATGAAGTTTATTAGGGTAGTGTAGGAGTATCGACTAGAAATGGTAATGTACGATAGGGTTTTGTAATATTAGGGTTGTTAAAGTACCTATGGATTTTCAGAATTAGGGTTTTGATTTTAAAATGGTATTTGGGGTTTGATTGAGTTTTTGATGGATGAAATGGCTTCTAATAGCGTTCTTTAGACATTCTTAATGCTATTGTGACCTAGGGGATTGTGAAACATAAATATTACACACCTAAATCGTGATTGTAACGCGTACCGGTTGAAATCTCGGTTTTACAAGGAAAACAACATTTTGGTGTGTATAAAGTGGTTTAGATAGTTTATTTTGTTTATTATGAAGTTTATTACGGTAGTGTAGGAGTATCGACTAGAAATGGTAATGTAGGATAGAGTTTTGTAATATTAGGGTTGTTAAAGTACCTATGGATTTTCAGAATAAGGGTTTTGATTTTAAAATGGTATTTGGGGTTTGATTGAGTTTTTGATGGATGAAATGGCTTCTAATAGCGTTCTTTAGACATTCTCAATGCTATTGTGACCTAGGGGATTGTGAAACATAAATATTACACACCTAAATCGTGATTGTAACGCGTACCGGTTGAAATCTCGGTTTTACAAGGAAAACAACATTTTGGTGTGTATAAAGTGGTTTAGATAGTTTATTTTGTTTAGTATAAAGTTTATTAGGGTAGTGTAGGAGTAAGGACTAGAAATTGTAATGTAGGATAGGGTTTTGTAATATTAGGGTTTTTAAAGTACCTATGGATTTTCAGAATTAGGGTTTTGATTTTAAAATGGTATTTGGGGTTTGATTGAGTTTTTGATGGATGAAATGGCTTCTAATAGCGTTCTTTAGACATTCTTAATGCTATTGTGACCTAGGGGATTGTTAAAACATAAAAATTACACACCTATATCGTGATTGTAACGCGTACCGGTTGAAATCTCGGTTTTACAAGGAAAACAACATTTTGGTGTGTATAAAGTGGTTTAGATAGTTTATTTTGTTTATTATGAAGTTTATTAGGGTAGTGTAGGAGTATCGACTAGAAACGGTAATGTAGGATAGAGTTTTGTAATATTAGGGTTGTTAAAGTACCTATGGATTTTCAGAATTAGGGTTTTGATTTTAAAATGGTATTTGGGGTTTGATTGAGTTTTTGATGGATGAAATGGCTTCTAATAGCGTTCTTTAGACATTCTCAATGCTATTGTTATCTAGGGGATTGTGAAACATAAAAATTACACACCTAAATCGTGATTGTAACGCGTACCGGTTGAAATCTCGGTTTTACAAGGAAAACAACATTTTGGTGTGTATAAATAGGTCTAGATAGTTTAATTTGTTTAGTATGAAGTTTATTAGGGTAGTGTAGGAGTAAGGACTAGAAATTGTAATGTAGGATAGGGTTTTGTAATATTAGGGTTTTGAAAGTACCTATGGATTTTCAGAATTAGGGTTTTGATTTTAAAATGGTATTTAGGGTTTGATTGAGTTTTTGATGGAATAAATGGCTTCTAATAGTGTTCTTTAGACATTCTAAATGCTATTGTGACCTAGGGGATTGTGAAACATAAATATTACACACCTAATCGTGATTGTAACGCGTACCGGTTGAAATCTCGGTTTACAAGGAAAACAACATTTTGGTGTGTATAAAGTGGTTTAGATAGTTTAGTTTGTTTAGTATGTAGTTTATTAGGGTAGTGTAGGAGTATCGACTAGAAATGGTAATGTAGGATAGAGTTTTGTAATATTAGGGTTGTTAAAGTACCTATGGATTTTCAGAATTAGGGTTTTGATTTTAAAATGGTATTTGGGGTTTGATTGAGTTTTTGATGGATGAAATGGCTTCTAATAGCGTTCTTTAGACATTCTCAATGCTATTGTGATCTAGGGGATTGTGAAACATAAATATTACACACCTAAATCGTGATTGTAACGCGTACCGGTTGAAATCTCGGTTTTACAAGGAAAACAACATTTTGGTGTGTATAAAGTGGTTTAGATAGTTTATTTTGTTTAGTATGAAGTTTATTAGGGTAGTGTAGGAGTATCGACTAGAAATTGTAATGTACGATAGGGTTTTGTAATATTAGGGTTTTGAAAGTACCTATGGATTTTCAGAATTAGGGTTTTGATTTTAAAATGGTATTTAGGGGTTTGATTGAGTTTTTGATGGATGAAATGGCTTCTAATAGCGTTCTTAGACATTCTTAATGCTATTGTGACCTAGGGGATTGTGAAACATAAATATTACACACCTAAATCGTGATTGTAACGCGTACCGGTTGAAATCTCGGTTTTACAAGGAAAACAACATTTTGGTGTGTATAAAGTGGTTTAGATAGTTTATTTTGTTTATTATGAAGTTTATTAGGGTAGTGTAGGAGTATCGACTAGAAACGGTAATGTAGGATAGAGTTTTGTAAAATTAGGGTTGTTAAAGTACCTATAGATTTTCAGAATTAGGGTTTTGATTTTAAAATGGTATTTTGGGTTTGATTGAGTTTTTGATGGATGAAATGGCTTCTAATAGCGTTCTTTAGACATTCTCAATGCTATTGTTATCTAGGGGATTGTGAAACATAAAAATTACACACCTAAATCGTGATTGTAACGGGTACCGGTTGAAATCTCGGTTTTACAAGGAAAACAACATTTTGGTGTGTATAAAGTGGTTTAGATAGTTTAATTTGTTTAGTATGAAGTTTATTAGGGTAGTGTACTAGTAAGGACTAGAAATTGTAATGTAGGATAGGGTTTTGTAATATTAGGGTTTTTGAAAGTACCTATGGATTTTTCAGAATTAGGGTTTTGATTTTAAAATGGTATTTGGGGTTTGATTGAGTTTTTGATGGATGAAATGGCTTCTAATAGCGTTCTTTAGACATTCTCAATGCTATTGTTTATCTAGGGGATTGTGAAACATAAAAATTACACACCTAAATCATGATTGTAACGCGTACCGGTGGAAATCTCGGTTTTACAAGGAAAACAACATTTTGGTGTGTATAAAGTGGTTTAGATAGTTTATTTTGTTTAGAATAAAGTTTATTAGGGTAGTGTAGGAGTAAGGACTAGAAATTGTAATGTAGGATAGGGTTTTGTAATATTAGGGTTTTGAAAGTACCTATGGATTTTCAGAATTAGGGTTTTGATTTTAAAATAGTATTTAGGGTTTGATTGACTTTTCGATGGATGAAATGGCTTCTAATAGTGTTCTCTAGACATTCTCAATGGTATTGTTACCTAGGGGATTGTATAACATAAAAATTACACACCTATATCGTGATTGTAACGCGTACCGGTTGAAATCTCCGTTTTACAAAGAAAACAACATTTTGGTGTGTATAAAGTGGTTTAGATAGTTTATTTTTTTTATTATGAAGTTTATTAGGGTAGTGTAGGAGTATCGACTAGAAACGGTAATGTAGGATAGAGTTTTGTAAAATTAGGGTTGTTAAAGTACCTATAGATTTTCAGAATTAGGGTTTTGATTTTAAAATGGTATTTTGGGTTTGATTGAGTTTTTGATGGATGAAATGGCTTCTAATAGCGTTCTTTAGACATTCTCAATGCTATTGTTTATCTAGGGGATTGTGAAACATAAAAATTACACACCTAAATCGTGATTGTAACGGGTACCGGTTGAAATCTCGGTTTTACAAGGAAAACAACATTTTGGTGTGTATAAAGTGGTTTAGATAGTTTAATTTGTTTAGTATGAAGTTTATTAGGGTAGTGTACTAGTAAGGACTAGAAATTGTAATGTAGGATAGGGTTTTGTAATATTAGGGTTTTGAAAGTACCTATGGATTTTCAGAATTACGGTTTTGATTTTAAAATAGTATTTAGGGTTTGATTGTGTCACACCCCGCTAAAGCGGAAACACGAGATGTGAAGAGCAAAGATATCATTACACGAGATATAATAAATAAAAACGGTTTTTAAGTCATTGAAGTCAGAAAACGTTTACATAGTTCAAAGATAACCAAGTATTTAACAATACAGTACAACCACGATAGCTTATGTAAAAACTTCAAAAGACAATTCCCAGAGTAAATAAATAAGGTCTTCCCGACTCTTAATCACGTGACCTTCCTGACCCATCACAAGAGGTATGCACTTAACGTCCTTACATTGCGTTTCCTGAAACAAGAGATCAAATGTCAACTACAATAAAGTAGTGAGTGAGTTACAGTTTTCTAGTCCTCGACTAAAAAGGTTTAGGTTAAGTATATCAATACTTAAAAGCTCCTAAAAGTAGGACAATACTTAAAGGATAGTTTCGATCCAAAAAGTTACTCAAAAGATAGTTCGTTCCGTAAAATTTGTTTAAGGAGAGTTGCGGAGATCGTATATCCATATACGCGCAAGAGAAATAAACTATTGATTGAAATCATGTATAACGACTACTTGGCATAATATAACCTAAGTGTTCACGAATAGATGAACCGTCGAGTAGCGGGTATTTGAGGTAACGCTCTATACCAATCGAGAAAAATAAGTACTTGAGCTAACACCCAAGATTTCGAGTGAGAAAACACTTGGACTAACATCCAAGATCAATCGATGAATAAACACTTGAACTAACATCCAAGATCAATCGATTGATGAGCACTTGAGCTAACACCCAAGTTGAAACGATTAAGATCTTAATACAGAATTTGGCTAACACTAAAGTGTACCTAGGCTAACACCTAAGTAAGGATCCGAGTGATATGTACTTAGATCAACACCTAAGTGAGAAATGATGGTTTCCTAAGTATTGATACTCATACTAAGCGGCTTAAACAAGCTAGAAGTATGTAAAGAAACCGAGCACTATTAGTCGAGAGGCACTTACGAATCGCGTTATATTCTCATCAAGAGTCACGTTAGTTATACGATTAATCAAAATTCATACGGGTGCCGAGAGTGGCATAAAGTAAGTTTATCACAGATTCGAACCAATAAGACGATTAAAGGTGGCTAACCATTAAGCCGAAAAAGGGTGGCAAACCATTTAGTTTATTGTATGCCAAACGGGCAATTAAAATTGTTTTCGCATGTAAGTTCCACAAAACGTTCAATAAGAGTTCAATAGTAATAAAACGTTGCAAGAATTCATAATAGTTCTAAAGTTCATTTAGATCTCATGTTTCCCCCAAACGTTATGTAAAACAATAAATAAAAGTGGGGTTGTAACTCACAGATTGCGAAGAGATCGAGAACTCGGAAACTCGGTCGGAGTATGAAAGCCGGGAATCACAGATTGCCTAATAATAATACCAAGGTAGTTTAATGAGTTGTTACATTATTATGTTCTTATATAATAATATAGGAGATTATGTAACTTTTGGTTGTAATTAAGTGTTAAGTCCAATATTGTTTCGAAAATTTGGTCCGAAGCGATTAACGTTGCGTTTAGTCCGAAAGTTTATTGTTTTTGATTATTACGTCTTAAGTGATTTTGCTTATTGAAGTGATTTTATAATTTCTAGGGAAATTTGGGCAGCGCTTCCGCGCCCAAATTTCATGCCCAAAAATTATATCGTCACTTCCGCTCACAAATCCTCTAAAACACAATAATATACATAATATAGTTCAAAATAGTCCAAAGAGTCCAATACTCGTCACCGATGTTATTAGTTTTATTTATCTCAGTCCCTAAATTATACCGGTAAAAGTCCAGAACGTAACATGTCCTTAAAACGAGTGAAAACGACAACTTTCGGGGGAACAGCAGCTCGGTGCTGCGCACCAGCTGCTGTCCCAGTTCCCGTTTTGTGTTTTTCTTGCTAAAAACGTTTTGTGACTTATTGATTTCGACATGCAACCAGTAGATACTTTATAATATGATGTTTTCACAGTTTCCAAACAACTTTTAGCCTCAAAATCATAGATCTAGGTGCTATTTAGACAAAAATCGTTTTTATATAAAAAATGACATAATCTCTACAAATATTCGTTTTTGTTGTTTAGATTGTACATGCAATTAGTAAATATCATTCAAAACATCATTCCAACAGTTTCTAAAACATTTTTATTCACAGATTCGTGGATTTAAAGAGTATTTCGACTCAAAAACGTTTTTGACCATAAAAGTCAAAGATTTGTATAAAACACATTTTCAACCGTTTGATCTTTCATGCAACTGATTATTTATGTAAAAATAGTGAAAATAAAGAAATCTACCGGAGGAAAAGCTTGGATGATGAGTTTTTGGTCGGATTCTAGCTCCAAAAATCTTTACAACCGTGGTCCTTTTTCGAAATAACAACACCTCCGAGCTTCTCTAGAGGTTTAGAACGATTTGTATGGTTTATTAATGGGTTTTGATGGCTGGAATGCTTCTGGAAATGGAGTTCTTAGAGAGAAAAGTAGAGAGAAAAGAAGTATGTGTGTGTTTTTGTTTTGATTAAAATGAAAGTAAAATGAAAAGTAAATGAATAATGGGGTATAGGGGGTAACATTTCTGGCCTTGGGACAGTATATTTGCAGAAAAGGGGCGTTTCTCATTGGTCAATGTGGGTGGTGGTGGTGTAAAACGAGAAAAGGACTAAAACTGTAACATTTTTGAAAATTCTGGAGCCAGGTGCTGCGCACCCAGCAAGGGGTGCTGCGCACCGGGCTGTTTTCCGGATTTCCTGATTTTTCGTTTTTGGGTTTATTGCTTCGTTGGACCTTTTTGTTAATTGAAAGTTCTTAATTATGATAAGTTATGAACTTAGGAAAGTTCAATAGGTGTTTTCCTTGGTATTAGGACTTATAATTTGATTCCGGAAGTTATTCCGACACTAGTTCCGACAAAGTATAGACTTAAAAGTTACGAACTGGAATAAGGCGAACGAGACAAAGAAGTAACCTACGTTTCGAACCGATATAATAATTGAATAAGTACCTGAATTTTGACGGTTGTCACAGATTGAGTTTTTGATGGATGAAATGGCTTCTAATAGTGTTCTTTAGACATTCTCAATGGTATTGTTACCTAGGGGATTGTAAAACATAAAAATTACACACCTATTTCGTGATTGTAACGCGTACCGGTTGAAATCTCGGTTTTACAAGGAAAACAACATTTTGGTGTGTATAAAGTGGTTTAGATAGTTTATTTTGTTTATTATGAAGTTTGTTAGGGTAGTGTAGGAGTATCGACTAGAAACGGTAATGTAGGATAGAGTTTTGTAATATTAGGGTTGTTAAAGTACCTATGGATTTTTCAGAATTAGGGTTTTGATTTTAAAATGGTATTTGGGGTTTGATTGAGTTTTTGATGGATGAAATGGCTTCTAATAGCGTTCTTTAGACATTCTCAATGCTATTGTTATCTAGGGGATTGTGAAACATAAAAATTACACACCTAAATCATGATTGTAACGCGTACAGGTTGAAATCTCGGTTTTACAAGGAAAACAACATTTTGGTGTGTATAAAGTGGTTTAGATAGTTTATTTTGTTTAGTATAAAGTTTATTAGGGTAGTGTAGGAGTAAGGACTAGAAATTGTAATGTAGGATAGGGTTTTGTAATATTAGGGTTTTGAAAGTACCTATGGATTTTCAGAATTAGGGTTTTGATTTTAAAATAGTATTTAGGGTTTGATTGAGTTTTTGATGGATGAAATGGCTTCTAATAGTGTTCTTTAGACATTCTCAATGGTATTGTTACCTAGGGGATTGTAAAACATAAAAATTACACACCTATTTCGTGATTGTAACGCGTACCGGTTGAAATCTCGGTTTTACAAGGAAAACAACATTTTGGTGTGTATAAAGTGGTTTAGATAGTTTATTTTGTTTATTATGAAGTTTGTTAGGGTAGTGTAGGAGTATCGACTAGAAACGGTAATGTAGGATAGAGTTTTGTAATATTAGGGTTGTTAAAGTACCTATGGATTTTTCAGAATTAGGGTTTTGATTTTAAAATGGTATTTGGGGTTTGATTGAGTTTTTGATGGATGAAATGGCTTCTAATAGCGTTCTTTAGACATTCTCAATGCTATTGTTATCTAGGGGATTGTGAAACATAAAAATTACACATCTAAATCATGATTGTAACTCGTACAGGTTGAAATCTCGGTTTACAAGGAAAACAACATTTTGGTGTGTATAAAGTGGTTTAGATAGTTTATTTTGTTTAGTATAAAGTTTATTAGGGTAGTGTAGGAGTAAGGACTAGAAATTGTAATGTAGGATAGGGTTTTGTGATATTAGGGTTTTGAAAGTACCTATGGATTTTCAGAATTAGGGTTTTGATTTTAAAATAGTATTTAGGGTTTGATTGAGTTTTTGATGGATGAAATGGCTTCTAATAGTGTTCTTTAGACATTCTCAATGGTATTGTTACCTAGGGGATTCTAAAACATAAAAATTACACACCTATATCGTGATTGTAACGCGTACCGGTTGAAATCTCGGTTTTACAAAGAAAACTACATTTTGGTGTTTATAAAGTGGTTTAGATAGTTTATTTTGTTTATTATGAAGTTTATTAGGGTAGTGTAGGAGTATCGACTAGAAACGGTAATGTATGATAGAGTTTTGTAATATTAGGGTTGTTAAAGTACCTATGGATTTTCAGAATTAGGGTTTTGATTTTAAAATGGTATTTGGGGTTTGATTGAGTTTTTGATGGATGAAATGGCTTCTAATAGCGTTCTTTAGACATTCTCAATGAGACGTCCCGTCAATTTGAAGTACTTATGTTACCGTTAATATTTATATTTTATTCGCAATTGATTTCGACCCTTGTATTTCGCTTTGTTTTGCTCACGATTTACTGTTATTGAGTATCGGGTTTTCTGTATTTGCTGATTCGTCCCCTGAGACGTAATAATTATATTTATCTAAGTGCCAATTAGTTAGTATCCTCATAATTATAAGTTAGAAGGTTTATGCCAAATTTGTCGGTTAACGGATCATTTATACTCGAGATATCGTACTTCTGCGCTTGATTTATCTTTTACCCAAATCGTGCGAATCTCGAAATGGAAAGTGAAAATATAATATTAAATGAACCTAATATAACGTAAATCAAAGTATGAACTTTCCTAAGTTCAACGCAAAAAGAATCGGGAACTTTCGATGAACGAAACTCCTTAACGGTCGAAAACAAGTCTGCCGAACCAGCCGACCAGCCAGCAGCTGGCAGGGCTTCAGCCGGCGGCTGAGCCTCTCCAGCCGACGGCTGGATGTGTCTGGTCAGGTGTTGGTGACTCATTTTTGCATGAAAATCGATTGGGACAAGTGTCTAAACCCGATTGGACCTCCCCAAATACCAGAAATTGCAGTCCCAATGCACTAATACTCCATTTCTCATTCATTTCTTTCATTTGGTAATAACAAACACACACACAAAGTGTGTTTCTCTCTAAACACTCTCTCCATTTCCTTCACTTTTCTTCACTTTGGCTGTGATTTCCAGCCATCTTTCACCAATAAATCTCCATAAACATCAAAATAATCGGTTATATTCATCAAAAGGAGCAAGAGGTGGTGATTTTTCCGGGTTGCTTCTTTGGTTTCCTTCATTTTCGGGCCTATTCTTCATAAAGATCAAGCTAGATCATCTTGCTTTCGATTACTTGCGGTATATTATCTAAAACCTACTGATTTTATTTACATTTTGAAACATGCATGTTAAATCTAACATCAAATAAAGGTTTTATTAAGTTTTTATGGTGATTTATCTAAGAACATAAGTTTTATAAACTTTTTACAAAAATCTTGATATAAAAAAATGTGTTATTTAAAGAACTCTATGGATATTATTAAAGGTTTATAAGTTGCATGTCGAGATCTAAAGAAAATACTCTTGAAAATGCTTAAAATCGACAAAAAAAAAAAAAAAATCCGGAGCTGACTGTGAGCCTCCAGCCGGCGGCTGGATTAGTCTGTCAACCCAAATTTTACGTTTTGCTAATTATCGGTGGTTGTCTTTTGTTTTGGAGGCGAATAATCTCATCACTACACCACTGAAGTTGTTGTTTCCAGATCCTTGTCAAATCAAGCGGGTGTTAACGGTATAAATTGTTGTCCTTGTGAATCTTTCAATTTCGTTATATTCTCTATTCGGTTTTACCCTTGAAAACAGTTAGGAATAATTATTAGACCAACACTAGTCGTATTTTATCGGATTGGAGTGATATTTGGACAATAATGTTAAAAGTATAATCTAACCAAAGTATTGTATTAATCTTATTATTGTATTATGTACTATGAATAAGGTTTAAAATGCAATTGTTGTTAAGCGGGAAAGTGTATGAATTTTGGAAGAATATTTTAAGACGCTGAAGCGCTGCCGAAATTTCATCTCACGAATTTTTACGACATTAAAACACTTATATAAATAAATTGTATACAAAAGTAACATATTTTACAATAACATTGTCTTTGGACTCAAAGACACCAACGCAATCACAAATGTCATAATATTACTTAAAACGAATATTTTCAACCTTTTTGCGATATATTAAACTTCGCCACATATTTGATCATCGTTTTAATTCATCGGAATATGTTTTACGACAAACTTTATAAATGGTTTTGAAAGACATTTTACTTTAAACATTTTGGTATGAAAAGACTTCAAATTATTCAAAGTGTCAAATTGGATTTTTAAATGGACTTTGACTTTAAGAAGTCAACAAAATTGACGTTTGACTTTATAAGTCAACATCTTTGTCTTGGTCAAAATAATGAACATTGGTATTAATAATCTTTTCGACTCGGAGTTATCACTTGTTTCCAACGGTCGCTGTTGACGTGAAAGATCGATATCTTGCCGATCGGCACTTTTCTGGCGCGGAGCATCGTTTTCTTAATCCGTCATCCTTACTCGACTTATTAATCGTTGGAATGTGTCACACCCCGCTAAAAGCGGAAACACGGGATGTTCCAGTTATAATATCAAGAGTCAAGATTACAACAATATAACCGATAAACAAAACATCAAATTAAATAGATCATGCCAAATGTTACAAATACATCATAAAGTCAAAGGCGATAAGACGCCAAGTACAAATACAATTCCAAAAGAAATAACAAACGGATCGTCATGGTAATTACAATAAACAGTTCAAATTCAAATTTCCCAAAAGCAAGCGATCCGAAAATAAACTATGGCATGATCAACGGAATTCCTCAATTTCCTGCAAAGCGTTAAAACGACATCAACAACATGTTGCTGAATTATTCGCAAATTTAAAGTAAAAGTTGACCTATCGACAATTTTCATCAAAGACAACGTTAATTTCAAATGATATATCTTGTTTTCAACAACCAATAGTGATAGGTACTTTGCCTAGACTAATCATACACTGAACCTGACCGTACAACCCCAAATCCTGAGGTCGCCAACCAAAGGTAACAAATTAAATAACCGGCCATAACATCCACTCCTAGAAACATTCTACCGAGCAGTGAGGGTTAGGTCTATAACCCATATAGATCTATATATATGTAAAACCGTTGGGCTCAAAGCTTAACAAGTGTATCAGGGGGCCCCAACAAGGGCTAATGGCTTAATCTAAGGCAGACCTAATCCACTAGGCAAACAAGATAATCAACAACATTCCTCATACAAGCAGACATTTTAAAATACGCTTTACAGCCCAAAATATTTAAGACAAGGGCTACGAATAACTCACGGATAAAGCTTCGGCAACAATTAATCGGGTACACAAACCGTCTAAGTGCCTTAAAACAATAACCAATATAGTCTCAGTAGCTCTATAAGTCTAGGTCCGGTTTAGCCTTGTCGGTTAAGATTAAGTTAAATAAGATAATCCAAATATTAATAAGTTTAAATGAGGTGACGTATTTAGAAGGCGATGTTCCGAGTCAAACAGGACCGTCCGGAGAGATATCGGCATTCCACGTCATAATCGTCAACTAGAACAGAATGATAATCCGAATCGAAAATGATTACTAGGAGTATCGGTTAATAAAATATCGTTATCAAGTTTCAATAGATCGACCAAGGTCAACGGAAACAATGTTGACTTGGTCAAAGTCAAACGTAAGGAATGTTGACTTTATAAAAGTCAAAGTCACAGATGTTGACTTATGAAAGTCAAAGTCGACCAAAAAGTCCAACTTCGACACTTAGGATAATTTAAAATCTTAACTCTTCAAAATATAGAGTTATATAACCTTCAAAATCATTTTACTATGAGTTTATCGTAAAAACGCCATTTGATGATTTTAGATTACGAACGCGTTATGAAACGAAGGTTTATTTGTTAAAAGAGGTTAAAACGTTCGTTTTAAGTAATATTATGACTTTTATACATATATTGGCGTCTTTGAGTACAAAGACGATGTTATTATGTAATATATTACTTTTATGCACAAGTTTACTCATATAAGTGATTATAGTCGTAAAAGTCGTGAAATGAATTTCGGCAGCGCTTCCGCATCGAAGAGTATTAGTCCAAATTCCGTACACTTTCCCGCTTGTGAAAATTTGTATTTTTAAGAGCATTTAAATCTTTCTCATAATATATAATATGATTATAAGTTAAATACGTTACTTATGGTTAATTTCACATTTTAACGCATTTTAGTCCAATGTTGTCCAAATCCGATAATACCAAGTGTTGGTCTAATAATTATTCCTAACCATTTTTCAAGGCTAAAACCGAATATATGAAAAATGAGGAATTTGAAAGAAAGTAAATTCTTACCGATAACAACCGCAATTTAGCAAACCAAGAACCCGGGACAAAGTCCTTTGATGGTGTGGTGATGAGATTTCTAACTCCAAAACATAATACACCATCCGTTAATACAGGTTCTTAAGATAACGTGCTTACGGTTACGAAAATCAGCGAAACAAAACGAAAACACACAATCTGCCCCCAGAATGCGTCGCATAGGGGAGGATTGCGGCGCATTCCTGGGCAGATTTCTACCGAAATCGTTTTCGTGTTTAGTAAATCGTCTTTTGATGGTAGATTTGGACATGCAAGTTATAATATGTTCAAAAACACTTTCAAATAACACTTTGGTAAAGCTTTTACAACCATTTAATCAAGATCCATACACATTTTTACAAAAACTCGATTTTTTATACATATTTTACCATCAAACATTGTTAAAACTCATTTTATTTAGTTAGATCATACATGCATTAAATAAAACTTGGAAAATACAGAGAGTTTAAGTTATTATACCCCAAAGAAAGTGAAGATGTGAAGATCAAGCAAGAAGTGATGAAGATCCTTGATGTGAGACGGTGATTTCGACCCGAAAACGATATAACCCAAGTAAACCTCCAAATGGATGCTCAAACCTTGCTCTCCTTTATGAAATTAGTCATTTTTAGTGATGAAAATTGTGGGTTATACTCTGGATTTACAGCCACAAGAAGAAAAGGGGAAGAAATGTGTGTGTGTTTGTGTGTGTTTGCTTTAAAGAAAAAGAGAGAGAAGTGAGTTGTGTGTGTGTAATTTGTGAGATGAAATGGTGGATCAATGGGGGTGTTAGTGTGTTGTTACTGGACCCAAAATGGCTTTAGCACAAGTACAAACCCGGAATAAATAACTTAGGCCCGTTTAAGAAAGATTGCAAAAGTTGAAAAAAAAAAATCACCAAGTGCTGATCTGCACCCTACCCTAATGCGGCGCATTAGGGGTAGATGGCGGCGCATTCAGGCCTCCAACAACAAATTTCATTTTTCGGTATAAGTTATGGTTACGCACGTTCGTTTGTTTAGAGTTCCCGATTGTTTTACATATGAACTTAGGCAAGTTCATTATAGGTATTCTTGGTATTGTAATTCATTATATGATTCGATTTAAATTCCAAAATGGAAATACATACTTCTCGGTAAAAACATAAACACGAGCAAAGCACGATTTCTTAAGGATAGGGATACGTTAACCGACAAATTTGGCATAAACCTCCTAACTTATTTCCATGAGCATACTAACTATTTGGCACTTAGATAAAAATCAACTTACGTCTCAAGGGACGAATCAAAATAATCACATAAAACCTGATTCTCATCAATAAACCGTGAGTAAAACAAAGCGAAATACAAGGGTCAAAACAATTGTGAATAATATTAAAACGACAACGGTAACTCAAGTACCTCAAATAGACGGGACGTCACAGCCTCCCCCAGTTAAAAGAATTTCGTCCTCGAAATTTCTATTGAGCATCGATACTAGAAAAGAGGTGGGGATATTTCCGCTGCATTTCATCCTCCCGTTCCCACGTAAACTCAGCTCCAAGCTTAGAGTTCCACCGGACCTTAACAATAGGAATCCGACTCCGCTGCAAACGCTTGACCTCTCGGTCAACGATTTCCACCGGCTCCTCTATGACGTGAAGCGAATCATCCAAGTGTAGTTTCTCCAAAGGGACAATCAACGACTCGTCAGCAAGGCACTTCTTGAGATGCGATACGTGAAATACGTTGTGAACACCGCTCAACTCAGGTGCCAACTCAAGACGATAAGCCACAGGCCCAACACGAGACAAAATCTTAAACGGACCCGTAAAATGTGGACTTAACTTGCTGCGCTTCTCAAAACGAAACACACCCTTCCAAGGAGAAACCTTCAACAATACCATATCGCCGACCTCGAATTCCAAAGGCTTACGACGTAAATCCGCGTACTTCTTCTGGCGATCTCTCGCGGCTACTAGACGATCCTTGATCCTAAAGATCTTATCAGTCGTCTCCTGGATCAACTCGGGACCCGTAATCTGGCTATCACCAATCTCAGCCCAACAGAGTGGAGACCTACACTTACGACTGTAAAGAGCTTCAAAAGGCGCGCAATTAATACTGGAGTGGTAACTATTGTTGTACGAAAACTCGACCAACGGTAAGTGTCTATCCCAACTCCAGCCAAAATCTAAAACACGCGCGCGTAAGAGATCCTCCAACGTCTGAATCGTGCGCTCACTCTGTCCATCGGTCTGAGGGTGATAAGCCGTGCTCATATCTAATCTCGTGCCTAAATCTCGCTGTAGCGTCTGCCAGAACCTCGAAGTAAAACGCGCGTCGTGATCAGAAATAACAGATACAGGAATTCCATGCCTGGCCACGATCTCATCAATATATAACCTAGACAACTTCTCTATTCGGTAATCTTCTCGAATAGGCAGAAAATGGGCTGACTTAGTCAGTCGATCAAAAATGACCCAAATAGTATCATAACCTCCCGAAGACCTAGGAAGCTTCGTAACAAAATCCATTGTAATATTTTCCCACTTCCACTGCGGGATTTCCGGCTACTGAAGAAGGCCTTAACCTTAGAACATGTCAAACACTTGCCTACATACTCGTCAATCGCCCTCTTCAATCCAGGCCACCAGTAAAAATCTTTCAAGTCATGGTACATCTTATCCGCTCCGGGATGAACGGAGTAATTCGACTTGTGACCTTCATCCAAAATTAACTGCCTAAGACCGACGGGAACCCAAATACGATCCAAGAAATACAATACCCCGTCGTCTTTCGGCTCCAACTGACGTGCCAAACCAAATAATCCTTCATCCTTTAAACAATCCTCGGTGAGAGCCTCCTGCTGAGCCTGAATAATACGAGTCTTTAAACTCGACTGAGTAGTAACCACCATAGCGCGAATTCTCACCGGCTTAACCGATTCCTTGCGACTTAACGCATCGGCTACAACATTAGCTTTTCCCGGATGATAACGAATTTCACAATCATAGTCGTTAAGCAATTCCACCCATCGGCGTTGCCTCATATTCAACATCTTTTGATCAAAGATGTGCTGTAATGACTTATGATCGGTGAACACAGTACACTTAGTACCGTACAGATAATGGCGCCAAATCTTCAAAGCAAAAACCACCGCGCCTAATTCCAAATCATGGGTCGTGTAGTTCTTCTCATGAATCTTTAACTGACGAGAGGCATAGGCAATGACCTTTCCATTCTGCATCAGTACGCACCCGAGTCCCTTATGCGAAGCATCGCAATATACAACAAAATTTTCGGTACCCTCGGGAAGACTCAAGATAGGAGCATCACACAACCGCTTCTTTAATAACTGAAAGGCTTCTTCCTGCTCGGCACCCCAAATAAACTCCTCGTTCTTCTGGGTCAACTTCGTCATAGGCGAGGCTATCTTCGAAAAATTCTCAATAAAGCGACGGTAATAACCTGCCAGACCCAAAAATGAACGGATATCGGTGGGTGTCTTAGGAGCAACCCAATCTCTGACGGCCTTAATCTTGGCAGGATCATCGTGGATGCCTTCCTTGCTAACCACATGGCCAAGAAATTGAACCTCAGATAACCAAAACTCGCACTTCAAGAACTTTGCGTAAAGCTGCTCCTTCCTGAGCAACTCCAACACTATTCTCAAGGCTCCTCGTGCTCCACACTGCTGCGAGAATAAATCAGAATATTATCGATGAACACTCTCACAAACTTATCGAGGTAAGGACGGCATATACGGTTCATCATTTCCATAAACGCTGCAGGCGTATTCGTGAACCCGAATGGCATGACTAAGAACTCATAGTGACCGTATCGCGTCCGAAAAGCAGTCTTCGGAACGTCCTCCTCCTGCACCCTCAATTGGTGATATCCGGACCGTAAATCAATCTTAGAAAAGTAACAGGAACCTTGAAGCTGATCAAATAAATCGTCTATACGGGGTAAAGGGTATCGGTTCTTTACTGTCAGCTTATTTAGCTCTCGCTAATCTATACACAATCTCATCGAACCATCCTTCTTCTTTACAAAGAGTACCGGCGCGCCCCACGGAGAGAAACTCGGTCTAATGAAGCCTTTATCCACTAACTCCTGGATCTGCTTAGAGAGCTCTAACATCTCCGAAGGTGCTAACCGATAAGGAGCCTTTGCCACCGGCGCTGCTCCGGGAACTAAGTCGATCCTAAACTCTACCTCACGTCTAGGCGGTAAACCAGGTAAATCCTCTGGGAACACATCGGGGAAGTCACACACTACTGGCTTCTCTTCCAGCTTCTCAGTGTTATCCTTCTTCACATGATGTGCGAGAAAGAGTGAACAATCCCGCTTGATGTACTCCCGGACTTTCATACACGAGACGATCTTAAGGCGCTTCCCTGCCTTATTTCCTTGAACTAATAGCGGCTCTCCATGCGGTAACGGGATACGGATCATCTTCTCGAAACATACGATCTCCGCACGATGCGTCTCTAACCAATCCATGCCGATGATCACGTCGAAACTACCTAAATTAATCGGAATTAAGTCGATAGGAAAAGAGTGATCGTTGAAACTAACACTACAATCGGAAAGTAACTCAGACGCATGCAAGAACTCACCATCAGCCAATTCTATCTCAAAGGGAGGTACTAAAGGTACAGACTTACAAGGAATCATAGTCCTAAACTCATCAGATATAAAGCTTCTATCCGCACATGAATCAAATAAAATAAACGCAGATCGACCACAAATGAGGAAGGTACCTGTAACAACGTGTGGGTCCTGCTGAGCCTCCTTGGCTCCCATAACAAACGCCCTGCCTCGAGGAGCATTACCAGCTGCAGCTAACTTAGGACATCTGTCCTTATGATGATCTGGTGACCCACATCCAATACACTTGCCCTTAAAGGCCTTACAGAACTTGTCAGTGTGACCCAACTTCTTGCAGATACTGCATTCCCAACAAGCCACTTCTTTGGTATGGTACCTACCACACCGTCCACACTGCGGGTATTTACCCTGGGTACCTGATGCCACAACAGCATAAGATTTCACCACTTGAGGAGCGTCATTCCTCCTAAACCTTTTCCTTGAATCCTCATTGCGGTTTCCACCACTCCGTTTCCCTCTGGAGTTTTGCTTAACAATCATCGGGGGTAACTCACCATCACGAACCGCATTTTGAGTCAACGTAATCGCAATTTCCACCGCGCTCTGAAAGGTGCTCGGTTTGTTGGATAGGACACTCTTACGGATTGTTGGGGGTAATCCGTGAGTGTAGCGACCTATACGTTTAAGCTCCGGTCGGACCAAGTGCGGCACTAGCTGGGACAGAGCGTGAAAACGCGAAGTGTACCCCTGGATGTCTGACCCAACCATGGTCAAGTTCCACAACTCATCCTCCAACTTCTGAATCTCAGATTCAGGAACGTACTCAATAATCATCAACTCCTTTAGCTGATCCCAACTCATCTTGCTGATCTCAGCTCGGCCTCGCACATTCACGATTGAATTCCACCACGTCAGAGCCGTACCTTGAAATACAAACGCAGCAAATCGGACTCGATCCTCTTCCGCACATCCCACAGCATCAAAGATGGACTCTAGCTTCTCCATCCATTGGAGCGTTCCAGTTGCTCCCTCATCGCCCTTATATTCCGGGGCCTTGCAGCTCATAAACGTCTTCAAGGTGCAACCAGCGCGTCGAGCTGAGCCCTCTGCTCTACCAGATCCAGTGATCACGACTTCGGGACCCTCATTATTAACAATCGGCTCAGGACCCTCATTATTAACAACCGGCTCAGGATTTCCAGAACCCGAACAATTACCTTGGGCGGTGCCCTCTCGAAGTTGAGCTACAAGCTCGGGCATCATCGCCGCTAACTGCTGAGCAATCATCTGAGCCATGTCAGGATTCGAATCGTTCTCCACATTGTTCCTTCTCGCATTGGACGTATTAGCTCTCGCGTTCGAAGTGTTAGCCCTCTCGTTCGCATTGGCACATCGCGTGGAACTTCGTGTCGCAACTCTCCTCTTAGGCGCCATCGTCCTAAAATAAAAAAGGAAAGAAATCTCGATCAGCAAATGTGTGCAAAAACAAGGCCAAACGCCACAATAACAACTCGAAATAAACACGTATGAAAAATAGTGAACACATTGCAATCAGAGAAAAATCGATTTAAAAAGCCTATGGTCATAGTCCAAGTGATTTACTCAATTAAACTCACTCGGTTCGCTATAACCTTTGGCTCTGATACCAACTTCTGTCCCACCCCGCTAAAAGCAGAAACACGGGATGTTCCAGTTATAATATCAAGAGTCAAGATTACAACAATATAACCGATAAACAAAACATCAAATTAAATAGATCATGCCAAATGTTACAAATACATCATAAAGTCAAAGGCGATAAGACGCCCAGTACAAATACAATTCCAAAAGAAATAAACAAACGGATCGTCATGGTAATTATAATAAACAGTTCAAATTCAAATTTCCCAAAAGCAAGCGATCCGAAAATAAACTAAGGCATGATCAACGGAATTCCTCAATTTCCTGCAAAGCGTTAAAACGACATCAACAACATGTTGGTGAATTATTCGCAAATTTAAAGTAAAAGTTGACCCATCGACAATTTTCATCAAAGACAACGTTAATTTCAAATGATATATCTTGTTTTCAACAACCAATAGTGATAGGTACTTTGCCTAGACTAATCATACACTGAACCTGACCGTACAACCCCAACTCCTGAGGTCGCCAACCAAAGGTAACAAATTAAATAACCGGCCATAACATCCACTCCTAGAAACATTCTACCGAGCAGTGAGGGTTAGGTCTATAACCCATATAGATCTATATATATGTAAAACCGTTGGGCTCAAAGCTTAACAAGTTTATCAGGGGGGCCCAACAAGGGCTAATGGCTTAATCTAAGGCAGACCTAATCCACTAGGCAAACAAGATAATCAACAACATTCCGCATACAAGCAGACATTATAAAATACGCTTTACAGCCCAAAATCTTTAAGACAAGGGCTACGAATAACTCACTGATAAAGCTTCGGCAACAATTAATCGGGTACACAAACACAGAGCTACAACTCCACCGTCTAAGTGCCTTAAAACAATAACCAATATAGTCTCAGTATCTCTATAAGTCTAGGTCCGGTTTAGCCTTGTCGGTTAAGATTAAGTTAAATAAGATAATCCAAATATTAATAAGTTTAAATGAGGTGACGTATTTAGAAGGCGATGTTCCGAGTCAAACAGGACCGTCCGGAGAGATATCGACATTCCACGTCATAATCGTCAACTGGAACAGAATGATAATCCGAATCGAAAATGATTACTAGTAGTATCGGTTAATAAAATATCGTTATCAAGTTTCAATAGATCGACCAAGGTCAACGGAAACAATGTTGACTTGCTCAAAGTCAAACGTAAGGAATGTTGACTTTATAAAAGTCAAAGTCACAGATGTTGACTTATGAAAGTCAAAGTCGACCAAAAAGTCCAACTTCGACACTTAGGATAATTTAAAATCTTAACTCTTCAAAATATAGAGTTATATAACCTTCAAAATCATTTTACTATGAGTTTATAGTAAAAACGCCATTTGATGATTTTAGATTACGAACGCGTTATGAAACGAAGGTTTATTTGTTAAAAGAGGTTAAAATGTGACGTCCCGTCAATTTGAAGTACTTATGTTACCGTTATTATTTATATTTTATTCGCAATTGATTTCTTGTATATCGCTTTGTTTTGCTCACGATTTACTGTTATTGAGTATCGGGTTTTCTGTATTTGCTGATTCGTCCTCCGAGACGTAATAATTTTATTTATCTAAGTGCCAATTAGTTAGTATCCTCATAATTATAAGTTTGAAGGTTTATGCCAAATTTGTCGGTTAACGCATTCTCTATACGCGAGATATCGCACTTTTGCTTTTGTTTTCTCCCTTACCGAAATCGTGCGAATCTCGAAATCAAAAGTGAAAATACAAAATTAAATGAACCTAATATAAATTAAATCAAAGTATGAACTTTCCTAAGTTCAACGCAAAAAGAATCGGGAAGTTTCGACGAACGAAACTCCTTAACGGTCGAAAACAAGTCTGCCGAGCCAGCCGACCATCCAGCAGCTGGCAGGGCTTCAGCCGGCGGCTGAGCCTCTCCAGCCGACGGCTGGATGTGTCTGGTCAGCTTTGGTGACTCATTTTTGCATGAAATTTGAGTGGTGCAACTTGTCTTAACTCGATTGGACCCCCTTTTCTGCAGATTTCACAGCCCCAAGGTGATATGGTCACATGTCTTTGTCTTCTTCTTTCATTTTTACAATCAAACACACACACACAAGTGTGTTTTCTCTCTACTCTCTCTACATTTTCTTCACATTCTTCCTTAGAAGCTGTGATTTTCCAGCCATTCTTCACCAATAAAACATCATAAACACCACAATAATCAAGTATGTTCATCAAAGGGAGCAAGAGGTGACGATTTTCCGGGTTGTTCTTGAAGTTCTTCATCATTTTTGGGACTAATCTCCCTCAAAATCTTCATCAAACAAGCTTGATCATCTTACTTTCATTTTCCTTGAGGTATAACAAACTTTTCCCACTGATTTATACACATTTTTATACATGCATGTTGAATCTAACATCAAATAAAGGTTTTTATAAAAGTTATTGGTGATTTATCTAAGAACATAATTTTTATAAACTTTTTACAAAGATCTTGATATAAAAAGACGTTATTTGAAGAAATCTATGGATATTATTAAAGTTTTATGACTTGCATGTCGAAATCTACCGAAAATATACTTGAAAATGCTTAAGAACGACAAAATATCGAAATCCGGTGTCTGGCTGAGGACTTCCAGCCGACAGCTGGATCATCCCAGCCGGCGGCTGGATTAAGCTGTTAACACCAAATCTTCGTTTTTGCTAATTATCGGTGGTTGTCTTGTGTTTTGGAGGCGGATATTCTCATCACTACACCACCGAAGTCGTTGTTCCAGATCCTTGTCAAATCAAGCGGGTGTTAGCGGTATAATTTGTTGTCCTTGTAAATCTTTTAATTTCATTATACTCGTTATTCGGTTTTAGCCTTGAAAACGGTTAGGATAAATTATTAGACCAACACTCGTTGTATTTCATTGGATTGGACTGAAGTTGGACAATAGTATTTAATATATAAGTTAACCAAAGTATTATATAAAACTTAATATGGTATTATGTATTATGAATAATGGTTTAAAATGCAATTGTTAGTAAGCGGGAAAGTGATTGAAATTTTGGCGAATATTTTATAACGCGGAAGCGCTGCCGAAATTTCATCTCACGACTTTTTACGACATTAAAACGCTTATATAAATAGATGGTATACAAAAGTAACATATTTTACGATAACATTGTCTTTGGACTCAAAGACACCACCGCAATCACAAATGTCATAATATTACTTAAAACGGATATTTCCAACCTTTTTGCGATAATGTAAACTTCGCCACAAATTGTTGAACCTCGTTTTAATTCAACGAAACATGTTTTACGACAAACTTTATAAATGGTTTTGAAAGACATTTTACTCTAAATATTTTGGTATGAAAAGACTTCAAATTATTCAAAGTGTCAAATTGGACTTTTAAATTGATTTTGACTTTAATAAGTCAACATAATTGACATTGGACTTTTATAAGTCAACATAATTGACCTTTGACTTCTATAAGTCAACATCTTAATCTTGGTCAATATAATGAACATTGGTATTAATAATCCTTTCGACTCGGAGTTATCATTCGTTCCAACGGTCGTTGTTGACGTGAAAGATCGATATCTTGCCGATCGGCCCTTTCTGGCGCGGAACATCGTCTTCTTAATCCATCATCCTTATTCGACTTATTAATCGTTGGAATGTTATAATTTAACTTAATCTTAACCGACAAGGCTAAACCGAACTATACTTATAGAGATACTGAGACTATGTTGTTTATTGTTTAAGGCACTTAGGCGGTGGAATTGTGGTTCCGTGGTTGTAATACCCGAGATTTGCTGAAGTTGTTTTGTGAGTTATTCGTAGCCCTTGTCTTAAATATTTTGGGCTGTAAAGCGTATTTTAAATTGTCTGCTTGTATGCGGGACTTTACTTATTATCTTGTTTACCTAGTTGAATAGGTCTGCTTTCGATTGGGTGTCTTATACACTCGTTAAGCTTTATGCCCAACGGTTACATATATATAGCTATATGGGTTATTCTACCTAACCCTCATCCCTCGGTAGCTTACTTCTATGAGCGGATGTTATGACCGTACTTCATTTTTGCCTTTGGTTGACACTGCCTTAGGAGTTGGGTCTTCAGGACTGGTAAGGTTCGATGTATAACTAATCTAAGCATGGTATCCTCACTAGGGTTGAAAAACAAGATACGGTTTGAAACAAGATATTGAATTTGAAATTATAATGTTTATTGAAACTTGTCGATGGGTCACTTTTACCTTAAAATTGCGAATAATTCACCAACATGTTGTTGATGTCGTTTTAACGCTTTGCAGGAAATTAAGGATTTCCGTTGATCATGCCATAGTTTATTCCCGGATCGCTTGCTTTTGGGAAATTTAAATTTGAATTGTTTATTGTAATTTCCATGACGATCCGTTGTTTATTTCTTTTGGAATTGTATTTGTACTTGGCGTCTTATCGCCTTTGACTTTATGATGTACTTTGTAACATTTGGCATGATCTATTTTATTTGATGTTTTGTTTATCGGTTATATTGTGGTAATCTTGACTCTTGATATTAAAACTGGAACATTCCGTGTTTCCGCTCTTAGCGGGGTGTGACATAAAACATTCGTTTTAAGTAATATTATGACTTTTATACATATATTGGCGTCTTTGAGTCCAAAGACGATGTTATTATGTAATATATTACTTTTATGCACAAGTTTACTCATATAAGTGATTATAGTCGTAAAAGTCGTGAAATGAATTTCGGCAGCGCTTCCGCATCGAAGAGTATTAGTCCAAATTCCGTACACTTTCCCGCTTGTGAAAATTTGTATTTTTAAGAGCATTTAAATCTTTCTCATAATATATAATATGATTATAAGTTAAATACGTTACTTATGGTTAATTTCACATTTTAACGCATTTTAGTCCAATGTTGTCCAAATCCGATAATACCAAGTGTTGGTCTAATAATTATTCCTAACCATTTTTCAAGGCTAAAACCGAACATATGAAAAATGAGGAATTTGAAAGAAAGTAAATTTTTACTGATAACAACCGCAATTTAGCAAACCAAGAACCCGGGACAAAGTCCTTTGATGGTGTGGTGATGAGATTTCTAACTCCAAAACACAATACACCATCCGTTAATACAGGTTCTTAAGATAACGAGCTTACGGTTACGAAAATCAGCGAAACAAAACGAAAACACACAATCTGCCCCCAGAATGCGTCGCATAGGGGAGGATTGCGGTGTATTCCTGGGCAGATTTCTACCGAAATCATTTTCGTGTTTAGTAAATCGTCTTTTGATGGTAGATTTGGACATGCAAGTTATAATATGTTCAAAAACACTTTCAAATAACACTTTGGTAAAGCTTTTACAACCATTTAATCAAGATCCATACACATTTTTACAAAAACTCGATTTTTTATACTTATTTTACCATCAAACTTTGTTAAAACTCATTTTATTTAGTTAGATCATACATGCATTAAATAAAACTTGGAAAATACAGAGAGTTTAAGTTATTATACCCCAAAGAAAGTGAAGATGTGAAGATCAAGCAAGAAGTGATGAAGATCCTTGATGTGAGACGGTGATTTCGACCCGAAAACTATATAACCCAAGTAAACCTCCAAATGGATGCTCAAACCTTGCTCTCCTTTATGAAATTAGTCATTTTTAGTGATGAAAATCGTGGGTTATACTCTGGATTTACAGCCACAAGAAGAAAAGGGGAAGAAATGTGTGTGTGTTTGTGTGTGTTTGCTTCAAAGAAAAAGAGAGAGAAGTGAGTTGTGTGTGTGTAATTTGTGAGATGAAATGGTGGATCAATGGGGGTGTTAGTGTGTTGTTACTGGACCCAAAATGGCCTTAACACAAGTACAAACCCGGAATAAATAACTTAGGCCCGTTTAAGAAAGATTTCAAAAGTTGAAAAAAAAAAATCACCAAGTGCATATATGCACCCTAATGCGGCGCATTAGGATGCACCCTAATGCGGCGCATTAGGGGTAGATGGCGGCGCATTCAGGCCTCCAACAGCAAATTTCATTTTTCTGTATAAGTTATGGTTACGTACGTTCGTTTGTTTGTTTAGAGTTCCCGATTGTTTTACATATGAACTTAGGCAAGTTCATTATAGGTCTTATTGGTATTGTAATTCATTATATGATTCGATTTAAATTCCAAAATGGAAATACATACTTCTCGGTAAAAACATAAACACGAGCAAAGCGCGATTTCTTAAGGATAGGGATACGTTAAACGACAAATTTGGCATAAACCTCCTAACTTATTTCCATGAGCATACTAACTATTTGGCACTTAGATAAAAATCAACTTACGTCTCAAGGGACGAATCAAAATAATCACATAAAACCCGATTCTCATCAATAAACCGTGAGTAAAACAAAGTGAAATACAAGGGTCAAAACAATTGCCAATAATATTAAAACGACAACGGTAACTCAAGTACCTCAAATAGACGGGACGTCACAGAATGTTATATTAAACTTAATCGTAACCGACAAGGCTAAACCAAACTATACTTGTAGAGATACTGAGACTATATTATTGCTGTTTAGGGCACTTAGACGGTGGAGTTGTAGCTCCGTGATTGTTTATCCGAGATTTGCTGAAGCTTGTATTGTGATTTATTCGTAGCCTTTGTCTTTACTATTTTTAGGGCTATAAAGCGTACTTTAAAATTTGTTTGTTTAAATAGTAGGTGTAATGTATTTCTTGTCTGCTTAAATGTTAAACGTCATCTTGTCTGCTTAAATGTTAGACGTCATCTTGTCTGCTTAAATGTTAGACGTCATCTTGTCTGCTTATATGTTAGACGTCATCTCGTCTGCTAATTGTTAGACGTCATCTAGTCTGCTTAATGCTAGACGTTATCTTGTTTGCTAATAAATTGCTAGACGTTATCTTATATCTTGCCTACTAAATTTCTAGACGTTGTTGTATTTCTTGTCTGCTTAATTGTTAGACGGTATAGATTACCTTATTACCTAAGAGAATAGGTCTACCTCATAAACCTGTCGTTGGGTCAACTCTTACTTAAAATTGCGAATAATTCACCAACATGTTGTTGATGTCGTTTTAACGCTTTGCAGGAAATTGAGGATTTCCGTTGATCATGCCATAGTTTATTTTCGGATCGCTTGCTTTTGGGAAATTTGAATTTGAATTGTTTATTGTATTTTTCATGACGATCCGTTTGTTTATTTCCTTTGGAATTGTATTTGTACTTGGCGTCTTATCGCCTTTGACTTTATGATGTATTTTGCAACATTTGGCATGATCTATTTAATTTGATGTTTTGTTTATCGGTTATATTGTTGTAATCTTGACTCTTGATATTATAACTGGAACGCCTCGTGTTTCCGCTCCAAGCGGGGTGTGACAGAAGTTGGTATCAAAGCCAAAGGTTATAGCGAACCGAGTGATTTTAACTGAGTAAATCACTTGGACTATGACCATAGGCTTTTTATATCGCTTTTCTCTGATTGCAATGTGTTATTGTGGCGTTTGGCCTTGTTTTTGTGTTGCACACTTTTGTTGATCTAGTCTTGTCCTCTTTTATTTTAGGACGATGACGCCTAAGAGGAGAGTTGCGACCCGAAGTTCCGCGAGACGTGCTACTGCGAACGCGAGGGCTAATACCGCGAATCCGAACGCGATGGCTAATACCGCGAATCCGAACGCGAGAGCGAATACTGTGAATTCGAGAGCGAGTGCTAATACCGCGACTCCCAATGCGAGAGCGAATAACGCGGAAACGAATACGACACCGAGCATCAGACAATTTATCGCTGAGGAATTTGCAGCAATGATGCCTGTTATGATCGCTCAGATTAAAGATGGTATCGATATGGGAACTGGTGGTGGTTCGGGTTCTGGAAACCCCGAGCCGATTGTTAATAATGATGGTCCCGAAGTTGTGATTAATGGATCGGGTAGAGCAGAAGGCTCGACTCAACGTGCTGGATGCACAATGAAGACGTTCATGAGCTGCAAGGCCCCAGAGTACAGAGGCAATGAGGGAGCGACTGGAACGCTTCAGTGGATGGAAAAGCTAGAGTCTATTTTCGATGTTGTTGATTGTGCGGACAAAGATCTAGTCCGATTTGCTGCGTTTGTATTTAGAGGTGCGACTCTGACATGGTGGAATTCGATTGTGAATGTACGAGGCCGAGCCGAAATTAACACGATGACTTGGGAGCAGCTAAAGGAGCTAATGATTGTTGAGTATGTACCTGAATCTGAGAGTCAAAAGTTGGAGGATGAGTTGTGGAACTTGACCATGATTGGGTCCGACATCCAAGGGTACACCTCGCGTTTTCACGCTTTGCCCCAGTTGGTACCACACTTGGTCCGACCCGAGCCCAAGAGAATCGGTCGGTACACACATGGTTTGCCTCAGGCCATCCGTAAGGGCGTCCTTTCCAACAAACCAAGCACCTTCCAGAGCGCGGTTGAGGTTGCGACGACGTTAACGCATAACGCGGTCCGTGATGGCGAGCTAGCCCCAACAGTAGTTAAGCTAAACTCCGAAGGGAAACGGGGTGGTGAAGACCGTTATGGGGATTCGCAGAAGAGAGCTAGGAGGCAGGATACTCCTCAAGATGTGCAAGCATATGCAGTAGTGGCTCCGAATGTCCAGGGTAGGCCTCCCAAGTGCGATCGGTGTGGTAACCCCCACGCCAAAGAGTTAAAATGTTGGGTGTGCGGTCGGTGTAAGAGACTTGGGCACACCGAGAAGTTTTGCAAGATCCCGAAGGGCAATTGTTATGAGTGTGGTTCTCCTGAGCATCTTAGGAACAACTGTCCCGAGTTAACTCCAGCCGGTACAAATACTTTTCTTATCTAAGTTCAACCTACATTTATCCTATTTGATTCTTGATACTTGGTCTTATTACCGTCGTGTTGCACACTTCCCTTTTCACTTCCTGGTATTTTCGTTTTCTTTTACGCCTCTTTTGCGTTGGAACCGAAGGAAGCTCCAATCAGCAAAGAAGTCGATGAGACAAGGTTGTCCTACGAGTGCGATTTCGAGTGGTTCGACCCCGGATTTTAATCAGTCTTTTTGATTCGACTCAGTAATCATTGGTGCAATACCAAACTGTATTCAAGATTCTTCAAAAATTATTTCACGAACTTTTAAACTTTAGTGGATTAATTCCGCAATTGCATGGTTCATTATGAACTACGCGAAATTTTGCCAACTACGCCTAGTTCGGAAGAAATTATGCAAGCCCGGAACGTAATCGCTATTGTTAACAGTTTTCGAGTCAATAATTCCCAATTCTACTGATCTCCAATTTTATTCCATCTTTCGGAGAGTTTCATATCTAATGCGTTTAAGATTTTGATATTTGCACGGCTATATCCTTAGCGTCTTCCTTCGAGTTAGAGTAGGTCGTTGCAGGAAATATTTCGAGGACGAAATTCTTTCTACTGGGGGAGGCTGTGACGTCCCGTCAATTTGAAGTACTTATGTTACCGTTAATATTTATATTTTATTCGCAATTGATTTCGACCCTTGTATTTCGCTTTGTTTTGCTCACGATTTACTATTATTGAGTATCGGGTTTTCTGTATTTGCTGATTCGTCCCCTGAGACGTAATAATTATATTTATCTAAGTGCCAATTAGTTAGTATCCTCATAATTATAAGTTAGAAGGTTTATGCCAAATTTGTCGGTTAACGGATCCTTTATACTCGAGATATCGTGCTTTTGCGCTTGATTTATCTTTTACCGAAATCGTGCGAATCTCGAAATCGAAAGTGAAAATATAGTATTAAATGAACCTAATATAAAGTAAATCAAAGTATGAACTTTCCTAAGTTCAACGCAAAAAGAATCGGGAACTTTCGATGAACGAAACTCCTTAACGGTCGAAAACAAGTCTGCCGAACCAGCCGACCAGCCAGCAGCTGGCAGGGCTTCAGCCGGCGGCTGAGCCTCTCCACCCGACGGCTGGATGTGTCTGGTCAGGTGTTGGTGACTCATTTTTGCATGAAAATCGATTGGGACAAGTGTCTAAACCCGATTGGACCTCCCCAAATGCCAGAAATTGCAGTCCCAATGCACTAATACTCCATTTCTCATTCATTTCTTTCATTTGGTAATAACAAACACACACACAAAGTGTGTTTCTCTCTAAACACTCTCTCCATTTCCTTCACTTTTCTTCACTTTGGCTGTGATTTCCAGCCATCTTTCACCAATAAATCTCCACAAACATCAAAATAATTGGTTATATTCATCAAAAGGAGAAAGAGGTGGTGATTCTTCCGGGTTGCTTCTTTGGTTTCCTTCATTTTCGGGCCTATTCTTCATAAACATCAAGCTAGATCATCTTGATTTCGATTTCTTGCGGTATATTATCTAAAACCTACTGATTTTATTTACATTTTGTAACATGCATGTTAAATCTTACATCAAATAAAGGTTTTATAAAGTTTTTATGGTGATTTATCTAAGAACATAAGTTTTATAAACTTTTTACTAAAATCTTGATATAAAAAAAATGTGTTATTTGAAGAAATCTATGGATATTATTAAAGGTTTATAAGTTGCATGTCGAGATCTAAAGAAAATAATCTTGAAAACACTTAAAATCGACAAAATAACAAAAAAAATCCGGAGCTGACTGTGAGCCTCCAGCCGGCGGCTGGATCATCCCAGCCGGCGGCTGGATTAGTCTGTCAACCCAAATTTTTCGTTTTGCTAATTATCGGTGGTTGTCTTGTGCTTTGGAGGCGGATAATCTCATCACTACACCACTGAAGTTGTTGTTTCCAGATCCTTGTCAAATCAAGCGGGTGTTAACGGTATAAATTGTTGTCCTTGTGAATCTTTCAATTTCGTTATATTCGTTATTCGGTTTTAGCCTTGAAAACGGTTAGGAATAATTATTAGACCAACACTCGTCGTATTTTATCGGATTGGACTGAGATTTGGACAATAATGTTAAAAGTATAATCTAACCAAAGTATTGTATTAAACTTATTATTGTATTATGTACTATGAATAAGGTTTAAAATGCAATTGTTGTTAAGCGGGAAAGTGTATGAATTTTGGACGAATATTTTAAGACGCGGAAGCGCTGCCGAAATTTCATCTCACGACTTTTTACGACATTAAAACACTTATATAAATAAATTGTATACAAACGTAACATATTTTACATTAACATTGTCTTTGGACTCAAAGACACCAACGCAATCACAAAGGTCATAATATTACTTAAAACGGATATTTTCAACCTTTTTGCGATATATTAAACTTCGCCACATATTTGATCATCGTTTTAATTCATCGGAATATGTTTTACGACAAACTTTATAAATGGTTTTGAAAGACATTTTACTCTAAACATTTTGGTATGAAAAGACTTCAAATTATTCAAAGTGTCAAATTGGACTTTTAAATGGACTTTGACTTTAAGAAGTCAACAAAATTGACGTTTGACTTTATAAGTCAACATCTTTGTCTTGGTCAAAATAATGAACATTGGTATTAATAATCTTTTCGACTCGGAGTTATCACTTGTTTCCAACGGTCGCTGTTGACGTGAAAGATCGATATCTTGCCGATCGGCCCTTTTCTGGCGCGAAGCATCGTTTTCTTAATCCGTCATCGTTATTCGACTTATTAATCGTTGGAATGTTATATTAAACTTAATCGTAACCGACAAGGCTAAACCGAACTATACTTGTAGAGATACTGAGACTATATTATTGCTGTTTAGGGCACTTAGACGGTGGAGTTGTAGCTCCGTGATTGTTTATCCGAGATTTGCTGAAGCTTGTATTGTGAGTTATCCGTAGCCCTTGCCTTTACTATTTTTAGGGCTGTAAAGCTTACTTTAAAATTTGTTTGTTTAAATAGTAGGCGTAATGTATTTCTTGTCTGCTTAAATGTTAAACGTCATCTTGTCTGCTTAAATGTTAGACGTCATCTTGTCTGCCTAAATGTTAGACGTCATCTTGTCTGCTTAAATGTTAGACGTCATCTTGTCTTCTTATATGTTAGACGTCATCTCGTCTGCTAATTGTTAGACGTCATCTAGTCTGCTTAATGCTAAACGTTATCTTGTTTGCTAATAAATTGCTAGACGTTATCTTATATCTTGCCTACTAAATTTCTAGACGTTGTTGTATTTCTTGTCTGCTTAATTGTTAGACGCTATAGATTACCTTATTACCTAAGAGAATAGGTCTACCTCATAAACTTGTCGTTGGGTCAACTCTTACTTAAAATTGCGAATAATTCACCAACATGTTGTTGATGTCGTTTTAACGCTTTGCAGGAAATTGAGGATTTCCGTTGATCATGCCATAGTTTGAATTAGAATTGTTTATTGTATTTTCCATGACGATCCGTTTGTTTATTTCCTTTGGAATTGTATTTGTACTTGGCGTCTTATCGCCTTTGACTTTATGATGTATTTTGCAACATTTGGCATGATCTATTTAATTTGATGTTTTGTTTATCGGTTATATTGTTGTAATCTTGACTCTTGATATTATAACTGGAACGCCTCGTGTTTCCGCTCCAAGCGGGGTGTGACAGAAGTTGGTATCAGAGCCAAAGGTTATAGCGAACCGAGTGATTTTAAATGAGTAAATCACTTGGACTATGACCATAGGCTTTTTAAATCGATTTTCTCTGATTGCAATGTGTGCACTATTTTTCATACGTGTTATTTTCGCGTGTTATTGTGGCGTTTGGCCTTGTTTTTGTGTTGCACACATTTGCTGATCGAGTCTTTTCCTCTTTTATTTTAGGACGATGGCGCCTAAGAGGAGAGTTGCGACCCGAAGTTCCGCGAGACGTGCTACTGCGAACGCGAGGGCTACTACCGCGAATCCGAACGCGAGAGCGAATACTGTGAATCCGAGAGCGAGTGCTAATACCGCGACTCCCAATGCGAGAGCGAATAACGCGGAAACGAATACGACACCGAGCATCAGACAATTTATCGCTGAGGAATTTGCAGCAATGATGCTTGTTATGATCGCTCAGATTAAAGATAGTATCGATATAGGAACTGGTGGTGGTTCGGGTTCTGGAAACCCCGAGCCGATTGTTAATAATGATGGTCCTGAAGTTGTGATTAATGGATCGGGTAGAGCAGAAGGCTCGACTCAACGTGTTGGATGCACAATGAAGACCTTCATGAGCTGCAAGGCCCCAGAGTACAGAGGCAATGAGGGAGCGACTGGAACGCTTCAGTGGATGGAAAAGCTAGAGTCTATTTTCGATGTTGTTGATTGTGCGGACAAAGATCGAGTCCGATTTGTTGCGTTTGTATTTCAAGGTGCGGCTCTGACATGGTGGAATTCGATTATGAATGTACGAGGCCGAGCCGAAATTAACACGATGACTTGGGAGCAGCTAAAGGAGCTAATGATTGTTGAGTATGTACCTGAATCTGAGATTCAGAAGTTGGAGGATGAGTTGTGGAACTTGACCATGATTGGGTCCGACATCCAGGGGTACACCTCGCGTTTTCACGCTTTGTCCCAGTTGGTACCACACTTGGTCCGACCCGAGCCCAAGAGAATCGGTCGCTACACACATGGTTTTCCTCAGGCCATCCGTAAGGGGGTCCTTTCCTACAAACCAAGCACCTTCCAGATCGCGGTTGAGATTGCGACGCCGTTAACGCATAACGCGGTCCGTGATGGCGAGCTAGCCCCAACAGTAGTTAAGCTAAACTCCGAAGGGAAACGGGGTGGTGAAGACCGTTATGGGGATTCGCAGAAGAGAGCTAGGAGGCAGGATACTCCTCAAGATGTGCAAGCATATGCAGTAGTGGCTCTGAATGTCCAGGGTAGGCCTCCCAACTACGATCGGTGTGGTAACCCCCATGCCAAAGAGTTAAAATGTTGGGTGTGCGGTCGGTGTAAGAGACTTGGGCACACCGAGAAGTTTTGCAAGATCCCGAAGGGCAATTGTTATGAGTGTGGTTCTCCTGAGCATCTTAGGAACAACTGTCCCGAGTTAACTCCAGCCGGTACAAATACTTTTTTTTATCTAAGTTCAACCTACATTTATCCTATTTGATTCTTGATACTTGGTCTTATTATCGTCGTGTTGCACACTTCCCTTTTCACTTCCTGGTATTTTCGTTTTCTTTTACGCCTCTTTTGCGTTGGAACCGAAGGATTTTGATATTTGCACGGCGGCTGGATTAGTCTGTCAACCCAAATTTTTCGTTTTGCTAATTATCGGTGGTTGTCTTGTGCTTTGGAGGCGGATAATCTCATCACTACACCACTGAAGTTGTTGTTTCCAGATCCTTGTCAAATCAAGCGGGTGTTAATGGTATAAATTGTTGTCCTTGTGAATCTTTCAATTTCGTTATATTCGTTATTCGGTTTTAGCCTTGAAAACGGTTAGGAATAATTATTAGACCAACACTCGTCGTATTTTATCGGATTGGACTGAGATTTGGACAATAATGTTAAATGTATAATCTAACCAAAGTATTGTATTAAACTTATTATTGTATTATGTACTATGAATAAGGTTTAAAATGCAATTGTTGTTAAGCGGGAAAGTGTATGAATTTTGGACGAATATTTTAAGACGCGGAAGCGCTGCCGAAATTTCATCTCACGACTTTTTACGACATTAAAACACTTATATAAATAAATTGTATACAAAAGTAACATATTTTACATTAACATTGTCTTTGGACTCAAAGACACCAACGCAATCACAAATGTCATAATATTACTTAAAACAGATATTTTCAACCTTTTTGCGATATATTAAACTTCGCCACATATTTGATCATCGTTTTAATTCATCGGAATATGTTTTACGAAAAACTTTATAAATGGTTTTGAAAGAAATTTTACTCTAAACATTTTGGTATGAAAAGACTTCAAATTATTCGAAGTGTCAAATTGGACTTTTAAATGGACTTTGACTTTAAGAAGTCAACAAAATTGACGTTTGACTTTATAAGTCAACATCTTTGTCTTGGTCAAAATAATGAACATTGGTATTAATAATCTTTTCGACTCGGAGTTATCACTTGTTTCCAACGGTCGCTGTTGACGTGAAAGATTGATATCTTGCCGATCGGCCCTTTTCTGGCGCGAATCATCGTTTTCTTAATCCGTCATCCTTATTCGACTTATTAATCGTTGGAATGTTATATTAAACTTAATCGTAACCGACAAGGCTAAACCGAACTATACTTGTAGAGATACTGAGACTATATTATTGTTGTTTAGGGCACTTAGACGGTGGAGTTGTAGCTCCGTGATTTTTTATCCGAGATTTGCTGAAGCTTGTATTGTGGGTTATTCGTAGCCCTTGTCTTTACTATTTTTAGGGCTGTGAAGCGTACTTTAAAATTTGTTTGTTTAAATAGTAGGCGTAATGTATTTCTTGTCTGCTTAAATGTTAAACGTCATCTTGTCTGCTTAAATGTTAGACGTCATCTTGTCTGCTTAAATGTTAGACGTCATCTTGTCTGCTTATATGTTAGACGTCATCTCGTCTTCTAATTGTTAGACGCCATCTAGTTTTCTTAATGCTAGACGTTATCTTGTTTGCTAATAAATTGCTAGACGTTATCTTATATCTTGCCTACTAAATTTCTAGACTTTGTTGTATTTCTTGTCTGCTTAATTGTTAGACGATATAGATTACCTTATTACCTAAGAGAATAGGTCTACCTCATAAACTTGTAGTTGGGTCAACTTTTTACTTAATCAAACCCCATAACGATACTACCTATATCGTGATTGTAACGCGTACCGGTCGAAATCTCGGTTTTACAAGGAAAACAACATTTTGGTGTGTATAAAGTGGTTTAGATAGTTTATTTTGTTTATTATGAAGTTTATTAGTGTAGTGTAGGAGTATCGACTAGAAAAGGTAATGTAGGATAGAGTTTAGTAATATTAGGGTTGTTAAACTACCTATGGATTTTCAGAATTAGGGTTTTGATTTTAAAATAGTATTTAGGGTTTGATTGAGTTTTTGATGGATGAAATGGCTTCTAATAGTGTTCTTTAGACATTCTCAATGGTATTGTTACCTCGGGGATTGTGAAACATAAAAATTACACACCTATATCGTGATTGTAACGCGTACCGGTTGAAATCTCGGTTTTACAAGGAAAACAACATTTTGGTGTGTATAAAGTGGTTTAGATAGTTTATTTTGTTTATTATGAAGTTTATTAGTGTAATGTAGGAGTATCGACTATAAAAGGTAATGTAGGAGAGAGTTTTGTAATATTAGGGTTGTTAAAGTACCTATGGATTTTCAGAATTAGGGTTTTGATTTTAAAATGGTATTTGGGGTTTGATTGAGCTTTTGATGGATGAAATGGCTTCTAATAGCGTTCTTTAGACATTCTCAATGCTATTGTTTATCTAGGGGATTGTGAAACATAAAAAATACACACCTAAATCGTGATTGTAACGCGTACTGGTTGAAATCTCGGTTGTACAAGGAAAACAACATTTTGGTGTGTGTAAAGTGGTTTAGATAGTTTATTTTGTTTATTATGAAGTTTATTAGGGTAGTGTAGGAGTATCGACTAGAAATGGTAATGTAGGATAGAGTTTTGTAATATTAGGTTTGTTAAAGTACCTATGGATTTACAGATTTAGGGTTTTGATTTTAAAATGGTATTTGGGGTTTGATTGAGTTTTTGATGGATGAAATGGCTTCTAATAGTGTTCTTTAGACATTCTCAATGTTATTGTTATCTAGGGGATTGTGAAACATTAAAATTACACACCTAAATCATGATTGTAACGCGTACCGGTTGAAATCTCGGTTTTACAAGGAAAACAACATTTTGGTGTGTATAAAGTGGTTTAGATAGTTTATTTTGTTTAGTATAAAGTTTATTAGGGTAGTGTAGGAGTAAGGACTAGAAATTGTAATGTAGGATAGGGTTTTGTAATATTAGTGTTTTGAAAGTATATATGGATTTTCAGAATTAGGGTTTTGATTTTAAAATAGTATTTAGGGTTTGATTTAGTTTTTGATGGATGAAATGGTCTCTAATAGTGTTCTTTTGACATTCTCAATGGTATTGTTACCTAGGGGATTGTAAAACATAAAAATTACACACCTATATCGTGATTGTAACGCGTACCGGTTGAAATCTCGGTTTTACAAGGAAAACAACATTTTGGTGTGTATAAAGTGGTTTAGATAGTTTATTTTGTTTATTATGAAGTTTATTAGTGTAATGTAGGAGTATCGACTATAAAAGGTAATGTAGGATAGCGTTTTGTAATATTAGGGTTGTTAAAGTACCTATGGATTTTCAGAATTAGGGTTTTGATTTTAAAATGGTATTTGGGGTTTGATTGAGCTTTTGATGGATGAAATGGCTTCTAATAGCGTTCTTTAGACATTCTCAATGCTATTGTTTATATAGGGGATTGTGAAACATAAAAATTACACACCTAAATCGTGATTGTAACGCGTACTGGTTGAAATCTCGGTTGTACAAGGAAAACAACATTTTGGTGTGTGTAAAGTGGTTTAGATAGTTTATTTTGTTTATTATGAAGTTTATTAGGGTAGTGTAGGAGTATCGACTAGAAATGGTAATGTAGGATAGAGTTTTGTAATATTAGGTTTGTTAAAGTACCTATGGATTTACAGATTTAGGGTTTTGATTTTAAAATGGTATTTGGGGTTTGATTGAGTTTTTGATGGATGAAATGGCTTCTAATAGCGTTCTTTAGACATTCTCAATGCTATTGTTATCTAGGGGATTGTGAAACATAAAAATTACACACCTAAATCATGATTGTAACGCGTACCGGTTGAAATCTCGGTTTTACAAGGAAAACAAAATTTTGGTGTGTATAAAGTGGTTTAGATAGTTTATTTTGTTTAGTATAAAGTTTATTAGGGTTTTGTAATATTAGGGTTTTGAAAGTACCTATGGTTTTTAAGAATTAGGGTTTTGATTTTAAAATAGTATTTAGGGTTTGATTGAGTTTTTGGTGGATGAAATGACTTCTAATAGTGTTCTTTAGACATTCTCAATGGTATTGTTACCTAGGGGATTGTGAAACATAAAAATTACACACCTATATCGTGATTGTAACGCGTACCGGTTGAAATCTCGGTGTTACAAGGAAAACAACATTTTGGTGTGTATAAAGTGGTTTAGATAGTTTATATTGTTTATTATGAAGTTTATTAGGGTAGTGTAGGAGTATCGACTAGAAACGGTAATGTAGGATAGATTTTGTAATATTTGGGTTGTTAAAGTACCTATTGATTTTCAGAATTAGGGTTTTGATTTTATAATGGTATTTGGGGTTTGATTGAGTTTTTGATGGATGAAATGGCTTCTAATAGCGTTCTTTAGACATTCTCAATGCTATTGTTTATCTAGGGGATTGTGAAACATAAAAATTACACACCTAAATCGTGATTGTAACGCGTACTGGTTTAAATTTCGGTTTTACAAGGAAAACAACATTTTGGTGTGTGTAAAGTGGTTTAGATAGTTTATTTTGTTTATTATGAAGTTTATTAGGGTAGTGTACGAGTATCGACTAGAAATGGTAATGTAGGATAGAGTGTTGTAATATTAGGGTTGTTAAAGTGCCTATGTATTTTCAGAATTATGGTTTTGATTTTAAAATGGTATTTGGGGTTTGATTGAGTTTTTGATGGATGAAATGGATTCTAATATCGTTCTTTAGACATTCTCAATGCTATTGTTATCTAGGGGATTGTGAAACATAAACATTACACACCTAGATCATGATTGTAACGCGTACCGGTTGAAATCTCGGTTTTACAAGGAAAACAACATTTTGGTGTGTATAAAGTGGTTTAGATAGTTTATTTTGTTTAGTATAAAGTTTATTAGGGGAGTGTAGGACTAAGGACTAGAAATTGTAATGTAGGATAGGGTTTTGTAATATTAGGGTTTTGAAAATACCTATGGATTTTCAGAATTAGGGTTTTGATTTTAAAATAGTATTTAGGGTTTGATTGAGTTTTTGATGGATGAAATGGCTTCTAATAGTGTTCTTTAGACATTCTCAATGGTATTGTTACCTAGGGGATTGTAAAACATAAAAATTACACACCTATATCGTGATTGTAACGCGTACCGGTTGAAATCTCGGTTTTACAAGGAAAACAACATTTTGGTGTGTATAAAGTGGTTGAGATAGTTTATTTTGTTTATAATGAAGTTTATTAGGGTAGTGTAGGAGTATCGACTAGAAACGGTAATGTAGGATAGAGTTTTGTAATATTAGGGTTGTTAAAGTACCTATGGATTTTCAGAATTAGGGTTTTGATTTTAAAATGGTATTTGGGGTTTGATTGAGTTTTTGATGGATGAAATGGCTTCTAATAGCGTTCTTTAGACATTCTCAATGCTATTGTTTATCTAGGGGATTTTGAAACATAAAAATTACACACCTAAATCGTGATTGTAACGCGTACTGGTTGAAATCTCGGTTTTACAAGGAAAACAAGATTTTGGTGTGTGTAAAGTGGTTTAGATAGTTTATTTTGTTTATTATGAAGTTTATTAGGTTAGTGTAGGAGTATCGACTAGAAATAGTAATGTAGGATAGAGTTTTGTAATATTAGGGTTGTTAAAGTACCTATAGATTTTCAGAATTAGGGTTTTGATTTTAAAATGGTATTTGGGGTTTGATTGAGTTTTTGATGGATGAAATGGCTTCTAATAGCGTTCTTTAGACATTCTCAATGCTATTGTTATCTAGGGGATTGTGAAACATAAAAATTACACACCTAAATCATGATTGTAACGCGTACCGGTTGAAATCTCGGTTTGACAAGGAAAACAAAATTTTGGTGTGTATAAAGTGGTTTAGATAGTTTATTTTGTTTAGTATAAAGTTTATTAGGGAAGTGTAGGAGTAAGGACTAGAAATTGGATTGTAGGATAGGGTTTTGTAATATTAGGGTTTTGAAAGTACCTATGGTTTTTAAGAATTAGGGTTTTGATTTTAAAATAGTATTTAGGGTTTGATTGAGTTTTTCATGGATGAAATGGCTTCTAATAGAGTTCTTTGGACATTCTCAATGGTATTGTTACCTAGGGGATTGTAAAACATAAAAATTACACACCTATATCGTGATTGTAACGCGTACCGGTTGAAATCTCGGTTTTACAAGGAAAACAACATTTTGGTGTGTATAAAGTGGTTTAGATAGTTTATTTTGTTTATTATGAAGTTTATTAGGGTAGTGTAGGAGTATCGACTAGAAATGGTAATGTAGGATAGAGTTTTGTAATATTAGGGTTGTTAAAGTACCTCTGGATTTTCAGAATTAGGGTTTTGATTTTAAAATGGTATTTGGGGTTTGATTGAGTTTTTGATGGATGAAATGGCTTCTAATAGCGTTCTTTAGACATTCTCAATGCTATTGTTATGTAGGGGATTGTGAAACATAAAAATTACACACCTAAATCATGATTGTAACGCGTACCGGTTGAAATCTCGGTTTTACAAGGAAAATAACATTTTGGTGTGTATAAAGTGGTTTAGATATTTTATAATGTTTAGTATAAAGTTTATTAGGGTAGTGTAGGAGTAAGGACTAGAAATTGTAATGTAGGATAGGGTTTTGTAATATTAGGGTTTTGAAAGTACCTATGGATTTTTAGAATTATGGTTTTGATTTTAAAATAGTATTTAGGGTTTGATTGAGTTTTTGATGGATGAAATGGCTTCTAATAGTGTTCTTTAGACATTCTCAATGGTATTGTTACCTAGGGGATTGTGAAACATAAAAATTACACACCTATATCGTGTTTGTAACGCGTACAGGTTGAAATCTCGGTTTTACAAGGAAAACAACATTTTGGTGTGTATAAAGTGGTTTAGATAGTTTATATTGTTTATTATGAAGTTTATTAGGGTAGTGTAGGAGTATCGACTAGAAATGGTAATGTAGGATAGAGTTTTGTAATATTAGGGTTGTTAAAGTACCTCTGGATTTTCAGAATTAGGGTTTTGATTTTAAAATGGTATTTGGGGTTTGATTGAGTTTTTGATGGATGAAATGGCTTCTAATAGCGTTCTTTAGACATTCTCAATGCTATTGTTATGTAGGGTATTGTGAAACATAAAAATTACACACCTAAATCATGATTGTAACACGTACCGGTTGAAATCTCGGTTTTACAAGGAAAACAACATTTTGCTGTGTATAAAGTGGTTTAGATAGTTTATTTTGTTTAGTATAAAGTTTATTAGGGTAGTGTAGGAGTAAGGACTAGAAATTGTAATGTAGGATAGGGTTTTGTAATATTAGGGTTTTGAAATTACCTATGGATTTTCAGAATTAGGGTTTTGATTTGAAAATAGTATTTAGGGTTTGATTGAGTTTTTGATGGATGAAATGGCTTCTAATAGTGTTCTTTAGACATTCTCAATGGTATTGTTACCTAGGGGATTGTGAAACATAAAAATTACACACCTATATCGTGATTGTAACGCGTACCGGTTGAAATCTCGGTTTTACAAGGAAAACAACATTTTGGTGTGTATAAAGTGGTTTAGATAGTTTAATTTGTTTAGTATGAAGTTTATTAGGGTGGTGTAGGAGAAAGGACTACAAATTGTAATGTAGGATAGGGTTTTGTAATATTAGGGTTTTGAAAGTACCTATAGATTTTCAGAACTAGGGCTTTGATTTTAAAATAGTATTTGGGGTTTGGTTGAGTTTTTGATGGATGAAATGGCTTTTAATAGCGTTCTTTAGACATTCTCAATGGTATTGTTACCTAGGGGATTGTGAAAGATTAAAATTACACACCTAAAGCGTGATTGTAACGCGTACTGGTTGAAATCTCGGTTTTACATGGAAAACAACATTTTGGTGTGTATAAAGTGGTTTAGATAGTTTATTTTGTTTATTATGAAGTTTATTAGGGTAGTGTAGGAGTATCGACTAGAAATGGTAATGTAGGATAGAGTTTTGTAATATTAGGGTTGTTAAAGTACCTCTAGATTTTCAGAATTAGGGTTTTGATTTTAAAATGGTATTTGGGGTTTGATTGAGTTTTTGATGGATGAAATGGCTTCTAATAGCGTTCTTTAGACATTCTCAATTTTATTGTTTATCTAGGGGATTGTGAAACATAAAAATTACACACCTAAATCGTGATTGTAACGCGTACCGGTTGAAATCTCGGTTTTACAAGGAAAACAACATTTTGGTGTGTATAAAGTTGTTTATGTGACAACCGTCACTCTCTCCGTCCATAGTTAGCTAGTATGCTTGTTGATCATTTCCAAAATTCAATGAATATTTAAAACTTTCGTTTGCAAACTGATTATTACTATGTTGTATGGATTTAAATTTACTTACTTAAGTATACTATTGCGTGTGATAGACTTTTACTATGCCTTAGGTGCACAAGTAGGTAGAACCCGCTAGTTGAGCTCCTATATGCCTAAGCAAATTATCTCGTACTCGTGTTATAAGCATCTTTTACATGTTGTAAACTTCTAGTACCCTAATAATTCATTTCATGTTGTTAAACTAATTTAAATTACGTCATGTCAGTTTCGAGTTCCGTTTACTCTTCGTTTCGTTTCATTTTCACAATCTCCTTTTTGTCAAATTCACTAATCATATTTGGTTTCGTTTTGTTATTCTCGAGTCAAACTTTTGACGGGGAATCATTTTGAGTTTATAAGTTTCTGGCCCGTATCGTTTACCTAGATTAACTACCCAAAAATCTAGTCCGTTTACTAAGCTTAACTAATATCCCAACCCAAACCAAGCCCAAACCCAACACACCTAAAAACCTTGAGTCGGTTTTCTTTTTCTCTTCTCAAAAACCCTTAAGCCGACTTTTTCTTTTTCCCTGGTATCCTCTAATCGATCACCAGCAGATCATCATCATCATCTTGATTTCTTCCTTCATCAAATTCGTATTGAGGTAGTGTAATACTGATATATCAATCCCTTTGATCATTTCTTTCTATAGACGAAACCCTAATACTAAATTATGGTTATGATTTTGGTGTTTACAACCATCAGTAATCATCCCTAGAAAGCATCAGTTTCGTTTTTCTCCTGGCCCTAAGGTAATCAGATTCGTTGCTGTGAAAAACCCTAAATCTAGTTTAACTTTCTTTTGGTTTTTGATGGGGTAATCTCGTTTGTTTGGTATTGTTATAATCTGATCTGGTCCACTCGTAAACCATATAAATTTCTTAGTTTATTGCTTCCGAGTTTCGTATGCAAATCGTCACAAAACCTAAACTAAAATGCTTTTACGTGAACTTTGAAACCTTGCTGAACTGGAATGTTACCCTGTCTTGTGTGCTGAATAGCTCATAAACGATTTGGAATATGAAACAATTGTCTAAATATAAAATGTAGCTATTTGAATCTAGTTTCTGAAAATATAAGATTCGTAATCTGAAACATTTTAGAACTCCCAGAATCTGCGTTTTAATACACGTTGGTCTAATCTGAATTTGGTAAGATAGCTGTTGTGTTCACCTGTTTTATAAAAGTCATAACTACTAAACCGTCTTGAATTCTAATCAGGTATAAAAGATTTTTACTTCAATTAAAGATTTTTACTTCAATTTAAACGATTCAAAGTTCCTCGTTGTAGTACTTTCCCTCTAGTTTAAGTACATATATTATTGGTTCCCTAACTATGTTTATAACTCAAGTTGTGCCGTCTTAAAAACACCTACTCGTGAGTTTGGACAGTTGTAGTGTCAGTCTTGTTTCGAGTATAAGTTTTTCATAACAGATCCAAATGGATTAAATCCGGAGTCCTCGAAGTATCTCTCTGAGTCTAGTTTCCGTACATATAAGATTCTTCATCCAATTCCATTTCAAACTCCCGTTATATCAGTTTTCGTAACAGGGGGTACTTGCTGAGTTTTCTTAACACGTATTCTTAATTCACCTTTGGTCCTTTGTTTTCGGGTTTCTTAAATTGTTCAAGTGAACACTTCTAAATGATTACCAAACGATAATAATTCTTTACTTGAATATGTACTTACTTATACTTGCTATTTAGGGAAGCTCATATACTAGCCGGGACCTAGCTTGTGACCCACTTGATTTACATACATACACACGAGTAGTATTACTTACATACGTATTCACGAGGTGAGTTCATCGCCCCATATTTACTGCTTTCTTATTTTAAACTAAACGGGGGGAAGTAAAACTCAACTAAACGATTTGCAAACTTACTATTTCTGGAAACTTTCTACTTCGAGAAATTTACTACTTTCGATAAACTTACTAGAAATAGAACTTCCTATTTATAGAAACTTACTACTTTTAGAAACTTACTATTTTCGGAAATTTACTACGAACTGGATTTCATAAAACGTGTAACAAAACCTAATGCATTTTCAAAACTTACGAGATACGGGTATATTTGGATTCATGGTACTTACACACTACTTAGCTAACTTAGTACTGCCGAGGCGTACTAAGGGTAGCGTTCGGACCTGACACAGCCGATGCGTGTCATACTGACTTGACGCTACCGAGGCGCGTCAAGGACAGTGTTCAGATTCGATATTGCCGACGGGCTTATCACTTACAGGGCACTGCCGAGGCGTGTCACTGTGTTCGTTACATATGGTTACTATTTTCGATATGGTTACAATTTTACTACTTATGCATAAGTTACACGATTTTCTTATACTATGTTGTGCTTGAGATTGAAAAACTGTTTACTTACATTTTCTTACTTACTACTCGATGAGCTCGCTCAACCTTTGTGTTGACTTTTTAGTTTTACTTTCAGGTATTGATCAGGCATAGGATCTAGCTGGACTGGACTCCTAGAGACTTAAAGTTATTTTATGCATGGTGACTTCTATTCATATTTTATACTAGACTTTATTTCGGGCTTGCATGCCTAAGTACATTATTTCATTTTCGGATTTATTTTGGATGTTATTTCATTGTAGTGATTGACGTAATTGTGTACCAAAGGGTTTTACCTTGTACATGGCGACGTCATGACATACGAATTTTATTTATTTCATATAGATTGTTTCTGTATTTACTAATGTGTTATGACGATCGCCAATCAGTTGCACCCTGCGTTCCGCCACTGGCGGGGTGTGACAGATTGGTATCAGAGCACATGGTTATAGAGAACTAGGTGGTTTGGCCTAGACTATAACTAGGTGTCCTTCATATAGATTCTTTTAGGATCTTTTTCATTGATTTCATTACGTCTCACTACTCGTACGCGACGACTCATTAGCCTAAGGAAGACGGCGACCAATATCGGCTTTCGACATTAAAAGAAATTTGTTTTATGGATTTATTCTTTTCATTTATGTTTCTTTGATCACATATTTTGGATACTACTTTGGAACCTCGATTTAACTCTCATATTTCAATTTCTTGATTCGAATATGTTAATATTATGATAATGAACATGGGAACCAGACATGTATATGAGGCGAGGTGTATATAATTATGGGTGGCCAACGTAATTATATCCATAGCGGGTCATATATATGTTTACATGACCATGTTTGTAGTCGTAATACAAAACATACCTAAAGTTCTTATGGTTGAGTTATTAATCATATCCATTCCTTAAAATTTACGGTTTCGATTATACTGATATATGGTTGTTCTTTTCTTATGTAGATGCCTCCTCGTCGTGCACAACTTACTCCGGCTCAAGTGGCCGCTATGGTTGCTGAGCAGCTAGCTGCGGTTGTTCCTACTATCGTGGCACGGGTCACGAACGCTATTAATCAGCAACCTCATGGACCACCTCCTCCACCACCACCACCTCCTCCACCTCCACCTGCACACGTTTGTTCTTACAAAAATTTTCTGACCTGTAAGCCGACAGAATACGACGGAACGGGCGGGGCCCTAACTCTCAATCAATGGTTCGAGCAAGCTGAGTCTGTCTTCGACATCAGCAACTGCAGTGCCGAAAACCGAGTCCGATACTCCACGCAACTTCTGAAGGGCAAGGCCCTTACCTGGTGGAATTCGGTTATCAGCGCCCGTGGCAGGGAAGTCGCTATGGCTATATCTTGGGCGGATCTCAGGACGCTTATGCTGGATCAGTTTGTTTCTCGCACGGAGATGAAGAGGTTAGAGGATGAACAATGGGGTCATACTATGGAAGGACCCAAGCTGACCGAGTACATCGACCGTTATCACGAGCTCGTTCGTCTATGTCCGAGGATGGTAGATACTGAAGTTCGTCTTGTCGAGCGCTTTATTCACGGACTGCACTCAGAGATTCGTCGATCACTGAGGGGAATCGATCCTCCTACACTACATGATGCCATCCACCGTGCGGAGTCTATTACGGAAGATCTGATCAGAGATGGCGTGTTTGCTTCGGAGAAGAAGAGAGGTCACAGTGAAGCCGAGCAGGGCAAGTTCAAGAAGGTTAAGAGAGATGAGGGTCAGTCGAGCAACACCACGAGATCAGGGTATAATGGTACATTTCCTTTCTGTCAGAAATGTAACCATCACCATGAGGAGCACATGCCGTGTACTTGTTCGCTATGTCGTAGGAGGGGCCATTTGGCCAAGGATTGCCGTTCTAGAGCTGTTGCTGCCGTGCCGACGAATGCGGGGAAGCCAAATTCTTGCTTTCAATGCGGGGGTACCGACCACTTCATTAGAGATTGCCCCCACAAGCAGGGTATTGCTGGTCAAGCTAATCCACCTCAGATCACTCAGGGAAATCAGGGACCAAACACTCGTGCTCGTGCTAGAGCCTACATGCTGGGAGCTGCAGAGGAGCAGCAGAATCCGAATGCCGATGCTGGTAGTTTCTTATCCAACTCTGATATTACTCGTAACACATGTTGATACTTTACTTTCTGATTCTGAAATTAACCTTTCGATGATCTAGTTCGTGACGGTACTTTCTACTTGAATTTCGGGACAAAATTCTTTTAAGTGGGGTATACTGTGACAACCGTCAACGAAACCAAATATGATTAGTGAATTTGACAAAAAGGAGATTGTGAAAATGAAACGAAACGAAGAGTAAACGGAACTCGAAATTGACATGACGTAATTTAAATTAGTTTAACAACATGAAATGAATTATTAGGGTACTAGAAGTTTACAACATGTAAAAGATGCTTATAACACGAGTACGAGATAATTTGCTTAGGCATATAGGAGCTCAACTAGCGGGTTCTACCTACTTGTGCACCTAAGGCATAGTAAAAGTCTATCACACGCAATAGTATACTTAAGTAAGTAAATTTAAATCCATACAACATAGTAATAATCAGTTTGCAAACGAAAGTTTTAAATATTCATTGAATTTTGGTAATGATCCATAGGTACTTTCAAAAACCCTAATATTACAAAACCCTATCCTAAATTACCATTTATAGTCAATACTCACACACTACCCTAATAAACTTCATATTAAACAAAATAAACTATCTAAACCAATTTCTATACACCAAAATATTGTTTTCATTGTAAAACCGAGATTCCAACCGGTACGCGATAAAATTATGGTATAGGTGTGTAATATTTATGTTTCACAATCCCGGAGGTCACAATAGCATTAAAAATGTCTTAAGAAAGCTATTATAAGCCATTTCATCCATCAAAAACTTAATCAAACCCCAAATACCATTTTAAAATCAAAACCCAAATTCTGAAAATCCATAGGTACTTTCAAAAACCCTAATATTACAAAACCCTATCCTAAATTACCATTTATAGTCAATACTCCCACACTACCCTAATAAACTTCATATTAAACAAAATAAACTATCTAAACCAATTTCTATACACCAAAATATTGTTTTCATTGTAAAACCGAGATTCCAACCGGTACGCGTTAAAATCACGGTTTAGGTGTGTAATATTTATGTTTCACAATCCCGGAGGTCACAATAGCATTAAGAATGTCTCAAGAACGCTATTATAAGCCATTTCATCCATCAAAAACTTAATCAAACCCCAAATACCATTTTAAAATCAAAACCCTAATTCTGAAAATCCATAGGTACTTTCAAAAACCCTAATATTACAAAACCCTATCCTAAATTACCATTTATAGTCAATACTCCCACACTACCCTAATAAACTTCATATTAAACAAAATAAACTATCTAAACCAATTTCTATACACCAAAATATTGTTTTCATTGTAAAACCGAGATTCCAACCGGTACGCGTTAAAATCACGGTTTAGGTGTGTAATATTTATGTTTCACAATCCCGGAGGTCACAATAGCATTAAAATGTCTTAAGAACGCTATTATAAGCCATTTCATCCATCAAAAACTTAATCAAACCCCAAATACCATTTTAAAATCAAAACCCAAATTCTGAAAATCCATAGGTACTTTCAAAAACCCTAATATTACAAAACCCTATCCTAAATTACCATTTATAGTCAATACTCCCACACTACCCTAATAAACTTCATATTAAACAAAATAAACTATCTAAACCAATTTCTATACACCAAAATATTGTTTTCATTGTAAAACCGAGATTCCAACCGGTACGCGTTAAAATCACGGTTTAGGTGTGTAATATTTATGTTTCACAATCCCGGAGGTCACAATAGCATTAAGAATGTCTTAAGAACGCTATTATAAGCCATTTCATCCATCAAAAACTTAATCAAACCCCAAATACAATTTTAAAATCAAAACCCTAATTCTGAAAATCCATAGGTACTTTCAAAAACCCTAATATTACAAAACCCTATCCTAAATTACCATTTATAGTCAATACTCCCACACTACCCTAATAAACTTCATATTAAACAAAATAAACTATCTAAACCAATTTCTATACACCAAAATATTGTTTTCATTGTAAAACCGAGATTCCAACCGGTACGCGTTAAAATTATGGTATAGGTGTGTAATATTTATGTTTCACAATCCCGGAGGTCACAATAGCATTAAAAATGTCTTAAGAACGCTATTATAAGCCATTTCATCCATCAAAAACTTAATCAAACCCCAAATACCATTTTAAAATCAAAACCCAAATTCTGAAAATCCATAGGTACTTTCAAAAACCCTAATATTACAAAACCCTATCCTAAATTACCATTTATAGTCAATACTCCCACACTACCCTAATAAACTTCATATTAAACAAAATAAACTATCTAAACCAATTTCTATACACCAAAATATTGTTTTCATTGTAAAACCGAGATTCCAACCGGTACGCGTTAAAATCACGGTTTAGGTGTGTAATATTTATGTTTCACAATCCCGGAGGTCACAATAGCATTAAGAATGTCTTAAGAACGCTATTATAAGCCATTTCATCCATCAAAAACTTAATCAAACCCCAAATACCATTTTAAAATCAAAACCCAAATTCTGAAAATCCATAGGTACTTTCAAAAACCCTAATATTACAAAACCCTATCCTAAATTACCATTTATAGTCAATACTCCCACACTACCCTAATAAACTTCATATTAAACAAAATAAACTATCTAAACCAATTTCTATACACCAAAATATTGTTTTCATTGTAAAACCGAGATTCCAACCGGTACGCGTTAAAATCACGGTTTAGGTGTGTAATATTTATGTTTCACAATCCCGGAGGTCACAATAGCATTAAGAATGTCTTAAGAACGCTATTATAAGCCATTTCATCCATCAAAAACTTAATCAAACCCCAAATACCATTTTAAAATCAAAACCCTAATTCTGAAAATCCATAGGTACTTTCAAAAACCCTAATATTACAAAACCCTATCCTAAATTACCATTTATAGTCAATACTCCCACACTACCCTAATAAACTTCATATTAAACAAAATAAACTATCTAAACCAATTTCTATACACCAAAATATTGTTTTCATTGTAAAACCGAGATTCCAACCGGTACGCGTTAAAATCACGGTTTAGGTGTGTAATATTTATGTTTCACAATCCCGGAGGTCACAATAGCATTAAAATGTCTTAAGAACGCTATTATAAGCCATTTCATCCATCAAAAACTTAATCAAACCCCAAATACCATTTTAAAATCAAAACCCAAATTCTGAAAATCCATAGGTACTTTCAAAAACCCTAATATTACAAAACCCTATCCTAAATTACCATTTATAGTCAATACTCCCAAACTACCCTAATAAACTTCATATTAAACAAAATAAACTATCTAAACCAATTTCTATACACCAAAATATTGTTTTCATTGTAAAACCGAGATTCCAACCGGTACGCGTTAAAATCACGGTTTAGGTGTGTAATATTTATGTTTCACAATCCCGGAGGTCACAATAGCATTAAGAATGTCTTAAGAACGCTATTATAAGCCATTTCATCCATCAAAAACTTAATCAAACCCCAAATACAATTTTAAAATCAAAACCCTAATTCTGAAAATCCATAGGTACTTTCAAAAACCCTAATATTACAAAACCCTATCCTAAATTACCATTTATAGTCAATACTCCCACACTACCCTAATAAACTTCATATTAAACAAAATAAACTATCTAAACCAATTTCTATACACCAAAATATTGTTTTCATTGTAAAACCGAGATTCCAACCGGTACGCGTTAAAATCACGGTTTAGGTGTGTAATATTTATGTTTCACAATCCCGGAGGTCACAATAGCATTAAAATGTCTTAAGAACGCTATTATAAGCCATTTCATCCATCAAAAACTTAATCAAACCCCAAATACCATTTTAAAATCAAAACCCAAATTCTGAAAATCCATAGGTACTTTCAAAAACCCTAATATTACAAAACCCTATCCTAAATTACCATTTATAGTCAATACTCCCACACTACCCTAATAAACTTCATATTAAACAAAATAAACTATCTAAACCAATTTCTATACACCAAAATATTGTTTTCATTGTAAAACCGAGATTCCAACCGGTACGCGTTAAAATCACGGTTTAGGTGTGTAATATTTATGTTTCACAATCCCGGAGGTCACAATAGCATTAAAATGTCTTAAGAACGCTATTATAAGCCATTTCATCCATCAAAAACTTAATCAAACCCCAAATACCATTTTAAAATCAAAACCCAAATTCTGAAAATCCATAGGTACTTTCAAAAACCCTAATATTACAAAACCCTATCCTAAATTACCATTTATAGTCAATACTCCCACACTACCCTAATAAACTTCATATTAAACAAAATAAACTATCTAAACCAATTTCTATACACCAAAATATTGTTTTCATTGTAAAACCGAGATTCCAACCGGTACGCGTTAAAATCACGGTTTAGGTGTGTAATATTTATGTTTCACAATCCCGGAGGTCACAATAGCATTAAGAATGTCTTAAGAACGCTATTATAAGCCATTTCATCCATCAAAAACTTAATCAAACCCCAAATACCATTTTAAAATCAAAACCCAAATTCTGAAAATCCATAGGTACTTTCAAAAACCCTAATATTACAAAACCCTATCCTAAATTACCATTTATAGTCAATACTCCCAAACTACCCTAATAAACTTCATATTAAACAAAATAAACTATCTAAACCAATTTCTATACACCAAAATATTGTTTTCATTGTAAAACCGAGATTCCAACCGGTACGCGTTAAAATCACGGTTTAGGTGTGTAATATTTATGTTTCACAATCCCGGAGGTCACAATAGCATTAAGAATGTCTTAAGAACGCTATTATAAGCCATTTCATCCATCAAAAACTTAATCAAACCCCAAATACAATTTTAAAATCAAAACCCTAATTCTGAAAATCCATAGGTACTTTCAAAAACCCTAATATTACAAAACCCTATCCTAAATTACCATTTATAGTCAATACTCCCACACTACCCTAATAAACTTCATATTAAACAAAATAAACTATCTAAACCAATTTCTATACACCAAAATATTGTTTTCATTGTAAAACCGAGATTCCAACCGGTACGCGTTAAAATCACGGTTTAGGTGTGTAATATTTATGTTTCACAATCCCGGAGGTCACAATAGCATTAAGAATGTCTTAAGAACGCTATTATAAGCCATTTCATCCATCAAAAACTTAATCAAACCCCAAATACCATTTTAAAATCAAAACCCAAATTCTGAAAATCCATAGGTACTTTCAAAAACCCTAATATTACAAAACCCTATCCTAAATTACCATTTATAGTCAATACTCCCACACTACCCTAATAAACTTCATATTAAACAAAATAAACTATCTAAACCAATTTCTATACACCAAAATATTGTTTTCATTGTAAAACCGAGATTCCAACCGGTACTCGTTAAAATCACGGTTTAGGTGTGTAATATTTATGTTTCACAATCCCGGAGGTCACAATAGCATTAAGAATGTCTTAAGAACGCTATTATAAGCCATTTCATCCATCAAAAACTTAATCAAACCCCAAATACCATTTTAAAATCAAAACCCAAATTCTGAAAATCCATAGGTACTTTCAAAAACCCTAATATTACAAAACCCTATCCTAAATTACCATTTATAGTCAATACTCCCACACTACCCTAATAAACTTCATATTAAACAAAATAAACTATCTAAACCAATTTCTATACACCAAAATATTGTTTTCATTGTAAAACCGAGATTCCAACCGGTACGCGTTAAAATCACGGTTTAGGTGTGTAATATTTATGTTTCACAATCCCGGAGGTCACAATAGCATTAAGAATGTCTTAAGAACGCTATTATAAGCCATTTCATCCATCAAAAACTTAATCAAACCCCAAATACAATTTTAAAATCAAAACCCTAATTCTGAAAATCCATAGGTACTTTCAAAAACCCTAATATTACAAAACCCTATCCTAAATTACCATTTATAGTCAATACTCCCACACTACCCTAATAAACTTCATATTAAACAAAATAAACTATCTAAACCAATTTCTATACACCAAAATATTGTTTTCATTGTAAAACCGAGATTCCAACCGGTACGCGTTAAAATCACGGTTTAGGTGTGTAATATTTATGTTTCACAATCCCGGAGGTCACAATAGCATTAAGAATGTCTTAAGAACGCTATTATAAGCCATTTCATCCATCAAAAACTTAATCAAACCCCAAATACCATTTTAAAATCAAAACCCAAATTCTGAAAATCCATAGGTACTTTCAAAAACCCTAATATTACAAAACCCTATCCTAAATTACCATTTATAGTCAATACTCCCACACTACCCTAATAAACTTCATATTAAACAAAATAAACTATCTAAACCAATTTCTATACACCAAAATATTGTTTTCATTGTAAAACCGAGATTCCAACCGGTACGCGTTAAAATCACGGTTTAGGTGTGTAATATTTATGTTTCACAATCCCGGAGGTCACAATAGCATTAAGAATGTCTTAAGAACGCTATTATAAGCCATTTCATCCATCAAAAACTTAATCAAACCCCAAATACAATTTTAAAATCAAAACCCTAATTCTGAAAATCCATAGGTACTTTCAAAAACCCTAATATTACAAAACCCTATCCTAAATTACCATTTATAGTCAATACTCCCACACTACCCTAATAAACTTCATATTAAACAAAATAAACTATCTAAACCAATTTCTATACACCAAAATATTGTTTTCATTGTAAAACCGAGATTCCAACCGGTACGCGTTAAAATCACGGTTTAGGTGTGTAATATTTATGTTTCACAATCCCGGAGGTCACAATAGCATTAAAATGTCTTAAGAACGCTATTATAAGCCATTTCATCCATCAAAAACTTAATCAAACCCCAAATACCATTTTAAAATCAAAACCCAAATTCTGAAAATCCATAGGTACTTTCAAAAACCCTAATATTACAAAACCCTATCCTAAATTACCATTTATAGTCAATACTCCCACACTACCCTAATAAACTTCATATTAAACAAAATAAACTATCTAAACCAATTTCTATACACCAAAATATTGTTTTCATTGTAAAACCGAGATTCCAACCGGTACGCGTTAAAATCACGGTTTAGGTGTGTAATATTTATGTTTCACAATCCCGGAGGTCACAATAGCATTAAGAATGTCTTAAGAACGCTATTATAAGCCATTTCATCCATCAAAAACTTAATCAAACCCCAAATACCATTTTAAAATCAAAACCCAAATTCTGAAAATCCATAGGTACTTTCAAAAACCCTAATATTACAAAACCCTATCCTAAATTACCATTTATAGTCAATACTCCCACACTACCCTAATAAACTTCATATTAAACAAAATAAACTATCTAAACCAATTTCTATACACCAAAATATTGTTTTCATTGTAAAACCGAGATTCCAACCGGTACGCGTTAAAATCACGGTTTAGGTGTGTAATATTTATGTTTCACAATCCCGGAGGTCACAATAGCATTAAAAAATGTCTTAAGAACGCTATTATAAGCCATTTCATCCATCAAAAACTTAATCAAACCCCAAATACCATTTTAAAATCAAAACCCTAATTCTGAAAATCCATAGGTACTTTCAAAAACCCTAATATTACAAAACCCTATCCTAAATTACCATTTATAGTCAATACTCCCACACTACCCTAATAAACTTCATATTAAACAAAATAAACTATCTAAACCAATTTCTATACACCAAAATATTGTTTTCATTGTAAAACCGAGATTCCAACCGGTACGCGTTAAAATCACGGTTTAGGTGTGTAATATTTATGTTTCACAATCCCGGAGGTCACAATAGCATTAAGAATGTCTTAAGAACGCTATTATAAGCCATTTCATCCATCAAAAACTTAATCAAACCCCAAATACAATTTTAAAATCAAAACCCTAATTCTGAAAATCCATAGGTACTTTCAAAAACCCTAATATTACAAAACCCTATCCTAAATTACCATTTATAGTCAATACTCCCACACTACCCTAATAAACTTCATATTAAACAAAATAAACTATCTAAACCAATTTCTATACACCAAAATATTGTTTTCATTGTAAAACCGAGATTCCAACCGGTACGCGTTAAAATCACGGTTTAGGTGTGTAATATTTATGTTTCACAATCCCGGAGGTCACAATAGCATTAAGAATGTCTTAAGAACGCTATTATAAGCCATTTCATCCATCAAAAACTTAATCAAACCCCAAATACCATTTTAAAATCAAAACCCAAATTCTGAAAATCCATAGGTACTTTCAAAAACCCTAATATTACAAAACCCTATCCTAAATTACCATTTATAGTCAATACTCCCACACTACCCTAATAAACTTCATATTAAACAAAATAAACTATCTAAACCAATTTCTATACACCAAAATATTGTTTTCATTGTAAAACCGAGATTCCAACCGGTACGCGTTAAAATCACGGTTTAGGTGTGTAATATTTATGTTTCACAATCCCGGAGGTCACAATAGCATTAAGAATGTCTTAAGAACGCTATTATAAGCCATTTCATCCATCAAAAACTTAATCAAACCCCAAATACCATTTTAAAATCAAAACCCTAATTCTGAAAATCCATAGGTACTTTCAAAAACCCTAATATTACAAAACCCTATCCTAAATTACCATTTATAGTCAATACTCCCACACTACCCTAATAAACTTCATATTAAACAAAATAAACTATCTAAACCAATTTCTATACACCAAAATATTGTTTTCATTGTAAAACCGAGATTCCAACCGGTACGCGTTAAAATCACGGTTTAGGTGTGTAATATTTATGTTTCACAATCCCGGAGGTCACAATAGCATTAAAAATGTCTTAAGAACGCTATTATAAGCCATTTCATCCATCAAAAACTTAATCAAACCCCAAATACCATTTTAAAATCAAAACCCTAATTCTGAAAATCCATAGGTACTTTCAAAAACCCTAATATTACAAAACCCTATCCTAAATTACCATTTATAGTCAATACTCCCACACTACCCTAATAAACTTCATATTAAACAAAATAAACTATCTAAACCAATTTCTATACACCAAAATATTGTTTTCATTGTAAAACCGAGATTCCAACCGGTACGCGTTAAAATCACGGTTTAGGTGTGTAATATTTATGTTTCACAATCCCGGAGGTCACAATAGCATTAAAATGTCTTAAGAACGCTATTATAAGCCATTTCATCCATCAAAAACTTAATCAAACCCCAAATACCATTTTAAAATCAAAACCCAAATTCTGAAAATCCATAGGTACTTTCAAAAACCCTAATATTACAAAACCCTATCCTAAATTACCATTTATAGTCAATACTCCCACACTACCCTAATAAACTTCATATTAAACAAAATAAACTATCTAAACCAATTTCTATACACCAAAATATTGTTTTCATTGTAAAACCGAGATTCCAACCGGTACGCGTTAAAATCACGGTTTAGGTGTGTAATATTTATGTTTCACAATCCCGGAGGTCACAATAGCATTAAGAATGTCTTAAGAACGCTATTATAAGCCATTTCATCCATCAAAAACTTAATCAAACCCCAAATACCATTTTAAAATCAAAACCCAAATTCTGAAAATCCATAGGTACTTTCAAAAACCCTAATATTACAAAACCCTATCCTAAATTACCATTTATAGTCAATACTCCCACACTACCCTAATAAACTTCATATTAAACAAAATAAACTATCTAAACCAATTTCTATACACCAAAATATTGTTTTCATTGTAAAACCGAGATTCCAACCGGTACGCGTTAAAATCACGGTTTAGGTGTGTAATATTTATGTTTCACAATCCCGGAGGTCACAATAGCATTAAGAATGTCTTAAGAACGCTATTATAAGCCATTTCATCCATCAAAAACTTAATCAAACCCCAAATACAATTTTAAAATCAAAACCCTAATTCTGAAAATCCATAGGTACTTTCAAAAACCCTAATATTACAAAACCCTATCCTAAATTACCATTTATAGTCAATACTCCCACACTACCCTAATAAACTTCATATTAAACAAAATAAACTATCTAAACCAAACCAAAATATTGTTTTCATTGTAAAACCGAGATTCCAACCGGTACGCGTTAAAATCACGGTTTAGGTGTGTAATATTTATGTTTCACAATCCCGGAGGTCACAATAGCATTAAAATGTCTTAAGAACGCTATTATAAGCCATTTCATCCATCAAAAACTTAATCAAACCCCAAATACCATTTTAAAATCAAAACCCAAATTCTGAAAATCCATAGGTACTTTCAAAAACCCTAATATTACAAAACCCTATCCTAAATTACCATTTATAGTCAATACTCCCACACTACCCTAATAAACTTCATATTAAACAAAATAAACTATCTAAACCAATTTCTATACACCAAAATATTGTTTTCATTGTAAAACCGAGATTCCAACCGGTACTCGTTAAAATCACGGTTTAGGTGTGTAATATTTATGTTTCACAATCCCGGAGGTCACAATAGCATTAAGAATGTCTTAAGAACGCTATTATAAGCCATTTCATCCATCAAAAACTTAAATACCATTTTAAAATCAAAACCCAAATTCTGAAAATCCATAGGTACTTTCAAAAACCCTAATATTACAAAACCCTATCCTAAATTACCATTTATAGTCAATACTCCCACACTACCCTAATAAACTTCATATTAAACAAAATAAACTATCTAAACCAATTTCTATACACCAAAATATTGTTTTCATTGTAAAACCGAGATTCCAACCGGTACGCGTTAAAATCACGGTTTAGGTGTGTAATATTTATGTTTCACAATCCCGGAGGTCACAATAGCATTAAGAATGTCTTAAGAACGCTATTATAAGCCATTTCATCCATCAAAAACTTAATCAAACCCCAAATACAATTTTAAAATCAAAACCCTAATTCTGAAAATCCATAGGTACTTTCAAAAACCCTAATATTACAAAACCCTATCCTAAATTACCATTTATAGTCAATACTCCCACACTACCCTAATAAACTTCATATTAAACAAAATAAACTATCTAAACCAATTTATTGTTTTCATTGTAAAACCGAGATTCCAACCGGTACGCGTTAAAATCACGGTTTAGGTGTGTAATATTTATGTTTCACAATCCCGGAGGTCACAATAGCATTAAAAATGTCTTAAGAACGCTATTATAAGCCATTTCATCCATCAAAAACTTAATCAAACCCCAAATACCATTTTAAAATCAAAACCCAAATTCTGAAAATCCATAGGTACTTTCAAAAACCCTAATATTACAAAACCCTATCCTAAATTACCATTTATAGTCAATACTCCCACACTACCCTAATAAACTTCATATTAAACAAAATAAACTATCTAAACCAATTTCTATACACCAAAATATTGTTTTCATTGTAAAACCGAGATTCCAACCGGTACGCGTTAAAATCACGGTTTAGGTGTGTAATATTTATGTTTCACAATCCCGGAGGTCACAATAGCATTAAGAATGTCTTAAGAACGCTATTATAAGCCATTTCATCCATCAAAAACTTAATCAACCCCATATATCATTTTAAAATCAGAACCCAAATTCTGAAAATCCATAGGTACTTTCAAAAACCCTAATATTACAAAACCCTATCCTAAATTACCATTTATAGTCAATACTCCCACACTACCCTAATAAACTTCATATTAAACAAAATAAACTATCTAAACCAATTTCTATACACCAAAATATTGTTTTCATTGTAAAACCGAGATTCCAACCGGTACGCGTTAAAATCACGGTTTAGGTGTGTAATATTTATGTTTCACAATCCCGGAGGTCACAATAGCATTAAGAATGTCTTAAGAACGCTATTATAAGCCATTTCATCCATCAAAAACTTAATCAAACCCCAAATACCATTTTAAAATCAAAACCCTAATTCTGAAAATCCATAGGTACTTTCAAAAACCCTAATATTACAAAACCCTATCCTAAATTACCATTTATAGTCAATACTCCCACACTACCCTAATAAACTTCATATTAAACAAAATAAACTATCTAAACCAATTTCTAATTGTAAAACCGAGATTCCAACCGGTACGCGTTAAAATCACGGTTTAGGTGTGTAATATTTATGTTTCACAATCCCGGAGGTCACAATAGCATTAAGAATGTCTTAAGAACGCTATTATAAGCCATTTCATCCATCAAAAACTTAATCAAACCCCAAATACAATTTTAAAATCAAAACCCAAATTCTGAAAATCCATAGGTACTTTCAAAAACCCTAATATTACAAAACCCTATCCTAAATTACCATTTATAGTCAATACTCCCACACTACCCTAATAAACTTCATATTAAACAAAATAAACTATCTAAACCAATTTCTATACACCAAAATATTGTTTTCATTGTAAAACCGAGATTCCAACCGGTACGCGTTAAAATCACGGTTTAGGTGTGTAATATTTATGTTTCACAATCCCGGAGGTCACAATAGCATTAAGAATGTCTTAAGAACGCTATTATAAGCCATTTCATCCATCAAAAACTTAATCAAACCCCAAATTCTGAAAATCCATAGGTACTTTCAAAAACCCTAATATTACAAAACCCTATCCTAAATTACCATTTATAGTCAATACTCCCACACTACCCTAATAAACTTCATATTAAACAAAATAAACTATCTAAACCAATTTCTATACACCAAAATATTGTTTTCATTGTAAAACCGAGATTCCAACCGGTACGCGTTAAAATCACGGTTTAGGTGTGTAATATTTATGTTTCACAATCCCGGAGGTCACAATAGCATTAAGAATGTCTTAAGAACGCTATTATAAGCCATTTCATCCATCAAAAACTTAATCAAACCCCAAATACCATTTTAAAATCAAAACCCTAATTCTGAAAATCCATAGGTACTTTCAAAAACCCTAATATTACAAAACCCTATCCTAAATTACCATTTATAGTCAATACTCCCACACTACCCTAATAAACTTCATATTAAACAAAATAAACTATCTAAACCAATTTCTATACACCAAAATATTGTTTTCATTGTAAAAGGTGTGTAATATTTATGTTTCACAATCCCGGAGGTCACAATAGCATTAAGAATGTCTTAAGAACGCTATTATAAGCCATTTCATCCATCAAAAACTTAATCAAACCCCAAATACCATTTTAAAATCAAAACCCAAATTCTGAAAATCCATAGGTACTTTCAAAAACCCTAATATTACAAAACCCTATCCTAAATTACCATTTATAGTCAATACTCCCACACTACCCTAATAAACTTCATATTAAACAAAATAAACTATCTAAACCAATTTCTATACACCAAAATATTGTTTTCATTGTAAAACCGAGATTCCAACCGGTACGCGTTAAAATCACGGTTTAGGTGTGTAATATTTATGTTTCACAATCCCGGAGGTCACAATAGCATTAAGAATGTCTTAAGAACGCTATTATAAGCCATTTCATCCATCAAAAACTTAATCAAACCCCAAATACCATTTTAAAATCAAAACCCTAATATTACAAAACCCTATCCTAAATTACCATTTATAGTCAATACTCCCACACTACCCTAATAAACTTCATATTAAACAAAATAAACTATCTAAACCAATTTCTATACACCAAAATATTGTTTTCATTGTAAAACCGAGATTCCAACCGGTACGCGTTAAAATCACGGTTTAGGTGTGTAATATTTATGTTTCACAATCCCGGAGGTCACAATAGCATTAAGAATGTCTTAAGAACGCTATTATAAGCCATTTCATCCATCAAAAACTTAATCAAACCCCAAATACCATTTTAAAATCAAAACCCTAATTCTGAAAATCCATAGGTACTTTCAAAAACCCTAATATTACAAAACCCTATCCTAAATTACCATTTATAGTCAATACTCCCACACTACCCTAATAAACTTCATATTAAACAAAATAAACTATCTAAACCAATTTCTACACAACAAAATATTGTTTACATTGTAAAACCGAGATTCCAATAGCATTAAGAATGTCTTAAGAACGCTATTATAAGCCATTTCATCCATCAAAAACTTAATCAAACCCCAAATACCATTTTAAAATCAACACCCTAATTCTGAAAATCCATAGGTACTTTCAAAAACCCTAATA
>CAJVGC010000591.1:41847021-41986428 GCA_910822075.1 Senecio squalidus | reverse complement strand
TACTTTGGCATCCATGAGTCCAAATTTGGTTAGGATGTCCTTGACATACTTGGATTGGCTTATAAAGAGGCCATCCGTCTTTTGCTTAACTTGTAGACCCAAGAAAAAGGTAAGTTCGCCCATTTAACTAGTTTATTGATGTTCTTCAGGTTCATGTGGCACATTCTTCTATGCCATAGAGTGGATTCATCTATAGTAGCTTTTGAGAGAAAGCATGCTTCAGGTGAATTGAGTTGAACCTTTGACATGTCAAGACAATAGACATTGTCTCTCCTTGGTGTTCTGAGTAAAATCATACTTTCATCTATGACATACCCAGGCTTCATCATTATGCATTCTGTAGCAGTGAAGATCGGTGTGTGTTTCTCATCACAGACTTGAGAGACACTCAACAAATTATATTGAAGCTGTTGCACATAGTACACGTCTTTGAAGTGTAGTGTACCATTGCTTATTGTTCCTTTTCCAGAAATTCTTCCTCCTTTTGGATTGCCTCCAAACGCAACATATCCTCCGTTGAACTTTTCGAAGTCCTGAAGACATGACATGTTGCCCGTCATGTGCCTGGAACAGCCATATCTACATGCCAACTGTTCTCACTTTCTTTTGTTGGCTGAACCTGCACATAAACGATAGAGATTAGTTTCTGGTGGGAACCCAAGCCAAAGTTGACTTGGGTTTACCCATTTCATCAAAGTAACTCACCTTCCTTTGTACTAGTTTTGAAAAATCAATGGGGATAGGTGGTTGAGTTACTTGGACCTTTGGTTGCCACACTTGTTTGAAAGGTTTAGCTTTTGAAACAATTTTAGTGTTAACAGTTTTGGATTTTACAATAGGAACAGATACTGGTTTGATGTGCTTTTGTTTCTTAGTGTTAATGAGAGCCTTAGAAACAAAGTTATCTTTAGCAGTATTAACTCTAGCAGTATTAACTCGGTTATTTTTTACAGTATTGATACGGGCAGTATTAACACTATTATGTTTAGCCGTATTAAGTTTTGCCGTAGAAACAAAAGTTTGTCTGGCAGTAGGAACTCTATTCTTATTGTTAGAAAATGTGTTGCATCTGTTTACACTATTTCTTCCTGAATTCATAGTAACAAATTTATGATTTGCTTGATTTGATTTGTTACTGGGATTCATGGATTTATTTTTATGAGCAACCCTTCCTGTATATCCCACCCCATAATGTGGTTTTTGAATCACTTGCAATTGATTTTGAGGGTTGTGATAACAGATTTTTGCATAGTGATTGGACTTACCACATATAAAACATCCCTTTCCTGAACTTTTGACACTTTGACCTTTTTGAGCTTTTACTTGGTTCATATTTCGTTGGTTTCCTCTCTTACCTATATGTTTCCAAGTCTTTTCGTGTTCCTTAGAGACTGTTTTGGGCTTTCTTTCAGTGGGTGTTTTGATCTTTTTAATGGGGTCAGGACGTGGCATACACACTAAACTTTGTGAAGATTGTTGAGTACACCCTTCTATTGTGATAAGGTGATTTTCTAAAGGAATGTCCTTATTTTTCACAATATTAAGCTTACTCTCTTCAACTAAGTCCTCAATTAGAACTTCATCATAGTTGATTGGATCAACATTGAATGATTCCTTTGGAGGTGTCTGAGAGATAGGAATTCTAGGTTCATCTAGAGATGGTGGAATGTAGTTTTTGTTAAATGGAGGGGCAACTTCCTTGTAACCTAAACCAGCTTTTACCTTTCCATGTATTTGTTGTTGGCATAGGTCATTTACTGATTTTGAAGCAAATTCTAATTTCCGTACATCTAACTCAACTTTATCATGTTCTTGTTCTAATCTTTTGATTTCGTCCCTAGCCATCTTAAGTTTAAGTAGTAAGTCATCTCTTTGCCATTCAACTAGACTAAGTTTCTCTTGATAACTTTGTTCATTTATTTTATGTGACTTGATCTGATTTTCTAAGTTATCAATTACCCTAGCTGCTGATCGTCTTTGTTCTTCTAAGATTTTAATCGAATCACTCATTAGTTGATTATGATTTTTATATTTAACAATTATAGCTTTACACTCAGAAGTACATAATTTAGAATTTACCTCGGCCATAAGAGATGGAGTTTCTGGAGGTGGTGAGTCAATAGCCATTAGAGCATCATCTTGTGGTGCTCCTTGATCATCATCATTCCAGTCATATCCAAGAACGTTGTTGCCAATTTCAGTAATTCCAACATCAGTATAAACTAGCTCCGCAGTAACTATATCCTCCATAAGAACAATGTCCGCATCATCCATTACTACTGCTATGCATGCATGGTGAACAGTAGTAATGTCTTCTACATAAACAGGATTTTGTTCTTCAGAAATTAGCGCCCTATTTTGACTTGTTTCTTCAGCTAAGTCACTCCAATCATATCTAAATATGTCTTGTGACATGAGTGCACTCTGATTTGTGTCATGAGTGGATCGTGGATTGTTGGTTTTAGACTTGTTTGGACATTCCCTAGCAAAGTGACCTAATTCGTTACATTCATAGCACTTCGCCTTGCTTTTGTCGAAAGTGATTCGTTCATTGTTTCTGGGATTGAATCTTCATCCTGTTCTGTTTACAAATCTTCGTGCTCGTAACGCCAGCATAGCAGATTGCCACTTTAGGTCAATTTCATCACAGTCATCCTGATGCATCTGTTTTTCGTCTTCACCTGTGAGACTTGAGCATTTAGATATAAAGGCTTCGAATGAAATCTCTTCACTGATTTCAGGTTTCGTTCCTCCAAAAGTTGTGACAAGTGCAGTATTAGCATTGTTAATACTGTGGCTGCTATTGCTAGACTTTTCTGCTTCCAATTCTGCCTCAAAGACTCTTAAGTCGTTGTAAAGATCATCCAATTCCAGTTCTTCCATTGTGTCTGCTTGTCTGTAGGAAACTGTGTATATTATCCATTCCTTGCCTAAAGCTCTTATGAACTTTCTATTGAGATCATCTTTATCATATTTAATGCCTGCGCTGATCATCTCTCCGGTGAGAATTGAAGTTTTCATACTCCGCTGATCAAACGTCTGAGTCATTCGTTCGCCATTCAGGGAATTGAAGTTTTCATACTCCTGTTTAAGGAGTGCTTTCTTGTTCTTCTTTGTATTTTTTGTTCCGCTGAATCTTTTCTCCAAAGCTTCCCATAGCGATTTTGCATCTTGATATTCTTCAAATTGCGATTGATATTCGTTGGGGATTGCAATTAGCAGAATACTAAGAGCCTTGATTTCGGTTTGCTTTTCTCTTCGTTTAAGATCAGACAATGTTTATCGAGTGAGAACTCCAGGTTCTCCATCAGCTCCATGGGGGGTTGGACGTTTGTTACCATTGATGATCACGTCCCAAACTGTGTAGTCAGATAGCAGAATGTGTTGCTTGATTCGTAGTTTCCATAAGTCGAATTCGTTGCTGTTTAGAATAGGAACTTTGCCAATTGAAAGTTCAGTCATGATGGTTATATTGATTCTTGTTTATGAGGATTATAAACTCATTGATCAATGGATCTAAAGCACCTCCTGTGTTCTGATACCACTTGTCAGGATCAGATTAGCCAATATAAACTAATCAGTTCACCTATGTTAAGATCGTGATCTATTGAAGAAGTTCAGCAGCGGATGAACACTTCAATATTAACGAGTTGTCGAACAATATAATGTTATATAAAAACAATAAGAACAAACAGAATATAGTCGAATTATAAGCCTCAATTGAATTAATGAAAAGTATCAATACAACGTGTTTTTATCAATACAAGGATCTATCTATTTATAGACCTTGAGGCCGACCTAGATAAACTAGGAAACATCTTCTATCCTTATCTAAAACGATCATTATCTAGAATAAGGAAACTATATCTAATTACAAAAGGAAACATAAACATAATCTAATTATAATTCTAATTAGATTATTCTTGCACGGCAAGTTGGTCTTCCGTATAAACTTGTTATGACCGCATCAACTTGTTTTCTTCCGTAGCAACTCTATCAGCAGTAGTAACTTGATTGGACAGCCGCACTAACTCGTTCTTCCGTAGTAACTCTTAATGTCTTCCGCATTAATCGTTTAAGTTACTTTTCTTGTTGTTAAGCGTATTGTTTATAGGTTAAACTGTTTTGGCTAAGTTATAACCCAACAAAAACCCTAATTCTGAAAATTCATAGGTACTTTAAAATCCCTAATATTACAAAACCCTATCCTACATTACCATTTATTGTCCATGATCCCATACCAATTTCTACACACCAAAATGTTGTTTTCATTGTAAAACCGAGATTTCAACCGGTAGCCGTTAAAATCACGGTTTAGGTGTGTAATATTTATGTTTCACAATCCCGTTGGGCACAATAGCATTAATAATGTCTTAAGAACCCTATTATAAGCCATTTCATCCATCAAAAAACTCAATCAAACCCCCAATACCATTTTTAAATCAAAACCCTAATTCTGAAAATCGATAGGTACTTTAAAAACCCTAATATTACAAAACCTTATCCTAGATTTCCATTTATAGTCTATACTCCCACACTACCCTAATAAACTTCATATTAAACAAAATAAACTATCTAACCCAATTTCTACACACCAAAATGTTGTTTTCATTGTAAAACCGAGATTTCAACCGGTAGCCGTTAAAATCACGGTTTAGGTGTGTAATATTTATGTTTCGCAATCCCGTTGGTCACAATAACATTAATAATGTCTTAAGAACGCTGTTATAAGCCATTTCATCCATCAAAAACTCAATCAAACTCCAAATACCATTTTAAAATCAAAACCCTAATTTTGAAAATCCATAGGTACTTTGAAAACCCTAATATAAAAAAACCCTATCCTACACTACCATTTATAGTATATACTCCCACACTACCCTAATAAACTTCATATTAAACAAAATAAACTATATAAACCAATTTCTACACACCAAAATGTTGTTTACATTGTAAAACCGAGATTTCAACTGGTACGCGGTAAAATTATGGTTTAGGGGTGTAATATTTATGTTTCACAATCCCGGAGGTTACAATAGCTTTAAGAATGTCTTAAAAACGCTATTATAAGCCATTTCATCCATCAAAAATTCAGTCAAACCCGAAATACCAATTTAAAATCAAAACCCTAATTCTGAAAATCCATAGGTACTTTAAAAACCCTAATATTACAAAACCCTTTCGTACATTACCATTTATAGTCCATACTCACATACTACCCTAATAAACTTCATATTAAACAAAATAAACTATCTAAACCAATTTCAACACACCAAAATGTTGTTTACATTGAAAAACCGAGATTTCAACCGGTTCGCGGTAAAATTACGGTTTAGGTGTGTAATATTTATGTTTCACAATCCCGGAGTTCACAATAGCATTAAGAATGTCTTAAGAACGCCATTATAAACCATTTCATCCATCAAAAACTCAATCAAACCCCAAATAACATTTTAAAATCAACACCCTAATCCTGAAAATCAATAGGTACTTTAAAAACCCTAATATTACAAAACCCTATCCTACATTACCATTTATAGTCCATACTCCCACACTACCCTAATAAACTTCATATTAAACAAAATAAACTATCTAAACCAATTTCTACGCACCAAAATGTTGTTTTCATTGTAAAACCGAGATTTCAACCGGTACGCGTTAAAATCACAGTTTAGGTGTGTAATATTTATGTTTCAAAATCCCGTAGGTCACGATAGCATTATGAATGACTTAAGAACACTATTATAAGCCATTTCATCCATCAAAAACTAAATCAAACCCCAAATACCATTTTAAAATCAAAACCCTAATTTTGAAAATCATAGGTATTTTAAAACCCCTAATATTACAAAACCCTATCCCACATTACCATTTATAGTCTATACTCCCACACTACCCTATTAAACTTCATATTAAACAAAATGAACTATCTAAACCAATTTCTACACACCAAAATGTTGTTTTCATTGTAAAACAGAGATTTCAACCGGTACGCGTTAAAATCACAGTTTAGGTGTGTAATATTTATGTTTCAAAATCCCGTAGGTCACGATAGCTTTAAGAATGACTTAAGAACACTATTATAAGCCATTTCATCCATCAAAAACTAAATCAAACCCCAAATACCATTTTAAAATCAAAACCCTAATTTTGAAAATCCATAGGTATTTTAAAACCCCTAATATTACAAAACCCTATCCCACAATACCATTTATAGTCTATACTCCGACACTACCCTATTAAACTTCATATTAAACAAAATAAACTATCTAAACCAATTTCTACGCACCAAAATGTTGTTTTCATTGTAAAACCGAGATTTCAACCGGTACGCGTTAAAATCACAGTTTAGGTGTGTAATATTTATGTTTCAAAATCCCATAGGTCACGATAGCATTAAGAATGACTTAAGAACACTATTATAAGCCATTTCATCCATCAAAAACTAAATCATACCCCAAATACCATTTTAAAATCAGTACCCTAATTTTGAAAATCCATAGGTATTTTAAAACCCCTAATATTACAAAACCCTATCCCACATTACCATTTATAGTCTATACTCCCACACTACCCTATTAAACTTCATATTAAACAAAGTTAACTATCTAAACCAATTTCTACACACCAAAATGTTGTTTTCATTGTAAAACAGAGATTTCAACCGGTACGCGTTAAAATCACGGTTTAGGTGTGTAATATTTATGTTTCACAATCGCGTAGGTCACAATAGCATTAAGAATGTCTTAAGAACTCTATTATAAGCCATTTCATCCATCAAAAACTGAATCAAACCCCAAATACCATTTTAAAATCAAAACCCTAATTTTGAAAATCAATAGGTACTTTAAAAACCCTAATATTACAAAACCCTATCATACATTACCATTTATAGTCTATACCCCCACACCACCCTAATAAACTTCATATTAAACAAAATAAACTATCTAAACCAATTTTTACACACCAAAATGTTGTTTACATTGTAAAACCGAGATTTCAACCGGTACGTGGTAAAATTACGGTTTAGGTGTGTAATATTTATGTTTCACAATCCTGGAGGTCACAATAGCATTAAGAATGTCTTAGAACGATATTATAAGCCATTTCCTCCATCAAAACCTCAATCAAACCCAAATACCATTTCAAAATCAAGACCCTAATTCTGAAAATCCATAGGTACTTTAAAGTCCCTAATATTACAAAACCCTATCCTACATTACTACTTATAGTCCATACTCCTACACTACACTAATAAACTTCATATTAAACAAAATAAACTATCTAAACCAATTTCTACCTGTGACAACCGTCTTATTTCAGGTGAAAACCGCATTCTCTATCTTTGAGTTAAATTCGAATTGATCTTATCTTACTTGTCTCGTAAACTTGTGTGTGTCGGAATCGAAATCGGAATCACAAAATGAATTCTAATACCAAGAAAACATCTAGTGAACTTGTCTAAGTTCCTATCTAAAATGACCGGAAACTTTCAACTAACAAAAACGCTTAACAATGGAACGAACGAAAAAGGAACGATGCTGAAACAGGCCCCAAATGCGCCGCAAGATGCTCCAATGCGCCGCATTCGGGGCTAGTTCAGCAATGTTTTGTGATCTTTAAAATTTAACCAAACGGACCAAAACTTAAACCAACGATTTGTTCCAGGTTTTTAGAGCCCAAGGCTTTTTTAAAAGTCCAGTAAACATCTTTTAACATCATTATATCATCACCAAACACACACATACAAACACACACAAACAAACACATTACTAGCTCATTCTCTCTCCCTTTGCAATTCCCTCAAGAACACACACACACCACCACCTTTACAGTGATTTGTACTTCTAAAATACAGAAATATAGCCACATAAAACACCTAAAAATCGTCATCAATCAAGGAGGAAGAAAGGGGTTTGCATTTCTAGGGTTAAAAATCGAGTTCTAAGTTATTGTAGGTCAAAATCACCAAGGAATCACTTCAACCATCTTCAAATCAATTTCTACTCGGTATAAACCCTTTTAATCCTCTGTCTTTTAATTTATGCTTGTTGCATGTGCAATCCAACAACTAAAAATGAATTTCTACAAAGATTTGTGGCTAACTATGAACAAAAATCGGATTTTTATGAAATGGATGATTAGATCCATGAACTTTTGGTTAAAAACTATAAAAAAAACTGTAAAACATCAAGAACTTATATGTATCTTTGAATGCATGTCGAAATCCACCACCTAAATAACGTTTTCGAGCAACAAAACGGATTTCCCAGACATCTGAGGTCCAAATGCGGCGCATAAGGACCCTTATGCGGCGCATTCTGGACCTAGATTCTGGGAAATGGGTTGTTTTCGCCACTAAACACAACCTTGAGCTTATTACACCAAACCGAGTCTTATAATCTGTAAAGAACTAAACTTACATGTAAAGGGACTATTTGAACAAGTGTTCATCATTTTATGTTTGGTATAAATGTATGAATTTTGGTTATAAAAATTGTTAAGCGGGAAAGTGTTTTGAATTGGACTTAACGATTTTGGCGCGGAAGCGCTGCCCGATTTTCGGTAGACCAAAAACCAACACTTATAATAAAAATATTTCGTTATCTAACGAGGTTATAAACATTGGTACTTATTAAATCTTGGTATTTCTATAGGAGTTCCGTGATTTCCGACCCATTTCGATCCGTTCCGACCGCTCTCTCTCTCTAGTGCTATCCTTCGCAAACCGTGAGTTACAACCCCACTTTATTTACTGTTTTCAAATAATTTTTGGGGGAAACATGAGATCTAAATGAACTTTGGAACTGTTATGAACTTTTGGTACTATTATGAACTCTTATTGAACGTTTTTGTGAAACTTATGCCTAAATAGTTTTATTTGCCCGTTTGGCATACAATAAACTAATGGTTTGCCACCCTTATTCGGCTTAATGGTTTGCCACCTTTAATCGGCTTATTGGTTCAAAACTGTTATAAATTTAGTATTTTGCCACACTCGACACTGTGTCAAATTTATTTTATGCCAAACTCGGCACTCGTATGAACTTTGATTGATCGTATAACTAACGTAACTCTTGAGGGATATGACTAACCATAAGTGACTACTATCAGTTATAAAAGGAAACATTAGTGCCCAACTTTGTAACACACTATTAGCTTTGTTAAGCCGTTTAGTAATTATGGGTATCGATACTTAGGAAATAACCGTTCCTTGCTTAGGCGGCAGCTTAAGTACATATTACTCGATCAGAAATGACTCCCCGTAGGTAGTGCGGGGTAAGGGGCCTCACGGTTGGTAAATCGGTTTATTGTGAACCCTTAAGTTATATTATGCCAAGTAGTCGTTATACATAATTTCAATCAATAGTTTACTTATCTTGCGCGTATATAGTTATACGATTTCCGCAACTATCTTTTAAGCAACTTTCTCGGATCGAACTGTCTTTTGAGTAACTTTTTGGATCGCAACTATTCTTTAAGTATAGTTCTACTTTTAGAAACTTCTAAGTATAGATATACTTAACTTAAAACCTTTTTAGTCGAGGACTAGAAAACTGTAACTCACTCACTACTTTATTGTAGTTGACACTTTATCTCTTGTTTCAGGAAACCAAATGTAAGACACGAAGATACTGTGGATGGGTCAGGCATGTCATGTGGATCCAAGAATCGGGAGAAGACCTATATTTCTTATGTTTTGGGAATTTTGTTAAACAATTTACTATGTAATTATGTTATGTACTCGTTAAATGCTTGGTTATTTTCAAACTGTAAACTCTTGTTTTATTCGTAATGACTTGAAACCGCATGTTTTAATTATAACTCGTGTGATGATATCTTTGCTCTTCGCACCTCGTGTTTCCGCTTTAGCAGGGTGTGACAGACTTGGTATCAGAGCACAGGTTATACTGAAAACGGTTTTAAGAATTTTTCAAAATTTTTGAAACCAAACTATAACCAAGGCTTTTTCAGAAAAATCATTTCACAAGCTTTCGAACTTTAGTAGATTAATTCCGCAATTGCATGGTTTGCTTTTAACTAGGCCTAACTTGATCAACTATGCCTAGTTCAAAATAAATTATGCGAGAACGGAAAGTAATTGCTATTGTTAAACGGTTTTCGAGTCGAAAAATTCCCGGTCTTATCCATTCCCGATTCTCACGTGACTGACCCATACATGCATTTTCGTTTACATTTTCCTTATTTTCCTTTACTCACGTAACTTATTATTCGTAGATCCGACATGTCTCAGTCTTCGCACTCACGATCCCAGTCCCGCTCACTTTCTCGAGCTGCTTCCCCCCGTGAAGCATCTGAGGATCGCGCAGCGTCCGAGAGTCAGCGTCACCAGACGACTGACCCGACTAAGGAGAGCTCGATGGCGATCTCCGGCAGCATTGGTACTTCCAGCCCGAGGACCGTGCTACCAGCTGCACCACCGGTGCCCGTCGCAGCACCGCCCCAGCGGCGTGGACCCCGCGTCGTATTGACGGCGGGCAAGCAGGTCGTCCTTCCAGGTCGACTACCTGATAGGATGGTCGGACAGCAGGCCGGTCCGTCCAGACCCGCACCTTCACACCTTCCGTTCGGTCACCCACCTCCCGAGGCACCACGCACCTCCATGCTAGATCACTACACGTGGGAGCGACAGCTTGAGCGTGAAGAGATGCAGCGTGCCCGAGACGCTGAAGCAGCCAGGCAGAGGACGCCGCCTACCCTACAGACTCCCCCTCCCGCCGCATTCTTGCACATCCACCGCGAGGTAAAGGGACTATCCGAGGAGGCCCAACAGCAAGGGCTTCTCCTCTGTGAGGTCTCTGATGCCGCACATAGGTTGTCAGAATAGTCGTTGCGACATCTCGCTTCGGCTCAGGCCACAACCCGGGACAGTGCAGTTATCTACTTCTCGAGAAGCGCCGCTAGTTATCTACTTTTATTTATTGTATTGTAGGCTCTAGTCGTAATTTTCCATTTGTACACGACTTGAAGCCAGATCGTATCTTATTTTCAGTTGTATTGTACTAGTACTCGATCTTTCCTATTTGAACTTTGTAAACGAATATTATTGTTGAATGTATTCCTACTTTTATTATATACTTGTCTCTTGCGTTGAACCTTTGATGATTATTCGTATTATTATTATTATTATTATTATTATTATTCGTAATTATTCGTTGAGCTATTATCGTACGTGTATCGTTATCCTTCCATATTAATCTTGCGTATCATTGTTGTTGTCCAATTGTTCTTATCGTTATTTGTTAGAGCAAGGATTGACAGGCTCAGTAACTTGGGTGTTTGGGATTCAACCACTTGACCTCCAGCTTAGCAGTGCGAACCTATCAAGCTCTTGGCGAGCCTAAGGTGGTCAAGTGGCTGGTTGGAGAAAGATGATCGGAATATGTTTACTGCGGGAAGTGTATAGGTATTCCGGTCAAGAGATACTGTGTGCAAGTATGAGAGTGGAGAAGATGGCCTCCAAAACCTGAACTGTGGAGTATTTATACCCAACACTACCAGGTATCAACAACGTATGACCATGATGACCATTTATGACTCATCAATAGGATTCCAACGGGTATTAAAGATACAGATAACGTCCATATCATTATATAACCTTATTAATGCTTTGACGGTTATACTCAAGGATTAGGCTTGAGTGTCTGACTGGTAGGATGTCAGGAGTATGATACTATGAGATGAATCCCAAGGCATTAGTGTTGGTTTGGAGGAATACGGTACTTATTAGATACAAGGTATAAGTATTGGCTCTGGAGTGCCGGGCCAAAAGCATGAGTGACAGCCTAGGCGTAAGTGCTACCAAGGTGCCGGACATCGGACCACGAGTGCCGGACGCCGGGATACGAGTGCCGGACACCGGGCCACGGGTGCCGGACGTCGGGCCACGGGCGCCGGACGCTGGGGCCAAGCTACCGGACACGGGGCCAAATTCCCGGACACGGAGTCGGATTCCCGGACGTGGGGCTAAGTGTCGGGTGTCGGGGCCTAAATGCCGGACACGGGGCCAAGGCTAGGGTGCCGGGGCCAAGGCTCGGGTGCCGGGGCTAAACTCCCGGACACGGGGCCGGATTCCCGGACACGGGGCCAAGGCTCGGGTGCCGGGGCCAAATTCCCGGACACGGGGCCATCCGGACACGGGGCCTGGTGCCGGGGCCATTTTACCCGGACACGGGGCCTGGTGTCGGGGCCATTTTACCCGGACACAGGGCCGGGTGCCGGGGCCATTTTACCTGGTCCTGGGGCCTGGTGCCGGGGCCATTTTACCTAGACACGGGGCCTGGTGTCGGGGCCATTTTACCTAGACACGGGGCCTGGTGCCGGGGCCATTTTACACGGACACGGGGCCTGGTGCTGGGGCCATTTTACCCGGACACGGGCCCGGGTGCCGGGGCCAAATCTCCCGGACACGAGGCCTGATTCTCGGTGCCGGGGCCAAATCTCCCGGACACGGGGCCAAGGCCAAGTATCCGGAAGCCGTAGCCTTGTGTCCGGACGCCGGGACGAAATGTCCGGATGCTGGGGCCAAGTGTCCGGACGCCGGAATCTTGTGTCCGGACGCCGGAGTCTTGTGTCCGGACGCCGGAGCCTAAGGGCCGGAGCTAGGAGATAGCAGGGAAGCTTTTGTAAGTCAGGTTATGTGTTTAGGGGGTTAATGGGCTATGTGTATGAGTCATTCCCTACTAACACTATCATGCCCCCAGTTAGGTTTTAAAATGGCTTTTTGAAGCCTAACTTTTTTTGTTCTTATTGTCTCTTCCGGCGATTCTTTGGCCATGCCTTTCTTGGCCGCTTGAGGTTGCCTTGAGTAGTTGTGACCGAGGCCACGTCCAATGTGTCTTTGAAAAATAATGTTTTATTGGGTGATCAAGCCAATAACACATTTTTAACCTATTATCTTGGATGTTGTGTCACAGCATCTTGGGTGTGCATAAGAGTAATTATACTGAATTGTGTCTATGACACTCATTTGAGTACCTATGGTTCTTTTGTATGCCGATGAGATAGCTAGATGTTGGCATCTCATGTATATTTCATATCGTGCCGATGGCAGTTTTGTTGGTTAACCTTCAATTTGTTTTACTCGCGAGTGATGTCGCTTCCCAATGAGAAGTGCTTTCCTTTTCCCGGTAGGTAAAAAGACGAATATGTGATTGCATGTTTGGCGTAGACTGAATATGACTATATGTGCCTTTTGCTAAATTTCCCTCCAAACGTAGTTTGGGGTGGTGCATCAGGTTTGTTGCCTTGTGGGATATATAGATCAGACCACTTTGTATTTTGAGGTGCATTTCTGTGAATGACTCTTTGAAGAGTGTTTTCTTATGGTGTGGCCAAGTCCCTGATGAGTGAGATGGCCAAATACCAAAGTTTGCCAGATTTCCCAGATATCCAGATTTGGCTAGTTGTTGATTGTCAAGGTTTACCATGTTGTAGAGACATTCGGACTGGCCGGCTGTTCAAGTTTTTTTTTTTTTTTTTTTTTTTTTTTTTTTTTTTTTTTTTTAACTTTCGGCATTGAAACAACTGTTGGCTAGGCACATTCTGACGGGTGTTGTGGTTGTAAGTGCTGACAATCAGCAATAGTATGTAAATATTAAACGTAGCACCTTTTTAGATTCATTGCATTCCATGTCCTGGGTAATGGTTGTCCATCTAAGTCAGACAGGGTGTAGGAGACAGTTCCATGTGCTTCAAGGACACTATATGGGCCTTCCCATGTGGGACCCAACTTGCCCAAGTTTTCGGTCCTTCTAGCTTCATTCTTCCGCCATACGAGATCTCCCACTTTGAAAAATGTGTGTCGGACTCTTTGGTTATAATACTTAGCCATCTGTCTATGGCTTTCTGCTTGTCGGATGAGAGATATTTCTCTTCGCTCCTCGATGATATTCAAGTTCTCCCTTAGGGCTTCTTCGTTTAGCTCCGGATTGAAATGAAGGGTCCGGTGAGTAGGGATTGTAAGTTCTGGTGGGATAACTGCCTCAGTGCCATAGACGAGGCTGAAAGGGGTTTCAGATGTAGTTCTGCCGGGGGAAGTTCTATGTGCCCAAAGAATGCCTGGGATTTCGTCTACCCATGCCTTTGCATATTTTCCCAATCTGGCCTTAATTCCCTTGACGATTGCTTTGTTCATGACTTCCACCTGACCATTAGCTTGTGGGTGTGCCACAGAGGTAAATCGTTGTTGGATATCCATATCCTGACACCAAGTCTTAAATGGATTATCTGCAAATTGTTTTCCATTATCACTGACTAGGACGTGTGGAACTCCAAAGCGACATACTAAATGTTCCCAAAGAAGCTTATCATTCGAGGCCCGGTGATAGTTGCCAAGGGCTTAGCTTCAATCCATTTTGTGAAATAGTCCACAGCCACTAAAAGGTATTTAACATTGCCTACTCCAGGGGGAATGGTCCGACAATGTCGATTCCCCATTTGTAAAATGGCCATGCGCTAGTCACTGGAATGAGGTCCTGCTTTGGCATTTTTGAGACTGACGCATGTTTTTGGCATGATTCACATTTTTCAATTTCTTCCTTTGCATCTCTGTGCATGGATGACCAGAAGTATCCAAGTCTCATGACCTTAGTGGTTACCGAACGAGGGCCTGCATGCATGCCACAACTTCCACCATGTACATCCTGAATTAGATCCTTTGCTTGTGTTGGGCCGACACATCTTAGATGTGGACCCAAAAAAGACTTCCTAAACAGGTAGTTGTCTATGAGGAGATACATTGGTGCCTTCATTCTGATTTTCCTTGCTAGTTTTTTGTCTTCCGGGAGTTGTCCATTCTGAAGGAAGTTTTTTATTGGAGTCATCCAACAGTCTTCCTCCGTTATTGCGGCCACTTCCTTTGTTGGCACTATGGATTTATCAGTTAGGACTTCCACCAACAATTCTTTCTTGAGGTAGGCGAAGGAGGATGCTGCAAGTTTGCTCAATGCATCTGCTATTTTGTTACGGTTTCTTGGCACTTGCTCTATGGTAAATTTTGAGAAGTCCGAAATGATTTTTCTGGTTTCTTCCAAGTATTGTTGATGGAAGTTTGATTTGCTTCATAGCTACCATTGATATGATTAGCTACCAACTGGGAGTCCACAAAAGCTTCTATATTTTGAACTCCCATCTTTCTAGCTATTCGTAGCCCTGATAAGAGAGCTTCATATTCGGCTTCATTGTTGGTTGCCGGGAAGTCAAACTTAAGGGCGTAGGTATACTCGTTTTTGTCTGGATCTGTGAGTATGAGGCCAGCTCCTGACCCTTCTAGGCTGGATGCGCCATCTGTGAAGAGGGTCCAAGGAGGGCTTTCTGTCACTAATGGATCCTTTGGTTCTTCCATTCCTTCGATTTCAGCCAGGAAATCTGCCAAAGATTTGTCCTTTCATCGAGTTTCGAGGTTGGAAAGAAATTTCATGTTCTCCCAGTTCAATTGCCCATTTTGCTAATCGTCCTGACACTTCTGGTTTTCCCAATATTTGTTTGATTGTTTTGTCTGTTAGCACTTGGATGGGATGTCCTTGAAAATATCTCCTCAAACGTCTAGACGCATGAACCAAAGAGAGTGCCAATTTTTCCAAACATGGATAATTAACCTCTGGGCCTTTCAGTGCCCTACTAATGAAATAGATCGGCATTTGTGAGTCGCCCCTGTGGGCTACTAAAACTGCGCTTACACATTCCTTGGAAGCAGCCAAGTATATAGTTAGTGTCTCCCCGGCTATTGGAGCCGTGAGTGTTGGGAGATTGGCCATGAATTTCTTCATTTCTTGAAATGCCACTTCTGCTTCTTCAGACCATGAGAAGTCTTTTTTCCGAATGCATCCCTTTAAGGTATTAAAGAAAGGGAGGGATCGATCTGCGGCTTTGGACAAGAAACGGCTAAGTGCTGCTAGCTTGCCATTTAGGCTTTGGACTTGCTTTTTGGTGGAAGGAGATGGCATGTCAATGACTGCCTGAACCTTCTTAGGATTGACTTTGATGCCATTAGGTGTAACAATATGTCCCAAGAATTTTCCTTCCTCCATGCCAAAACTACACTTGGATGGATTAAGCTTCATGTTAATATTTCGTAATGTTTGGAAAGTTTCCAGGATATCAGCCAACATGATGTCTTCCGTATTGCTTTTGATAACTATGTCATCTACATAGGCTTCTATGTTCCTTCCCACTTGATTTTTGAAAGTTTCATCTATTAGACGTTGATAGGTTGCTCCAGCGTTTTTCAAGCCAAATGGCATTTTTTGGAAACAAAATATGCCTTGGTCTGTGTGAAAAGCTGTTTTGTCTTCATCACCTTTTTTCATACAAATTTGGTGATAACCTTTATATGCATCTAAAAAGCATTTGAGTCTAAATCTATCTAAGGATTCCACTTTCCAATCGATTTCTGGTAAAGGATAGTTGTCCTTTGGACAAGCTTTGTTGATGTCTTTGAAATCAACCCATAATCTCCAAGAACCATCTCCCTTCTTTACCATAACTGGATTAGCAATCCAAGTTTGGTATTTTACCTCTCTGACAATCCCTGCTTCGACCATTTTGTTTACTTGGTCACATGCATATTTACTACGATCCGGGGCCATGCCTCGTTTTTTCTGTCGGATTGGCACAATATTGGGATTCGCGTTTAGGGAATGCTCTGATACTTCCCTTGGGACACCAGTCATGTCTGATGTCTGCCATGCAAAGACATCAAGGTTTGATTCTAGTAACGCTATGAGTTTAGTCTTTGTCTGTGCTGGGAGTTGCGAACCAATGGTCACTGGTTGTTCAGGGAAATTTTTATTAATAATAACTTTTTGTTCCGGACCATCAATGATTTCCATTGCTGGATCACTTTTGGGACCCTCTACCAGTTTTGGTTTCTCTACCTGTTTGCACTCTTTAGGCCATGACGTTCTAGCCCTGACTGTGGCTATGCCAGCTGGGGTAGGGAACTTTATCATGCCATGAATGGTTGATGGAATTGCTCCAAATTTTTGTAATGCAGGCCTGCCCAGTAGGACATTGTAGGCCTATGGTGCATCAATGATTGCAAAATTAATCATTTCTAACCTATAGTGTGGATATTCTCCTAACATTATGTTTATTGCTACCTCTCCGATTGGCCAATGCGTCTCACCTGAAAACCCCACTAGATGGAATTGTGTTGGACGCTTTGAATGTTGTACTTTTTCAGGGAGCTTCCTAAAACAGTGGGCATAAATAATGTCGATTGAGCTCCCTGTATCAACATATGCCTTATTCACTTCATAGTTGGCTAACCGGATTTGTATTAGTACAGGGTTGATGGAAGGAGTTTCAATTGGTGGAAAGCAAATAGGCTCCAACACCCAATCCTGAAGGACTGATGCCTTCCTTTTGGGAGATGTAGTTTCTTCCTGCGCCATGTATATGTAATTAGGTGGGGTGGTGGATGGGGTATTGGTGGTTGTCTTAGGCTTAAGTGAACCGATTTGTGATGAGGAATTGCCTTCCATAGAGAAGAAAAAATGGTGGTGAAACTAAGAAATGAAATGAAATGAAAAAAGATAGAAATGAAATGAGACACCGTTGCTAAAACGTGTCCCACAGATGGCGCCAATGTTAGAGCAAGGATTGACAGGCTCAGTAACTTGGGTGTTTGGGATTCAACCCCTTGACCTCCTGCTTAGCAGTGCGAACCTATCAAGCTCTTGGCGAGCCTAAGGTGGTCAAGTGGCTGGTTGGAGAAAGATGATCGGAATATGTTTACTGCGGGAAGTGTATAGGTATTCCGGTCAAGAGATACTGTGTGCAAGTATGAGAGTGGAGAAGATGGCCTCCAAAACCTGAAGTGTGGAGTATTTATACCCAACACTACCAGGTATCAACAACGTATGACCATGATGACCATTTATGACTCATCAATAGGATTCCAACGGGTATTAAAGATACAGATAACGTCCATATCATTATATAACCTTATTAATGCTTTGACGGTTATACTCAAGGATTAGGCTTGAGTGTCTGACTGGTAGGATGTCAGGAGTATGATACTATGAGATGAATCAAAAAGGCATTAGTGTTGGTTTGGAGGAATACGGTACTTATTAGATACAAGGTATAAGTATTGGCTCTGGAGTGCCGGGCCAAAAGCATGAGTGACAGCCTAGGCGTAAGTGCTACCAAGGTGCCGGACATCGGACCACGAGTGCCGGACGCCGGGATACGAGTGCCGGACACCGGGCCACGGGTGTCGGACGTCGGACCACGGGCGCCGGACGCTGGGGCCAAGCTACCGGACACGGGGCCAAATTCCCGGACACGGAGTCGGATTCCCGGACGTGGGGCTAAGTGCCGGGTGTCGGGGCCTAAATGCCGGACACGGGGCCAAGGCTAGGGTGCCGGGGCCAAGGCTCGGGTGCCGGGGCTAAACTCCCGGACACGGGGCCGGATTCCCGGACACGGGGCCAAGGCTCGGGTGTCGGGGCCAAATTCCCGGACACGGGGCCGGATTCCCGGACACGGGGCCGGGTGCCGGGGCCATTTTACCTGGTCGCGGGGCCTGGTGCCGGGGCCATTTTACCCGGACACGGGCCCTGGTGCCGGGGCCATTTTACCCGGACACGGGCCCGGGTGCCGGGGCCAAATCTCCCGGACACGGGGCCTGATTCTCGGTGTCGGCGCCAAATCTCCCGGACACGGGAGCCTTGTGTCCGGACGCCGGGACGAAATGTCCGGATGCTGGGGCCAAGTGTCCGGACGCCGGAGTCTTGTGTCCGGACGCCGGAGCCTAAGGGCCGGAGCTAGGAGATAGCAGGCAAGCTTTTGTAAGTCAGGTTATGTGTTTAGGGGGTTAATGGGCTATGTGTATGAGTCATTCCCTACTAACACTATCATTATTCCTAATCGTGCGTTCTAATTTGATTTCTTTTGTCTGTTGTAGAATCATGCCTCCTAGACGCACTAACGCTAGCCGCATTTCCGAGCAAGTTGCTGCTCAGTTGAACGCAGCTATGCCCAATATGATCGCTCAGATCAGTGCAACAACAGCAACAACAACAGCAACAGCAACAGCAACAGCAGCAGGATCAGACAATAACCAGAATCAGAACAACAACAACAACAACCAAAATCAGAACCAACACCAGCACCAAAACCCTCCCGCCTGTAATTACAAAGGCTTTATGGCATGCAAACCTAAAGAGTTCCACGGCACCACAGGAGCTGTAGGACTTGTGTCCTGGTTCGAGAGCATCGAATCAGTCTTGCACATCAGCAGGTGTGCCGAGGCCGACAAGGTGGAGTACGCTTCTTGCGTACTACATGGGAAGGCTTTAACCTGGTGGAATAGTGTGGTTCGAACCAGAGGGCGTGACACAGCCTATGCTCTCTCCTGGGAACAATTCAAAAACCTCATGATTGAGGAGTACTGTCCTAAGCTGGAAATTAAAAAGCTTGAGGCGGAGCTGTGGGATCACACGATGATCGGAAATGACATCGAAGGGTACACCACCCGATTTCATGAGCTGGCCCGGCTGGTCCCGAGACTAGTGACTCTCGAAGAAAACCGCATTGACCGTTATATCTCTGGTCTCGTCCCTGAGATCCGGAGAATGGTCATCTCAGCTGATCCTCAAACCCTTCAGAGCGCAATCATTCTGGCGCACCGACTCAACAGTAACCTCCTCTCCGCTTCAGCATCCTCCAAGAAGGAGGGAGGAGAGAAAAGAAAAGCCGAACAAACCTCCCGGAAAAGTGACAGGAACAAGAGAAAGAAAACCACCAGCAAATTCGCGGTGACTGTTGCACCACCACCACCGCCGGCTGGAAACCGAAGCTATTCGGGGACGAACCCCAAGTGCAACAAGTACAACTACCATCCCCACGGGAACTTCCGGGTATGTTTAAAGTGCCAGAAGGTGGGGCACTTCGCCAAGTATTGTCCAGAGAAAGCAGTGGTCCAAGGTCAGAAGCCGGTGTGCTTCGAGTGTGGAGGCGACCAACACTTCCGTAACTCCTGCCCCAAGCTTCAGAACGCCCAACCAAACCAAGGCAGGCGGGGTCGCGGAAGTGTCTTCGCACTTACAGTTGAAGAGGCCCGACAGGACCCGAACGCGGTGAACGGTACGTTTTCTGTGAACAACCACTATGCATCTGTATTGTTCGATTCAGGAGCAGAAAGAAGCTTCGTATCCTTAGAATTTAGACCCTTCATTAATATAGAATCTAAAGTTCTTAAGGATAGCTTCACCATAGAGTATGCTAACGGTCAGGAATTTGAGGCTAAGGATATAATCTTAGGATGTTCATTATGCCTAGCTGATAAAACGTTCCCCATCGATTTAATCCCGATAGAGCTAAAGAGCTTTGACATTATAGTCGGAATGGACTGGTTATCTCGGTTCCGGGCCGAGATCGTCTGTTTCGACAAACTTATTCGTATCCCTCTATCAGACGGCGAAACCCTTGTTGTACAAGGTGATAAACCTGGGCAATAACTCCGCATCGTCTCCGGCGTTAAAATGCACAAGTACCTCAAAAAGGACTGCGATGCATTCCTAGAGCATGTCATCGAGCGTAAGCCTAAGGAGAACCGAGTGCAAGATATCCCCGTAGTCAAGGATCATCCCGAGGTCTTTCCTGAGGATCTACCCGGGCTACCGCCACACCGACAAGAGGAATTCCGAATAGACCTAGTTCCTGGCGCAGCACCGGTTGCCAAGACGCCATACCGTCTAGCACCCCCGGAAATGCAAGAGCTCTCTAAGCAGCTACAGGAACTCTTGGATCACGGTCTTATTCGTCTGAGCTCGTCCCCCTGTGGAGCCCCAATCCTCTTTGTTAAAAAGAAAGACGGATCCTTCCGAATGTGCATCGACTACCGAGAACTGAACAAGCTGACCGTCAAGAACCGATACCCACTTCCGAGGATCGATGATCTGTTCGATCAGTTGCAGGATGCAACTTACTTCTCTAAGATCGACCTCCGCTCGGGTTATCATCAGGTTCGAGTCAGTGAGAACGACATTCCAAAAACCGCCTTCCGAACCCGATACGGACATTACGAATTTCTCGTCATGCCATTTGGTCTGACCAACGCACCAGCGGTGTTCATGGATTTGATGAACAGGGTGTGTCGACCGAATTTGGATAAATTCGTGATTGTATTCATAGATGACATCCTCATCTACTCAAGGAACAAGGAGGACCATGCGAAACATTTGAAACTCGTCCTCGAACTCCTTAAGGATCAGAAACTGTATGCCAAATTCTCGAAGTGCGAATTTTGGCTCCGAGAGGTACACTTCCTTGGCCATGTGATCAACCAAGAGGGAATTCATGTCGATCCAGCAAAGATCGAAGCGATTGAGAAATGGCAAGCTCCAACGAGTCCTACGGAAATCCGACAATTCTTAGGATTGGCGGGCTATTACCGGAGATTCATTAAAAATTTCTTAAAAATCGCTAAGCCGCTGACCGAACTTACTCAGAAGGATAAGGACTTCACTTGGGGAGAACAACAGGATGAATCCTTCCAGAAACTCAAGCATGAACTGTGCCACGCACCGATCCTTTCCCTACCGGAGGGTACAGATAATTTCGTAGTGTTTTGCGATGCGTCCCACCAAGGACTTGGGTGTGTCCTTATGCAGAAGGAAAAGGTCATCGCATACGCTTCGAGACAATTGAAGGTTCACGAACAGAATTATACAACACACGACTTAGAGCTGGGATCTGTCGTGTTCGCGTTAAAGATTTGGAGACATTATTTGTACGACACTAAGTGCACGGTGTTCACGGATCACAAAAGTCTTCAACATATCCTCGAGCAGAAAATGCTCAATATGAGACAACGGAGATGGATCGAACTCTTAAGCGACTACGATTGCGAGATCAAATACCACCCGGGTAAAGCAAACGTAGTAGCTGACGCCCTGAGTCGTAAGGAAAGGGCAAAACCATCTCGAGTTAGAGCATTGGGGATTCAGGTTCAGACTAGCCTCCAAACTAAAATGAACGGAAACATTCAACTAACGAAAACGCTTAACAATGGAACGAACGAAAAACGAACGATGCTGAAACAGGCCCCAAATGCGCCGCATGATGCTCCAATGCGCCGCATTCGGGGCTAGTTCAGCAATGTTTTGTGATCTTTAAAATTTAACCAAACGGACCAAAACTTAAACCAACGATTTGTTTCAGGTTTTTAGAGCCCAAGGCCTTTTTAAAAGTCCAGTAAACATCTTTTAACATCATTATATCATCACCAAACACACACATACAAACACACACAAACAAACACATTACTAGCTCACTCTCTCTCCCTTTGCAATTCCCTCAAGAACACACACACACCACCACCTTTACAGTGATTTTTACTTCTAAAATACAGAAATATAGCCACATAAAACACCTAAAAATCGTCATGAATCAAGGAGGAAGAAAGGGGTTTGCATTTCTTGGGTTAAAAACCGAGTTCTAAGTTATTTTGGGTCAAAATCACCAAGGAATCACTTCAACCATCTTCAAATCAATTTCTACTCGGTATAAACCCTTTTAATCCTCTGTCTTTTTAATTTATGCTTGTTGCATGTGCAATCCAACAAATAAAAATGAATTTCTACAAAGATTTGTGGCTAACTATGAACAAAAATCGGATTTTTATGAAATGGATGATTAGATCCATGAACTTGTGGTTAAAAACTATAAATTAACTGTAAAACATCAAGAACTTATATGTATCTTTGAATGCATGTCGAAATCCACCACCTAAATAACGTTTTCGAGCAACAAAACAGATTTCCCAGAAATCTGAGGTCCAAATGCGGCGCATAAGGACCCTTATGCGGCGCATTCTAGACCCAGATTCTGGGAAATGGGTTGTTTTCGCCACTAAACGCAACCTTGAGCTTATTACACCAAACCGAGTCTTATAATCTGTAAAGAACTAAACTTACATGTAAAGGGACTATTTGAACAAGTTTTCATCATTTTATGTTTGGTATAAATGTATGAATTTTGGTTATAAAAATTGTTAAGCGGGAAAGTGTTTTGAATTGGACTTAACGATTTTGGCGCGGAAGCGCTGCCCGATTTTCGGTAGACCAAAAACCAACACTTATAATAAAAATATTTCGTTATCTAACGAGGTTATAAACATTGGTACTTATTAAATCTTGGTATTTCTATAGGAGTTCCGTGATTTCCGACCCATTTCGACCCGTTCCGACCGCTCTCTCTCTCTAGTGCTATCCTTCGCAAACCGTGAGTTACAACCCCACTTTATTTACTGTTTTCAAATAATTTTTGGGGGAAACATGAGATCTAAATGAACTTTGGAACTGTTATGAACTTTTGGTACTATTATGAACTCTTATTGAACGTTTTTGTGAAACTTATGCCTAAATAGTTTTATTTGCCCGTTTGGCATACAATAAACTAATGGTTTGCCACCCTTATTCGGCTTAATGGTTTGCCACCTTTAATCGGCTTATTGGTTCAAAACTATTATAAATTTAGTATTTTGCCACACTCAAATTTATTTTATGCCACACTCGGCACTCGTATGAACTTTGATTGATCGTATAACTAACGTGACTCTTGAGGGATATAACTAACCATAAGTGACTACTATCAGTTATAAAAGGAACATTAGTGCCCAACTTTGTAACACACTATTAGCTTTGTTAAGCCGCTTAGGCGGCAGCTTAAGTACATATTACTCGATCAGGAATGACTCCCCGTAGGTAGTGCGGGGTAAGGGGCCTCACGGTTGGTAAATCGGTTTAGTGTGAACACTTAAGTTATATTATGCCAAGTAGTCGTCATACATAATTTCAATAAACAGTTTACTTATCTTGCGCGTATATAGTTATACGATTTCCGCAACTATCTTTTAAGCAACTTTCTCGGATCGAACTGTCTTTTGAGTAACTTTTTGGATCGCCACTATTTTTTAAGTATAGTTCTACTTTTAGAAACTTCTAAGTATAGATATACTTAACTTAAAACCTTTTTAGCCGAGGACTAGAAAACTGTAAACTCACTCACTACTTTATTGTAGTTGAAACTTTATCTCTTGTTTCAGGAAACCAAATGTAAGACACGAAGTGCATACTGTGGATGGGTCAGGCATGTCATGTGGATCCAAGAATCGGGAGAAGACCTATATTTCTTATGTTTTGGGAATTTTGTTAAACAATTTACTATGTAATCATGTTATGTACTCGTTAAATGCTTGGTTATTTTCAAACTGTAAACTCTTGTTTTATTCGTAATGACTTGAAACCGCATGTTTTAATTATAACTCGTGTGATGATATCTTTGCTCTTCGCACCTCGTGTTTCCGCTTTAGCGGGGTGTGACACTACCCACCAAAATGTTGTTTACATTGTAAAACCAAGATTTCAACCGGTACGCGGTAAAATTAAGGTTTAGGTGTGTAACATTTATGTTTCACTATCCCGGAGGTTACAATAGCATTAAATATGTCTTAAGAACGCTATTATAATCCATTTCATCCATCAAAAACTCAATCACACCCCAAATACCATTTTAAAATCAAAACCCTAATTCTGAAAATCCATAGGTACTTTAAAAACCCTAATATTACAAAACCCTATCCTACATTACCATTTATAGTCCATACTCCCACATTACCCTAATAAACTTCATATTAAACAAAATGAACTATCTAAACCAATTTTTACTCACCAAAATATTTTTTTCATTGTAAAACCAAGATTTCAACCTGTACGCGTTAAAATCACGGTTTAGGTGTGTAATATTTATGTTTCACAATCGCGTAGGTCACGATAGCATTAAGAATGTCTTAAGAACGCTATTATAAGCCATTTCATCTATCAAAAACTGAATCAAACCACAAATACCATTTTTAAATCAAAACCCTAATTTTGAAAATCAATAGGTACTTTAAAAACCCTAATATTACAAAACCCTATCATACATTACCATTTATAGTCCATACTCCCACACTACCCTAATAAACTTCATATTAAACAAAATAAACTATCTAAACCAATTTTTACACACCAAAATGTGGTTTACATTGTAAAACCGAGATTTCAACCGGTACGTGGTAAAATTAAAGTTTAGGTGTGTAATATTTATGTTTCACAATCTTGTAGGTCACGATAGCATTAAGAATGAGTTAAGAACGCTATTATAAGCCATTTCATCCATCAAAAACTCAATCAAACCCCAAATACCATTTTAAAATCAAAACCCTAATTTTGAAAATCGATACGTACTTTAAAACCCCTAATATTACAAAACCCTATCTTACATTACTATTTATAGTCCATACTCCCACACTACCCTATTAAACTTCATATTAAACAAAATAAACTATCTAAACCAATTTCTACACACCAAAATGTTTTTTTCATTGTAAAACCGAGATTTCAACCGGTACGCGTTAAAATCACCGTTTAGGTGTGTAATATTTATGTTTCACAATCCCGTAGGTCACAATAGCATTTATAATGTCTTAATAACGCTATTATAAGCCATTTCATCTATCAAAAACTCAATCAAACCCCAAATACCATTTTAAAATCAAAACTGTCACACCCCGCTTGGAAGCGGAAACGCGAGATGTTCCAGTTATAATATCAAAGTCAAGATTACAACAATATAACCGATAAACAAAACATCAAATTCAATAGATCATGCCAAATGTTACAAAATGTATCATAAAGTCAAAAGCGATAAGACGCCAAGTACAAATACAATTCCTGAAGAAATAAACAAACGGATCGTCATGGAAATTACAATGAACAATTCAAATTCAAATTTCCCAAAAGCAAGCGATCCGAAAAACAAACTATGGCATGATCAACGGAAATCCTCAATTTCCTGCAAAGCGTTAAAACGACATCAACAACATGTTGGTGAATTATTCGCAATTTTAAGTAAACGTTGACCCAACGACGAGTTTATAAGGTGGACCTATTCGCTTAGGTAAAAAGGTAATCAGTAGCGTCTAACGATTAAGCAGACAGAAAATACAACAATGTCTAGAAATTTAGTAGGCAAGATATAAGATAACGTCTAGCAATTTATTAGCAAACAAGATAACGTCTAGTATTAAGCAGACTAGATGACGTCTAACAATTAGGAGACGAGATGACGTCTAACAATTAGGAGACGAGATGACGTCTAACATATAAAGAGACAAGATGACGTCTAACATTTAAGCAAACAAGATGACGTCTAACATTTAAGCAGACAAGATGACGTCTAAGCATTAAGCAGACAAGATGACGTTTAACATTTACGCAGACAAGAAATACATTACGCCTACTATTTAAACAAACAAATTTTAAAGTACGCTTCACAGCCCAAAAATATTTAAGACGAGGGCTACGAATAACTCACAATACAAGCTTCAGCAAATCCCAGATAAACAATCACGGAGCTACAACTCCACCGTCTAAGTGCCCTAAACATCAATAATATAGTCTCAGTATCTCTACAAGTATAGTTCGGTTTAGCCTTGTCAGTTAAGATTAAGTTTATTAAAATATTCCAACATTTAATGATTTAAATCATGACGACGTATTTGGGAGACGATGTTCCGCGTCAAAAAGGGCGAGTGGCAAGATATCGGTCCTTCACGTCCATAATGTCGTTGGAAACGAATGATTACTTCGAGTTGAAAGGAATATTGAATGCTAAGGTTAAGTTGTTGACTTTAGAAAAGTCAAATGTGAAAGATGTTGACTTAGAAAAGTCAAACGTCAACATTGTTGACTCATAAAAGTCAATTGTCAAGGGTGTTGACTTACGAAAGTCAAATGTCAAAGATGTTGATTTTGCAAAGTTAAAAACATAGGTAATTGAAGTTGACGTATAAATCTCACCTTGACGCTTTGAAGGTTTAAAAGACTTTACTTATCAAAATATAGTGTAAAATGTCTTTATATAAATGTTTTTAATAAAATTTCAATCCAAGAATAATAGTTGACGGCTTTAGATTACGATCGTTATTTGTAACAAGTGTTTATTTATCCAAATGTAGGTAATACGTTGGTTTAAATAAGTGTTAAGGCATTTTAGATTGCGTTAGCGTCTTTGAGTCCAAAGATGATATTTTGTCAAAATATGTTACTTTTATATATTTTATTATGCTTATACAAATGTTTATAGCTTAAAATAAGTTTATCATAAAATCAGTGGCTTAAAAACAACAATTCACGGGAACAAAACGTCAAGACGGTTTAAACAACAAAAGCAACAACGTGCTGATTTTTGACGAAAAATAGCCCGGTGCGCCGCACCAGGCATGGGGTGCTGCGCACCTAGTGCATTTCCCAAATTCTTGAATTTTAACGATTTGTCGAAATCCGGATGTTTAAAGACTTTTTGGTTAAAACGCTTACTGTTAACAACTTACGTTATGTTCCAAATATATTTACCTAGTGTTACATATATATAAATATACCATTTTACATAATAATACATACAATATGTTAATTTCGGTAATAATCACATCTTTATGTATTTTAGTCCAAATCTTTGTCCATAACCAAAATATTCACAAGTGTTGGTCTAATATATTATTCCTAACCATTTTCAAGGCTATAACCGAAATACATAAAGGAAATAATGACGAAATATATACTAAAAGATGAATATGGGAGAAAAACGTCGATTTTACCGAAATACAACCGCAAGATCTTAAGCTTGAGAATATAACCCGAAAGGAACTTTTGGTGGTGAGATGATGGGAAAATCACAGCTCCAAAACACAAAATAAAACCACCATTAGTCTAGATCTTAACATGCAAGATGATCAATAACGTTTTCGGAGAGATTTTTCGATAAAAAGTCACTTACCAAGATCAAAGAGATTTCTCTTCAAGAAAAGCTAGATGGATCTTCCCAAATGACATGTAAAATGGAAGACAATAGCTTGGAATGCAAAAGAATAATAGTTGGTGTTAGAATCTCTAACAAAAGAAAAGAAAGATGAAGAAAAATGAAGTAATGGTTAAAGAAACCTTACCAAAAACCAAAGGAACCAAAAGGAAGTTGTTAGAGATGACTTAGTATCTTGAAACCCTCTTCAAATGTGGTGTTTTATAGCTTCAAACTTCTGGAAATGAGAAGTATTTTGAGAGAAAATGGTGAAGAATTGCATGGGTGAAAGAGAGGAAATGAGAGAGAAATGGGTTTGTAGGTGTAAAAGTGATGATCAAAATGAGTTTGTGAGAAGGTTTAAGACCTCTAGTGAGGCTTCTCTGTCCCATTTCAGTCTGCTACACGTTTGGGAGAAAGGGCCCAATCACAATCCATGCAAAAATGACTCACACAAAACAACAAAAATTTGCCCAGCAAGGTAGGTGCTGCGCACCTACTTGGTAGGTGCTAAGCACCGACCAAAAATTCAGACTTCTTGCTTTTTCGTTTACGCGATCGTTAAGGAGTTTCGTTTGTCGAAAGTTCCCGATTCTTTTTGCGTTGAACTTAGGAAAGTTCATACTTTGATTTACTTTATATTAGGTTCATTTAATTTTATATTTTCACTTTCGATTTCGAGATTCGCACGATTTCGGAAAAGGAGTAAACAAGAGCAAAAGTACGATATCTCGAGGATAAAGAATACGATAACCGACATATTTGGCATAAACCTTCTAACTTATAATTATGAGGATACTAACTAATTGGCACTTAGATAAAATAAAATTATTACGTCTCGGGGACGAATTTGCAAATACAGAAAACCCGGTACTCAATAACAGTAAATCGTGAACCAAACAAAGCGAAATTCAAGGGTCGAAATCAGTTGCGAATAAAATATAAATAATAACGGTAACATAAGTATTTCAAATTGACGGGACGTCACAAAAACCCTAATTTTGAAAATCAATAGGTACTTTAAAAACCCTAATATTACAAAACCCTATCCTACATTAACATGTATAGTCCATACTCCCACACTACCCTAATAAACTTCATATTAAACAAAATAAACTATCTAAACCAATTATTACACACCAAAATGTTGTTTACATTGTAAAACCGAGATTTCAACCGGTTCGTGATAAAGTTAAGGTTTAGGTGTGTAATATTTATGTTTCAGAATCCCGTAGGTCACGATAGCATTAGGAATGACTTAAGAACGCTATTATAAGCCATTTCATCCATCAAAAACTCAATCAAACCCCAAATACCATTTTAAAATCAAAACCCTAATTTTGAAAATCGATAAGTACTTTAAAACCCTAATATTACAAAACCCTATCCTACATTACCATTTATAGTCCATACTCCCACACTACCCTATTAAAATTCATATTAAACAAAATGAACTATCTAAACCAATTTCTACACACCAAAATGTTTTTTTCATTGTAAAACCGAGATTTCAACCGGTACTGGTTAAAATCACCGTTTAGGTGTGTAATATTTATGTTTCACAATCCCGTAGGTCACAATAGCATTTATAATGTCTTAATAACGCTATTATAAGCCATTTCATCCATCAAAAACTCAATCAAACCCCAAATACCATTTTAAAATCATAACCCTAATTTTGAAAATCGATACGTACTTTAAAACCCCTAATATTACAAAACCCTATCTTACATTACTATTTATAGTCCATACTCCCACACTACCCTATTAAACTTCATATTAAACAAAATAAACTATCTAAACCAATTTCTACACACCAAAATGTTTTTTTCATTGTAAAACCGAGATTTCAACTAGTAAGCGTTAAAATCACGTTTTAGGTGTGTAATATTTATGTTTCACAATCACGGAGGTCACAATAGCATTAAGAATGTCTTAAGAACGCTATTATAAGCCATTTCATCCATCAAAAACTTAATCAAACCCCAAACACCATTTTAAAATCAAAACCAAAATTCTGAAAATCAATAGGTACTTTCAAAAACCCTAATATTACAAAACCCTATCCTAATTTACCATTTATAGTCAATACTCCCACACTACCCTAATAAACTTCATATTAAACAAAATAAACTATCTAAACCAATTTCTACACACCAAAATATTGTTTTCATTGTAAAACCGAGATTTCAACCGGTACGCGATAAAATTACGGTATAGGTGTGTAATATTTATGTTTCACAATCCCGGAGGTCACAATAACATTAAAAATGTCTTAAGAACGCTATTATAAGCCATTTAATCGAACAAAAACCTAATCAAACCCCAAATACCATTTTAAAATCAAAACCCAATGTGACAACCGTCTTATTTCAGGTGAAATCAACATTCTCTATCTTTGTCCTAACTATGATTGATCTTATTGTTACTTGCTTAGTAACCTTGTGTGTGTCGGAATCGAAATCGGAATCACATAAATGAATCCTAATACCAAGTAAACACCTAGTGAACTTGCCTAAGTTCCTATCTAAAATAACCGGAAACTTTCAACTAACGAAAACGCTTAACAAAGGAACGAACGAAAAACGAACAAAGCTGAAACAGGCCCCAAATGCGCCGCATGATGCTCCAATGCGCCGCATTCGGGGCTAGTTCAGCAATGTTTTGTGATCTTTAAAATTTAACCAAACGGACCAAAACTTAAACCAACGATTTGTTCCAGGTTCTTAGAGCCCAAGGCCCTCTTTAAAGGTCCAGTAACATCAATATAACTCACACAAACACACACCATTACAAACACACACAATCACACTCATTTTCTAAGTTCACTCTCTCTCTCTACTAGCTCTCTCAAGAACACATACTCACACCAACAATTTCCAGTGATTTGTACTTCAAAAATACAGAAAAATAGCCACATAAAACACCTAAAAATCATCATCAATCAAGGAGGAAGAAAGGGGTTTGCATTTCTTGGGTTAAAAATCGAGTTCTAAGCTAATTTGGGTCAAAATCACCAAGGAATCACTTCAACCATCTTCAAATCAATTTCTACTCGGTATAAACCTTTTTTAATCCTCTGTATTTTTAATATATCCTTGTTGCATGTCCAATCCAACAACTAAAAATGAGTTTTTATAAAGATTTGAGGCTATTTATGAACAAAAACGGGTTTATATAAAATGGATGATTAGATCCATGAAATTGTGGTTAAAAACACTAAAGAAACTATAAAACATCAAGGATTTATATGAATCTATGAATGCATGTCGAAATCCACCACCAAAATAGCATTTTTAGCATAAAAACGATTTTTGGCCACAGAACTGCAACAGATTGCGGCGCATTCCTAGATCAGCAGCAGAAAAATTTTCAATTTTCGGTATAAGACGTGATCTTGAGCTTATTTCTTCAAACCGAGTCTTATAACCTGTAATGAGCTTAAATTGGGTACAAAAGGGACTATTTGAACATGTTTATATAACATTGTGTTTGGTGTTAATATATAAACTTTGGTTATGAATATCGTTAAGCGGGGAAAGTGTCTAAAAATTGGATTTAAAGATTTTGGGGCGGAAACGCTGCCCGATTTTCGTTAGACTTAAAACCAACACTTATAATAAAAGCATTTCGTTAACTAACAGAGTTATAAACATTGGTACTTATTAAATCTTGGTATTACTACAGGAGTTCCGTGATTCCGACCCATTTCGACCCGTTCCGACCGCTCTCTCTCTATTGTGCTATTCTTCGCAAACCGTGAGTTACATCCCCTCTCATTTATTGTATTTTGCATAACTTTTTGGGGGAAACATGAGATTTTTGAACATTTTGAAACTCTTATGAACTTTTGCAACTCTTATGAACGTTTCGAAACTGTTATGAACTCTTGGAACACTTTTGGAAACGTTGTGTGAAACTTATATGCGTAAACAGTTTTGATTGCCCCGATTGGCATACAATAAACTTAGTGGCTTGCCCCCTTTATTCGGCTTACTGGCTTGCCCCCTTTATTCGGCTTACTGGCTTGCCCCCGTTAATTGGCTATACTAAACTATGATTTCTTGTATACGAGACCACCCTTGATGAGAATATAACGCGATTCGTAAGTGCCTCTTGTCTAACGGCGCTCGGCTTCTTACATACTATTAGCTTGTTTAAGCCGCTTAGTATGGGTATCGATACTTAGGAAACAGTCATTCCTTACTTAGGTGTTCACCTAAGTACACATCACTCAGATCCTTACTTAGGTGTTGACCTAAGTACGCATCACTCAGATCCTTACTTAGGTGTTGACCTAAGTGCATAACACTCAGATCCTTACTTAGGTGTTGGCCTAAGTACATGTTACTCAGATCCTTACTTAGGCGTTAGCCTAGGTACACATTAGACTTAGCCTAAATCGTTTCTACTTGGGTGTTAGCTCAAGTGCTCATCAATCGATTGATCTTGGATGTTAGTTCAAGTGTTTATTCATCGATTGATCTTGGATGTTAGTCCAAGTGTTTATTAATCGACTAATCTTGGGTGTTAGCTCAAGAGCTTGTTAATCGATTGATCTTGGATGTCGGTCCAAGTGCTTATTAACCGATTGATCTTGGATGTTAGTCCAAGTGTTTCTTACTCGATAAATCTTGGGTGTTATCTCAAGTACGTATTTTTCTAGATTGGTATTGAGTGTTACCTCAAGTACCCGCTACTCGACGGTTCATCTTCTCGCGAACGCTTACGGTCATATCATATCAAGGGATCGACGCTCTTACTACTATAATCATATTTTCAACACTTGTTCTGTTGAGGAAACTCTTAAAACATATTTTACAAAATATTGTTATATTTTGCCAAAACCGCTTTTAGTCAAGGACTAGTAAAACGGAAACTCACTCACTACTTTTGTAGTTGACATTTGCTCTCATGTTTCAGGAAACGCAATGTAAGGACGTTAACTGCATACCTCTTGTGATGGATCAGGAAGGTCACGTGATTAAGAATCGGGAAGACTTTATTCAGTTACTTTGGAATGTCTTTTGAAGTTTTACATATGTTATCGTGGTTGTACTGTATTGTTAAATACTTGGTTATCTTTGAACTTTGTAAACGTTTTATGACTTCAATGACTTAAAAACCGTTTGTATTTATTATATCTCGTGTAATGATATCTTTGCTCTTCACATCTCGTGTTTCCGCTTTAGCGGGGTGTGACAGACTTGGTATCAGAGCACATGTTATAGTGAATACGGGTTTTCAAAATCTTCAAAATTTTCAAAACCAAACTATAACCAAGGCTTTTTGGAAAAATCATTTCACGAGTTTTAAACTTTAGTGGATTAATTCCGCAAATGCATGGTTCATTATTAACTACGCGTAATTTGGCCAACTACGCCTAGTTTGGAATAAATTATGCAAGAACGGAACGTAATTGCTATTGTTAAACGATTTTTGAGTCAACAATTCTCGATTCCCCGATTCCCGAATTATCACGTGACTGACCCGAACATGCACTGTCCTGTTTACATTTTCCTTTAACTATAATTACTAGTTCCATCTTATCGCAACTCTCGTTAAGTCTGAATCGTCGCAATCATCCGTGCACTCGTACTCTCGAACCATATCCTCGACTGAGATTCCTGACGACGTCACCGCGTCGAGAGCTCACCACCTCGATCCTACCGACTCTTCGGAGGAGAACTCTAGAGCCATTGCCAACAGCCACTATACACCCAATCCGAGGACTGCTCTAACTACCGTTTCGCCGGTTCCCGTCGCGTCTTTACAACCACGCGAACCGCGCATCCGTGACTGCTCGTAAGCAGGTCATGCTACCCGATCAGCTACCTTATCACCTGATGGGACAAGAGACTCCCAACCCGGTCAGAGCTACACCTCCCCATGTTCCACTACACCCCGAAGATCCGTATGACGGAATCGCCTACGCCACCCATGGATCACTACATGTGGGAGCAAGACCATCTCGACCACTGCTCACGACGACCCCAATTCGGAGGTTTACCCCGACCAAGTCCCCTACACTCCGCTGAGACCTTCAGGGACTTACTAAGGAGAATGAGCAACATGCTCGTCTTCTGTTCCAGGTCTCCGACACCGCTCGCCATCTATCCGAGCATTCCCTTCGAATCGTCTCTTCGACTCAGTCGACACCAAGGACTAATCGACACCTAGTGAGCGTGTGTCTAGCGATGAGTACCCTGATTCCGTTATTTTATCGAAGATGTCCCTTAACATGCTTCAGTAGCTTATTTCACGCCATGTATTGTACCCTAGTTAAGTTATAATTTCTCTGTATCTGTAGCAACTTAAAACTCACGTTAGTATTCATGTTTCAAACTCTCTCTTGTTATCTCGATGAAACAGGTAACCGATTTTACAAAATGGAACATCTATCACTAATATCCTTACTTTCGGTTGTGCTTGAATTGTATTATCATTCCGTAACCATTATCGTGCGCGTGCTATTTATCCTTCCTTAATTCTTCTTATGTTATCACGGTCACTAGTCATTCTTTAAATTCTTATCACCTATTCCTATTCGTGCGTTCTAAACTGGTTTTCTTTTTTCTATTGTAGAAACATGGCTCCTACGCGAAGCAATGCTAGCCTCATAGCCGAGCAGGTCGCTGCTCATTTTAACGCTGCCATGCCCAACATGATCGCCCAGATCACTGCTGGGATAAACAACAACCAAAACCAGCAACAACGGGGAGATAACCGGAACCAAAACCGAAACCTCCCCGTTTGCACATATAAGGGCTTTATGGCTTGTAAGCCAAAGGAGTTTCATTGCACCACTGGTGCTGTAGGGCTACTCTCCTGGTTCGAAAGCATCGAATCGGTCCTACACATTAGCCGCTGTGCTGAAACTGATAAGGTGGAGTATGCCTCCTGCGTACTCCACGGACGGGCCCTATCGTGGTGGAACCTCGTGATCCAAACCCGAGGACGTGAAGCTGCCTATGCCCTCACTTGGGACGAATTCAAGAATCTCCTCAAGAGGGAATACTGCTCTAAGGGTGAGATGAAGAAGCTCGAGGCAGAGCTTTGGAATCACACGATGGTCGGCAACGACATCGACGGATACACTACCCGTTTCCATGAGCTGGCCAGACTGGTACCAAGGTTGGTAACCCCAGAAGAAAACTGGATCGACCGATACATCTCCGGCCTTGTTCTTGAAATCAGAGGGATGGTGATCTCTGCTGAGCCGCTGACGATACAGAGCGCAGTTGTCCTCGCTCATCGTCTAACCAGCAACCTCCTTACCGCTCCAACACCTGTCGAGCGAGAGGAAAATGATAAACGAAAAGCTGATCAACAACCAAATACAGACGACGACATCAAGAAACCCAAAACCGCACACAACCTTGCAATAGTTGCCACCCCCACAACCGGACCCCGAATGTACACCGGGCCGCACCCCAAGTGTGGCAAATGCAACTTCCATCATGTTGGAAACTGCCCAGTGTGCAGAATATGTAACGAAGCGGGACACTACCCCTGGTGCTGCCAAGAGGAAACTGGTGGTAAAAGGAAGAAGTCAGTTTGTTACAAATGCGGAAGCGACAAACACCTACGAAAGTCTTGCCCCAAATTGCGAAATGCTAAACCAAATCAGGTCGGGCAAGGCCGAGGACGCGCTCCGTAATCATTAGCGAAGAGACAAGGCACGACCCAAACGCAACGACAGGTAATTTCCTGTGAACTATATTTCGCAATCTATGTTATTCGATTCATAAGCAGAGAGGAGCCTCGTGTCCATAGAATTTAGACCCTTATCAATCTAGGATCTAAAGTTCTTAAGGATAACTTTACTATCAAATCTGCTAATGGTCAAGAATCCAAAGCTAAGGATATAATCCTAGGATGTCCAATGTGCGTTACCGATAAGACTTTCCCCACCGACTTGATCCCGATAGAGCTGGAAAGCTTGAACTTTATCGTCGGAATGGGCTGGTTATCTCGTTTCCGAGCCGAGATCGTCCGTTTCGACAAACTCATTAGTATCCCCCTCTCAGACTGTGAAACTCTAGTTGTTCAAGGAAACAAACCTGGACGACAACTCCGTATCGTGTCCTCCATGAAAATGCGCAAGTACCTCGAGAAGGACTGTGACGCATTCCTCGCTCACATTGTTGAACGTAAACCCAAAGAGAACCGAGTACAAGATATCCCAGTAGCCAAGGATCACCCTGAAGTCTTTCCCGAATATTTACCCGGGCTACCGCCACATCGAAAAGTGGAATTCCGGATAGACCTAGTTCCTGGCGCAGCACCGGTCGCCAAGACACCATATCGTCTGGCCCCACCGGAAATGTAAGAGTTTTCGATACAGTTACAGGAACTTTTAGATCACGGTCTTATTCGTCCAAGCTCGTTCCCCTGGGGAGCCCCAATCCTCCTTGTCAAAGAGAAAGACGGATCCTTTCACATGTGTATCGATTATCGCGAACTGAAAAATCTGACCGTCAAGAACCGATGACCACTCCCGAGAATCGATAATCTGTTCGACCAGTTGCAAGGAGCAACTTATCCTTCTAAGATCGATCTCCGCTCTGGCTATCATCAGGTTCGAGTCAGTGAGACCGACATTCCAAAAACCGCTTTTTGAACTCGTTATGGGCACTACGAATTCCTCGTTATGCCCTTCGGTCTGACCAACGCACCAGCGGTGTTCATGGATCTGATGAACAGGGTGTGTAGACCGTATCTGGTCAAATTTGTTATCGTATTCATAGATGACATCCTCACCTACTCAAGGAACAAGTAGGATCTCGCGAAACATTTGGAACTCATTTCGGAACTTCTTAGAGAACAAAAGTTGTACGTCAATTCTCGAGATGTGAATTCTGACTCCAGGAAGTACATTTCCTTGGTCATGCGATCAATCAGGAGGGAATTCACGTAGACTCATCCTAAATCAAAGCGATTGAGAAATAGAAAGCCACAACGACTCCTATGGAAATCCAACAATTCCTAGGATTGGCTGGCTACTATCGATGGTTCATTAAGAATTTCTCAAGATATCGCCTTGGAAAGGAGTAACCCGTTTCGGGAAGCGCATCAAGCTAAGCCCGAGATACACCGGATCATTCGAGATGTTAGAACGAACCGGCCGGTAACCTACTGATTCCAACTCCCTCAAGGACTCTCTAGCAACCGCAACGCTTTTCGCGTCTCGCTCTTGAAAAAGTACCTGTCTGATGAGACCATTGTCATTCCACTGGACTAAGTCCAGATCAACAACAAGCTCAACCTCATCGAGGAACCGCTTGAGGTTGTTGACCGCGAGGTCAAACAACTCAAGCAAAGTCGTATTCCTATTGTCAAGGTTCGGTGGAATTCCCGACGAGGTCACGAATTCACTTGGGAACGTGAAGACCAAATTCGTCAGAAGTATCCACATCTGTTCAGGGATCCTTCCTCCCGATGAGGCGAACTAAATTTCGGGACGAAATTCTTTTCAACCCGGGGAGAATGTGACAGCCGTCTTATTTCAGGTGAAATCAACATTCTCTATCTTTGTCCTAACTATGAATTGATCTTATTGTTACTTGCTTAGTAACCTTGTGTGTGTCGGAATCGAAATCGGAATCACATAAATGAATCCTAATACCAAGTAAACACCTAGTGAACTTGCCTAAGTTCCTATCTAAAATAACCGGAAACTTTCAACTAACGAAAACGCTTAACAAAGGAACGAACGAAAAACGAACAAAGCTGAAACAGGCCCCAAATGCGCCGCATGATGCTCCAATGCGCCGCATTCGGGGCTAGTTCAGCAATGTTTTGTGATCTTTAAAATTTAACCAAACGGACCAAAACTTAAACCAACAATTTGTTCCAGGTTCTTAGAGCCCAAGGCCCTCTTTAAAGGTCCAGTAACATCAATATAACTCACACAAACACACACCATTACAAACACACACAATCACACTCATTTTCTAAGTTCACTCTCTCTCTCTCTACTAGCTCTCTCAAGAACACATACTCACACCAACAATTTCCAGTGATTTGTACTTCAAAAATACAGAAAAATAGCCACATAAAACACCTAAAAATCGTCATCAATCAAGGAGGAAGAAAGGGGTTTGCATTTCTTGGGTTAAAAATCGAGTTCTAAGCTAATTTGGGTCAAAATCACCAAGGAATCACTTCAACCATCTTCAAATCAATTTCTACTCGGTATAAACCTTTTTTAATCCTCTATATTTTTAATATATCCTTGTTGCATGTCCAATCCAACAACTAAAAATGAGTTTTTATAAAGATTTGAGGCTATTTATGAACAAAAACGGGTTTATATAAAATGGATGATTAGATCCATGAAATTGTGGTTAAAAACACTAAAGAAACTATAAAACATCAAGGATTTATATGAATCTATGAATGCATGTCGAAATCCACCACCAAAATAGCATTTTTAGCATAAAAACGATTTTTGGCCACAACTGCAACAGATCGCGGCGCATTCGCATTCCTAGATCAGCAGCAGAAAAATTTTCAATTTTCGGTATAAGACGTGATCTTGAGCTTATTTCTTCAAACCGAGTCTTATAACCTGTAATAAGCTTAAATTGGGTACAAAAGGGACTATTTGAACATGTTTATATAACATTGTGTTTGGTGTTAATATATAAACTTTGGTTATGAAAATCGTTAAGCGGGGAAAGTGTCTAAAAATTGGATTTAAAGATTTTGGGGCGGAAACGCTGCCCAATTTTCGTTAGACTTAAAACCAACACTTATAATAAAAGCATTTCGTTAACTAACAGAGTTATAAACATTGGTACTTATTAAATCTTGGTATTACTATAGGAGTTCCGTGATTCCGACCCATTTCGACCCGTTCCGACCGCTCTCTCTCTATTGTGCTATTCTTCGCAAACCGTGAGTTACATCCCCTCTCATTTATTGTATTTTGCATAACTTTTTGGGGGAAACATGAGATTTTTGAACATTTTGAAACTCTTATGAACTTTTGCAACTCTTATGAACGTTTCGAAACTGTTATGAACTCTTGGAACACTTTATGAATTATTGGTCTATTTTGGAAACGTTGTGTGAAACTTATATGCGTAAACAGTTTTGATTGCCCCGATTGGCATACAATAAACTTAGTGGCTTGCCCCCTTTATTCGGCTTACTGGCTTGCCCCCTTTATTCGGCTTACTGGCTTGCCCCCGTTAATTGGCTATACTAAACTATGATTTCTTGTATGCGAGACCACCCTTGATGAGAATATAACGCGATTCGTAAGTGCCTCTTGTCTAACGGCGCTCGGCTTCTTACATACTATTAGCTTGTTTAAGCCACTTAGTATGGGTATCGATACTTAGGAAACAGTCATTCCTTACTTAGGTGTTGACCTAAGTACACATCACTCAGATCCTTACTTAGGTGTTGACCTAAGTACACATCACTCAGATCCTTACATAGGTGTTGACCTAAGTGCATAACACTCAGATCCTTACTTAGGTGTTGGCCTAAGTACATGTTACTCAGATCCTTACTTAGGTGTTAGCCTAGGTACACATTAGAGTTAGCCTAAATCGTTTCTACTTGGGTGTTAGCTCAAGTGCTCATCAATCGATTGATCTTGGATGTTAGTTCAAGTGTTTATTCATCGATTGATCTTGGATGTTAGTCCAAGTGTTTATTAATCGACTAATCTTGGGTGTTAGCTCAAGAGCTTGTTAATCGATTGATCTTGGATGTCGGTCCAAGTGCTTATTAACCGATTGATCTTGGATGTTAGTCCAAGTGTTTCTTACTCGATAAATCTTGGGTGTTATCTCAAGTACGTATTTTTCTAGATTGGTATTGAGTGTTACCTCAAGTACCCGCTACTCGACGGTTCATCTTCTCGCGAACGCTTACGGTCATATCATATCAAGGGATCGACGCTCTTACTAGTATAATCATATTTTCAACACTTGTTCTGTTGAGGAAACTCTTAAAACATATTTTTACAAAATATTGTTATATTTTGCCAAAACCGCTTTTAGTCAAGGACTAGTAAAACGGTAACTCACTCACTACTTTTGTAGTTGACATTTGCTCTCATGTTTCAGGAAACGCAATGTAAGGACGTTAACTGCATACCTCTTGTGATGGGTCAGGAAGGTCACGTGATTAAGAATCGGGAAGACTTTATTTAGTTACTTTGGGAATGTCTTTTGAAGTTTTACATATGTTATCGTGGTTGTACTGTATTGTTAAATACTTGGTTATCTTTGAACTTTGTAAACGTTTTATGACTTCAATGACTTAAAAACCGTTTGTATTTATTATATCTCGTGTAATGATATCTTTGCTCTTCACATCTCGTGTTTCCGCTTTAGCGGGGTGTGACAAAAAACTCAATCAAACCCAAATAGCATTTCAAAATCAAAACCCTAATTCTGAAAATCCATAGGTACTTTAAAGACCCTAATATTACAAAACCCTATCCTACATTACCATTTATAGTCCATACTCCCACACTACCCTAATAAACTTAATATTAAACAAAATAAACTATCTAAACCAATTTTTACATACCAAAATGTTGTTTACATTGTAAAACCGAGATTTCAACCGGTACGTGGTAATATTACGGTTTAGGTGTGTAATATTTTTGTTTCACAATCCTGGAGGTCACAATAGCATTAAGAATGTCTTAAGAACGCTATTATAGGCCATTTCATCCATCAAAAACTCAATCAAACCCAAATACCATTTCAAAATCAAAACCCTAATTCTGAAAATCCATAGGTACTTTAAAGACCCTAATATTACAAAACCCTATCCTACATTACCATTTATAGTCCATACTCCCACACTACCCTAATAAACTTCATATTAAACAAAATAAACTATCTAAACCAATTTCACCAAAATGTTGTTTACATTGTAAAACCAAGATTTCAACCGGTACGTGGTAAACTTAAGGTTTAGGTGTGTAATATTTATGTTTCACAATCCTAGAGGTCACAATAGCATTAAGAATGCCTTAAGAACGCTATTATAAGCCATTTCATCCATCAAAAACTCAATCACACTCCAAATACCATTTTAAAATCAAAACCCTAATTCTGAAAATCCATAGGTACTTTAAAAACCCTAATATTACAAAACCCTATCCTACATTACCATTTATAGTCAATACTCCCACACTACCCTATTAAACTTCATATTAAACAAAATAAACTATCTAAACCCATTTCTACACACCAAAATGTTGTTTACATTGTAAAACCGAGATTTCAACCGGTACGTGGTAAAATTACGGTTTAGGTGTGTAATATTTATGTTTCACAACCCTGGAGGTCACAATAGCATTAAGAATGTCATAAGAACGCTATTATAGGCCATTTCATCCATAAAAAACTCAATCAAACCCAAATACCATTTCAAAATCAAAACCCTAATTCTGAAAATCCATAGGTACTTTAAAGACCCTAATATTACAAAACCCTATCCTACATTACCATTTATAGTCCATACTCCCACACTACCCTAATAAACTTCATATTAAACAAAATAGACTATCTAAACCAATTTCTACACACCAAAATGTTGTTTACATTGTAAAACCAAGATTTCAACCGGTACGTGGTAAAATTAAGGTTTAGGTGTGTTATATTTATGTTTCCCAATCGCAGAGGTCACAATAGCATTAAGAATGCCTTAAGAACGCTATTATAAGCCATTTCATCCATCAAAAACTCAATCACACTCCAAATACCATTTTAAAATCAAAACCCTAATTCTGAAAATCCATAGGTACTTTAAAAACCCTAATATTTCAAAACCCTATCCTACATTACCATTTATAGTCAATACTCCCACACTACCCTATTAAACATCATATTAAACAAAATAAACTATCTAAACCCATTTCTACACACCAAAATGTAGTTTACATTGTAAAACCGAGATTTCAACCGGTACGCGGTAAAATTACGGTTTAGGTGTGTAATTTTTATGTTTCACAATCCCGGAGGTCACAATAGCATTAAGAATGTATTAAGAACGCTATTATAAGCCATTTCATCCATCAAAAACTCAATTACACCTGAAATACCATTTTAAAATCAAATCCCAAATTCTGAAAATCCATAGGTACTTTAGAAACCCTAATATTACAAAACTCTATCCTACATTACCATTTATAGTCCATACTCCCACACTACCCTAATAAATTTCATATTAAACAAAATAAACTATCTAAACCAATTTCTACACACCAAAATGTTGTTTTCATTGTAAAACTGAGATTTCAACCGGTACGCGTTAAAATCACAGTTTAGGTGTGTAATATTTATGTTTCACAATCCCGTAGGTCACGATAGCATTAAGAATGACTTAAGAACGCTATTATTAGCCATTTCATCAATCAAAAACTCAATCACACCCCAAATACCATTTTAAAAACAAAACTCTAATTCTGAAAATCCATAGGTACTTTAAAAACCCGAATATTACAAAACCCTATCCTACATTACCAATTATAGTCAATACTCCCACACCACCCTAATAAACTTCATATTAAACAAAATAAACTATCTAAACCAATTTCTACCCACCAAAATGATTTTTTCATTGTAAAACCGAGATTTCAACCGGTACGCGTTAAAATCACAGTTTAGGTGTGTAATATTTATGTTTCACAATCCCGTAGGTCACGATAGCATTAAGAATGACTTAAGAACGCTATTATAAGCCATTTCATCCATCAAAAACTCAATCAAACCCCAAATACCATGTTAAAATCAAAACCCTAATTTTGAAAATCTATAGGTACTTTAAAACCCCTAATATTACAAAACTCTATCCTACACTACCATTTGTGACAACCGTCTAATTCCAGGTGCATTTTTATACTCTATGTCTCTTTCGGTCTATCTAGTCTTTAACTATTCAATAACCGGAACCGCGACAGTGTCGGAATCACAACCGGAATCAAATTATATAAGTCCTAATACCAAGAAAACTCCTAATGAACTTTCCTAAGTTCATAATGTAACATACTTTAAAACTTTAGTTAACGAAAAGGTCCAACGAAACACTTATACAAAATCAACCAAAACACAAAAATTATTACAAAAATGGTCCAGCACGACGCACAGAGGCCATGTGCGCCGTCCTGGAGGACGAATTCTGTAATAAATTTGAATTTCTTGCATCTCCCGAGGATCGATGATCTCTTCGACCAGTTGCACGGTGCAACTTACTTCTCCAAAATCGACCTCCGTTCGGGTTATCACCAAGTTCGTGTCAGCGAGACCGACATTCCGAAAACCGCATTTCGAACTCGATACGGTCATTACGAATTCCTCGTCATGCCTTTTGGTCTGACCAACGCACCAGCTGTGTTCATGGACCTAATGAACAGAGTGTGTAGGCCATACTTAGACAAATTCGTAATCATATTCATAGACGACATTCTCATCTACTCAAGGAACAAGGAAGATCATGCGAAACACCTTAAGCTCATTCTAGAACTCCTCCGAGATCAGAAATTGTACGCCAAATTCTCGAAGTGTGAATTCTGGCTCCGAGAGGTACACTTCCTTGGTCATGTGGTCAACCAAGAAGGGATTCATGTAGATCCAGCCAAAATCGAAGCGATCGAGAAATGGCAAGCTCCGACGACCCCGACGGAAATCCGTCAGTCCCTAGGATTGGCTGGCTATTATCGAAGATTCATTGAGAATTTCTCAAAGATCGCAAAACCCCTCACCGAGCTCACCCAGAAAGACAAGGACTTCATCTGGGGAAAAGATCAGGAGGATTCCTTCCAGAAGCTCAAGTACCAACTGTGTCACGCACCGATCCTGTCCCTGCCAGAGGGCACGGATAACTTCGTAGTGTTTTGCGATGCCTCCCACCAAGGACTTGGGTGTGTTCTAATGCAGAAGGACAAGGTCATCGCTTACGCTTCTAGGCAACTGAAGGTGCATGAGCAGAACTACACAACACACGACTTAGAATTAGGAGCCGTCGTGTTCGCTTTGAAGATCTGGAGGGACTACTTATATGGTACTAAGTGTACGGTCCTGATCACAAGAGCCTTCAGCACATTTTAGATCAGAAAATGCTCAACATGAGGCAACGAAGATGGATAGAACTGCTGAGTGACTACGATTGCGAGATCAAATACCACCCGGGTAAAGTAAACGTAGTAGCAGATGCCCTGAGTCGGAAGGAAAGGGTAAAGCCATCTCGGGTTCGAGCATTAGGTATTCAAATTCAGACGAGCCTTCGAACGCAGATTGCAAACGAGTAGCAAGAGGCGTTGAAACCCGAGAACATTAAGGTCGAAACGCTTCATAATCATGAAAAGGAATTCGAGCGCAAGTCCGACGGAATCTATTACTTCAAGGGCCGAGCATGGATTCCAAAATCTGAGGATCTTCGCAAACTCATTTTGGACGAGGGCCACCGATCTAGATACTCCATCCATCCGGGATCCGACAAGTTGTATAAGGATCTCCGAGAATATTACTGGTGGCCGGGCATGAAGAAGGATATCGCCTTGTATGTAGCTAAGTGCCTTACTTGCTCCAAGGTCAAGGCAGAATATCAAAAGCCCTCAGGTTTACTTCAGCAACCGGAAATTTCAATGGACTTCGTCACTAAGTTGCCCCGTACGGCTAAAGGTAACGACACGATTTGGGTAATCGTGGACCGTTTGACAAAATCCGCTCATTTCCTGCCGGTCCGAGAAAATCACTCGATGGAGAAATTCGCTCAAGTCTACATCAACGAGATCGTCTCTCGTCATGGAACACCTCTCTCCATCATCTCCGATAGGGATAGTCGATTCACTTCCCGCTTTTGGAATTTCCTTCAGAAGTCCTTAGGTACACGACTAGACCTTAGCACTGCATACCACCCTCAGACCGACGGCTAGAGCGAAAGGACGATCCAAACACTTGAGGATATGCTGAGAGCATGTGTAGTCGACTTCGGAGGAAGTTGGGACGCTCACCTTCCTTTGGTCGAGTTCTCCTACAATAACAGCTACCATGCCAGCATCAAGTGTGCTCCATTCGAGGCTCTCTACGGACGTAAGTGTCGGTCACCGCTCTGTTGGCTAGAGGCTGGCGATCGACAACTTACGAGACTCGATATAGTCCAGGAGACCATTGACAAGATCACCACCATCCGTGAAAGACTGAAGACATCCCGTACCCGACAGAAGAGCTACGCAGACAACCGAAGGAAACCCCTCGAGTTCCAAGTTGGCGACAGAGTGCTCCTCAAGATATCGCCATGGAAAGGGGTAGTCCCTTCGGAAAGCGCGGTAAACTAAGTCCAAGGTACACCGGTCTATTTGAAGTCATCAAGCGTATCGGTCCCGTTGCTTATCGTCTCCAACTCCCCCAGACTTTCGCGAACGTTCATAACGTATTCCATGTCTCACACTTGAAAAAGTGTTTGTCTGATGAGACCATCGTCATCCCTTTTGACGAGGTCAAAATCGACAACAAGCTAGACTTCATCGAAGAACCGCTCGAAGTTGTTGACCGCGAGGTCAAACAACTCAGGCAGAGCCGTATTCCGATTATCAAGGTTCGGTTGAATTCCCGACGTGGTCACGAATTCACATGGGAGCGTGAAGACCAATTCCGTCAGAAATATCCACATATATTCAAGAACACTTCTTCATGATGGGACGAACTAAATTTCGGGACGAAATTTCTTTCAACCCGGGGAGAATGTGACAACCGTCTAATTCCAGGTGCATTTTTATACTTTATGTCTCTTTCGGTCTATCTAGTCTTTAACTATTCAATAACCGGAACCGCGACGGTGTCGGAATCACAACCGGAATCAAATTATATAAGTCCTAATACCAAGAAAACTCCTAATGAACTTTCCTAAGTTCATAATGTAACATACTTTAAAACTTTAGTTAACGAAAAGGTCCAACGAAACACTTATACAAAATCAGCCAAAACACAAAAATTATTACAAAAATGGTCCAGGACGACGCACAGAGGCCATGTGCGCCGTCCTGGAGGACGAATTCTGTAATAAATTTGAATTTCTTGCATGTCTCGATTCCAACAATTTTTCAACCAACCAAACTCGATTTTTGACCATGATTACTGCCCATATTGCAGTCCCAACACACTTCATTATTATTACCTCTATTTTCCTTTTCATTTCTCATTTTTATTAAACAAAAACACACACATACACCATTTTCTCTCAACTTTTCTCTCAAAAACTCATCCCCTCCAGTGATTTCCAGCAACCTAAACACCATTTTAATCCATACAAAACGTTTGAATAATCATCGGAAGCAAGGGGTGTCGATTATTTCGAAAAAGGACCATTCTTGTAAAGGTTTTTGAAGCTAAAATCCGGCCAAAATCACCATCATCCGAGCTTTTCCTCCGGTAGATTTCTGTCTTTTTACTATTTTTATACAAATAAACTCTTGCATGTAAGATCTAACGGTTCAAAATGAGTTTTTATACAAATCTATGACTTTTTATGGTCAAAAACGTATTTAAACGAAATAGTCTTTGAATCCACGAATTTGTAACTAAAAATACTTCATAAACTGTTAAAATGATGTTTTAATAAGTTTAAACCTATTGCATGTCATAATCTAAGGCTAAATAAGCGTTTTACAACAAAAACTCGAAAACCCGCGTCATGTTCGCCGTCCTAGAGCACAGAACGACGCAGCGGGTGAAAAATCCAGCTTTTGTGCGTCGTTCTGGTGCTCACAGCGGCGCACAGAGCTGTTGTTTTTCCAAAACTTGTCGTTTTTGTCGTTTTTAGCATGTTTTGACTATATTTGACTCGCTGACTTTTTGACACAAGATATTTTGGGACCGAATAAGTAAAACAAATAACATTTGAGACATGTATGGACTATTTGGACACAAATTGGACTATATTATATATGTTATCGTGTTTTAGGTGATTTGTGAGCGAAAGTGGATTGTACATTTTTGGATATGAAAAATGTAAACCACTTCAGCGAGCAAAAGCACTTATGACATAATAATAATAAACGTTAAATCGGACTTTTGGACAAAAACGTGACAATTACCTTTTCGGACAATTTTAACGATACTTAACCTTGACACTTAAAGTTTAATAATATTTTATCTACCTTATTATATTAAGAACATAATGAGATAATAACTATTAAACTATCTTGGTATTATTAGGCAATCCGTGATTCCCGGCTTCCATTTCCGACCGAATTCCGCGTTCTTACTCTTCGCAATCCGTGAGTTACAACCCCTTTATATTTATATGTATTTTTGCATGATTTTGGGGGAAACATAAGATTATTTATAACTTGAAAACATTTATGAACATTGCAACTATGTGAACTATTTTGACTTTGGACCTTATGAACTATTTTGACTTTGGAGCTTTTATGAACTATTTTGACTCGGAACTTTTATGAACTATTTTTACTTGTAACTTTTATGAACTATTTTGACTTGGAACTTTTATGAACTATTTTGGACTTGGAACTATTGAACTATTTTGAACAAACTCTTTGAACTCTTATGCGTAAAACACTTTTACTCTACTGGCTTACTTGAACTTACCGGCTTGCCCCCTTTTCGGCTAAACTAATTATTGATGCGTGTATGCGAGACCGACCCTTGATGGAACTATAACAAACCTCTTAAGTGACGGAACAACTATCTCTTTTTAAAACAAAACTACTTAGTGCCCAGCTGCTTTTTCTAGAACTTTACACACTATTAACTACAGAGTCGTTTAGTAATTATGGGTATCGATACTTAGGAAAGAACCGTTCCTTGCTTAGATGGCAGTCTAAGTACATATTACTAAGAACTTGACAACTTCCCGTAGGATAGGCGGGGAAAGGGGCCTCACGGTTGAACAATCGGTTTAGTGTGAACACTTAAGTTATAGATGCCAAGAGGTTGATACAAGAAATCTAATTAGTTACTTTTACGCATAAATTTACGAACTTTTAGCGATTGCTTCCGCAACTATGATTTGACTAAATTTGACTCTACTTAGTCTTTACGAACTTAGGGCACCGATTCGCCCGTTACTTGAAACTTTAAAAGTATATATATTTTAAGCGACTTTTCTCCGCTAACCTCCTTTTTGGAAACTTTTACGTTATATACTTAAACAATTTTTGCCGAACAACTTAAACTGTAACTCACTCACTACTTTCGTAGTTGACACTTTATCTTATGTTTAAGGGAATTTAGTGTAAGTATGAAGTGCATGGCATGGACGGGTCAAGGCGGTCGTGTGAGAACCTTTCCGGGAAAAGACTTGTTCATTACTTTTGGGAATTTTTAAATTGAAACTTTATCTATGTATTTTGTACTAAACTCTGTGACTTGGTTATTTCTTTGAACTTGTAAACACTTTTAATATTTTTAAATGACTTTAATGTCGTTATGTTTCTTGACCCGTGTAATGATCTTCCATCTCTTCACATTCCGTGTTTCCGCTTTAGCGGGGTGTGACACCATTAATAGTCCATACTCCCACACTACCCTAATAAACTTCATATTAAACAAAATAAACTATCTAAACCAATTTCTGCACACCAAAATGTTGTTTTCATTGTAAAACCGAGATTTCCACCGGTACGCGTTAAAATCACATTTTAGGTGTTTAATATTTATGTTTCACAATCCCGTAGGTCACGATAGCATTAAGAATGACTTAAAAACGCTATTATAAGCCATTTCATCCATCAAAAACTCAATCAAACCCCAAATACCAGTTTATAATCAAAACCCTAATTTTGAAAATCCATAGGTACTTTAAAACCCCTAATATTACAAAACCCTATCCTACATTACCATTTATAGTCCATATTCCCAAACTACCCTAATAAACTTCATATTAAACAAAATAAACTATCTAAACCAATTTCTACACACCAAAATGTTGTTTTCATTGTAAAACCGAGATTTCAACCGGTACGCGTTGAAATCACAGTTTAGGTGTGTAATATTTATGTTTCACAATCCCGTAGGTCACGATAGCATTAAGAATGACTTAAGAACGCTATTATAAGCCATTTCATCCATCAAAAACTCAATCAAACCCCAAATACCATTTTATAATCAAAACCCTAATTTTGAAAATCCATAGGTACTTTAAAACCCCTAATATTACAAAACCCTATCCTACATTACCATTTATAGTCCATACTCCCACACAACACTAATAAACTTCATATTAAAAAAATAAACTATCTAAACCAATTTCTACACACCAAAATGTTGTTTTCATTGTAAAACCGAGATTTCAACCGGTACGCGTTAAAATCACAGTTTAGGTGTGTAATATTTATGTTTCACAATCCCGTAGGTCACGATAGCATTAAGAATGACTTAAGAACGCTATTATAAGCCATTTCGTCCATCAAAAACTCAATCAAACCCCAAATACCATTTTAAAATCAAAACCCTAATTTTGAAAATCCATGGGTACTTTAAAACCCCTAATATTGCAAAACCCTATCCTACATTAGCATTTATAGTCTATACTCCCACACTACCCTATTAAACTTCATATTAAACAAAATAAACTATCTAAACCAATTTCTTCATACAAAAATGTTGTTTACATTGTAAAACCGAGATTTCAACCGGTATGTTGTAAAATTACGGTTCAGGTGTGTAATATTTATGTTTCACAATCCTGGAGGTCACAATAGCATTAAGAATGTCTTAAGAACTCTATTATAAGCCATTTCATCCATCAAAAACTCAATCAAACCCAAATACCATTTCAAAATCAAAACCCTAATTCTAAAAATCCATAGGTACTTTATTTTTCTTGGTATAAGGGAAATTACCCCGGTAAATTATATTAACACCAAAAAACCAATAAAGTACAATGGAATGTGGCTGAAGTACCACATTAACCTCAAGACTAGCTTGAACAAACTAAGACAGGATGACAAACCATATGTCTACATACTATCAATACAAAAATCAAGAATACTAAACAACGGAATCGCCTAAAGGAGAAGAGACTCTGGAATCTTCCAATTCTTCAACAAATCCAAAGCCGCCTTCGAACTCTTGAACCTACATGACATTAGACTTGAACAAACATCAGCCAAAACGTTATCCACAAGAACATTGACCGTTCTTTTGGAACCCGTATATAATCTTTCATTTCTTTCGCGCCATATGAAATACATAGCAGCAGCAAGAACGAGTTTTGCTATGACACTTTCCGAAGAACGACGTTGAGCAATTGGCAGAATGGTCCTAACAATTTCCGTGAGACATGGAGGGCTACCCTGAAGACCAGCCTGCCCCCGAACTTGAAACCAAACTTGCCTGGCATAAGGACAATCGAAAAAAAGATGAGCATGAGAATCCGGTTGAGTCTCACATAGAGTACAATGAGAAACAAGCAATGTAGACACATCCCAAGAGCGAAGAACATCCTGAGTCCTGAGTTTGCCCTTGATTGCAAGCCAGACAAGGAAAGCATGTTTTGGAATGTTATTCGAAAACCAAACCACATCTGCCCAAGGGACCGGATTATGATATGGACGAATAGCATTCCAAACAGCCCGAACCGAAAACGGTTGAACTGACCCAAACCTATCCCTCCATTCCAAACTATCATGCATCCCAGCACACACAGTAGGCGTAGGGATAGAAAGAAGAGAAGGGTAATCAGTACCAAGGTCTGGAGGCCACACCAAAGATCCGAAATCCATAATATCTGCTACCCTGGAGGAGAGAGAAAGATCCGCCCCATACATATCCCTAGTGGAAACAAAGTACGCAATGGGACTCAAGTCACACCACTTGTCATACCAAATCGATGTACCATTACCATCACCAATCTTGTGCCAAATAAAGTCACGAATAACTGGCCGCATCTGCAACAACTTTCTCCATCCCCACGACATATTACCACGACATAGGTACTTTGAAGACCCTAATATTACAAAACCCTATCCTACATTACCATTTATAGTCCATACTCCCACACTATCCTAATAAACTTCATATTAAACAAAATAAACTATCTAAACCAATTTCTACACACCAAAATGTTGTTTACATTGTAAAAGCGAGATTTCAACCGGTACGTGGTAAAATTAAGGTTTACGTGTGTAATATTTATGTTTCACAATCTGTGACAACCGTCAAAATTTCAGGTGATTCTCAGTTACTTAATCGGTTCGAGTCTCTAGTTACTCTTTTATCATGTTCATAATGTTCGGATTCATTATTGTTGTGTCTCTAATTGTCGGAACCAATGTCGGAATCAAACTATAAATCCTAACACCAAATAAACAATACAAGAACTTGACTAAGTTCATAACGGAAACTAAAAAGATTCTAGTCCTTAACTAATTATAACGGAAAACTTAAAACGTCAAAAGGCTGGAATTCCAATCCAGCCGGCGGCTGGATATATTCAGCCGGCGGCTGAATCCCGCTGTCCAGCTGGACGATGACTCATTTTTGCATGCAAGCTCATTGGACCAACTCTAATAACTCGGGACTGGGCAGAAATAACTGGCATTTAGGGTCCCAAGACCAGCTTAGGCTCCCTTCCCTCCCCCCTAATCCCACTTTCATTTTCATTTACTTTCATTTCAAACTAAAACACACACACTTCTCTCTCTCTCTAGAAATTCTCTCAAGAACATAAACACAAAACATAAATATTACACCTCTAAAACAGTCCATAAACATCAAAAATCGACCACCATTCATACACAAATCGTTCCAAGAGTAAAGGGTAGCAAAAGGAAAGGTTTAAATCGGGTTTTTGAAGAAGTTTTTGAAGCCAAATATCATCCAACCGATCCAAAGCTTTTTCCTTCGGTAGAACTCCTTTATTTTACTCTTTTTACTTAAATAATCACTTGCATGTAAAATATATAACCTGAAAATATGTTTTTATAAAGATCCAAAACGTTTTCTTGCTTAAAAACGAGTTTTTATAATAGATCTACATTTTTAACATATAAATCCAAAAGAAACAGTGATTTTACTCTAAAAATATATATATTTGATAAATATCAGTTTGCATGTCGAATCTAACCGTTAAACAAACTAAAAATCGAAAAATATCGTAATATTGAAACTGGCCGAAGGCTTTTGGCCGGCGGCTGAAGGTTCTCAGCCGACGGCTAAAGTCCAGCCGGCGGCTGAGTGCCTCCAGCCGCCGCCTGAATGCTGCTGTTCTTCATTTTTGTCGTTTTTAAGGCTCTAAACGTAAAAATAAGCTAAACTAATTTGTCACAGAATATATGTTTTGGAAAGCTTACTGTTTTTGGTAAATAAATTGGTTGGAAAAGCTTTTGGAATTGAGACATGTGTATTATCGTTCGTATTAGTTATGTTGTGTATTTTAAAGCGGGAAAGTGTTTTGAAATTGGATTAAATTTTTATAACGCGGAAGCGCTGCCCAAATTTCACCGTAAAAACATACCCTAAATTCAGTAACTTAACATTTCGGGACTTATACACTTTGACTTTGAACATGGACACTTTTGGACTTAATTTGTACATATCGGACCCTAAACCGTACACGAACACATAAATCTTATAAACTTTCCGTAATAATCTTTTTGGGATAGAATCTAAGTATAAGACAATTGAGATTTAAAATGTTAAATTGGAACTTAACATAACTCAAATTATACTAATAAAAATTTGTACAACATTCCGGTGTTTTAGGTCGTTTGTGATTCCCGACGCGTTCCGCTTCTTTCGTGCTAGTTCATATCTTTTATCTTCGCAAACCGTGAGTTACAACCCCACTTTGTTTTACTTTTGTTCTTTTAAACATTATTTGGGGGAAACATAAGATTATATGCTTTGTAACTTTTGAAACTATTTGCGAATTATTGAAACAATTGGAAACTTGGTACTTTTGAACCCTTATTGAAACTTTTGGAAACTTGTGTGAAACTTTGGAAACTTGAAACATTTTAAACTTATGAAACTCGTAAACTTTGGAAACTAGTACGAAACCTTATTGAAACTCTTTGGAAACTTTGAAACTTTGGGAAACTTTGGGAAACTTGGAAACTTGTGAAACTATTATGCGTATATGTGTTGATGCCTTAGCCGGTTAACTAAATTTAGGATACTTGTTAGCGACCAATCCTTGATGAATATATAAACCCGTAAGTGCTTACTGCTACTTTTGGAAACTTTGTTCATTTGCCCCGTTTTTGGTTCAGGAACTTTATACGGCCGTTAGTATTATGGGTATCGATACTTAGGAGCGGTCACTCCTTACTCAGGGCTAGCGACCCAAGTACATATTACTAAGATTCAGTTGGAAACTTATTGAAACATTTTTGGGCTAGATGAGGACCACACAATCGGTTTAGTGTATACTTACTATTTATATTATGCCAAGTGATTGATACGAGTTACTATTTAGTTAGACACATACTCCCTACGCATATACCTTTTTAGCGCCTGGATTCCGCTACAACTTTATTTATACGAGTTTTATTTATTTTACTTGCGTGTGTACAAACCTTTTACTATTTACATATATGTTCTAACGTCGCTCCGTTCCTTTTACTTATGACATCACTATTTTCATGTACTTTCTATTTTTGGAAACTTTATCGAAACTCTAAACTGTAACTCACTCACTACTTTATGTAGTTGACACTTTATCTTATGTTTCAGGAAATTAGTGTAAGTGTATGGAATGCATGGCAAGGAAGGGTCACTATGGTTACGTGAGGCGCACTGTGGGAAAAGACCTTTCTATTTTGGGAATTTTATTTTGAAACGTTGTACTTGTACTTAATTTAAAATTTGTGAACTGCTTGGTTGTTGAAACTTGATCTATTTTATTTTTATTGAAATGACTTGAATCGTTTAAATTTGCTTATGACCGTGTAATGATATTCCAGCTCTCACATTCCGTGTTTCCGCTATAGCGGGGTGTGACACAATCCCGGAGATCACAATAGCATTAAGAATCTATTAAGAATGCTATTATAATCCATTTCATCCATCAAAAACTTAATCACACCCCAAATACCATTTTAAAATCAAAACCCTAATTCTTAAAATCCATAGGTACTTTAAAAACCCTCATATTACAAAACCATATCCTACATTACCATTTATAGTCAATACTCCCACAATACCCTAATAAACTTCATATTAAACAAAATAAACTACCTAAACCCATTTCTACACACCAAAATTTTGTTTATATTGTAAAACAGAGATTTCAACCGGTACGCGGTAAAATTACGGTTTAGGTGTGTAATATTTATGTTTCACAATCCCGGAGGTCACAATAGCATTAAGAATGTCTTAAGAAAGCTATTATAAGCCATTTTATCCATCAAAAATTTCAATTACACCCCAAATACCATTTTAAAATCATAACCCTAATTCTGAAAATCCATAGGTACTTCAAAAACCCTAATATTACAAAACCCTATCCTACATTACCATTTATAGTCCATACTCCCACACTACCCTAATAAACTTCATATTAAACAAAATAAACTATCTAAACCAATTTCTACACACCAAAATGTTGTTTTCATTGTAAAACCGAGATTTCAACCGGTACGCGTTAAAATCACAGTTTAGGTGTGTGATATTTATGTTTCACAATCCTGTAGGTCACGATAGCATTAAGAATGACTTAAGAACGCTATTATAAGCCATTTCATCCATCAAAAACTCAATCAAACCCCAAATACCATTTTAAAATCAAAACCCTATTTTTGAAATTCCATAGGTACTTTAAAACCCCTAATATTACAAAACCCTATCCTACTTTACCATTTATAGTCCATACTCACACTACCCTATTAAACTTCATATTAAACAAAATGAACTATCTAAACCAATTTCTACACACCAAAATGTTTTGGCTGATATTCCTTCGTTATCTCATGATGTGTTTTCTCTTATTGATGTTCTCTTACCATCTGCTAAGAAGAGATCGTCTTGGAGCATTGTTTCCAAGTTGGTGATTGCGGCTTCTACTTATTTCATTTGGCAAGAAAGAAATCGGAGGCTGTTCAAGAACACTAAAAGGACGTCAGTTCAGGTTATTGAATGCATTACTTCTTCGGTGCGTCTTAAGCTTATGTCATGCAAGTTCAAGCGCTCGAGAGATGGTGAGAAGATGGCTAGGAAGTGGGATCTTCCCAACTCGATTTTTAGATTGTAATGGCTGTTTGGTTTTGGTGTTTATGTTCCCTTAGGTGGTTTTTTCCTATTGGAACTATTGGCTATGTTTTTGTTTAGTTGTAATTCGTATGGCATGTCATTCGAATTTTAGTAGTCCAAGCTATGCTTGAGGTTAATGTGGCATTCAGTCACATTCCATTGTACTTCATTGACTTTTTGGTGTACTATAATTTACAGGGGTCTGTTGTCCCTTTTACCCAAAAAAAAAATGTTTTTTTCATTGTAAAACCGAGATTTTAACCGGTAAGCGTTAAAATCACGGTTTAGGTGTGTAATATTTATGTTTCACAATCGCGTAGGTCACAATAGCATTAAGAATGTATTAAGAACGCTATTATAAGCCATTTCATCCATCTAAAACTCAATCAAACCCCAAATACCATTTTAAAATCAAAACCCTAATTCTGAAAATCCATAGTTAGTTTAAAACCCTAATATTAGAAAACCCTATGCTACATTACCATTTATAGTCCATACTCCCACACTACCCTAATAAACTTCATATTAAACAAAATAAACTATCTAAACCAATTTCTACACACCAAAATGTTGTTTTCATTGTAAAACCGAGATTTCAACCGGTACGCGTTAAAATCACAGCTTAGGTGTGTGATATTTATGTTTCACAATCCCGTAGGTCACGATAGCATTAAGAATGACTTATGAACGCTATTATAAGCCATTTCATCCATGAAAAACTCAATCAAACCCCAAATACCATTTTAAAATCAAAACCCTAATTCTGAAAATCCATAGGTACTTTAAAAACCCTAATATTACAAAACCCTATCCTACATTACCATTTATAGTCCATACTCCCACACTACCCTAATAAACTTCATATTAAACAAAATAAACTATCTAAACCAATTTCTACACACCAAAATGTTGTTTCATTGTAAAACCGAGATTTCAACCGGTACGCGGTAAAATTACGGTTTAGGTGTGTAATATTTATGTTTCACAATCCCGGAGGTCACAATAGCATTAAGAATGTCTTAAGAACGCTATTATAAGCCATTTCATCCATCAAAAACTCAATCAAACCCCAAATACCATTTTAAAATCAAAACCCTAATTCTGAAAATCCATAGGTACTTTAAAAACCCTAATATTACAAAACCCTATCCTACATTACCATTTATAGTCCATACTCCCACACTACCCTAATAAACTTCATATTAAACAAAATAAACTATCTAAACCAATTTCTACACACCAAAATGTTGTTTACATTGTAAAACCGAGATTTCAACCGGTACGCGGTAAAATTACGGTTTAGGTGTGTAATATTTATGTTTCACAATCCCGGAGGTCACAATAGCATTAAGAATGTCTTAAGAACGCTATTATAAGCCATTTCATCCATCAAAAACTCAATCAAACCCCAAATACCATTTTAAAATCAAAACCCTAATTCTGAAAATCCATAGGTACTTTAAAAACCCTAATATTACAAAACCCTATCCTACATTACCATTTATAGTCCATACTCCCACACTACCCTAATAAACTTCATATTAAACAAAATAAACTATCTAAACCAATTTCTACACACCAAAATGTTGTTTACATTGTAAAACCGAGATTTCAACCGGTACGCGGTAAAATTACGGTTTAGGTGTGTAATATTTATGTTTCACAATCCCGGAGGTCACAATAGCATTAAGAATGTCTTAAGAACGCTATTATAAGCCATTTCATCCATCAAAAACTCAATCAAACCCCAAATACCATTTTAAAATCAAAACCCTAATTCTGAAAATCCATAGGTACTTTAAAAACCCTAATATTACAAAACCCTATCCTACATTACCATTTATAGTCCATACTCCCACACTACCCTAATAAACTTCATATTAAACAAAATAAACTATCTAAACCAATTTCTACACACCAAAATGTTGTTTACATTGTAAAACCGAGATTTCAACCGGTACGCGGTAAAATTACGGTTTAGGTGTGTAATATTTATGTTTCACAATCCCGGAGGTCACAATAGCATTAAGAATGTCTTAAGAACGCTATTATAAGCCATTTCATCCATCAAAAACTCAATCAAACCCCAAATACCATTTTAAAATCAAAACCCTAATTCTGAAAATCCATAGGTACTTTAAAAACCCTAATATTACAAAACCCTATCCTACATTACCATTTATAGTCCATACTCCCACACTACCCTAATAAACTTCATATTAAACAAAATAAACTATCTAAACCAATTTCTACACACCAAAATGTTGTTTACATTGTAAAACCGAGATTTCAACCGGTACGCGGTAAAATTACGGTTTAGGTGTGTAATATTTATGTTTCACAATCCCGGAGGTCACAATAGCATTAAGAATGTCTTAAGAACGCTATTATAAGCCATTTCATCCATCAAAAACTCAATCAAACCCCAAATACCATTTTAAAATCAAAACCCTAATTCTGAAAATCCATAGGTACTTTAAAAACCCTAATATTACAAAACCCTATCCTACATTACCATTTATAGTCCATACTCCCACACTACCCTAATAAACTTCATATTAAACAAAATAAACTATCTAAACCAATTTCTACACACCAAAATGTTGTTTACATTGTAAAACCGAGATTTCAACCGGTACGCGGTAAAATTACGGTTTAGGTGTGTAATATTTATGTTTCACAATCCCGGAGGTCACAATAGCATTAAGAATGTCTTAAGAACGCTATTATAAGCCATTTCATCCATCAAAAACTCAATCAAACCCCAAATACCATTTTAAAATCAAAACCCTAATTCTGAAAATCCATAGGTACTTTAAAAACCCTAATATTACAAAACCCTATCCTACATTACCATTTATAGTCCATACTCCCACACTACCCTAATAAACTTCATATTAAACAAAATAAACTATCTAAACCAATTTCTACACACCAAAATGTTGTTTACATTGTAAAACCGAGATTTCAACCGGTACGCGGTAAAATTACGGTTTAGGTGTGTAATATTTATGTTTCACAATCCCGGAGGTCACAATAGCATTAAGAATGTCTTAAGAACGCTATTATAAGCCATTTCATCCATCAAAAACTCAATCAAACCCCAAATACCATTTTAAAATCAAAACCCTAATTCTGAAAATCCATAGGTACTTTAAAAACCCTAATATTACAAAACCCTATCCTACATTACCATTTATAGTCCATACTCCCACACTACCCTAATAAACTTCATATTAAACAAAATAAACTATCTAAACCAATTTCTACACACCAAAATGTTGTTTACATTGTAAAACCGAGATTTCAACCGGTACGCGGTAAAATTACGGTTTAGGTGTGTAATATTTATGTTTCACAATCCCGGAGGTCACAATAGCATTAAGAATGTCTTAAGAACGCTATTATAAGCCATTTCATCCATCAAAAACTCAATCAAACCCCAAATACCATTTTAAAATCAAAACCCTAATTCTGAAAATCCATAGGTACTTTAAAAACCCTAATATTACAAAACCCTATCCTACATTACCATTTATAGTCCATACTCCCACACTACCCTAATAAACTTCATATTAAACAAAATAAACTATCTAAACCAATTTCTACACACCAAAATGTTGTTTACATTGTAAAACCGAGATTTCAACCGGTACGCGGTAAAATTACGGTTTAGGTGTGTAATATTTATGTTTCACAATCCCGGAGGTCACAATAGCATTAAGAATAACGCTATTATAAGCCATTTCATCCATCAAAAACTCAATCAAACCCCAAATACCATTTTAAAATCAAAACCCTAATTCTAAATATCCATAGGTACTTTAAAAACCCTAATATTACAAAACCCTATCCTACATTACCATTTATAGTCCATACTCCCACACTACCCTAATAAACTTCATATTAAACAAAATAAACTATCTAAACCAATTTCTACACACCAAAATGTTGTTTACATTGTAAAACCGAGATTTCAACCGGTACGCGGTAAAATTACGGTTTAGGTGTGTAATATTTATGTTTCACAATCCCGGAGGTCACAATAGCATTAAGAATGTCTTAAGAACGCTATTATAAGCCATTTCATCCATCAAAAACTCAATCAAACCCCAAATACCAAATAAAATCAAAACCCTAATTCTGAAAATCCATAGGTACTTTAAAAACCCTAATATTACAAAACCCTATCCTACATTACCATTTATAGTCCATACTCCCACACTACCCTAATAAACTTCATATTAAACAAAATAAACTATCTAAACCAATTTCTACACACCAAAATGTTGTTTACATTGTAAAACCGAGATTTCAACCGGTACGCGGTAAAATTACGGTTTAGGTGTGTAATATTTATGTTTCACAATCCCGGAGGTCACAATAGCATTAAGAATGTCTTAAGAACGCTATTATAAGCCATTTCATCCATCAAAAACTCAATCAAACCCCAAATACCATTTTAAAATCAAAACCCTAATTCTGAAAATCCATAGGTACTTTAAAAACCCTAATATTACAAAACCCTATCCTACATTACCATTTATAGTCCATACTCCCACACTACCCTAATAAACTTCATATTAAACAAAATAAACTATCTAAACCAATTTCTACACACCAAAATGTTGTTTACATTGTAAAACCGAGATTTCAACCGGTACGCGGTAAAATTACGGTTTAGGTGTGTAATATTTATGTTTCACAATCCCGGAGGTCACAATAGCATTAAGAATGTCTTAAGAACGCTATTATAAGCCATTTCATCCATCAAAAACTCAATCAAACCCCAAATACCATTTTAAAATCAAAACCCTAATTCTGAAAATCCATAGGTACTTTAAAAACCCTAATATTACAAAACCCTATCCTACATTACCATTTATAGTCCATACTCCCACACTACCCTAATAAACTTCATATTAAACAAAATAAACTATCTAAACCAATTTCTACACACCAAAATGTTGTTTACATTGTAAAACCGAGATTTCAACCGGTACGCGGTAAAATTACGGTTTAGGTGTGTAATATTTATGTTTCACAATCCCGGAGGTCACAATAGCATTAAGAATGTCTTAAGAACGCTATTATAAGCCATTTCATCCATCAAAAACTCAATCAAACCCCAAATACCATTTTAAAATCAAAACCCTAATTCTGAAAATCCATAGGTACTTTAAAAACCCTAATATTACAAAACCCTATCCTACATTACCATTTATAGTCCATACTCCCACACTACCCTAATAAACTTCATATTAAACAAAATAAACTATCTAAACCAATTTCTACACACCAAAATGTTGTTTACATTGTAAAACCGAGATTTCAACCGGTACGCGGTAAAATTACGGTTTAGGTGTGTAATATTTATGTTTCACAATCCCGGAGGTCACAATAGCATTAAGAATGTCTTAAGAACGCTATTATAAGCCATTTCATCCATCAAAAACTCAATCAAACCCCAAATACCATTTTAAAATCAAAACCCTAATTCTGAAAATCCATAGGTACTTTAAAAACCCTAATATTACAAAACCCTATCCTACATTACCATTTATAGTCCATACTCCCACACTACCCTAATAAACTTCATATTAAACAAAATAAACTATCTAAACCAATTTCTACACACCAAAATGTTGTTTACATTGTAAAACCGAGATTTCAACCGGTACGCGGTAAAATTACGGTTTAGGTGTGTAATATTTATGTTTCACAATCCCGGAGGTCACAATAGCATTAAGAATGTCTTAAGAACGCTATTATAAGCCATTTCATCCATCAAAAACTCAATCAAACCCCAAATACCATTTTAAAATCAAAACCCTAATTCTGAAAATCCATAGGTACTTTAAAAACCCTAATATTACAAAACCCTATCCTACATTACCATTTATAGTCCATACTCCCACACTACCCTAATAAACTTCATATTAAACAAAATAAACTATCTAAACCAATTTCTACACACCAAAATGTTGTTTACATTGTAAAACCGAGATTTCAACCGGTACGCGGTAAAATTACGGTTTAGGTGTGTAATATTTATGTTTCACAATCCCGGAGGTCACAATAGCATTAAGAATGTCTTAAGAACGCTATTATAAGCCATTTCATCCATCAAAAACTCAATCAAACCCCAAATACCATTTTAAAATCAAAACCCTAATTCTGAAAATCCATAGGTACTTTAAAAACCCTAATATTACAAAACCCTATCCTACATTACCATTTATAGTCCATACTCCCACACTACCCTAATAAACTTCATATTAAACAAAATAAACTATCTAAACCAATTTCTACACACCAAAATGTTGTTTACATTGTAAAACCGAGATTTCAACCGGTACGCGGTAAAATTACGGTTTAGGTGTGTAATATTTATGTTTCACAATCCCGGAGGTCACAATAGCATTAAGAATGTCTTAAGAACGCTATTATAAGCCATTTCATCCATCAAAAACTCAATCAAACCCCAAATACCATTTTAAAATCAAAACCCTATATTTGAAAATCCATAGGTACTTTAAAACCCTAATATTACAAAACCCTATCCTACATTACCATTTATAGTCCATACTCCCACACTACCCTAATAAACTTCATATTAAACAAAATAAACTATCTAAACCAATTTCTACACACCAAAATGTTGTTTACATTGTAAAACCGAGATTTCAACCGGTACGCGGTAAAATTACGGTTTAGGTGTGTAATATTTATGTTTCACAATCCCGGAGGTCACAATAGCATTAAGAATGTCTTAAGAACGCTATTATAAGCCATTTCATCCATCAAAAACTCAATCAAACCCCAAATACCATTTTAAAATCAAAACCCTAATTCTGAAAATCCATAGGTACTTTAAAAACCCTAATATTACAAAACCCTATCCTACATTACCATTTATAGTCCATACTCCCACACTACCCTAATAAACTTCATATTAAACAAAATAAACTATCTAAACCAATTTCTACACACCAAAATGTTGTTTACATTGTAAAACCGAGATTTCAACCGGTACGCGGTAAAATTACGGTTTAGGTGTGTAATATTTATGTTTCACAATCCCGGAGGTCACAATAGCATTAAGAATGTCTTAAGAACGCTATTATAAGCCATTTCATCCATCAAAAACTCAATCAAACCCCAAATACCATTTTAAAATCAAAACCCTAATTCTGAAAATCCATAGGTACTTTAAAAACCCTAATATTACAAAACCCTATCCTACATTACCATTTATAGTCCATACTCCCACACTACCCTAATAAACTTCATATTAAACAAAATAAACTATCTAAACCAATTTCTACACACCAAAATGTTGTTTACATTGTAAAACCGAGATTTCAACCGGTACGCGGTAAAAATTACGGTTTAGGTGTGTAATATTTATGTTTCACAATCCCGGAGGTCACAATAGCATTAAGAATGTCTTAAGAACGCTATTATAAGCCATTTCATCCATCAAAAACTCAATCAAACCCCAAATACCATTTTAAAATCAAAACCCTAATTCTGAAAATCCATAGGTACTTTAAAAACCCTAATATTACAAAACCCTATCCTACATTACCATTTATAGTCCATACTCCCACACTACCCTAATAAACTTCATATTAAACAAAATAAACTATCTAAACCAATTTCTACACACCAAAATGTTGTTTACATTGTAAAACCGAGATTTCAACCGGTACGCGGTAAAATTACGGTTTAGGTGTGTAATATTTATGTTTCACAATCCCGGAGGTCACAATAGCATTAAGAATGTCTTAAGAACGCTATTATAAGCCATTTCATCCATCAAAAACTCAATCAAACCCCAAATACCATTTTAAAATCAAAACCCTAATTCTTAAAATCCATAGGTACTTTAAAAACCCTAATATTACAAAACCCTATCCTACATTACCATTTATAGTCCATACTCCCACACTACCCTAATAAACTTCATATTAAACAAAATAAACTATCTAAACCAATTTCTACACACCAAAATGTTGTTTACATTGTAAAACCGAGATTTCAACCGGTACGCGGTAAAATTACGGTTTAGGTGTGTAATATTTATGTTTCACAATCCCGGAGGTCACAATAGCATTAAGAATGTCTTAAGAACGCTATTATAAGCCATTTCATCCATCAAAAACTCAATCAAACCCCAAATACCATTTTAAAATCAAAACCCTAATTTTGAAAATCAATAGGTACTTTAAAAACCCTAATATTACAAAACCCTATCCTACATTACCATTTATAGTCCATACTCCCACACTACCCTAATAAACTTCATATTAAACAAAATAAACTATCTAAACCAATTTCTACACACCAAAATGTTGTTTACATTGTAAAACCGAGATTTCAACCGGTACGCGGTAAAATTACGGTTTAGGTGTGTAATATTTATGTTTCACAATCCGGAGGTCACAATAGCATTAAGAATGTCTTAAGAACGCTATTATAAGCCATTTCATCCATCAAAAACTCAATCAAACCCCAAATACCATTTTAAAATCAAAACCCTAATTCTGAAAATCCATAGGTACTTTAAAAACCCTAATATTACAAAACCCTATCCTACATTACCATTTATAGTCCATACTCCTACACTACCCTAATAAACTTCATATTAAACAAAATAACTATCTAAACCAATTTCTACACACCAAAATGTTGTTTACATTGTAAAACCGAGATTTCAACCGGTACGCAGGTAAATTACGGTTTAGGTGTGTAATATTTATGTTTCACAATCCCGGAGGTCACAATAGCATTAAGAATGTCTTAAGAACGCTATTATAAGCCATTTCATCCATCAAAAACTCAATCAAACCCCAAATACCATTTTAAAATCAAAACCCTAATTCTGAAAATCCATAGGTACTTTAAAACCCTAATATTACAAAACCCTATCCTACATTACCATTTATAGTCCATACTCCCACACTACCCTAATAAACTTCATATTAAACAAAATAAACTATCTAAACCAATTTCTACACACCAAAATGTTGTTTACATTGTAAAACCGAGATTTCAACCGGTACGCGGTAAAATTACGGTTTAGGTGTGTAATATTTATGTTTCACAATCCCGGAGGTCACAATAGCATTAAGAATGTCTTAAGAACGCTATTATAAGCCATTTCATCCATCAAAAACTCAATCAAACCCGAAATACCATTTTAAAATCAAAACCCTAATTCTGAAAATCCGTAGGTACTTTAAAAACCCTAATATTAGAAAACCCTATCCTACATTACCATGTATAGTCCATACTACCACACTACCATAATAAACTTCATATTAAACAAAATAAACTATCTAAACCAATTTCTACCCACCAAAATGTTGTTTACATTGTAAAACCGAGATTTCAACCGGTACGTGGAAAAATTACGGTTTAGGTGTGTAATATTTATGTTTCACAATCATAGAGGTCACAATAGCATTAAGAATGTCTTAAGAACGCTATTATAAGCCATTTCATCCATCAAAAACTCAATCAAACCCAAATACCATTTCAAAATCAAAACCCTAATTTTGAAAATCCATAGGTACTTTAAAGACCCTAATATTACAAAACCCTATCCTACATTACCATTTATAGTCCATACTCCCACACTACCGTAATAAACTTCATATTAAACAAAATAAACTATCTAAACCAATTTCTACACACCAAAATGTTGTTTTCATTGTAAAACCGAGATTTCAACCGGTACGCGGTAAAATCACGGTTTAGGTGTGTAATATTTATGTTTCACAATCCCGGAGGTCACAATAGCATTAAGAATGTCTTAAGAACGCTATTATAAGCCATTTCATCCATCAAAAACTCAATCAAACCCCAAATACCATTTTAAAATCAAAACCCTAATTTTTAAAATCCATAGGTACTTTAAAACCCCTAATATTACAAAACCCTATCCTACATTACCATGTATAGTCCATACTCCCACACTACCCTAATAAACTTCATATTAAACAAAATAAACTATCTAAACCAATTTCTACACACCAAAATGTTGTTTACATTGTAAAACCGAGATTTCAACCGGTACGCGGTAAAATCACGGTTTAGGTGTGTAATATTTATGTTTCACAATCCCGGAGGTCACAATAGCATTAAGAATGTCTTAAGAACGCTATTATAAGCCATTTCATCCATCAAAAACTCAATAAAACCCAAATACCATTTCAAAATCAAAACCCTAATTCTTAAAATCCATAGGTACTTTAAAGACCCTAATATTACAAAACCCTATCTTACATTACCATTTATAGTCCATACTCCCACACTACCCTAATAAACTTCATATTAAACAAAATAAACTACCTATACCAATTTTTACACACCAAAATGTTGTTTACATTTTAAAACCGAGATTTCAACCGGTACATGGTAAAATTACGGTTTAGGTGTGTAATATTTATGTTTCACAATCCTGGAGGTCACAATAGCATTAAGAATGTCTTAAGAACGCTATTATAAGCCATTTCATCCATCAAAAACTCAATCAAACCCAAATACCATTTCAAAATCAAAACCCTAATTCTGAAAATCCATAGGTACTTTAAAGACCCTAATATTACAAAACCCTATCCTACATTACCATTTATAGTCCATACTCCCACACTACCCTAATAAACTTCATATTAAACAAAATAAACTATTTAAACCAATTTTTACATACCAAAATGTTGTTTACATTGTAAAACCGAGATATCAACCGGTACGCGGTAAAATTAAGGTTTAGGTGTGTAATATTTATGTTTCACAATCCCGGAGGTCACAATAGCATTAAGAATGTCTTAGAAACGCTATCATAAGCAATTTTATCCATCAAAAACTCAATCAAACCCGAAATACCATTTTAAAATCAAAACCCTAATTCTGAAAATCCGTAGGTACATTAAAAACCCTATCCTACATTACCATGTATAGTCCATACTCCCACACTATCATAATAAACTTCATATTAAACAAAATAAACTATCTAAACCAATTTCTACCCACCAAAATGTTGTTTACATTGTAAAACCGAGATTTCAACCGGTACGCGGTATAATTAAGGTTTAGGTGTGTAATATTTATGTTTCACAATCCCGGAGGTCACAATAGCATTAAGAATGTCTTAAGAACGCTATTATAAGCCATTTCATCCATCAAAAACTCAATCAAACCAAAATTCCATTTCAAAATCAAAACCCTAATTCTGAAAATCCATAGGTACTTTAAAAACCCTAATATTACAAAACACTATCCTACATTACCATTTATAGTCCATACTCCCACACTACCCTAATAAACTACATATTAAAAAAAATGAACTATTTAAACCAATTTTACACACCAAAATGTTGTTTTCATTGTAAAACCGAGATTTCAACCAGTACGTGGTAAAATTACGGTTTAGGTGTGTAATATTTATGTTTCACTATCGCGTAGGTCACAATAGCATTAAGAATGTCTTAAGAACGCTATTATAAACCATTTCATCCATCAAAAGCTGAATCAAACCCCAAATACCATTTTAAAATCAAAACCCTAATTTTGAAAATCAATAGGTACTTTAAAAACCCTAATATTACAACACCTTATCCTACATTACCATGTATAGTCCATACTCCCACACTACCCTAATAAACTTCATATTAAACAAAATAAACTATCTAAACCAATTTCTACACACCAAAATGTTGTTTTCATTGTAAAACCGAGATTTCAACCGGTACGCGTTAAAATCACGGTTTAGGTGTGTAATATTTATGTTTCACAATAGCATTAAGAATGTCTTAAGAACGCTATTATAAGCCATTTCATCCATAAAAAACTGAATCAAACCCCAAATACCATTTTAAAATCAAAACCCTAATTTTGAAAATCAATAGGACTTTAAAAACCCTAATATTTCAAAACCTTAGCCTACATTACCATTTATAGTCCATACTCCCACACTACCCTAATAAACTTCATATTAAACAAATTGACCCCGGTAAATTATATTACACCAAAAAGCCAATGAAGTACAATGGGATGTGACTGAATGCCACATTAACCTCAAGCATAGCTTGAACTACAAAAATTCGAATGACATGCCATACGAATTACAACTAAACAAAGACATAGCCAAAAAATTCCAATAGGAAAAACCACCTAAAGGAACATAAACATCAAAACCAAACAGCCATTACATTCTAAAAATCAAATCGGGAAGATCCCACTTCCTAGCCATCTTCTCACTATCTTTAGAGCGCTTGAACTTGCATGACATAAGCTTAAGAGGCACCGAAGAAGAAATGCATTCAATAACCTGATTCGACGTCCTTTTGATGTTCTTGAACAGCCTCCGATTTCTTTCTTGCCAAATGAAATACGTAGAAGCCGCAAGCACCAACTTTGAAACAATGCTCCAAGATGTTCTCTTCTTAGCAGATGGTAATAGAACATCAATAATAGAAAACACATCATTAGATAACAACGGGATATCAGCCAAAATCCTCATATAATCCCAAACACCTTGCGAAAAAGGGCATTCAAAAAAGAGATGCTCATGTGAATCAGGTTACAACTCGCAAAGGGAGCAAACCGAGCCAAGATTAGGAGCAACATCCCAACTACAAATCCGATCCTGCGTTTTGAGTTTCTTTTGAATAACAAGCCAAAAATGAAACGCGTGCCTTGGAATACGAGCAGCAAACCAAACCAGATCGTACCACACAACCTTAGCCTCCCTAGGACGAGTAGAAGACCAGACCTGGGACACCGAGAACTTCTGGAAATTCTCATGTCTATCTCGCCAAACCAGCACATCAGGGGCATTCAAATTAATGGGAACCGAACAAGCAGCAAGAAATGGATATTTAACCAATAAAGACATCGGCCAATTCCATTGCCCATTATGTACAATATCACATACCTTTGAAGACGGATTTAAACCCGCTGCATATACATCACGCGTAGAAATAACCAAGCATAACGGCCCTTCCGCACACCATGTATCAAACCAAAGCGAAACAGTCAACCCCTCCCCAATCCGAGTCCAAAACGACTTACGAACTAAAGGCCGAAGTTGAAGCAACTTCCTCCAACTCCATGACATAGCACCCCGCATAGGAATATCCCAAAAGCTACGCCCCTTCAATTTGTACATATGAATCCATTTCACCCAAAGAGACTGCTTAAGAGTAACGAGTTTCCACATATGAGACACCATCAGAGCCGAATTAAAAGAGTCCAATCTGCGAATACCAAGACCACCTTCTTGCTTAGGAAGGCATACAACATCCCATGCAACTTTAGCTTTACCCCTCTTGAAATTACCTTGACACCAAAGAAACCCACGCATGAGCTGCTCAATATCATGAAGAACTCTAGACGGAATAATGAAAGCAGAAGCCCAAAACACATGCATAGAGCCTATCACAGATGAAATGAGTTGCAACCGACCAGCAATAGAAAGAGACTTATTCTTCCAATCCTCCATACGATTCTGAACTCGCTCAACAAGCTCTTTACAATCCCGAAACTTTAAACTCGAAGAGACCAAAGGAACACCAAGATATTTAACTGGCAGCAACCCTTCCGCAAAAGGTAAAATACTAAGAATAGAAGCTTTAATCTGAATAGGAACATTACAGAAATAAGTTGTACTCTTGGGAAGACTAGGAACCAAACCAGAAGCATTCGAGAACTCATCCAAAGCCTCCTTGATAACCATAGCAGAATGAATATCCCCATGAGCAAATAAGAAAAGATCATCCGCAAAACACAAATTAATCAGCTCCAACTTAGAACAATACCTATGATAAGTAAATAAATCTGACTCCTCCACTCGCCTTCTGATCATAAGTGTAAGAACCTCCATAATGAGCGTAAATAAATAAGGAGACAGCGGATCCCCTTGACGCAGGCCTCGTTTACCTTGAAAATACCCATGCAGATTCCCATTAATTGAAATAGAGTATGACGTCGTAGAAACACACTCCATAATCCAAGTAATCATACGTGGGTGAAACCCAAACCCCATAAGCACCTTGCGAAGAAAACACCAATCAACCGTGTCATAAGCCTTTTGAATATCCACTTTAAACGCACATCTAGCAGGACCGCGCTGCAAGTGGTAATTATGCATAAGCTGTTGAGTTAAAAGAATATTATCCGTAATATGCCGTCCTGGGACAAAAGCTGATTGATTTGGACTAACCAGATTCTTCAACGACAATTTAATCCGATTAGCAATAATCTTGCTAATACACTTAAACAACACATTGCAGCAAGAGATCGGCCTATAGTCAGTAACACGCACCGGTGATTTAACTTTCGGAATAAGAGCAATGATAGTATGATTAAGTTCCCTTAACAGCTTACCATTAATGAAAAATTCACGAATCGCAGTAGTAATATCATCTCCCACAATATCCCAAGCTTCCCTAAAAAAAGCTACCGTGTATCCATCCGGACCAGGAGACTTATCATCCCCCATAGAGAACATAGCCTGTTGAACCTCTTGTTTGGTAATCTCCCTAATCATATTCATAGCTTCCATAGTACTTAACTTCGTAGGAAAAAGACCGTCATCTGCAAAAGCATTGGTAACTCCAACCTGCCCAAGAAATGCTTCATAGTGTGTAACAAAAGCAATCGACACCTGCTCATTAGCACAAATAACACCATCACTAGAAGTAACCACATCTATACGGCTCCTACTAACCCGACTTTTGACCGCTTTATGAAAATAGGCTGAATTTAAGTCACCCTCTTTAAGCCAAGAAATCTTTGCCTTCTGCCTTAACAATTTCTCTTCCATAACAGCCGCCTCATTAAAAGCTATAACACATGCCGCTTCCTTGTCTCGCAGATCCAAGTTATGAGGATCATTATCTAACATTATCTGAACCGCATCTAACTCTTGACGACAACGAACAACATTAGCATAAATATTACCCTTGTCATAAAGTAATTTCCGAATAGGCTTCTTGAGAAGTTTGAGTTTCTTAACCACTTTAAACATGTTAAAACCACTGATCCGTTGCTGCCAAAACTCCATCACAATAGTACGAAATTTGTCATGATTATTAAGAAAATTAAAAAATTTAAAAGGCTTAGGTTTCGTTACTTCCATGGTTGGGAGCGAAAGGATAGAAGGAGCATGATCAGAAATTCGGTAGGCCTTAAAAACTGCATAAGCACCCACAAAAACATCATTGAATTCCAAGTTAGACATGATCCTATCCAGCTTTTTAAGAATGCCATGTTTGCCTCTAGGTTTTTGATTCCATGTGAACATAAGACCAGATTTTTGAACATCCAACACTTCAAGATTATCCACACATTACTTGAATTCGCGCATAGCAATATCAATATTAGAGCCCCCAGCCGTCGATTCTCCCAAAAACAAAGACACATTAAAATCTCCCATAAGACACCACGGAAGATCACGAATGTAGACTTTATGCTTACACAAACCTTCCCACATCGCCCTTCGTTGCTCATACCTATTATGAGCATAAACAAACGAACAAAATAACTCTTTCTTCTCCGCCTTAAGCCAAATACGGGTATGAACAGCTTGATCATCTTGAGTAATTACAACCACATCTACATCATTATGATTCCACCCAAGAATAATTCTAGTACCCTTACTACACCAAGCACCATTCGAAGACCACTCCCAATGCTTAAAAACAAACGAACACAACCTATGCAGATTTGAATCCTTCACATGAGACTCCAAAATTGCACACATAGACAAATTATTTTCAGATATGAGTTGCCGCACTTCTTTTTGTTTAGGGGAGAAGTTCAAACCCCTAATATTCCATGAAGCGATGTTAAACATTGGAAACTACCACATTAGGAGTGCTTGCCCCTACAGAGTTGCTATTAGCAGTTTCCAAAACCAAATTCTCGTCTACCTCATTGTCACTTACATTAAGAATAGTATTGTCTTTATTCCTCTCACCATCCGCATCCTCATCACTAAGAGCTGAAAATGAGTTTGTGTTACCACTAGACATATTGACCTTTGGCTGTTTCATTTCATATATTTTCTCCTTGTGCTCTACACGTCTATAGTACTTAGATGACTGATTTTTTCCCACTTTAACTCCAAACTGTTGCTTTTTCTTTGGAGGTTGCTGCACCTTTGTTTTTTTCTTTCTAACTTCCATAAATCCCTCCGCATCCATAGTCACACTTTTAGGAACCTCCTTAGTAACGAGAACTGTTTTAGGGCAATGAGCATCTACATGATCGAAAATGCAGCACAACGAACACCTTGGAGGTTTCCATTCATACTCCACCTCAACCGTGGCCATAGAATGGCCTTTGCCCAATCCAAGTGGAATAGCAACCACAATAGATGTTAATAGATCCTTATCAGCCGAAACTTCCACTAGAGCTCTAGCATAAGCACTACGTCCCCATGAATTAATACACATATTACTGGTGTAGGAATCCAACATTATAGGTCGACCAAGTGGGTAGTAATAAGACTCAAAACAATCTCCGAATAAGCAACTATAGGAACATGATGAATTTTCACCCAAACTGGTACTTTCTTGATATCAGCCTTGATGAGATTCGTATCGAGAGACCATACATTCAAAATCAAAAACACAAGACGTATCAACCACGGCCCATTCTCAAGAACACTTTCCATACCTGCACGTGTATCAAATTGGATAAGAAAAAAATCTGCATGTAATTGCACTCTACGTAAACCATATTTAGCCCAAGTATTCATCACGTAATTCTCCACCAATTTAAATGCCAGTCTTTTGCCAACAAAATAGCCATAAAGTGTATTTGTAAACCGAGCATTAACTTCCTCCACAGCCTCAAATGGTAAAGCAACCGCAGCACCTTCCACCCGTTAATCATTCCGGAGCTCTTTAATCTGAACAACCTTGTTGGGAGGCTGTTTTTGTACAATTGAAGCAAACGAAGTCACTACAGGTTGCACATTCTGGGACTGATTATTCCGATTCATATCATCACCAAAAAAACTAGCAGCATGTGCGTTAGCACTCTCATGCATGTCCTTAACAGGCTCCCTATACGTCGTGTAACGTCTTGGTAATATTCCATCAATATTTTTCACTTTCGTAGCCAACAAAGATTAGTTAATTACACCTGCACCAACACCCTTCGACCCATCAGACCTAGTAGCAAACGTATCCATCTCTCAAAGCAGCAAGCAGCAAATTCACAAACAAAAAACCAATGAAACCCTAATTAGGGTTTCCAGCGATCACACAAAAAACCCTAGTCCACCATTAATGCCCGCAATTAATAAGTAATTAATACTGAAGAACAGGCCTCCAAACAAGAAACCCTAACCCTAAAAACGAATCAAACAAGCAGCAGCGCCCTATCCACGTCGAATCAGATAAACACAAATTTAATATAGCAGCTCACGAAACCCTAATAGGAATCATGAACATGAATCAAATCAATTGTTATCCAATGAATGATGGAATCAAGGGACGAATTAGCAGCTGCAATGATGAAAAAATTCGCCCATAGAGAGAGAGAAAATTAGGGTGGATTTAAAATCGCAGTTTAGGTGTGTAATATTTATGTTTCACAATCCCGTATGTCACGATAGCATTAAGAATGACTTAAGAACGCTATTATAAGCCATTTCATCCATCAAAAACTGAATCAAACCCCAAATACCATTTTAAAATCAAAACCCTAATTTTGAAAATCCATAGGTACTTTAAAAACCCTAATATTACAAAATCCTATCCTACATTACCATTTATAGTCCATACTCCCACACTACCCTAATAAACTTCATATTAAACAAAATAAACTATCTAAACCTATTTCTACACACCCAAATGTTGTTTTCATTGTAAAACCGAGATTTCAACCGGTACGCGTTAAAATCACAGTTTAGGTGTGTAATATTTATGTTTCACAATCCCGTAGGTAACGATAGCATTAAGAATGACTTAAGAACGCTATTATAAGCCATTTCATCCATCAAAAACTCAATCAAACCCCAAATACCTTTTTAAAATCAAAACCCTAATTTTTAAAATCCATAGGTACTTTAAAACACTAATTTTACAAAACCCTACCATATATTTCCGTTTCTAGTACAAACTTCCACACTACCCCAATAGACTTTATAATTACCTAAATCAACTATTCAAACCACCTTATACCCATTAAAACGCTCCTTTCCTTGAAAAACTAGATTTCATCCGCTACGAGTTAGAATCACGTTTAGGGTGTGTTATATTCATTTTTAATAATCCCCGAAGTCACAATAGCATTAATAATGTCTTAAGAACAGTATTATAAGCCATTTCATCCATATAAAACTCAATAAAACGCAAAATACCATTTTAAAATCAGAACCCTAATTCTAGAAACCAATAGGTACTTTAAAACACTAATCTAACAAAACCCTACCATATATTTCCATTTCTAGTACAAACTTCCACACTACCCTAATAGACTTTATAATTACCTAAATCAACTATTCAAACCACCTTATATCCATTAAAACGCTCCTTTCTTTGAAAAAACTATATTTCATCCGGTACGAGTTGGAAGCACGTTTAGGGTGTGTGATATTCATTTTTAATAATCACCGAAGTCAAAATAGCATTAAGAATGTCTTAAGAACAGTATTAGAAACCATTTCATCCATATAAAACTCAATAAAACCCAAAATACCATTTTAAAATCAAAACCCTAATTCTAAAAACCCATAGGTACTTTAAAACACTAATTTTATAAAACCCTACCATATATTTCCATTTCTAGTACAAACTTCCACACTACCCTAATAAACTTTATAATTACCTAAATCAACTATTCAAACCATCTTATACCCATTAAAACGCTCCTTTCCTTGAAAAACTAGATTTCATCTCGTACGAGTTAGAATCACGTTTAGGGTGTGTGATATTCATTTTTAATAATCCCAGAAGTCACAATAGCATTAAGAATGTCTTAAGAACAGTATTATAAGCCATTTCATCCATATAAAACTCAATAAAACGCAAAATACGATTTTAAAATCAGAACCCTAATTATAAAAACCCATAGGTACTTTAAAACACTAATCTAACAAAACCCTACCATATATTTCCATTCCTAGTACAAACTTCCACACTACCCTAATAGACTTTATAATTACCTAAATCAACTATTCAAACCACCTTATACCCATTATAACGCTCCTTTCCTTGAAAAAACTATATTTCATCTGGTACGAGTTAGAAGCACGTATAGGGTGTGTGATATTCATTTTAAATAACCCCCGAAGTCACAATAGCATTAAGAATGTCTTAAGAACAGTATTAGAAGCCATTTCATCCATATAAAACTCAATAAAATCCAAAATACCATTTTAAAATCAAAACCCTAATTCTAAAAACCCATAGGTACTTTAAAACACTAATTTTACAAAACCCTACCATATATTTCCATTTCTAGTACAAACTTCCAAACTACCCTAATAAACTTTATAATTACCTAAATCAACTATTCAAACAACCTTATACCCATTAAAACGTTCCTTTCCTTGAGAAAACTAGATTTCATCCGGTACGAATTAGAATCACGTTAGGGTGTGTGATATTCATTTTTAATAATCCCCGAAGTCACAATAGCATTAAGAATGTCTTAAGAACAGTATTAGAAGCCATTTCATCCTTATAAAACTCAATAAAACCCAAAATACCATTTTAAAATCAAAACCCTAATTCTAAAAACCCATAGGTACTTTAAAATCAAAACCCTACCATATATTTCCATTTCTAGTACAAACTTCCACACTCCCCTAATAAACTTTATAATTACCTAAATCAACTATTCAAACCATCTTATACCTATTAAAACGCTGCTTTCCTTGAAAAAACTAGATTTCATCCTTACTAGTTAGAATCACGTTAAGGGTGTCATTTTTAATTATCCCCGAAGTCACAATAGCATTAAGTATGTCTTAAGAACAGTATTATAACCCATTTCATCCATATAAAACTCAATAAAACGCAAAATAGCATTTTAAAATCAAAACCCTAATTCTAAAAACCCATAGGTACTTTAAAACACTAATTTTACAAAACCCTACCATATATTTCCGTTTCTAGTACAAACTTCCACACTACCCCAATAGACTTTATAATTTCCTAAATCAACTATTCAAACCACCTTATACCCATTAAAACGCTCATTTCCTTGAAAAACTAGATTTCATCCGGTACGAGTTAGAATCACGTTTAGGGTGTGTGATATTCATTTTGAATAATCCCCGAAGTCATAATAGCATTAAGAATGTCTTAAGAACAGTATTATAAGTCATTTCATCCATATAAAACTCAATAAAACGCAAAATACCATTTTAAAATCAGAACCCTAATCTAACAAAACCCTACCATATATTTCCATTTCTAGTACAAACTTCCACACTACCCTAATAGACTTTATAATTACCTAAATCAACTATTCAAACCACCTTATACCCATTAAAACGCTCCTTTCCTTGAAAAAAACTTTATTTCATCCGGTACGAGTTGGAAGCACGTTTAGGGTGTGTGATATTCATTTTTAATAATCCCCGAAGTCACAATAGCATTAAGAATGTCTTAAGAACAGTATTAGAAACCATTTCATCCATATAAAACTCAATAAAACCCAAAATACCATTTTAAAATCAAAACCCTAATTCTAAAAACCCATAGGTACTTTAAAACACTAATTTTATAAAACTCTACCATATATTTCCATTTCTAGTACAAACTTCCACACTCCCCTAATAAACTTTATAATTACCTAAATCAACTATTCAAACCATCTTATACCTATTAAAACGCTCCTTTCTTTGAAAAAACTAGATTTCATCGTTACGAGTTAGAATCACGTTTAGGGTGTCATTTTTAATTATCCCCGAAGTCACAATACCATTAAGTATGTCTTAAGAACAGTATTATAAGCCATTTCATCCATATAAAACTCAATAAAACGCAAAATAACATTTTAAAATCAAAACCATAATTCTAAAAACCCATAGGTACTTTTTTTTGGTATAAGGGAAATTACCTCGGTAAATTATATTAACACCCAAAAACCAATAGAGTACAATGGAATGTGGCTGAAATACCACATTAACCTCAAGACTAGCTTGAACAGACTAAGACAAGATGACAAACCATCTGTCTACATACTAATCAATACAAGAAAAAGAATACTAAACAACGAAATCGCCTAAATCAGAAGAGATTCCGGAATATTCCAATTCTTCAACAGATCCAAAGCCGCTCTCGAACTCTTGAACCTACATGACATTAGCCTTGAACGAACATCAGCCAAAATATTATCCACAAGAACATTGACCGTTCTTTTGGATCCCGTATATAATCTTTCATTTCTTTCGCGCCATATGAAATACATGGCAGCAGCCAGAACCAGCTTGGCTATGACACTTGCCGAAGACCGACGATGAGCAAATGGAAGAATGGTCCCAACAATATCCGTGAGACATGGTGGACTACTCTGAAGACCAGCCTGCCCCCGAACTTGAAACCAAACTTGCCTGGCATAAGGACAATCGAAAAAAAGATGAGCATGAGAATCCGGCTGAGTTTCACAAAGAGTACAATGAGAAACCAGCGAAGAAGACACATCCCAAGAGCGAAGAACAGCCTGAGTCCTGAGTTTGCCTTTGATTGCAAGCCAAACAAGAAAAGCATGCTTTGGAATATTATTCGAGAACCAAACCACATCTGCCCAAGGAACCGGATTATGATACGGACGAATAGCATTCCAAACAGCTCGAACCGAAAATGGCTGAACTGACCCAGACCTATCCCTCCACTCCAGACTATCTTGCATCCCAGCACTAAGAGTAGGCGTAGGGATAGAGAGAAGAGAAGGGTAAGCAGTACCAAGGTCTGGAGGCCATACCAAAGAGCCGGACGCCACAATATCTGCAACCCTGGATGAGATAGAAAGATCTGCCCCATACATGTCCCTAGTGGACACAAAGTCCGCAATGGGACTCAAATCACACCACTTGTCATACCAAATCGAAGTACCATTACCATCACCAATCTTGTGCCAAATAAAGTCACGAACAACTGGCCGCAGCTGTAACAACTTTCTCCATCCCCACGACATAGAACCACGGCATGGAATAGTCCAGAAGTTACGATCCCTTATCTTGTGCAACTGGGTCCAAGCAACCCATAAGGACTCCTTACGCATGAGAAGCTTCCGAAGCTGACTAACCATAAGAGCCTGATTAAAAAGATCAAGCTGCCGAATCCCAAGACCGCCTTCAGATTTAGGCAAGCAAACAGCATCCCAAGCCACCTTTGCTTTCCCCCTGCGGTATTCGCCATTACTCCATAAAAACTTCCGAATAATCTGGTGAATTTCCAGAAGAACACGAGTGGGAAGAACGAAGACCGAAGCCCAATAAACATGCATGGATGCTAGAACAGACTTAACCAGTTGTAATCGACCCGCAATAGATAAAGATTTATTCTTCCAATCAGAAACCCGAGCCTCAACCTTAGCAATCAGTTCTTTGCAATCCTTATACACCAGTCTCGAAGGAACAAGCGGAACACCAAGATACTTAACCGGAAGCCGCCCCTCCTCAAACGGCAGAACCTGAAGAATGCCTAACTTTGTATGATTAAGTACATTACAAAAATAGGCAGTACTCTTAGGCAAACTAGGAGTCAATCCAGATACATCCCGAAACTCATTCAAAGAATCCATAATAATCTTAGCCGAAGCGACATCACCATGAGAAAATAAGAACAAGTCATCAGCAAAGCAAAGATTAATTAACCCCATCTCCGAACAAGAACGGTGATACTTGAACCCATCAGTCTCCCTTACCCGCCGCTGCAAGATTAGCGTAAGAATTTCCATAACTAGGGTAAATAAATAGGGGGACAAAGGATCACCCTGACGAAGCCCTCTTCTACCTCTAAAGTGGCCATGACTAGCACCATTAAGAGATATGGAGAAGGAAGTAGTAGTGACACACTCCATGATCCAACCGATCATCTTCTGAGGAAAACCAAAACCAGCGAGAATAACACGAAGAAAATTCCAATCCACCGTGTCATAAGCTTTCTGAATGTCGATTTTGAAAGCACATCTCGGCTCCCCACGGTCCAAATGATAATTATGCATCAGCTCATGAGTCAGCAAAATATTATCCGCAATGCTACGCCCAGGAATAAAAGCCGACTGATTCAAACTAACCAGCGACTGGAGACTACCCTTGATACGATTAGCAATGATCTTGCTAATACATTTAAACAGCACATTACAACATGAGATTGACCTAAAATCCGTAACCTTAGTCGGCGTCTGAACTTTAGGAATAAGAGCCAGAAGGGTATGATTTATCTGTTTCAAAAGCTTCCCATTACGAAAAAAATTCCTTAACAGCTAAACAAATATCCCCTCCAACAATCTCCCAGGCCTCCTTAAAGAATGCAGCCGTGAACCCATCAGGACCAGGAGATTTATCATTCCCCATAGAGAACATAGCAAGCTTAATTTCCCGGTCCCCCACCGCCATAATCATCTCCGAAGCAGCCAGCGGATCAAGCACATTTCCAAATAAATCCTGGGAATTAAGAGCAGTAGAATTACCCTCTTGGCCAAGAAAACCTTCGTAGTGTGCAACAAAAGCTTGAGCAACATTCTCATTCTCATGAATAATCCCATCCATATCAGTAACCACATTTATGCGATTCCGACTAATTCTACCCTTAACCGCTTTATGAAAAAAAGCAGAGTTCGAATCCCCATCCTTGAGCCATTGAATCTTCGCCTTCTGCTTAAGGAATCGGTCATGATTAACAAGAGCATTATTATAATCCTGAACCAGCGAAGCTTCCTCCTCCCGAAGGGCAACATTAAAAGGGTCATTATCCAAATCAGTCTGGGCCCTATCCAACTTCGAGCGCAAAGAGTTAAGATTCTCAAACAGATTACCATGAGCAAATAAGAGCTTACGAAACGGCCTCTTTAATTGTTTGAGCTTCTTAGACACTTGAAACATGAGAAATCCAGAGGAGGAATGCATCCAACCCTCTTTCACCACATCCTTGAATCTCGGGTGAGATGTGAGGATGTTAGTAAATTTAAAAGGCTTAGGGGGGCCCTTAACATTGGTAGCTATCCGAAGGATCGACGGAGCATGATCTGAAGTACGATAAGGATGAAAAACAGCATGAGCATCAGCAAACACATCCCCAAATGGCGCATTGCCCAGGATACGATCAATCTTCTTGAGAAGGCCATCAACACCCTTAGGCTTCTGAGTCCAGGTAAAATGAAGACATGTACTAGAAATATCCCGAACTTCAATATCATCAATACATTCCTTAAATTCACGCATAGCTATAGTCATACATGAAGATCCAGCAGTGCTTTCATTCAAGAAGAGAGAGGCATTAAAGTCACCAAGAATGCTCCAAGGTCTATCGCGAATGTACGAGGAATGCATCCGGAGGTTATCCCAAAGCTGTCTACGCTGAGTATATCTGTTATGCCCATAGATAAATGAACAAAACAATTCCTTCTTAGCCAGCTTAAGCCATATACGCGTGTGAATGACTTGATCAGTTTGAGAGATAACCACAATATCAACATCATACTTATTCCAACCAAGAATAATCCTCGTGCCCTTATCATAAAGACTTCCATTAGTTGTCCAGTCCCAATGCTTGAAAACACTAGAACATAGTTTATCCAATTTAGACACCTGCGCATGAGATTCTAAAATTGCACAAACAGAAAGCTTATTATCATAAATGATCTGACGAACTTCACATTGTTTGGGGGAGAAGTTGAGACCCCGTATGTTCCATGAAGCCATACTAATCATTGGAAACCACAACAACGGGAGTGGTTGCCCCCACTAGGGATTCTAATATTTGCGTTCCAGGACACTCTTCAAAGACTAGTTCCTCCTCCTCCGAGTCACTCGGATTCAAAGTGGAGTCAGGATATTCCTTTGGCCTTGGATCCCCTGACCCGCCATCCTTTCCGGTAGACGAACTCAAAACTCCAAACGAATTTGTTGTCACGACAACCTTCTTCGACGTCTTGCCAGGACCTTGGGGATTACCCCCATCCCCCCGGCTTGGTTTGGCATTAGAAGGAGCTGTTTTCACCTTCTGCTGATACTGAAAATTTGGCCTAGGTTTGGTTAACCTAACACCCTCAATGGACTTGGCCTTCTTGGATTTCTTCCTTTTATGCTTAACTTCAGTAAAGCCGTCCCCATCCACCCTTGGGGAAACCTCAGCAACCGTAGGAGGAACAGCAACCTTAGGGTTCAGAGGGCATTTATCCGCCTTATGCTCAAAAATCTTATAAGTGGCACAGCGGGGGGGGGGGGGGGGGGGGGGGGGGGGGGGGGGGGGGGGGGGGGGGCTCCATTCATACTCAATATCAACCGTAGCCAAAGAATGTCCTAACCCACCAGAATGAGGGATAGCAACCACCATAGTTTCCAGAAGATCTTCCTCAGCCGATACTTCAATTAAGGCACGAGCATAGTCCTTGCGCCCCCAAGAGTTTGTACACATTTTGCTAGTATACGTATCTAACATGATAGGTTTGCCAATTTGAGTGGTAATTAGACTTAGTCCCACCTCAGAATACGCCACAATTGGAACATTGTGAATCTTGACCCAAACCGGGGCCTTGGTGACGGCCTCCTTTTTCAAGATGGTATCTGGAGTCCAGATGTTCAAGAATAACGGTATCTGTCGGATGAGCCAAGGACCACCCTCCATAACCCGTTCCATTCCGTCCTTCGTATTAAATTGGAACAGAAATAAATCTTTTTCCAGCATTACTCTTTTAAGTCCAAACTTTGCCCAAGAATTAAAGACATAGTTTTCAACTAGTTTGAATGCCAGATGTTTTCCAATAAAGAATCCATAGATAGTGTTCTTAAAACGGGCACTAACTTCGTCCACCACCGACATCGGGATAGTAACCCTAGCACCCAGAACCACCTCTTTGTTTCGCATCTCAGTTAACTTTACCTTCTGATCGGAAGAAGTTTGACGTAAAGCAGTTGCAAAAGACCCCTTATCAGTAGTAACCCTTGGAGCATCCAAAGTTGTAGAAATCCCGGAATCAGACAAAGGTTGTGTAAGCGAAGTACCCCGGATTGGAGCACGAATGTTACCATGAAGGGTTGTTAAATTCCCGACCTCAGTGCCTTGTAAAATAGATTTTACAACACCAGAAGCTGCCATTATGTCAATTCGTACGGATCAGAATCAAGTTGTACGGATCGTAGGGCCAATTGTACGGAACTGCTGATGAAGCCAAAAGACGTACGGATGAGGATGCGTACGGATGAAGCTCCTGATTCGTACGGAGAGTCTAAACGTACGGATGAAGACCTAGGAGACCAACTGTTAGTCACGTACGGATGAGTTTGATTGCACGAATGAATACCCTGATATCGTACGGATGAGATGAAAGTAACGGACGGTGAGACTAATACGTAGGATGAGAACAGCTGTACGGACGAGTCTAGGGTACAGCCGCCACTAACACTCAGCACCGTCGAATCAGTGGAAAACCAGAAAACCGCCACAAAACTCAGCCAACAGAACCAATACTACAACTCAACCGAAATGAAACAAAGGTTTAATTGAATTTCAACAGCCACTAATCAACACAGCAGCCACGAATTCAACAAACCAAAAATTCAAATCGGTGAAGAAGAATGTTGCAGCAATTGATCCAATTCAAACCAGTTCGTGACACAAATCATTAACAAACAAAAAGCATAACAAAACAGCAACAATTCGAGAACACACACCCATACCCATAGGTTCAAAAAAAAAAAAAAAAAAAAAAAAAAAAAAAAAAAAAAAAAAAACCCATAGGTACTTTAAAACACTAATTTTACAAAACCCTACCATATATTTCCGTTTCTAGTACAAACTTCCACACTACCCCAATAGACTTTATAATTACCTAAATCAACTATTCAAACCACTTTATACCCATTAAAACGCTCCTTTCCTTGAAAAACAAGATTTCATCCGGTACGAGTTAGAATCACGTTTAGGGTGTGTGATATTCATTTTTAATAATCCCCGAAGTCACAATAGCATTAATAATGTCTTAAGAACAGTATTATAAGCCATTTCATCCATATAAAACTCAATAAAACGCAAAATACCATTTTAAAATCAAAACCCTAATTCTAAAAACCCATAGGTACTTTAAAACACTAATCACACAAAACCCTACCATATATTTCCATTTCTAGTACAAACTTCCACACTACCCTAATAGACTTTATAATTACCTAAATCAACTATTCAAACCACCTTATACCCATTAAAACGCTCCTTTCCTTGAAAAAACTATATTTCATCCGGTACGAGTTAGAAGCACGTTTAGGGTGTGTGATATTCATTTTTAATAATCCCCGAAGTCACAATAGCATTAAGAATGTCTTAAGAACAGTATTAGAAACCATTTCATCCATATAAAACTCAATAAAACCCAAAATACCATTTTAAAATCAAAACCCTAATTCTAAAAACCCATAGGTACTTTAAAACACTAATTTTATAAAACCCTACCATATATTTCCATTTCTAGTACAAACTTCCACACTACCCTAATAAACTTTATAATTACCTAAATCAACTATTCAAACCATCTTATACCCATTAAAACGCTCCTTTCCTTGAAAAAACTAGATTTCATCCGGTACGAGTTAGAATCACGTTTAGGGTGTGTGATATTCATTTTTAATAATCCCCGAAGTCACAATAGCATTAAGAATGTCTTAAGAACAGTATTAGAAGCCATTTCATCCATATAAAACTCAATAAAACCCAAAATACCATTTTAAAATCAAAACCCTAATTCTAAAAACCCATAGGTACTTTAAAACACTAATTTTACAAAACCCTACCATATATTTCCATTTCTAGTACAAACTTCCACACTACCCTAATAGACTTTATAATTACCTAAATCAACTATTCAAACCACCTTATACCCATTAAAACGCTCCTTTCCTTGAAAAAACTATATTTCATCCGGTACGAGTTAGAAGCACGTTTAGGGTGTGTGATATTCATTTTTAATAATCCCCGAAGTCACAATAGCATTAAGAATGTCTTAAGAACAGTATTATAAGCCATTTCATCCATATAAAACTCAATAAAACGCAAAATACCATTTTAAAATCAAAACCCTAATTCTAAAAACCCATAGGTACTTTAAAACACTAATTTTACAAAACCCTACCATATATTTCCATTTCTAGTACAAACTTCCACACTACCCTAATAGACTTTATAATTACCTAAATCAACTATTCAAACCACCTTATACCCATTAAAACGCTCATTTCCTTGAAAAAACTATATTTCATCCGGTACGAGTTAGAAGCACGTTTAGGGTGTGTGATATTCATTTTTAATAATCCCCGAAGTCACAATAGCATTAAGAATGTCTTAAGAACAGTATTATAAGCCATTTCATCCATATAAAACTCAATAAAACCCAAAATACCATTTTAAAATCAAAACCCTAATTCTAAAAACCCATAGGTACTTTAAAACACTAATTTTACAAAACCCTACCATATATTTCCATTTCTAGTACAAACTTCCACACTACCCTAATAGACTTTATAATTACCTAAATCAACTATTCAAACCACCTTATACCCATTAAAACGCTCCTTTCCTTGAAAAAACTAGATTTCATCCGGTACGAGTTAGAAGCACGTTTAGGGTGTGTGATATTCATTTTTAATAATCCCCGAAGTCACAATAGCATTAAGAATGTCTTAAGAACAGTATTAGAAGCCATTTCATCCATATAAAACTCAATAAAACCCAAAATACCATTTTAAAATCAAAACCCTAATTCTAAAAACCCATAGGTACTTTAAAACACTAATTTAACAAAACCCTACCATATATTTCCATTTCTAGTACAAACTTCCACACTACCCTAATAGACTTTATAATTACCTAAATCAACTATTCAAACCACCTTATACCCATTAAAACGCTCCTTTCCTTGAAAAAACTATATTTCATCCGGTACGAGTTAGAAGCACGTTTAGGGTGTGTGATATTCATTTTTAATAATCCCCGAAGTCACAATAGCATTAAGAATGTCTTAAGAACAGTATTAGAAGCCATTTCATCCATATAAAACTCAATAAAACCCAAAATACCATTTTAAAATCAAAACCCTAATTCTAAAAACCCATAGGTACTTTAAAACACTAATTTTACAAAACCCTACCATATATTTCCATTTCTAGTACAAACTTCCACACTACCCTAATAAACTTTATAATTACCTAAATCAACTATTCAAACCATCTTATACCCATTAAAACGCTCCTTTCCTTGAAAAAACTAGATTTCATCCGGTACGAGTTAGAATCACGTTTAGGGTGTGTGATATTCATTTTTAATAATCCCCGAAGTCACAATAGCATTAAGAATGTCTTAAGAACAGTATTATAAGCCATTTCATCCATATAAAACTCAATAAAACGCAAAATACCATTTTAAAATCAAAACCCTAATTCTAAAAACCCATAGGTACTTTAAAACACTAATTTTACAAAACCCTACCATATATTTCCATTTCTAGTACAAACTTCCACACTACCCTAATAAACTTTATAATTACCTAAATCAACTATTCAAACCACCTTATACCCATTAAAACGCTCCTTTCCTTGAAAAAACTATATTTCATCCGGTACGAGTTAGAAGCACGTTTAGGGTGTGTGATATTCATTTTTAATAATCCCCGAAGTCACAATAGCATTAAGAATGTCTTAAGAACAGTATTAGAAGCCATTTCATCCATATAAAACTCAATAAAACCCAAAATACCATTTTAAAATCAAAACCCTAATTCTAAAAACCCATAGGTACTTTAAAACACTAATTTTACAAAACCCTACCATATATTTCCATTTCTAGTACAAACTTCCACACTACCCTAATAGACTTTATAATTACCTAAATCAACTATTCAAACCACCTTATACCCATTAAAACGCTCCTTTCCTTGAAAAAACTATATTTCATCCGGTACGAGTTAGAAGCACGTTTAGGGTGTGTGATATTCATTTTTAATAATCCCCGAAGTCACAATAGCATTAAGAATGTCTTAAGAACAGTATTAGAAGCCATTTCATCCATATAAAACTCAATAAAACCAAAATACCATTTTAAAATCAAAACCCTAATTCTAAAAACCCATAGGTACTTTAAAACACTAATTTTACAAAACCCTACCATATATTTCCATTTCTAGTACAAACTTCCACACTACCCTAATAAACTTTATAATTACCTAAATCAACTATTCAAACCATCTTATACCCATTAAAACGCTCCTTTCCTTGAAAAAACTAGATTTCATCCGGTACGAGTTAGAATCACGTTTAGGGTGTGTGATATTCATTTTTAATAATCCCCGAAGTCACAATAGCATTAAGAATGTCTTAAGAACAGTATTATAAGCCATTTCATCCATATAAAACTCAATAAAACCCAAAATACCATTTTAAAATCAAAACCCTAATTCTAAAAACCCATAGGTACTTTAAAACACTAATTTTACAAAACCCTACCATATATTTCCATTTCTAGTACAAACTTCCACACTACCCTAATAAACTTTATAATTACCTAAATCAACTATTCAAACCATCTTATACCCATTAAAACGCTCCTTTCCTTGAAAAAACTAGATTTCATCCGGTACGAGTTAGAATCACGTTTAGGGTGTGTGATATTCATTTTTAATAATCCCCGAAGTCACAATAGCATTAAGAATGTCTTAAGAACAGTATTAGAAGCCATTTCATCCATATAAAACTCAATAAAACCCAAAATACCATTTTAAAATCAAAACCCTAATTCTAAAAACCCATAGGTACTTTAAAACACTAATTTTACAAAACCCTACCATATATTTCCATTTCTAGTACAAACTTCCACACTACCCTAATAACTTTATAATTACCTAAATCAACTATTCAAACCATCTTATACCCATTAAAACGCTCCTTTCCTTGAAAAAACTATATTTCATCCGGTACGAGTTAGAATCACGTTTAGGGTGTGTGATATTCATTTTTAATAATCCCCGAAGTCACAATAGCATTAAGAATGTCTTAAGAACAGTATTAGAAGCCATTTCATCCATATAAAACTCAATAAAACCCAAAATACCATTTTAAAATCAAAACCCTAATTCTAAAAACCCATAGGTACTTTAAAACACTAATTTTATAAAACCCTACCATATATTTCCATTTCTAGTACAAACTTCCACACTACCCTAATAAACTTTATAATTACCTAAATCAACTATTCAAACCATCTTATACCCATTAAAACGCTCCTTTCCTTGAAAAAACTAGATTTCATCCGGTACGAGTTAGAATCACGTTTAGGGTGTGTGATATTCATTTTTAATAATCCCCGAAGTCACAATAGCATTAAGAATGTCTTAAGAACAGTATTAGAAGCCATTTCATCCATATAAAACTCAATAAAACCCAAAATACCATTTTAAAATCAAAACCCTAATTCTAAAAACCCATAGGTACTTTAAAACACTAATTTTACAAAACCCTACCATATATTTCCATTTCTAGTACAAACTTCCACACTACCCTAATAAACTTTATAATTACCTAAATCAACTATTCAAACCATCTTATACCCATTAAAACGCTCCTTTCCTTGAAAAAACTAGATTTCATCCGGTACGAGTTAGAATCACGTTTAGGGTGTGTGATATTCATTTTTAATAATCCCCGAAGTCACAATAGCATTAAGAATGTCTTAAGAACAGTATTAGAAACCATTTCATCCATATAAAACTCAATAAAACCCAAAATACCATTTTAAAATCAAAACCCTAATTCTAAAAACCCATAGGTACTTTAAAACACTAATTTTACAAAAACCCTACCATATATTTCCATTTCTAGTACAAACTTCCACACTACCCTAATAAACTTTATAATTACCTAAATCAACTATTCAAACCATCTTATACCCATTAAAACGCTCCTTTCCTTGAAAAACTATATTTCATCCGGTACGAGTTAGAATCACGTTTAGGGTGTGTGATATTCATTTTTAATAATCCCCGAAGTCACAATAGCATTAAGAATGTCTTAAGAACAGTATTATAAGCCATTTCATCCATATAAAACTCAATAAAACGCAAAATACCATTTTAAAATCAGAACCCTAATTCTAAAAACCCATAGGTACTTTAAAACACTAATCTAATGAAACCATACCATATATTTCCATTTCTAGTACAAACTTCCACACTACCCTAATAGACTTTATAATTACCTAAATCAACTATTCAAACCACCTTATACCCATTAAAACACTCCTTTCCTTGAAAAAACTATATTTCATCCGGTACGAGTTGGAAGCATGTTTAGGGTGTGTGATATTCATTTTTGATAATCCCCGAAGTCACAATAGCATTAAGAATGTCTTAAGAACAGTATTAGAAACCATTTCCTCCATATAAAACTCAATAAAACCCAAAATACCATTTTAAAATCAAAACCCTAATTCTAAAAACCCATAGGTACTTTAAAACACTAATTTTATAAAACCCTACCATATATTTCCATTTCTAGTACAAACTTCCACACTACCCTAATAAACTTTATAATTACCTAAATCAAGTATTCAAACCATCTTATACCTATTAAAACGCTCCTTTTCCTTGAAAAAACTAGATTTCATCCTTACAAGTTAGAATCACGTTTAGGGTGTGTGATATTCATTTTTAATAATCCCCGAAGTCACAATAGCATTAAGAATGTCTTAAGAACAGTATTAGAAGCCATTTCATCCATATAAAACTCAATAAAACCCAAAATACCATTTTAAAATCAAAACCCTAATTCTAAAAACCCATAGGTACTTTAAAACACTAATTTTATAAAACCCTACCATATATTTCCATTTCTAGTACAAACTTCCACACTACCCTAATAAACTTTATAATTACCTAAATCAACTATTCAAACCATCTTATACCCATTAAAACGCTCCTTTCCTTGAAAAACTAGATTTCATCCGGTACGAGTTAGAATCACGTTTAGGGTGTGTGATATTCATTTTTAAAAATCTCCGAAATCACAATAGCATTAAGAATGTCTTAAGAACAGTATTAGAAACCATTTCATCTATATAAAACTCAATAAAACCCAAAATACCATTTTAAAATCAAAACCCTAATTCTATAAACCCATAGGTACTTTTTTTTTTTTTTTTGGTAAAAGGGAATTCTACCCCGGTAAATTATATAACCAAAAAAAGCGATGAAGTACAACGGGTATAGGTGAAGTCCTATACCTCAACCCATTACATGGGCAACAACCAGCAAAAAGCCAAAACAAAAAAACACACCCTATATAAGAAAGACATGCCTCCCTTATAGACTACCACGAATAAAAACTAGACTAACAAAATAAAACTACTTTTTAGTCTTCGCTTGAGGTTTGTAATCACGATCCTTCTTAGAACTCTGAAGATGCTCATACCCATCATACCCATCATATCCATAGTCATCATCAGAAGCATCAGACGGATTGAAACAATTATCCCATTTCCCGTGGGGCTCCTGAGAACTACTAACCTCCCTATCCTTATTACCCATCGAACTGCTAGGAATAGACTTTCCCATACTTCCCTGCTTATTCACCTGAGACTGAGGCCTATCCTGACCAATATCATCACCACCAATATTTAAAACTCCAAATGAATTAGCCACATTCAATCCTGGCGTTGACCCAGCCGCCTTAGAAGACTTCCCCCCTTTCTTTTGCTGCCAAATTACCTTAGAATTAGGCTTATTCAATTTAAGCCCAACAAATGTTCTAGGATCAGCTCCCATCTTCCTGTTACGAGCTTTAACTTCCGTAAAACCTTCATCCCTAGCCTCCATAACCGACACCTGTTTATCCCTCGTGGAATGAATAACACTTTCCTCAATAACTCGTTTAGGGCATAAATTAGTATCATGACCAAAACATTGACAAACAGTACATTGAGGAGGCTTCCACTCATACTCAACTCGGATAGTTTCCTTTATATAACTGTCCCCTTCCTCAAACGGAATTGCCATAGTCACCTCCTGTTTTAGGGCAACAGTCGCGTCAATCTCAATTAACGCCCTAGCAAAACTAATTCTTCCCCATGAATCATTACACATAGAACTAGTAAACGCATCAAGCATGATAGGTTTACCAATTTGCGTAGCAATTAGACTCAGACCATCCTCCGAGTAGGCCAGAATAGGAACATTGTACATTTTAACCCAAACAGGAACCTTGGTAACCTCCCTTTTCGTCAAGGACACCGTAGGAGTCCATTTAGTGAGAATGATAGGAGATTTGCGTATCAACCAAGGCCCTTTTTCCAATACCTGCTCCATACCTCCCTTAGATGCAAATTTGAACAGATAAACACCCGCATCATTCCTAGTGATCCGCTCAAACCCAAATTTTCGCCATGCATTTGACGCATATTGTTTAACCACCAGAAATGAAGGATCTTTACCAACAAAAAACCCCACAATGGAGTTCTCATACCGACTCTTGATTTTAGCAGCTACTGCAAGAGGAAGAACACAATCGAATGCATCAAGTTTCTCTTCATTAACCATGGTACGAAATGTACTCTTAGTACACGGGACACCTGAGCCTAATAGACTAGCATATGATTTGTGAGGATCCAAAGCACCTCCCGTAAGTTGAGGACTAATATCATCTTCTATTATTTCATGGCTATTAACAAGTCCCACCATAGCACCACTACTCGGAGTGGACATCGATTCAATTTCTGCGGAAGTAATCTTACCAGCTATGTTCATTAAGCGTTTTGCAATTCCCTCCATCGACGGAGTAGCATTGGAATCACTAGCAGCACCCGTGGCCATTATGAATGAAAAGTTGTCCGTACGGATCAAGAAATGAAACGTACGGATGAAACCCTACTTGTACGGATGAAACCCTAATGGTACGGATGGAAGCAACCCCTATACGTACGGATGGAAATGTATATGCACGGATGAAACACTATGTTCGTACGGATGAATGAGGTCTCAAACGGATGACTGAAGGTACGAATGAACCTTTATGAGCACGGATGAGAGCCAATCCGTACGAATGAAACTTGGTTCGTACGGATGAAAACCAGAGACCAGAAACCCTAATCCACCTTGAAACCCTAAACCGCCTTCACCTTTTCACTCGTCGGAAATCACCTCTAACCTCCAGCCAAACCCGAATTACACTACTATGAACTCAATTCGATTAAGAAGGCTATGCTAATCACTCCAACAGCCACGAATCAAGCAGCGAAGGATTAAAAAACAAAACCTCAAAGCCGATTTGAAGACAGCAGCAAGTAATTCGATTTGGAAGAAATTAAGCAAGGCTAGTCGTGACAAAGCTTAGACAAACGATTTAGGATCAGAATCAACCACCAAATGATGGTAAAACCGGCCAAAATCCGGCAGCCAAATACCCCCCAATTCGCCTATTCTAGAGAGAAAAACCTCAACCCATAGGTGCTTTAAAACACTAATTTTATAAAACCCTACCATATATTTCCATTTCTAGTACAAACTTCCACACTACCCTAATAAACTTTATAATTACCTAAATCAACTATTCAAACCATCTTATACCCATTAAAACGCTCCTTTCCTTGAAAAAACTAGATTTCATCCGGTACGAATTAGAATCACGTTTAGGGTGTGTGATATTCATTTTTAATAATCCCCGAAGTCACAATAGCATTAAGAATGTCTTAAGAACAGTATTAAAAACCATTTCATCCATATAAAACTCAATAAACCCAAAATACCATTTTAAAATCAAAACCCTAATTCGAAAAACCCATAGGTACTTTAAAACACTAATCTAACAAAACCCTACCATATATTTCCATTTCTAGTACAAACTTCCACACTACCCTAATAGACTTTATAATTACCTAAATCAACTATTCAAACCATCTTATACCCATTAAAACGCTCATTTCCTTGAAAAACTAGATTTCATCCGGTACGAGTTAGAATCACGTTTAGGGTGTATGATATTCATTTTTAATAATCCCCGAAGTCACAATAGCATTAAGAATGTCTTAAGAACAGTATTATAAGCCATTTCATCCATATAAAACTCAATAAAACGCAAAATACCATTTTAAAAATCACAACCCTAATTCTAAAAACCCATAGGTACTTTAAAACACTAATCTAATGAAACCCTACCATATATTTCCATTTCTAGTACAAACTTCCACACTACCCTAATAGACTTTATAATTACCTAAATCAACTATTCAAACCACCTTATACCCATTAAAACACTCCTTTCCTTGAAAAAACTATATTTCATCCGGTACGAGTTGGAAGCACGTTTAGGGTGTGTGATATTCATTTTTGATAATCCCCGAAGTCACAATAGCATTAAGAATGTCTTAAGAACAGTATTAGAAACCATTTCCTCCATATAAAACTCAATAAAACCCAAAATACCATTTTAAAATCAAAACCCTAATTCTAAAAACCCATAGGTACTTTAAAACACTAATTTTATAAAACCCTACCATATATTTCCATTTCTAGTACAAACTTCCACACTCCCCTAATAAACTTTATAATTACCTAAATCAAGTATTCAAACCATCTTATACCTATTAAAACGCTCTTTTCCTTGAAAAAACTAGATTTCATCCTTACAAGTTAGAATCACGTTTAGGGTGTGTGATATTCATTTTTAATAATCCCCGAAGTCACAATAGCATTAAGAATGTCTTAAGAACAGTATTATAAGCCATTTCATCCATATAAAACTCAATAAAACGCAAAATAGCATTTTAAAATCAAAACCCTAATTCTAAAAACCCATAGGTACTTTAAAACACTAATTTTACAAAACCCTACCATATATTTCCGTTTCTACTACAAACTTCCACACTACCCCAATAGACTTTCTAATTACCTAAATCAACTATTCAAACCACCTTATACCCATTAAAACGCTCCTTTCCTTGAAAAAACTATATTTCATCCGGTACGAGTTAGAAGCACGTTTAGGGTGTGTGATATTCATTTTTAATAATCCTCGAAGTCACAATAGCATTAAGAATGTCTTAAGAACATTATTAGAAGCCATTTCATCCATATAAAACTCAATAAAATCCAAAATACCATTTTAAAATCAAAACCCTAATTCGAAAAACCCATAGGTACTTTAAAACACTAATTTAACAAAACCCTACCATATATTTCCATTTCTAGTACAAACTTCCACACTACCCTAATAGACTTTATAATTACCTAAATCAACTATTCAAACCACCTTATACCCATTAAAACGCTCCTTTCCTTGAAAAAACTATATTTCATCCGGTACGAGTTAGAAGCACGTTTAGGTTGTGTGATATTCATTTTTAATAATCCCCGAAGTCACAATAGCATTAAGAATGTCTTAAGAACAGTATTAGAAACCATTTCATCCATATAAAACTCAATAAAACCCAAAATACCATTTTAAAATCAAAACCCTAATTCTAAAAACCCATAGGTACTTTAAAACACTAATTTTATAAAACCCTACCATATATTTCCATTTCTAGTACAAACTTCCACACTACCCTAATAAACTTTATAATTACCTAAATCAACTATTCAAACCATCTTATACCCATTAAAACGCTCCTTTCCTTGAAAAAACTAGATTTCATCCGGTACGAGTTAGGATCACGCTTAGGGTGTGTGATATTCATTTTTAATAATCCCCGAAGTCACAATAGCATTAAGAATGTCTTAAGAACAGTATTATAAGCCATTTCATCCATATAAAACTCAATAAAACGCAAAATACCATTTTAAAATCAGATTCCTAATTCTAAAAACCCATAGGTACTTTAAAACACTAATTTTAAAAAACCCTACCATATATTTCCATTTCTAGTACAAACTTCCACACTCCCCTAATAAACTTTATAATTACCTAAATCAACTATTCAAACCATCTTATACCCATTAAAACGCTCTTTTCCTTGAAAAAACTAGATTTCATCCTTACAAGTTAGAATCACGTTTAGGGTGTGTGATATTCATTTTTAATAATCCCCGAAGTCACAATAGCATTAAGAATGTCTTAAGAACAGTATTATAAGCCATTTCATCCATATAAAACTCAATAAAACGCAAAATAGCATTTTAAAATCAAAACCCTAATTCTAAAAACCCATAGGTACTTTAAAACACTAATCTTACAAAACCCTACCATATATTTCCATTTCTACTACAAACTTCCACACTACCCTAATAGACTTTATAATTACCTAAATCAACTATTCAAACCATCTTATACCCATTAAAACGCTCATTTCCTTGAAAAAACTAGATTTCATCCGGTACGAGTTAGAATCACGTTTAGGGTGTGTGATATTCATTTTTAATAATCCCCGAAGTCACAATAGCATTAAGAATGTCTTAAGAACAGTATTATAAGCCATTTCATCCATATAAAACTCAATAAAACGCAAAATACCATTTTAAAATCAGAACCCTAATTCTAAAAACCCATAGGTACTTTAAAACACTAATCTAATGAAACCCTACCATATATTTCCATTTCTAGTACAAACTTCCACACTACCCTAATAGACTTTATAATTACCTAAATCAACTATTCAAACCACCTTATACCCATTAAAACACTCCTTTCCTTGAAAAAACTATATTTCATCCGGTACGAGTTGGAAGCATGTTTAGGGTGTGTGATATTCACTTTTGATAATCCCCGAAGTCACAATAGCATTAAGAATGTCTTAAGAACAGTATTAGAAACCATTTCCTCCATATAAAACTCAATAAAACCCAAAATACCATTTTAAAATCAAAACCCTAATTCTAAAAACCCATAGGTACTTTAAAACACTAATTTTATAAAACCCTACCATATATTTCCATTTCTAGTACAAACTTCCACACTCCCCTAATAAACTTTATAATTACCTAAATCAAGTATTCAAACCATCTTATACCTATTAAAACTCTCTTTTCCTTGAAAAAACTAGATTTCATCCTTACGAGTTAGAATCACGTTTAGGGTGTGTGATATTCATTTTTAATAATCCCCGAAGTCACAATAGCATTAAGAATGTCTTAAGAACAGTATTATAAGCCATTTCATCCATATAAAACTCAATAAAACGCAAAATAGCATTTTAAAATCAAAACCCTAATTCTAAAAACCCATAGGTACTTTAAAACACTAATTTTACAAAACCCTACCATATATTTCCGTTTCTAGTACAAACTTCCACACTACCCTAATAGACTTTATAATTACCTAAATCAACTATTCAAACCACCTTATACCCATTAAAACGCTCCTTTCCTTGAAAAAACTATATTTCATCCGGTACGAGTTAGAAGCACGTTTAGGGTGTGTGATATTCATTTTTAATAATCCCCGAAGTCACAATAGCATTAAGAATGTCTTAAGAACAGTATTAGAAACCATTTCATCCATATAAAACTCAATAAAACCCAAAATACCATTTTAAAATCAAAACCCTAATTCTAAACCCATAGGTACTTTAAAACACTAATTTTATAAAACCCTACCATATATTTCCATTTCTAGTACAAACTTCCACACTACCCTAATAAACTTTATAATTACCTAAATCAACTATTCAAACCATCTTATACCCATTAAAACGCTCATTTCCTTGAAAAAACTAGATTTCATCCGGTACGAGTTAGAATCACGTTTAGGGTGTGTGATATTCATTTTTAATAATCCCCGAAGTCACAATAGCATTAAGAATGTCTTAAGAACAGTATTATAAGCCATTTCATCCATATAAAACTCAATAAAACGCAAAATACCATTTTAAAATCAGAACCCTAATTCTAAAAACCCATAGGTACTTTAAAACACTAATTTTACAAAACCCTACCATATATTTCCATTTCTAGTACAAACTTCCACACTACCCTAATAGACTTTATAATTACCTAAATCAACTATTCAAACCACCTTATAACCATTAAAACGCTCCTTTCCTTGAAAAAACTATATTTCATCCGGTACAAGCTAGAAGCACGTTTAGGGTGTGTGATATTCATTTTTAATAATCCCCGAAGTCACAATAGCATTAAGAATGTCTTAAGAACAGTATTAGAAACCATTTCATCCATATAAAACTCAATAAAACCCAAAATACCATTTTAAAATCAAAACCCTAATTCTAAAAACCCATAGGTACTTTAAAACACTAATTTTATAAAACCCTACCATATATTTCCATTTCTAGTACAAACTTCCACACTACCCTAATAAACTTTATAATTACCTAAATCAACTATTCAAACCAATTTATACCTTATAAAAACGCTCCTTTCCTTGAAAAACTAGATTTCATCCGTACAAGTTAGAATCACGTGTAATATTTATGTTTCACAATCCCGGAGGTCACAATAGCATTAAGAATGTCTTAAGAACGCTATTATAATCCATTCATCCATCAAAAACTTAATCAAACCCCAAATACCATTTTAAAATCAAAACCCAAATTCTGAAAATCGATAGGTACTTTCAAAAACCCTAATTATACAAAAACCCTATCTAAATTACCATTATTGTCAATACTCCAAACCACCCTAATAACTTCTATAAACAAAATAAAATATCTAAACTAATTCTATACACCAAAATATTGTTTTCATTGTAAAAACCGAGATTCCAACCGGTACGCGTTAAAATCACGGTTTAGGTGTGTAATATTTATGTTTCACAATCCTGGAGGTCCCAATAGCATTAAGAATGTCTTAAGAACGCTATTATAAGCCATTTCATCCATCAAAAACTTACTCAAACCCCAAATACAATTTTAAAATCAAAACCCTAATTCTGAAAATCCATAGGTACTTTCAAAAACCCTAATATTACAAAACCCTATCCTTAATTACCATTTATAGTCAATACTCCCACACTACCCTAATAAACTTCATATTAAACAAAATAAACTATCTAAACCAATTTCTATACACCAAAATATTGTTTTCATTGTAAAACCGAGATTCCAACCGGTACGCGTTAAAATCACGGTTTAGGTGTGTAATATTTATGTTTCACAATCCCGGAGGTCACAATAGCATTAAGAATGTCTTAAGAACGCTATTATAAGCCATTTCATTCATCAAAAACTTAATCAAACCCCTAATACAATTTTAAAATCAAAACCCTAATTCTGAAAATCCATAAGTACTTTCAAAAACCCTAATATTACAAAACCTATCCTAAATTACCATTTATAGTCAATACTCCAACACTACCCTAATAAACTTCATATTAAACAAAATAAACTATCTAAACCAATTTCTACACACCAAAATGTTGTTTACATTGTAAAACCGAGATTTCAACCGGTACGCGATAAAATTACGGTATAGGTGTGTAATATTTATGTTTCACAATCCCGGAGGTCACAATAGCGTTAAAAATGTCTTAAGAATGCTATTATAAGCCATTTCATCTATCAAAAACTTAAACAAACCCCAAATACCATTTTAAAAATCAAAACCCAAATTCTGAAAATCCATAGGTACTTTCAAAAACCCTAATATTACAAAACCCTATCCTAAATTAACATTTATAGTCAATACTCCCACACTACCCTAATAAACTTCATATTAAAAAAAATAAACTATCTAAACCAATTTCTATACACCAAAATATTGTTTTCATTGTAAAACCGAGATTCCAACCGGTACGCGTTAAAATCACGGTTTAGGTGTGTAATATTTATGTTTCACAATCCCGGAGGTCACAATAGCATTAAAAATGTCTTAAGAACGCTATTATAAGCCATTTCATCGATCAAAAACTTAATCAAACCCCAAATACCATTTTAAAATAAAAATCCAAATTCTGAAAATCCATAGGTACTTTCAAAAACCCTAATATTACAAAACCCTATCCTAAATTACCATTTTTAGTCAATATTCCCACACTAGCATAATAAACTTCATATTAAACAAAATAAACTATCTAAACCAATTTCTATACACCAAAATATTGTTTTCATTGTAAAACCGAGATTCCAACCGGTACGCGTTAAAATCACGGTTTAGGTATGTAATATTTATGTTTCACAATCCCGGAGGTCATAATAACATTAAAAATGTCTTAAGAACGTTATTATAAGCCATTTCATCCATCAAAAAACTTAATCAAATGTGACAACCGTCTAAAAATTCAGGTGATTCTCAGTTACTATATCGGTTCGAATCTCTAGTTACTTTTTATCGTGTTCATATTGTTCGAGTTCGTAATTGTTGTGTCTTTATTTTGTCGGAACCAAAGTCGGAATCAACTTATAAATCCTAACACCAAAGAAACTATACAAGAACTTGACTAAGTTCATAACGGAAACTAAAAAAACTCTAGTTCACAACTAACAATAACGTAAAACTTAAAACGTCACCGAGCTGGGAAAAGCCTTTCAGCCGTCAGCCAGCGGCTGAAGCCCAACCGGCGGCTGGATATGGCCAGCCGGTGGCTGAAAGGCCACTGACTGTGAATTGATGACTCATTTTTGCATGTCTCGTGATTGGTTAAGAGCATTAAACGGGATTGGGCAGAATTTACTGCCATTTGGGGTTCCCTAGGGCAGTAATCCCCCTTCCCACCTTCCTCCTTCACTTTGTTTTCATTTTCAAAACTAAAAATCCCCTACACTCTCTCTCTCTCTCTAAATCTCTCTCATTTTTCTCTCAAGAACACCATCAAAAACAAAAAAACTTCACCATTAAAACAGCAACAAAACACCAAAAATCGTCCATCCAACTTATACAAAATCGTCCTAAGTTTAAGGGGTAACAAAAGGAAGCTCTTCCATTTTACTCTTTTTACATAAATCTTTGATTGCATGGACGATCCATGGACTAAAAAAGTGTTTTGCTAAAAAATTAAAACGTTTTCTTGATTAAAAACGAGTTTTTCTCATAGATCTACATTTTGATGATATAAATCCGAAAGAAACTGTGACTTTTGCTTAAAAATGAAGATATTTGAATAATAACCGATTGCATGTAAGAATCTAACACTAAAACGGGCTAAAAATCGAAAAGAAACGAAAACAAGAAACTGGCCGAAGGCCTCCAGCCGGCGGCTGAAGATATCCAGCCGGCGGCTAAGGTCCAGCCGGCGGCTGAATATCTCCAGCCGCTGTCTGGATCTCGCTGTCCAATAAAAACGTCGTTTTGAGAACTTTAAACGTAAAAATAAGTCCAAATAACTTTATTACAGATTATGTAACTTTGAAAACTTACTGTTTTTAATAAAGAAATTGTTTGGTTGAGTTTGAGGATTTGAAACTATTATATTATCGTTTACATTGGTTGAAAATGATTGTTTAAAGCGGGAAAGTGTTTGAAAAATGGATTCAATTTTTATAGCGCGAAAGCGCTGCCCAAATTTCACCGTAAACTATACTCAAACTCAGTGACTTAATGTTTTCGTAACACATACATATTGACCTTGGACATTGACTCTTTTTGGACATAAATGGACTAATCGGACCTCAAACATACACGAACATGTATAATCATATAACTTTTCCGTAATAAAACTTTGGGACATAATCTAAGGTATAAAGATTTAAGTTAAAAATGTTAAAATGGAGCTTTAACATAACTTAAATCATACTAATAATACTTATGCAACATTTCGGTGTTTTAGGTCATCTTTGATTCCCGACGCGTTCCGCTCCATCTGTGCTTATTCGTATCTTTCTCCGCAACCCGTGAGTTACAACCCCACTATGTTTTACTATTTTAAATTCTTATTTGGGGGAAACATAAGATTGTTGTTATGTAACTTTTTGAAACTATTTGCAACTCGTATGAAACTTTTGAAACTTATGAAACTTTGAAACTTATGAAACTTGGAAACTTTTGAAACTTGGGAAACTTGGAAACTTATGAAACTTGTGGATCATTGAAACTTATGAAACTTGGAAACTTTGGAAACTTGTGAATCTTGTGAAACTTGTGAAACTATTATGCGTAAAATGTGATAATGCCCCGTTAATTGGCTAAACTAAACTTAGGTTACTTGTATGCGCAACCAATCCTTGATGAAAATATAAACTCCGTAAGTGCTTACTACTATTTTTAGAAACAGAGTTCAAATTTCCCCGTTTTAAGAGTTCAGAAAACATTATACACTATTAGCAATAGCCGTTAGTATTATGGGTATCGATACTTAGGAGAGGTCACTCCTTGCTTGTGGTTCGCGACCTAAGTACATATTACTAGATTCAGGTGGAAACTCAATGAAACATTTGGGGCTAGATCTGACCAGACAATCGGTTTAGTGTAGACTTACCTTTATATTATGCCAAGAGATTGATACAAGTTACGGATTTAGTTAATCACATATTACTTACGCATATACATTATTTTAGCGTTTGCTTCCGCTATAACTTTTTATGATACGAGTTCTATCTTTACTTGCGTACGCTCGAAACTTTCATAAATATCTATGTTTTAGCGTCGTTCCGCGTCCTTTTCATTTATGATATTTATCACATATATATTTTCTTTTCGGAAACTTTTATCGAGAAACTCAAACTGTAACTCACTCACTACGTTATGTAGTTGACACTTTATCTTATGTTTCAGGAAACTAGTGTAAGTGTAGAAGTGCATGGCAAGGAAGGGTCGGTATGGTCACGTGAGGCGAATCTTGGGAAAGAGCCCTTTTATTTTGGGAATTTATTTTGAAAATTTGTATTGTGTACTTGTGTTAAACAATTAAACTGCTTGGTTGATTTCGAATTATGAACTATTTTATCTTAAATGCAATGACTTGAACCGTTTACTTTGCTTATAACCGTGTAATGATATTCCAGCTCTCACATCTCGTGTTTCCGCTATAGCGGGGTGTGACAGACTTGGTATCAGAGCACAGGTTATAGCGAAAACGGTTTCAAAAAAAAAAAAAAATAAATAAAAAATTTCTTTCAAAAAGTTTTCGAAACCAAACTATAACCAAGGCTTTTCGCAAAATCATTATGAGTTCAAACTTTAGGGAATTAATTTCGCGATTGCATGATTATTTTTAACTACGCATGGCCTGATCACCCATGCCTAGTTCAAAATGACTTATGCAAGGACGGAACGTAATTACTAATGTTAAACGGTTTTCGAGTCGAAAATTCCCGGTCTTACTATTTCCCGATCTCACGTGATTGACCCTTACATGCATTTACTTACACATTTTTCCTTTAATATTACCTTGTTCCCGTACTTACGAAACTCCTTGTGTCGCAGATCCGTCATGTCTCAGTCGTCCCGTTCACGATCCCCCTCGCGATCCCAGACCCGTTAGCAACAGAGAGCCGCGTCATCCCATGAGGCTTCCGAGGGCCACACCGCCTCGGAGAGTCTCCGCCACCAGACTACCGACCCCACGGAGGACACCTCCATGGCTGTGTCGAGTAGCATCGGGTCCAGCCCGAGGTCGGTACTACCACCACCTCCACTGGCACCCGTCGCAGCACCGCCCCAACGGCGTGGACCCCGTGTCGTTATGACGGCACGCAAGCAGGTCGTCCTTCCAGGTCGACTACCTGATCGGATGGCTGCACAGCAAGTTGGTCCGTCCAGACCTACACCACCCCATCTTCCCTTCGGGAACCCACCTCCCGAGGCTCCACGCACCTCGATGATGGATCATTACACGTGGGAGCGACAACTCGAGCGTGAAGAGATGCAGCGGGCCCGAGACGCAGAAGCAGCTAGGCAGAGGATGCCGCCTACCCCTTAGCTTCCCCCTCCTACCGCTTTCTTGCACCTCCACCGAGAGGTAAGGGGACTTTCAGAGGATGCCCAGCAACAAGGGCTTCTCCTCTGCGAGGTCTCCGACGCCGCGCAACGGTTGTCAGAGCAGGCGTTGCGACACCTCGCTGCGGCTCAGGCCACGTCCCGGACGGTGCAACGTCTAGTGGGAGTTTGCTTGATCATGGGGACTTTATTGGCGATCATTGCTGCCAAGATGCTTCTAGAGAAACGTCACTAGTTTTCTCCTTTATTATTGTATTATAGGCAGAGTTGTAATTTTCCATGTACACAGCTCCGAGCCATTTCTATTTATTTCGTTTTTGTATTGTACTGTACTTCATTCCATTTGAACCTTGTACTCGACTTTATTATTATTAAGGAATGAAATTTCTATCTTATTATCTATTTTGCTATTGTCATATGAATCTGTGTAGTGTGAATCTCTTGAATCCATGTCGTGTGTGTACTATCTGTTCTGTTATATTACTCTTGCGTGGTTGTTAACTTGTTCATTGGATTACATTCTTATCATACTCCAATCGTGCGTTCTAAACTAAATCTGTTGTTTGTTGTAGAATCATGGCACCTCGTTCAAATGCCAGTATCATTGCTGAACAAGTCGCTGCTCAGTTGAACGCAGCGATGCCCAACATGATCGCTCAGATCACTGCGGGGATCAATGCTAATGTCACAACCATAACCAGCAGCAACAACAGCAACAACAAAACAACAACCAGAACCAACAACAACACCCGAACCCTCCTGCTTGCACCTACAAGAGCTTCATGGCCTGCAAGCCCAAGGAGTTCCATGGCACAACTGGTGCCGTAGGACTGGTGTCCTGGTTCGAGAGCATCGAGTCGGTGCTGCACATCAGTCGATGTGCCGAAGCTGACAAAGTACAGTACGCCTCCTGCGTACTACACGGTAAGGCATTGACTTGGTGGAACAACGTGGTCCGCAACAGAGGACGCGAGACCGCCTATGCTCTCACCTGGGATCAATTCAAGAACCTCTTGATAGAGGAGTACTGCCTCAAAGGGGAAATCAAGAAGCTCGAGGCCGAGCTCTGGGATCACACGATGGTCGGAAACGACATCGAAGGGTACACTGCCCGATTCCATGAGTTAGCCCGACTGGTCCCGAGGCTGGTAACTCCTGAATAGAATCGAATCGACCACTATGTCTCCGGTCTTGTCCCTGAGATCAGAGGAATGGTCATCTCAGCTGAACCCCAAACCCTCCAAAGTGCCATCATTCTAGCTCACCGCCTCACAAGCAATCTACTCACCGCTCCCGCATCCTCCAAGAAGGAGTCGGGTGAGAAAAGGAAATCTGACCAGACCCTCAGGCGGAGTGATAGGAACAAGAAGAAGAAGACCACCCGAAACTTCGCCGTAGCAGCTGTAGCACCACCACCGCCACCACCACCGCCACCACCACCAACTGGAGCCCGAGCCTACACGGGGACGAACCCCAAGTGTAATAAGTGCAACTTCCACCACCACGGGAACTGCCCCGTGTGTTTAAAATGCCAGAAGGAAGGGCATTTAGCTAAGTACTGCCCGGAGAGGGTTATAGTCCCAGGCCAGAAGCCGGTGTGCTTCGAGTGCGGAAGTGACCAGCACTTCCGGAACGCTTGTCCGAGACACCGAAACGCCCAACCAAACCAAGGCGGGCGAGGTCGAGGACGTGCATTCGCACTCACAGCTGAGGAAGCTCGACAGGATCCGAACGCGGTGAACGGTACGTTTCCTGTTAATAATCACTATGCATCAGTTTTGTTCGATTCAGGGGCTGAAAGAAGATTTGTATCCTTAGAATTTAGACCCCTCATTAACTTAGGATCTAAGGTTCTTAAGGATAGCTTCACCATAGAGTACGCTAACGGTCAGGAGTTCGAAGCTAAGGATATAATCCTAGGATGTTCCATATGCCTGTCTGATAAAACCTTCCCTATTGACTTGATTCCAATCGAGCTGAAAAGCTTTGATGTGATCGTCGGAATGGACTGGCTCTCTTGTTTCCGAGCCGAGATTGTCTGTTTTGACAAACTTATCCGCATCCCTCTTTCTGACACCGAAACTCTAGTTGTTCAAGGAGACAAACCCGGACGACAACTCCGTATCGTGTCGTCCATTAAAATGCGCAAGTACCTCGAGAAGGACTGTGACGCATTTCTCGCTCACGTTGTCGAACGTAAACCCAAGGAGATCCGTATACAAGATATCCCAGTAGTCAAGGATCACCCTGAAGTCTTTCCCGAAGATTTACCCGGGCTACCTCCGCATCGACAAGTGGAATTCCGGATAGACCTAGTTCCTGGTGCAGAACCGGTCGCTAAGACACCGTATCGTCTAGCCCCACCGGAAATGCAAGAGTTGTCGAAACAGTTACAGGAACTCTTGGATCACGGTCTTATTCGTCCAAGCTCGTCCCCCTGGGGAGCCCCAATACTCTTCGTTAAAAAGAAAGACGGATCCTTCCGCATGTGCATCGACTACCGCGAACTGAACAAGCTGACCGTTAAGAACCGATACCCACTACCGAGAATCGATGACCTTTTCGACCAGTTGCAGGGTGCAACTTATTTCTCGAAAATCGATCTCCGTTCAGGGTACCATCAGGTTCGTGTCAGTGAGACCGACATTCCAAAAACCGCTTTTCGTACTCGTTACGGTCATTACGAATTCCTTGTCATGCCATTTGGTTTAACCAACGCACCAGCGGTGTTCATGGACTTGATGAACAGGGTGTGTAGACCTTATTTGGACAAATTCGTGATCGTATTCATTGATGACATCTTTATCTACTCGAGAAACAAAGAGGATCACGCGAAACACCTGAAACTCATCTTAGAACTCCTCTGAGATCAGAAACTGTACGCCAAATTCTCTAAGTGTGAATTTTGGCTCCGGGAAGTACATTTCCTTGGTCATGTGGTCAACCAAGAAGGGATCCATGTGGATCCGGCTAAGATCGAAGCGATCGAGAAATGGCAAGCCCCGACGACTCCTACGGAGATTCGTCAATTCCTAGGGTTGGCCGGCTACTATCGAAGGTTCATCAAGAATTTCTCGAAGATCGCCAAGCCACTCACCGAGCTCACTCAGAAGGACAAGGATTTTGTTTGGGGTACGAAACAAGAGGAATCCTTCCAGAAACTTAAACACCAGCTCTGCCACGCACCGATTTTGTCCCAACCGGAGGGTACGGATAACTTCGTGGTATTCTGCGATGCATCCCATTAAGGACTTGGGTGTGTCCTTATGCAGAAGGATAAAGTCATCTCCTACGCTTCAAGGCAACTCAAAGTGCACGAACAGAACTACACCACTCACGACCTAGAGCTGGGAGCCATCGTATTCGCATTGAAGATATGGAGACTTTATTTGTACGGTACTAAGTGCACGGTTTTCACGGATCATAAGAGCTTACAACACATTCTAGACCAGAAGATGCTCAACATGAGACAAAGGAGATGGATCGAACTGCTTAGTGACTACGATTGCGAGATCAAGTACCACCCGGGTAAGGCAAACGTAGTAGCAGACGCCCTGAGTCGAAAGGAAAGGGTAAAACCATCTCGGGTTAGAGCATTAGGTATTCAGATTCAGACGAATCTTCAAACGCAAATTGCCGAGGCTCAGCGAGAAGCGTTGAAACCCTAGAACTTAAAGGGAGAAACATTGCACAATCATGAAAAGGAGTTCGAACTCAAATCCGCCGACATCCATTACTTCAAGGGCCGAGCCTGGATTCCGAAATCTGAAGATCTTCGGAAGCTAATCTTGGATGAGGGCCACCGTTCCCGATACTCCATCCACCCTGGATCCGATAAGTTGTACAAGGACCTTCGGGAGTATTATTGGTGGCCGGGCATGAAGAAGGATATCGCCTTGTACGTAGCCAAGTGCCTTACTTGCTCGAAGGTCAAGGCGGAATATCAGAAGCCCTCAGGTCTACTAAAGCAACCGGAGATTCCTATGTGGAAGTGGGAACAAATCTCCATGGATTTCATTACAAAGTTGCCCCGGACGGCCAAGGGTAACGACACAATTTGGGTAATTGTGGACCGATTAACAAAGTCTGCTCATTTCCTACCGGTACGAGAAACCCACTCGATGGAGAAATTCGCCCAAATCTACATCAACGAGATCATCTCTCGCCACGGAACACCTCTCTCCATCATCTCTGACAGGGATAGTCGATTCACGTCCCGCTTTTGGAACGCGCTTCAGAAATCGCTCGGGACGCGTCTAGACCTTAGCACCGCTTACCACCCGCATACCGACGGTCAAAGCGAAAGGACGATCCAAACCCTTGAGGACATGCTAAGAGCGTGCGTAGTTGACTTCGGAGGAAGTTGGGATACTCACCTCCCCTTGGTCGAGTTTTCCTACAACAACAGCTACCACTCTAGCATCAAGTGTGCTCCGTTCGAGGCCTTATATGGACGTACGTGCCGGTCGCCGCTTTGTTGGCTAGAAGCCGGTGATCGACAACTCACAAGGCTCGACATCGTTCAGGAAACCATCGACAAGATCACCACTATCAGAGAGCGACTAAAGACGTCCCGTACCAGGCAGAGAGCTACGCCGATAACCGAAGGAAACCCCTCGAGTTCCAAGTTGGCAATCGGGTGCTTCTTAAAGTATCGCCATGGAAGGGGGTAGTTCGCTTCGGGAAGCGCGGCAAGCTAAGCCCAAGGTATACCGGACCCTTTGAAGTTATCGAGCGTATTGGCCCAGTAGCATATCGACTCCAACTCCCGCAAGTTCTTTCTAATGTTCACAACGTGTTTCATGTCTCGCACTTGAAAAAGTGCTTATCTGATGAGACCATCGTCATCCCACTCGACGAGGTCAAGATCGACAACAAGCTCAACTTTATAGAGGAACAGCTTGAAGTTGTGGACCGCGAGGTCAAACAACTCAGACAAAGCCGTGTTCCTATTGCCAAGGTTCGTTGGAACTCCCGACGTGGTCATGAATTCACATGGGAACGTGAAGACCAAATACGTCAAAAGTATCCGCATTTGTTCAAAGATACTTCTACCTGATAGGACGAGTCAAATTTCGGGACGAAATTTCTTTCAACCCGGGGATGATGTGACAACCGTCTAAAAATTCAGGTGATTCTCAGTTACTATATCGGTTCGAATCTCTAGTTACTTTTTATCGTGTTCATATTGTTCGAGTTCGTAATTGTTGTGTCTTTATTTTGTCGGAACCAAAGTCGGAATCAACTTATAAATCCTAACACCAAAGAAACTATACAAGAACTTGACTAAGTTATGTCAGGATCGGATTAGCCAATATAAACTAACCAGTTCGCCTACGTTAAGATCGTGATCTATTGAAGAAGTTCAGCAGCGGATGAACACTTCAATATTAACGAGTTGTCGAACAATATAATGTTATATGAAAGCAATAAGAACAAACAGAATATAGTCGAATTATAAGCCTCAATCGTATTAACGAAAGTATCAATACAACGTGTTTTCTATCATACAAGGATCTATCTTTATATAGACCTTGAGGCCGACCTAGATAAACTAGGAAACATCTTCTATCCTTATCTAAATATATCGTTATCTAGAATAAGGAAACTATATCTAATAACAAAAGGAAATATAAACATAATCTAATTATAACTCTAATTAGATTATTCTTGCACGGCAAGTTGGTCTTCCGTAGTAACTTGTTACGACCGCATCAACTTGTTATCTTCCGTAGCAACTCTAACAGCAGTAGTATCTTGATTGGACAGCCGCACTAACTTGTTCTTCCGTAGTAACTCTTAATGTCTTCCGCATTAAACGTTTAAGTTACTTTTCTTGTTGTTAAGCGTATTGTTTATAGGTTAAACTGTTTTGTCTAAGTTATAACCCAACAATCTCCCCCTAACCTTGAACTTTTATGACACATCAAAAGTACAAGTTTCATGCTCCAACATTACTAACTTCTTTTCATTAACAAAAGATGATTTACTTATTTCAAGTTAATTACAAATTTTCATTCATCTTTGTTTAGGCCAATCACCTTTTTTTCCTTTTGTCTTTTCATCTATGATTTGCACCAAGATCCTCCAAACTAGTTCATGTGCAAGTGGTGAATCATGAAGTCCATTGAGCTTGACTTCAATCATCTCTTCCAACGTCTTCAATCCATGTGGATATCGTACATATACCAAATAAAATTCCATGGCTCCCTCCTTTCTTCTAAGTGAGTAGACACCACTTCGATCATAAATGAACCACTTGATTACTGGATTAGTTGGACTTCGTCTTTTGAACACTGAACTTTTCTTGATGTATCCTGGTTCAAATAATCCGCACAGCACGTCCATAGCAAGATCTATTCTTGAACATTGACCTCCTTGATGAGAAAATTTGACTTTTCCAATTTTGTACATTCGTTCCATATCATCTCTGTCAAAATCTCTGATTGCTTGATGAAAAGCATGAAGCACCTTCTTTGATCTATCTTGTCTAGTGACTTCATACTCAGTACCCATCTGCCCACCAAGGAACTTCCAGTCTATGATTATTGGAGGTTTTACTGCCAATGGAGTAAACCTAAGACCTTCTTCATGATTTATGTATGCAAAATAATCTCCCCCTTGAGTAGTTGTTGTTGCACTTTTTGGATGTCCATAGCTTTGCAAACGCATTATTAATGTTTACTTGTAATGTTGTACACCTAGTTGGTTGTAAAAGTGCGATATTCACCTACTGCATTGATTCATGCGGATGTGGATTCATACGCACGGATGAGAGTCTCATCCGTGCGGATGAACACTTATATTTGGTCTGATTTGCTTAACGTTCATCCGAACGGATGAGAAACAGATCCGTACGGATGAGAGTCTCATCCGTACGGATGAGAAACAGTCCTATATATAGTGAATTTTCTGCATCTTTTAGGTTAAGAGTTTGGAAGAGAGTTCTTCAAGAGGGAGAGAGGCTGCGATTTTAGCAGTGGTTTTTAGGGTTTTTGAGGAGCCCCGATCCGGCCGATCACCGGATTAGGGAGAAGATTATGTTCAATCTTCTCCTTAGCCTTACCACGATTTCTCAGTTTAAACCAATGTAATCTTTAACGTTTATTAATAATATTTGGTTTATCTTTGATTATTCGTGTTTATCTCTTCCGTCTAATCAATCCGTTGCACGTTCTTGTTAATGCGTTCCTATGTCAAAACGGACCTACAAATTGGTATCAGAGCCGGTTAACACCGTGCTCTTGATCTGGATCAAACGGGATTGAAGACGTTAAAAGGTTTAGGTTTTTCTCCAAGTTTTCGGATTGATTTTGTTATGTTTTGAGGTTGGATTGATGGTATGGTTGAAAGGGTTTGTAAATCAGCTTATCTGGAGTTTCTGGGCATTTTACGGAGTCAAAATCGCGATCAAAATGACCAAAAAGGGATTTTGGGTTTTCTGTCGGCGGACTGTTTTACCAGCTATCGACGAACTTCATCCGTACGGATGTAAGTTCATTCGTACGAATGTGAAGTCATACGTACGAATGAGGTGTTCTATTTCAAGACTAACGGATAGATCCATCCGTACGAACCAGAAGCTGATCCGTACGGATGAACTCTTCATCCGTGCGCTTGAAAGAATCAGTTGAGATTAAATGTCTATACGTACGGATAAGTCCTCATCCGCACGAACGGGTATTTCATCCGTACGGATGAGGATCAGAACCTTCACTTTCGGTTGTATCATGTCTAGATCCGGTATGTAATCTCCTTATCTTATCGGGTCAGTTTTAAAGTGAAGTTGTGGAGAAAAAGAGTATTATGAAGATTTTTGTGGGGTAATCGGGAACATCCGGTTATTTATGGGCCATTAACGTTTATTTATTTATTCCGCGTTTATTGTGATTCCGTTGTGGAGGGAATCTGGTTGTTGTTTCGCAATCACAGGTTATGGTGCATGATCTTTGATGAATCTGAATGTGTACCAATTTGTTACGGATTATTAGTTGTGAATGGAGTCCTCTAATTTATGCCTAATACATTTTAAGTCATGATGAAGACGATTTGAGCTACAATGTCTACATATTGGGATGAGCTTATCTGGAGGGGGAAATTTACAGTTGGTAGTTCATAGCAGATTGCTGTATGTGAAGATTGTCACATTATTGAAATGATCGTATCGAAGTCTGTAGAGTTCAGTCTCAGGGGGAGTCTTACTGCTTATGGTATTATGTGCTGCATGTTTATTCGAGTGAAGTCAGAGAAACTACAGAATGTCCAATTAGCATTTCGACAACAACGAGCGGAAAACGTTGGTGTTCGAAGTTTGATTTGTCATGTTTATTCGGGAAGACTTTGATGAAGCTTGAAGATTCAAGAAATACTGATACCACGGCAGAGACTGACTGAAGATTTGTAACATCCCTGTTTTTCGGAAATTAAAATATTTCGTAAGTATTTATTTAGTTATAATAAATGTGGTTTATAATTATGTTATTTGAGAAGTTTATAAGTAAAGGACTAGAATTGTTAGAAAGATAGTTGATTTTAGTTAGAAAGGACTTAATTAGTTAATAATTCTAGTAATTGTTGTAAATTAAAAAGACTTGAGAAATTGAGGGACTAAAGGTGTAAAATTCGAAATGTGATGAGTAAGCCTTTGAGGTGTCAAATGCAGAATTTTTCCAAATAAAATTTTAGGGGTTTTGAGTCTATGTGTGTGTGTTCTTGAGAGGAAGAAAAGGATAATTAGAAATTTCTCAAATCAATTGTGTTGGATTAGTGAAGATTACAAGAGAATCAAGAATAGAAGATAGGGTAACTTAGCTAATTTGGTGTTGGAATAAAGAAGGTAAATTTATGTTTATCTTTGTTATTATTTGATGAATTTGAGTCATGTTAATATGTTATAATATTAATTGGATGTTTAATTGAAGAGTAGAAATGCTTAATTGGTTAAATTAGGTTTTTATAATTTGGGGATAATCTTGAGAATTGTTAAATTGAGCAATTGTATATGTTAATTTAATGTTAGAATTGTATGTTTTAGTCCTATGAAAGAGATAGAATATGGTATAATGATTTTTCTAGTTGGTGTTGCCAAATGGGTCAAATGACCCAAGGAGTGGCAATTGGGTAGAAATTTGATTAAAGAGAAAGAAATGGTCATTTGTATGTATTGTTGATGTGTATGTATAAAATGAATAGAAATTTGATATACTTTCATGTATGTGTAAAAGTTAACGGGTCAAAAACCTTAGAAGTGACATGATGGGTAGAAAATGATTTAACCAAGTAATGTTAAGTGATTAGAAGAAAATGTATGATAAAGTTGTTGGTTATGTGATTATGAGTATTGAAGTTTTAGTCTTTTGACCTTGTAATCAGATTTGAAAGATAAGGGCAAAGGGAAGGCAACATAAAGATAGTGAACGTAATTCGACATCAAGGTGAGTATACTAGACTCATTTTCATATGGTTTCTTGTGTTTAAAGTTTGTATTAATGTATTAAAGATTGTTAGGTAAGTTGTTCCAAGTTATAGTCAGTGTTGTTAGCGGAAATAAGGAGTTAAAGTAGCATAAACTAACATGTAAGTGCAGGAATCGTTTGAAAAACGAAACTCAGCCAGAAATTGCCCGAATGCGCCGCCTGTGGGTTAAATGGCGGCGCATTCCGAGGTCCGAGGCTGATTTTGAGTTTTGTCATGTTGAATGCGCCGCCTGTGTGTCCGAATGCGCCACATTCGACCCCTAGACCAGTTTTTAGTACATTTTAAGGTAGTTTTGGTAGAGAAATGATATATAAACTTATCATTATGATAGAGAAGAATAGAGAAGACATTTATGTGTCATGGAGAAGTAGAATCGACTTTCATTAGTCGGGAAAGAGTAAAGTTAGCAAAAAGGTTATACCGTGAGGGTATGTAGCAAGACTTTGAATAGTCTTGGAGATGTATCATTATATTATTAAGTATGCTCACTAGCTTAATGCTAATGTACATTGTTGATTGTTATGTTTGTAGGTAAAAAGGATCTCGAATTTGCAAGGCAAGCATAGGAAGGATAGATGGGGACCTAAAATGAAGTTAAATCTTTTGTAACGAGCTTCCGCTCTAAACATCTTAAATGTTATGTTAGTAGAAGTAACACGATACTTTTCTTTTGGTGAAGTTATGCAAATATTGTTGAATGTTTCTTTTAAAAAAAAAAAAAAAAAAAAAAAAAAATTTAGTGTGTTTTAGATCCTAGTGTTACAAGTTGGTATCAGAGCCTTGGCTTGTGTGAGTTGAGTATCTCGGTTGATACTTAAACCCAAGCTAAGGCTTTGTAAGGGGGGAAGAAGCTTGCCTTGCGGAAGAGATAAGAGTAAGAAGATTAATTGTTGAGAAAGAGTTAATTGCCCTAGTCTTAATTATGCGTTGATGGTATTGGATGTACAAGAGTTAATATGTTTGAAATTAACGTCTGGCCAACGCTAATTTTGGACATATTATGTGTATCCAATATGATTGAAGCATATTAAGGACAAGGGACAAGAAAGTGAGAAAGTGTATATGTATGACGTATAAACTATAATTGTGTATAGATTATAGTTTTATATGTCATTATTAACTGAATTTAATTTCAGTTTGTAGAAATGGAAGAAGAAGGTAGCCATCATGATGATGGTCATAGGGAAGTAGATATGCAGACGATTGTGGCTAAGGAGATTAGCCAAGCTTTTGAGAAAGCGATACCGTTTATTATTAAACGGGTTAGAGATGATGTGGTAGAGATTATTGATGAGAAGATAGACCGCGTGCTCGCGGAGAAAGAATTGAAGCAGAAAGAGAAAGAAGATTCGGGAAGTGAGGGTGATAATATTGTTCATCAAGAAGAACCCAAAGAAGGCTATAAGAAGGGGTGCACGTATAAAGACTTCGCAAGCTGTAGTCCACCACTCTTTCTTGGAGAGATTGACCCCATTGTTAGTATGCGATGGGTTATGGAGGTAGAAGGTGCATTCCTAACTTGCAAGTGTGCGGATAGAGATAAGGTGATTTATGCATCAAATCTACTTCGAAATCAAGCAAAAGGTTGGTGGGAATCAATAGTGAGATTATTCCCGGCTGAAGGGATTGTGAAGATGACTTGGGGAGACTTTAAAAAGAGATTTATGGAGTATTACTGTCCACCTTCGGCAGTGAATAAAATTACTCGGGAATTTTTATCATTACAACAAGGAAGCAGAACTGTGAACGAGATTACTAATGAATTCCTAGATAGAGCAGGGTTTTGCCCAGACTACGTTGTGAACGAACGAATGAAGATGGATCGTTATTTATGTTGTTTAAGTCCCGACATCAGAGAACATGTTTCCACTAATAATCTCAAGACTTTTGAGGATATGGTGGAAGCGGCAAGAAGGAGAGAATTAGATCTTTTGAATAGAACTGAAGAAGAGAAAAGAAAACGCAAGGTTGAATACGTGCAAGAACCGTACAAAAGGCAAAGGTTTGAACAAAGGGGTAGAAGTTCGGGGAGAAAATTTGAAAAGAAAGAGTCATCAAGGAGAGATTATGTTTGTAGAAAGTGTGGTAAAAATCATCAGGGAGAATGCAAATTCGGGCTAATGGGTTGTTATACATGTGGGAAGCCGGGACATATTAGTAGTGAATGTCCTAATCCGATAAGGATTTGCTACTATTGTAAGGATCCGGGGCATATTAAAAGCGAATGCCCAAAGTTGCCGCAGAATCAGAAGTTGTTGGTAGGACCGAAAGCTCCTTTGCTTCTTGAAGGAGGAGGTAGTGGAAAGAAGGTTGAAGATAATAAAGGCCGTGGTCGTGCCTTTCAAATCACAACCGTGGAAGCAAAAGAATCGACTGATGTCGTTTCAGGTATTTTTATTGTAAACTCTCAACCTGCTTATGTGTTGTTTGATTCGGGAGCAAATAGATCTTTTGTATCAAGTAAATTTTGTGAAAAGTTTTCTAAGCCCCTTAGTAAGCTAGAACATCCTTTAGAAGTAGAAGTGGCGGATAATCGAATTGTTCTTGTATCAGATGTTTATCACGAAAATCAACTAGAGATAGGGTCAACAAAATTTACGATAGACTTGATTCCAATGGTCATGGGAGAATTTGATGTTATAGTAGGTATGGATTGGTTAGAAAAGAATAATGCTATTATTTTATGTAAGATTAAAATTATTAAAGTTACCGACTTAGAAGGAAAAGAAATTGTTATTTATGGGGAGAAAAAGAGTGGTGAAATTTCGGTTTGTTCTTTAATGAAAGCAAGAAGATATATGTCCCGAGGGTGTCAAGCATACCTAGCGTATGTGGTAGATAAAGAGAAAGATAAGAAGGAATTAAAAGAAGAAGATGTAGTGAATGAATATGTAGATGTGTTTCCCGAAGATCTTCCGGGTTTGCCGCCAGAAAGAGAAGTAGAATTTAGAATAGAATTAATTCCCGGTGCTGCACCTGTAGCAAAAGCTCCATATAGATTAGCTCCGGCCGAAATGAAAGAATTAATGAGTCAATTACAAGAATTGTTAGACAAGGGTTTTATCCGTCCCAGTTCTTCTCCGTGGGGTGCACCGATTTTATTTGTGAAAAAGAAAGATGGTAGTATGCGTATGTGTATAGACTATCGAGAACTTAATAAGTTAACAGTCAAGAATAAATACCCGTTACCGAGGATAGATGATTTGTTTGATCAGTTACAAGGGGCGAAATTCTTTTCAAAGATAGATTTAAGGTCGGGTTACCATCAGTTGAAGGTAAAGGAAGAAGATGTACCGAAAACAGCTTTTCGCACGAGGTATGGTCATTATGAATTTTTGGTTATGCCTTTCGGTTTGACAAATGCCCCCGCTGCTTTTATGGATTTGATGAATAGAGTTTGTAGAACAATGTTAGATAAATCGGTTATAGTCTTTATTGATGATATTTTAATATATTCGAAGAGTAAAGAAGAACATGCGGATCATCTACGATAATTGTTGGAGATTCTTAGACGAGAAAGATTATATGCGAAATTTTCTAAATGTGAATTTTGGTTAGAAGAAGTTCAATTTTTGGGTCACGTAGTAAATGCAGAAGGTATAAAAGTAGATCCGGCGAAAATTGAAGCAATTGTCAATTGGAATTCTCCGAAAAATGTGAAGGAAATCCGTAGTTTTCTTGGTCTTACGGGGTATTATCGAGATTTATTCAAGACTTTTTTAAGATAGCCTCGAGCTTAACCGAGTTAACCAGAAAGAATAAGAAGTTTGAATGGAAAGAAAAACAAGAAGAAGCCTTCCAGATTTTAAAGAAGAAACTAAGTGAAGCACCGGTGTTAGTATTACCGGATGGAACGAAAGATTTAGTAGTTTATAGTGATGCTTCATACACCGGTTTAGGATGTGTTTTGATGCAACATGGAAGGGTTATTGCTTATGCTTCGAGACAATTGAAAGAAAATGAAAAGAAATACCCGGTACGAGATTTGGAGTTAGCGGCGGTGGTGTTTGCATTAAAGATATGGAGGCATTACCTCTATGGAGAAAGATGTACAATTTATACGGATCATAAAAGTTTACAATATTTCTTTACTCAAAATGATCTTAGTATGAGACAACGTAGATGGTTAGACTTGGTGAAGGATTACGATTGTGATATACGATACCACCCCGGAAAAGCAAATGTTGTTGCGGATGCATTGAGTAGAAAGAGTTCACAACCGGAAATGAAACTTTACTCCTTAGCTTTGATTATTAATGCTAATTTCTTTGATTCGGTTAAAGAAGCTCAATTAGAGGCAATTAAGGAGGAGAATTGGAAAAGAGAAAGAATTGTGGGTCAAGTGCAAAACTTAATGGAAGATAGTCGGGGTTTAAAGACTAGATTTGGAAGAATTTGGATTCCGAATACATCGGATTGTAAGAAAGTTTTACTAGACGGAGCTCATAAGTCAAAATATTCTATTCATCCCGGTAGTACGAAAATGTATAGAGATCTTAAAGAAGACTATTGGTGGCCGGGTATGAAAAGAGATATAGTGAAATATGTAGAAAAATGTTTGACATGTTTACAAGTTAAAGCGGAACACCAAAAGCCTTATGGAAAGATGCAACCATTAGAAATACCGGTATGGAAATGGGAGAATATTACTATGGATTTGGTGACGAAACTACCAAAGTCTAAAAGAAAGAATGATACTATTTGGGTAATCGTGGATAGATTGACTAAAAGTGCTCATTTCTTACCAATTAAAGAAGCTATTTCTTCGGAGAAAATGGCGGAGTTATTTTTGAAGGAGATTGTGGTAAGACATGGAGTTCCAATTTCGATAGTTTCGGATAGAGATACACGATTTACTTCTCATTTTTGGAGAGGTTTTCAAGAAGAATTAGGGGTGAAACTCAATATTAGCACGGCTTATCATCCTCAAACCGATGGGCAAAGTGAAAGAACAATTCAAACCTTGGTTGATTTACTCCGTGCATGTGTAATAGATTTTGGAGGTAATTGGGATGATCATTTACCGTTAGTAGAATTTTCTTACAACAATAGCTACCAAGCGAGCATAGATTGTGCACCTTATACGATGTTGTATGGACGAAAATGTAGAACACCAATATGTTGGGGCGAGATTGGACAACGAGAATTGGGAGAAAAGGAAATCATACAAATTACAACGGAGAAGATAGATCAAATTAGAGAAAGGCTCAAGATGGCTCAAGACCGACAAAAGAGTTATGCCGATAAAAGAAGAAGACCAATAGAATTTGAAATTGGTGATTTTGTGATGTTGAAAGTTTCCCCATGGAAAGGAGTGATCCGATTTAGAAAGAGAGGAAAACTAAGTCCGAGATATATTGGGCCATTTAAAATCTTAGAAAGAATCGGAAAGGTCGCTTATCGATTAGAATTACTCGAAGTTTTAAGTAAGATACATCCTACATTTCATGTATCAAATTTAAGAAAGTGTCATGCGGATGAAACAACATTTGTCCCACTAGATGATATAGAAATCGATGAGAAGTTGAATTATGTAGAAGAACCGGTAGCCATTCTTGATAGGAAAATAAAACAACTTAGAAATAAACAAATTAGTATGGTTAAGGTTCAATGGAAGCATAGAAAGGGGTCGGAATTTACATGGGAGCCGGAGAATGGAATGAAGAAATTTTATCCCAAGTTATTCGAAGAATAGATTTCGGGGACGAAATCTTTAGAAGGAGGGAAGATTTGTAACATCCCGGTTTTTCGGAAATTAAAATATTTCGTAAGAATTTATTTAGTTATAATAAATGTGGTTTATAATTATGTTATTTGAGAAGTTTATAAGTAAAGGACTAGAATTGTTAGAAAGATAGTTGATTTTAGTTAGAAAGGACTTAATTAGTTAATAATTCTTGTAATTGTTGTAAATTAAAAAGACTTGAGAAATTGAGGGACTAAAGGTGTAAAATTCGAAATGTGATGAGTAAGCCTTTGAGGTGTCAAATGCAGAATTTTTCCAAATAAAATTTTAGGGGTTTTGAGTCTATGTGTGTGTGTTCTTGAGAGGAAGAAAAGGATAATTAGAAATTTCTCAAATCAATTGTGTTGGATTAGTGAAGATTACAAGAGAATCAAGAATAGAAGATAGGGTAACTTAGCTAATTTGGTGTTGGAATAAAGAAGGTAAATTTATGTTTATCTTTGTTATTATTTGATGAATTTGAGTCATGTTAATATGTTATAATATTAATTGGATGTTTAATTGAAGAGTAGAAATGCTTAATTGGTTAAATTAGGTTTTTATAATTTGGGGATAATCTTGAGAATTGTTAAATTGAGCAATTGTATATGTTAATTTAATGTTAGAATTGTATGTTTTAGTCCTATGAAAGAGATAGAATATGGTATAATGATTTTTCTAGTTGGTGTTGCCAAATGGGTCAAATGACCCAAGGAGTGGCAATTGGGTAGAAATTTGATTAAAGAGAAAGAAATGGTCATTTGTATGTATTGTTGATGTGTATGTATAAAATGAATAGAAATTTGATATACTTTCATGTATGTGTAAAAGTTAACGGGTCAAAAACCTTAGAAGTGACATGATGGGTAGAAAATGATTTAACCAAGTAATGTTAAGTGATTAGAAGAAAATGTATGATAAAGTTGTTGGTTATGTGATTATGAGTATTGAAGTTTTAGTATTTTGACCTCGTAATCAGATTTGAAAGATAAGGGCAAAGGGAAGGCAACATAAAGATAGTGAACGTAATTCGACATCAAGGTGAGTATACTAGACTCATTTTCATATGGTTTCTTGTGTTTAAAGTTTGTATTAATGTATTAAAGATTGTTAGGTAAGTTGTTCCAAGTTATAGTCAGTGTTGTTAGCGGAAATAAGGAGTTAAAGTAGCATAAACTAACATGTAAGTGCAGGAATCGTTTGAAAAACGAAACTCAGCCAGAAATTGCCCGAATGCGCCGCCTGTGGGTTAAATGGCGGCGCATTCCGAGGTCCGAGGCTGATTTTGAGTTTTGTCATGTTGAATGCGCCGCCTGTGTGTCCGAATGCGCCGCATTCGACCCCTAGACCAGTTTTTAGTACATTTTAAGGTAGTTTTGGTAGAGAAATGATATATAAACTTATCATTATGATAGAGAAGAATAGAGAAGACATTTATGTGTCATGGAGAAGTAGAATCGACTTTCATTAGTCGGGAAAGAGTAAAGTTAGCAAAAAGGTTATACCGTGAGGGTATGTAGCAAGACTTTGAATAGTCTTGGAGATGTATCATTATATTATTAAGTATGCTCACTAGCTTAATGCTAATGTACATTGTTGATTGTTATGTTTGTAGGTAAAAAGGATCTCGAATTTGCAAGGCAAGCATAGGAAGGATAGATGGGGACCTAAAATGAAGTTAAATCTTTTGTAACGAGCTTCCGCTCTAAACATCTTAAATGTTATGTTAGTAGAAGTAACACGATACTTTTCTTTTGGTGAAGTTATGCAAATATTGTTGAATGTTTCTTTTAAAAAAAAAAAAAAAAAAAAAAATTTAGTGTGTTTTAGATCCTAGTGTTACAAGATTGCAAGAGGTGTCTACAAGAATTTGCAAGCTATGTCCAAGTGGGAGTTTGTTGATGCACTTTTTGGATGTCCATAGCTTTGCAAACGCATTATTAATGTTTACTTGTAATGTTGTACACCTAGTTGGTTGTAAAAGTGCGATATTCACCTTCTGCATTGATTCATGCGGATGTGGATTCATACGCACGGATGAGAGTCTCATCCGTGCGGATGAACACTTATATTTGGTCTGATTTGCTTAACGTTCATCCGTACGGATGAGAAACAGATCCGTACGGATGAGAGTCTCATCCGTACGGATGAGAAACAGTCCTATATATAGTGAATTTTCTGCATCTTTTAGGGTAAGAGTTTGGAAGAGAGTTCTTCAAGAGGGAGAGAGGCTGCGATTTTAGCAGTGGTTTTTAGGGTTTTTGAGGCGCCCCGATCCGGCCGATCACCGGATTAGGGAGAAGATTATGTTCAATCTTCTCCTTAGCCTTACCACGATTTCTCAGTTTAAACCAATGTAATCTTTAACGTTTATTAATAATATTTGGTTTATCTTTGATTATTCGTGTTTATCTCTTCCGTCTAATCAATCCGTTGCACGTTCTTGTTAATGCGTTCCTATGTCAAAACGGACCTACAGTAGTCATAGGAGGATCTTGTTTCATACATTCAGGTTCTTGTTGAGAAGCAGCAGGATCTTCCATTTTCTGTCTTTTGGCTGGAGGCATTGGAATCCTCTTTGATGCTAACTTTTGTCTTTTGGGCTTCTCACTTGGCTTCTCTACATCAGGAACAGTATCAACATGTTCTTGCTCAAGGAACACTTTCCTTCCAGTTTTCAGAGCAGCTTTGATTGCCTTTTCTGCATCAAGCTTTTTCTTCTCTTGAATTCGTGCAAGAGCAGCTTCTCTTTTTGCTTCCTTTTGTTTTTCCTCCTTCACAAGGTCCAACATGTTAGTCAATTTCACAGGACCTAGTGATCTACCACTATAACCTTTGCTCTTGAGATAGGTGGTATATTTCTCCCTTTCTTCAGCTAGCTTGGCACTTGTGGACTTGGACACTTTCTTCTTCTCAGGCTTGGTTTTGATTTTGACTTTCTGTTCATCTTCCTGCATCTTCATTGCAAGTAATTCGTCTGATTTCACCAAACCCTGACGAACTAGATCATTCAAAATGTCCTCATTTGCCATCTCCTTAGCTCGAATTGCATCCTCCTCAGCAATTCTGTTTAGCTTTTCTCTCTCTTCTGGAGTTGGAGATTGATTCAATCTTGCATGGAGCTCATCTTCTTCAGCTATCTTCCTTTTTCTTTCTCTTTCAGCCTGCTCATGCTCAGCAGCCAATCTGAGCATCAATTCTGCTTCTTCTTGCTCTTGTCTTATCCTTTCTATTTCTTCTTTTGTCATATTTTGAAAATTTATTTCTTCTGCAGCTTTTTCTTTAGCAAGCCTTTCTTCCTCCATCTTTTCTTCCTTTGATTTCTCCACAACTATAGCTTTGCCTTTGTCTTTATGTTCTGGAGCATCAAGGTCAACTTTCTGAATCTTTTTCTTCTTCTTATCCACAGTAACATATCCCCATCTACATGTAGAAACAGACACACTAGCAGATTGTTCAGGTAAGGTTAAAGAAGTTGCTGAGGGTTTAGCAACAAATGCAGCTGCTTCTCTTTGTCTAGCAACTAGTTCAGCTATCATCTTCTTCCTTTCCTCTTCTGCTTTCTCCTTTTCTTGTTTCTGCTTTTCTTCTTTGATCTTAAGAAGCTGTGATGCTATAGTGTCTTCATCAGCCATGACAGTTGTTCTTGTCATCTCTTGTTGGATTAAGACATCTGCAGCTTCTTCTTGATCAATTGTAGGAACAGGGGCTTCAGTTATTGTGGTTGAAAGTGTTATAGCTTCAGAATGTATTGCTTGTAAAGGGTTTGAAGCTTGATAAAATGTGGGAGGAGTGGTTGTGAACAAGTATGATTGATCATCATCATCTGCAACTGGACTGGTAATCATAGGGTCAGTAGCCACTGTGTCCGTAGTAACTATGTCCGTAGCAACTGAGTCCGCAACAACCATCTCATCATCCGCATTAACTGAGTCCGCAGCAAGTGAGTCAGTAGCAACTTCAGGATTGATTTCAGCTTCAACTTCCATTTGTTCTACTGTTTCTTCAACCATTTGCTTCATTTCTTTCTGCTCCCCCTGAACCAGTTGTTCGTATCAGCATCTATTAACATTTTCTCCCCTTCTTCATCCACCACCATATTTTCTGTCTCTACCTCTAACTCCCCCTCAAATGCACTGGCAATCTCCATATCTTCATCATGTTTGGAGGTGGCAGTGATCACAGTGTCTTCACTTCTTTTATCTTCACCCTTGCTCTCCTCAGATGAGAAAATCTGTATATGTTCTTTCTCCCCCTTTTGATCAGCTGCAGGAGAGTCATCTGAAGATGAGGAACTGGAGGGCCTGGGTGAGTTTCCAGCACTTCGTGTGGTGATTCTTTTGGGCAGTAACTGGGCTGATAATAAAGCTTGTTGTGCCAGTACCTGTTACACCAAAGATGTTAGAGTACACAGCTCTTCACCCTGTTTTTCCACCTTCACCATTAGAGTTCGGTACAAATCCATCAATTCCAAATACTGACCACCACTACCCTCACCCCTTTCCTGTTGAGTACCAACAGGCGGTTGATCATAGGGAAAAGAGAAACTCTCCTGCCTAGCAGAAGCATGTAACTCTCCCATGGTCTCTTGGCGCCAGGGACCACCTTCCAAAGATGAGAACAAGTCCTCAGCAGTGGATGGTGTTGCCGTAGTTTGGGTCTTAGTTATGTTGATACTGTCCTGAGCTTCACTATGAGAAGTGAAAGCTGCAGTAGTATCAGCCCTCCCTACATGGTCTTCCCCCTCCTTATGGACCAACTCAGTGAACAAGGGGGTATGTTCAATGTTTTCCCCTAAATTTTGTGTCATTCTTGAAGATGTTTCAGGTAATGATTTTGAAGTGTGAGAATGGGGGATGGTTTTAGAAACAAGAGACCGAGTAACCCTCTTGAGTCTTTTGAAAGCAGCCTTTGATGGTTTGTGAGGTGATGAAACAGTGGGTTTAGTTACTTTAGAAGTAGTAACTGGTGCAGTAGCAACTGGAGTAAAACTCACAGTAGCAACTGGAGGCACATGAGCAGTAGTAACTGCCGTAGTAACCTCAGGGATTACACCTTCAGTACCTGCTTCAGATATGGCACTAGTGCCCAAAGATATTGCAGTAGTACTGATGGTGGCAGCTGGGGGTTGGGACAGAGGTGAAGTCACGTGTCCTTCAGCTGGGGGAACAGTGATCACCAACTTTGTGAAGATTGTTGAGTACACCCTTCTATTGTGATAAGGTGATTTTCTAAAGGAATGTCCTTATTTTTTACAATATTAAGCTTACTCTCTTCAACTAAGTCCTCAATTAGAACTTCATCATAGTTGATTGGATCAACATTGAATGATTCCTTTGGAGGTGTCTGAGAGATAGGAATTCTAGGTTCATCTAAAGATGGTGGGATGTAGTTTTGGTTAAATGGAGGGGCAACTTCTTTGTAACCTAAACCAGCTTTTACCTTTCCATGTATTTGTTGTTGGCATAGGTCATTAACTGATTTTGAAGCAAATTCTAATTTCCCTACATCTAATTCTACTTTATCATGTTCTTGTTCTAATCTTTTGATTTCGTCCCTAGCCATCTTAAGTTTAAGTAGTAAGTCATCTCTTTGCCATTCAACTAGACTAAGTTTTTCTTGATAACTTTGTTCATTTATTTTATGTGACTTGATCTGATTTTCTAAGTTATCAATTACCCTAGCTGCTGATCGTCTTTGTTCTTCTAAGATTTTAATTGAATCACTCATCAATTGCTTATGATTTTTGTATTTAACAATTATAGCTTTACACTCAGATGTACATAATTTAGAATTTACCTCGGCCATAAGAGATGGAGTTTCTGGAGTTGGTGAGTCAATAGCCATTAGAGCATCCTCTTGTGTTGCTCCTTGATCATCATCATTCCAGTCATATCCAAGTACGTTGTTACCAATTTCGGTAATTCCAACATCAGTATAAACTAGCTCCGTAGAAACTAATTCCTCCGTAGGAACTAATTCCTCCATAGAAACAATGTCCGTATCATCCATTACTACGGCTATGCATGCATGGTGAACAGTAGTAATATTTTCTACGTGAACAGGATTTTGTTCTTCAGAGATTAGTGCCCTGTTTTGACTTGTTTCTTCAGCTAAGTCACTCCAATCATATCCAAAGATGTCTTGCGACATAAGTGCACTCTGATTTGTGTCTTGAGTGGATCGTGGATTGTTGGTTCTTGACTTTTTTGGACATTCCCTAGCAAAGTGACCTAATTCGTTGCATTCGTAGCACTTCACCTTGATTTTGTCGAAAGTGATTCGTTCGTTGTTTCGTGGATTGAATCTTCGTCCTGTTCTATTTACAAATCTTCGTGCTCGTAGTGCCAGCATAGCAGATTGCCACTTTAGGTCAATTTCATCACAGTCATCCTGATGCATCTGTTTTATGTCTTCACCTGTGAGACTTGAACACTTAGATATAAAGGCTTCGAATGAAATCCCTTCACTGATTTCATGTTTTGGTCCTCCAGACGTTGTAGCAAGTGCAGTATTAACATTAGTAATACTGGGGCTCTAATTGCCAGCTTTTTCTGCTTCTACTTCTGCCTCAAAGACTCTTAAGTCGTTGTAAAGATCATCCAATTCCAGTTCCTCTAAGGTGTCGCCTTGTCTGTAGGAAACTGTGTATATTTTCCATTCCTTGCCTAGAGCTCTTATGAACTTTCTGTTGAGATCATCTTTATCATACTTAATGTCTGCGCTGATCATCTCTCTGGTGAGCTTTTTGTATCGATCAAACGTCTGTGTCATTCGTTCGCCATTCAGGGAGGTGAAGTTTTCATACTCTTGTTTAAGAAGTGCTTTCTTGTTCTTCTTTGTATTCTTTGTTCCGCTGAATCTTTTCTCCAAAGCTTCCCATAGCGATTTTGCATCTTGATATTCTTCAAATTGCGATTGATATTCGTTGGGGATTGCAATTAGAAGAATGCTAAGAGCCTTGATTTCGGTTTGTTTTTCTCTTCGTTCACGATCAGACACTGGTTGTCGAGCGAGAACTCCAGGTTCTCCATCAGCTCCATGAGGGGTAGGACGTTTGTTACCATTGATGATGACGTCCCAAAATGTATAGTCAGATAGTAGAATGCGTTGCTTGATTCGTAACTTCCATAAGTCGAATTCGTTGCTGTTTAGAACAGGAACTTTGCCGATTGCAATTTCAGTCATGATGGTTATATTGATTCTTTGTTTTATGAGGATTATAAACTGGTTGATCAATGGATCTAAAGCACCTCCTGTGCTCTAATACCACTTGTCAGGAGCGGATTAGCCAATATAAACTAACCAGTTCGCCTACGTTAAGATCGTGATCTATTGAAGAAGTTCAGCAGCGGATGAACACTTCAATATTAACGAGTTGTCGAACAATATAATGTTATATGAAAGCAATAAGAACAAACAGAATATAGTCGAATTATAAGCCTCAATCGTATTAATGAAAGTATCAATACAACGTGTTTTCTATCATACAAGCATCTATCTTTATATACACCTTGAGGCCGACCTAGATAAACTAGGAAACATCTTCTATCCTTATCTAAATATATCGTTATCTAGAATAAGGAAACTATATCTAATAACAAAAGGAATAATAAACATAATCTAATTATAACTCTAATTAGATTATTCTTGCACGGCAAGTTGGTCTTCCGTAGTAACTTGTTATGACCGCATCAACTTGTTATCTTCCGTAGCAACTCTAACAGCAGTAGTATCTTGATTGGACAGCCGCACTAACTTGTTCTTCCGTAGTAACTCTTAATGTCTTCCGCATTAAACGTTTAAGTTACTTTTCTTGTTGTTAAGCGTATTGTTTATAGGTTAAACTGTTTTGTCTAAGTTATAACCCAACAAGTTCATAACGGAAACTAATAAAACTCTACTTCACAACTAACAATAACAGAAAACTTAAAACGTCACCGAGCTGGGAAAAGCCTTCCAGCCGACGGCTGAAAGCTGTCAGCCAGCGGCTGAAGCCCAGCCGGCGGCTGGATATGGCCAGCCGGCGGCTGAAAGGCCGCTGACTGTGAATTGATGACTCATTTTTGCATGTCTCGTGATTGGTTAAGAGCATTAAACGGGATTGGGCAGAATTTATTGCCATTTGGGGTTCCCTAGGGCAGTAATCCCCCTTCCCACCTTCCTCCTTCACTTTGTTTTCATTTTCAAAACTAAAAATCACCTACACTCTCAGAAAAACTTCACCATTAAAACAACAACAAAACACCAAAAATCGTCCATCCAACTTATACAAAATCGTCCTAAGGTTAAGGGGTAACAAAAGGAAGCTCAAAACCGGGTTTTTGAAGAAGGTTTACATACCTTTTGAAGCTAGAATCACATCCAACCGTCACCTAAAGCTTTCCTTTGGTAAAACTCTTCCATTTTACTCTTTTTACATAAATCTTTGATTGCATGGACGATCCATGGACTGAAAAAGTGTTTTGCTAAAAAGTTAAAACGTTTTCTTGATTAAAAACGAGTTTTTCTCATAGATCTACATTTTGATGATATAAATCCGAAAGAAACTGTGAATTTTGCTTAAAAAGGAAGATATTTGAATAATAACCGATTGCATGTAAGAATCTAACACTAAAACGGGCTAAAAATCGAAAAATAACGAAAACAAGAAACTGGCCGAAGGCCTCCAGCCGACGGCTGAAGATATCCAGCCGGCGGCTAAGGTCCAGCCGGCGGCTGAATATCTCCAGCCGCTGTCTGGATCTCGCTGTCCAATAAAAACGTCGTTTTGAGAACTTTAAACGTAAAAATAAGTCCAAATAACTTTATTACAGATTATGTAACTTTGAAAACTTACTGTTTTTAATAAAGAAATTGTTTGGTTGAGTTTGAGGATTTGAAACTATTATATTATCGTTTACATTGGTTGAAAATGATTGTTTAAAGCGGGAAAGTGTTTGAAAAATGGATTCAATTTTTATAGCGCGGAAGCGCTGCCCAAATTTCACCGTAAACTATAGGGAAAATGCACTGGATGACCATTGTACTACCTAAAAATATCCGTATAGGTCATTGAACAAAATTTACGTCTATCTACATCACTATACCGTATTTTACCGTTTAAATTATAACCTTAACTTTGAGAAACCGTTTAAATAAATCAGTTTGGTGACTTGAAACCTGTTGGTAACCGCCACGTCATCCTTTCTCTAACTTTATAATTCCAACGTTATAAACAAGAAATTTAGGGTTTATCAATTGGGAAATTTACAGACATTCAATTGGGGAAGATGGATTTACGAATTTGTAATTGTGGAGTGACTGCTAGATGCTGGACGTCGTGGACATCTATCAATCCAGGAAGACGATTTCTAGGTTGTCCAAACTATCTTGTAAGTCCCAAATTTTCTTCTGTTTTTGTTCATCTCGTTTTATAGGTTATTAATAGGACGTCGTTGATATCTCTTTAATAGGATCCAACAAAAAATTGCAACTTTTTTAGATGGTTTGATCCGGAGCTACCAAACAGATGGTATCATGCAAGGATGTATGAATTGTACTCGAGGGTGAAAACTTTGGAAGCTGAGTTAGAGATGGTGAAAAAGCAAGCTGCAAATCGATTGTTTTATATGAGATTGTTGTTTGTTGTAGGATTTGTAATACTCTGTTTTCTATTTCTATTGTAATGGTAATATGTAATTGCATTTTTCCGAAATGGCTTTTTGTATTGTTGACTGTGTAATGTATGTAATGGCAATGACCAAATTTTCCCAAATGGCTGTTTAATGACATTTTGGCCAAATGGCAATGACCAAATTTACCAATTAACAAAAGGAAAACCAACTAAACAAAACCAACATTTACCAATTAACAAAACCAACATTTACTTCCAATTGCTGTAAAACCAAAAGACAATTACATCCAACATCCAACATACTAACATCCAACATCCATTTACATCCAACATCCAACATCCAACATACTACTAACCAAAAGACACTAACAGCCAACATAAAGTGGCATAAGTTACAAATAGACAACAAGTACAACCAAAAGACAACATTAACAAGTTCCATACTACATCATGCTAATCAGACTACATTCCTAATCAAGTGATATACAGTCATCAGCAGTTAAACCAGGACCTGGTGACAATGGCTTCTTGAAATGTGCAATCTTGATTCTTTCAGAAGGTGGCTTCCTCTTCACCTGCAACTTCACCTTTTGCTTCCTTTGCTTGGGAGTGACATTGACTGCAACTTCAGAAACTGGTGGTGGCCTCTTCAGAAGCTTCTTGAACCTCCTCTTAGGAGTGACAACTGGAATTTCCTCAGCTTCTTGAGTTGCCAAAGGAGGCTGAGACACAATAGGGATTTCCTCAGGTTCTTGTTCTTTGTAGTGATGCAGAATGTCATTCACATCTTGACCAGCCTCTATTATGCAATCTTCTACAGTTATCCCTGGTGGCCAAGCATACCTTGGAAGTCCATCCTTATTCTACAACACACAGTTAAATTGTTACATATATAAAAAGAAAAATAAAAAGAACAATAAAGAGAACTTACCCTTAACATTGGCTCTCCATCGATAGGATCCCAGGATACGCCATAACCAATTGGTTTAATACCACCTGGATATGCACTACCATCTAAAGCATCTCCTGGCCCTATTTTTCTAACAACCTTCCCATTAATTGTAATCTCCTCTTCCACATTCTGTTCCAAATCTGTGAATAATCTCCTTCTAACACTTACCTCTTCGGTACTTCCCTCTTGTTCATTAAGGGGTTCTTCTTCCACAATCTGTTCCAATTGTTCACCCCTAACAGCCTTTCCACCACCTCTATCACCCCTACCAGCTTTGCCACCACCCCTAACAGCCCTACCACCACCCCTAACAGCTTTGCCACCACCTCTATCCCCTCAACCACCACCCCTAACAGCTTTACCACAACCTCTATCACCCCTAACAGCCTTACCACCACCTCTATCACCCCTAACAGCCTTACCACCACCTCTATCACCCCTAACAGCCTTGCCACCACCTCTAACAGCTTTACCATCACCCCTAACATCACCATCTCTAACCACTGTGCAAGTGGCCCTATTGTGTCCCTCTTCCCCACAATTTTTACAATGCATTACCCTCCCAATCCTTCTAACCTTAGTCTTATCTTGATTACCACCCTCAAAGGCATCTCTCCTTCTTTTATGTTTGGGTCTACCAGACATTCTTCTAGCAATGGGGGGTAATGGTTTTTGGTTATTAGATGGTGGCTATTGTTCAATACCATTTAAGGGATTTATGAAATGGTTATATGTAGCAAAAAACATGGGTTTTTTGAAGTAATTTGACACATAATGGTCTGGATTCTTGTGTAAATGAAAGATAACTGCATACCCATGTTCACAAGGAATACCTGACAACTGCCATAATCTACAACTACAAGTCCACTTAACTTCATCTACTCTAAATGCAGTATAACCATTCCTTACCTCAAACAAACTGTTTCCACATGGAAAAACCTCCCAATGCCTACACATTATAAGAAATATTAGCCAAAAAATATTTAAATAGAGGTAAATTTAATGGGAAAATCATACCTATGCAATTCCTGAATCTTTGAAATCTTCTTCCTTATGCTTGGGCAAATATCATGACTCCATGATTCATGATTCTCTCTCATCTTCTGCATCCTTACCATGATACACAATCTGATATCCTCCAGCATGTTTATAATTGGTTTCCTTCTAGCATCCACTATAACAGAGTTGAAGCATTCACTTATTCCATTTTCCACTGCATCACATGCCCTATCTGTTGTAAAAAAGGCCCTGCTCCAGCTATTTGGTTGCCTTTCCCTTAGATGTTTTTCTGCTTCTTTGCTTGTCCTTTTCAACTTCTCCATATGTCTCTCAAATCTAGCAGGGAAGGTGGCCTTTGATGCTTTCCAGAATATGTTTCTAAACAACACACCTGTAAACTTCTTTCTGAAGTTTGCATATATGTGCCTTGCACACTGTCTATGTTCTGCTAAAGGTATGACCTCCTTGGCTGCTTCCAAAATACCCTAAAAATGAATACTTACAAAGTTAATTGACATAAAATTACCTTAAGAACTGATATAAAAATTACCTTGTGTTGATCTGAGATGATAGTTAGACCTTCACCATAGTTTAACTCCAAATCTGCCACTAAACATTCCGTAAACCATTTCCAATTCTCTTTGTTCTCAATGCTCACAACTGCCCAAGCCACTGGAAACATCTGGGTATTCCCATCTCTTCCTACAGCTGCAAGCAACTCTCCTTTGCATATAGTTTTCAAAAAACACCCATCAATCCCTAAAACCTTCCTACATCCTGCCAACCAACCATCTTTCAGTCCCTTAAAACAAACATAAAAGCTTTTAAAGTAATTTTTCCCATTTGGCATTGGTTCAACACTCATTAAGCAAGTGCTTCCTGGGTTAGATGTAATAATCTCTTCTGCATATGACCACAACTGTCCATAATGATCTTCTAAACAAGTCTCATATTGTTCCAATGCTTTGATCTTCCCCCTTCTAGCCTGACCAAAAGTCACTCTACACTTATACTTCTTCAACATAGCTCCCTGTATCTCCTTAACTTTGATATTAGGTCTTGCCATGATTTTTTTAGCATAGTTCCTGGCTATCCAGTTGCAAGTAATCAAGCTTCCAAAGTCATAACTCTTTGAACATCTATGCTCATCTTGTAAACTCTTGATTTGAAAGGACTTTTCCTTCTGCATCCAAGATGCCCACAATCTAAATGTGCATTTGGGACCATCACCAACATTTTTACTACATTTAGCTAAAAGCCTCTTACCATCATTAACTGTGTACTACAACTGGTATCCATTAGCAAGAGCATAGAAAGCCAAACACCTTTTCAATTGCTGTGGATTCTCATACCTTTCACCTAAATGTGGTCTCATGAACTTCCATTTAATGCTAGGATCATGCACTGGCCCTCCCAATCCATCCTTTTCATCTGCTCCATGTTCACCTTCAACACATACTTCCTTCTCAAACCATTTTTCACTATCTAAACCCCCATAAATCTTAGACAAAAATGTTTTATCAAACATTTTAACTGCTTTCTTTTTAGGTTTAGGCAGACTAATTTTGCTACTCCTAACTTCAAATACCTCATCCTCACCTTCTGAAAGGTGATCTACAGATGCAGTGTCACTTTCATCCGACGAGTACATATCATACATATCTTCTTCTTCATCATCATTATCACTTTCTACTTCAACATTATCTACTGTATCAGTTACACGACCACTTCCATCCTTAATCAGGTCCCTAGTTATGTCACAATTCGAGTGGCCAATGTAAACCTCAATCAAACCTCCATTGTCTTCAGCATATTTTATAAAACTAACTAAACCAATATCAGAATTCAAATGCCTCAATCCAGACTCTAAATCTTTACCAGGAACAAGAAAAAAAATAAAATTGCATAAAGCAGATGATGATTCTTCTAAAAAAGATTTAAACTTACTGAAATTCATAGAATCTATGTCCACATCCTTCAAAACAGTTAGCATATCGTACTCATAACTAAAAGGATCTTTTTCAAATCTACCACCACGATGAAAGTTGATCGTTATCATACTTGAATGCTCCACGATTTCCAATTTGAATGTTGATCGATGATTTAGGGTTTAATAAAAAAAATAAAGTGACGATCCCAATTGGATTTGGTATTTTAAAAATGAAAGAGAGAGAGAGAATTAGTGGGGGGTGACGTCACCGGTTTTTGACCGGTTGTTTGAAAAAAAGTGGTTTAAATAAACGGTAAAATGCGGTATAGTGATTTAGATAGACGTAAATTTTGTACAATGACCTAGACGGATATTTTTAGGTAGTACAATGGTCATCCAGTGCATTTTCCCCTAAACTATACTCAAACTCAGTGACTTAATGTTTTCGTAACACATACATATTGACCTTGGACATTGACTCTTTTTGGACATAAATGGACTAATCGGACCTCAAATCGTACACGAACATGTATAATCATATAACTTTTCGGTAATAAAACTTTGGGACAGAATCTAAGGTATAAAGATTTAAGTTAAAAATGTTAAAATGGAGCTTTAACATAACTTAAATCATACTAATAATACTTATGCAACATTTCGGTGTTTTAGGTCATCTTTGATTCCCGACGCGTTCCGCTCCATCCGTGCTTATTCGTATCTTTCTCCGCAACCCGTGAGTTACAACCCCACTATGTTTTACTATTTTAAATGCTTATTTGGGGGAAACATAAGATTGTTGTTATGTAACTTTTTGAAACTATTTGCAACTCGTATGAAACTTTTGAAACTTATGAAACTTTGAAACTTATGAAACTTGGAAACTTTTGAAACTTGGGAAACTTGGAAACTTATGAAACTTGTGGATCATTGAAACTTATGAAACCTGGAAACTTTGGAAACTTGTGAATCTTGTGAAACTTGTGAAACTATTATGCGTAAAATGTGATAATGCCCCGTTAATTGGCTAAACTAAACTTAGGTTACTTGTATGCGCAACCAATCCTTGATGAAAATATAAACTCCGTAAGTGCTTACTACTATTTTTAGAAACAGAGTTCTAATTGCCCCGTTTTAAGAGTTCATAAACATTATACACTATTAGCAATAGCCGTTAGTATTATGGGTATCGATACTTAGGAGAGGTCACTCCTTGCTTGTGGTTCGCGACCTAAGTACATATTACTAGATTCAGGTGGAAACTCAATGAAACATTTGGGGCTAGATCTGACCAGACAATCGGTTTAGTGTAGACTTACCTTTATATTATGCAAAGAGATTGATACAAGTTACGGATTTAGTTAATCACATATTACTTACGCATATACATTATTTTAGCGTTTGCTTCCGCTATAACTTTTTATGATACGAGTTCTATCTTTACTTGCGTACGCTCGAAACTTTCATAAATATCTATGTTGTAGCGCCGTTCCGCGTTCTTTTCATTTATGATATTTATCACATATACTTTTCTTTTTGGAAACTTTTATCGAGAAACTCTAAAACTGTAACTCACTCACTACTTTATGTAGTTGACACTTTATCTTATGTTTCAGGAAACTAGTGTAAGTGTAGAAGTGCATGGCAAGGAAGGGTTGGTATGGTCACGTGAGGCGAATCTTGGGAAAGACCCTTTTATTTTGGGAATTTACTTTTGAAACTTTGTATTTTGTACTTGTGTTAAACAATTAAACTGCTTGGTTGATTCCGAATTATGAACTATTTTATTTTAATGAAATGACTTGAACCGTTTACTTTGCTTATAACCGTGTAATGATATTTCAGCTCTCACAAAGCGGGGTGTGACACCAAAATGTTGTTTACATTGTAAAACCGAGATTTCAACCGGTACGCGATAAAATTACAGTATAGGTGTGTAATATTTATGTTTCACAATCCCGGAGGTCACAATAGCATTAAAAATGTCTTAAGAACGCTATTATAAGCCATTTCATCCATCAAAAACTTAATCAAACCCCAAATACCATTTTAAAATCAAAACCCAAATTCTGAAAATCGATAGGTACTTTCAAAAACCCTAATATTACAAAACCCTATCCTAAAATACCATTTATAGTCAATACTACCCTAATAAACTTCATATTAAACAAAATAAACTATCTAAACCAATTTCTACACACCAAAATATTTTTTCATTGTAAAACCGAGATTCCAACCGATACGCGTTAAAATCACGGTTTAGGTGTGTAATATTTATGTTTCACAATCCCGGAGGTCACAATAGCATTAAGAATGTCCTAAGAATGCTATTATAAGCCATTTCATCCATCAAAAACTTAATCAAACCCCAAATACCATTTTAAAATCAAAACCCTAATTCTGAAAATCCATAGGTACTTTCAAAAACCCTAATATTACAAAACCCTATCCTAAATTTCCATTTATAGTCAATACTACCACACTACCCTAATAAACTTCATATTAAACAAAATAAACTATCTAAACCAATTTCTATACACCAAAATATTGTTTTAATTGAAAAACCGAGATTCCAACCGGTACGCGTTAAAATCACGGTTTAGGTGTGTAATATTTATGTTTCACAATCCCGGAGGTCACAATAACATTAAAAATGTCTTAAGAACGCTATTATAAGCCATTTCATCCATCAATAAACTTAATCAAACCCCAAATACCATTTTAAAATCAAAACCCTAATTCTTAAAATCCATAGGTACTTTCAAAAACCCTAATATTACAAAACCCTATCTTAAATTACCATTTATAGTCAATACTCCCACACTACCCTAATAAACTTCATATTAAACAAAATAAAGTATCTAAACTAATTTCTACACACCAAAATGTTGTTTACATTGTAAAACCGAGATTTCAACCGGTACGCGATAAAATTCCAGTATAGGTGTGTAATATTTATGTTTCACAATCCCGGAGGTCACAATAGCATTAAAAATGTCTTAAGAACGCTACTATAAGCCATTTCATCCATCAAAAACTTAATCAAACCCCAAATACTATTTTAAAATCAAAACCCTAATTCTGAAAATCCATAGGTACTTTCAAAAACCCTAATATTACAAAACCCTATCCTAAATTACCATTTATAGTCAATACTCCTACACTACCCTAATAAACTTCATATTAAACAAAATAAACTATCTAAAACAATTTCTATACACCAAAATATTGTTTTCATTGAAAAACCGAGATTCCAACCGGTACGCGTTAAAATCACGGTTTAGGTGTGTAATATTTATGTTTCACAATCCCGGAGGTCACAATAACATTAAAAATGTCTTAAGAACGTTATTATAAGCCATTTCATCCATCAAAAAACTTAATCAAACCCCAAATACTATTTGAAAATCAAAACCCTAATTCTGAAAATCCATAGGTACTTTCAAAAACCCTAATATTACAAAACCCTATCCTAAATTACCATTTATAGTCAATACTCCCACACTACCCTAATAAACTTCATATTAAACAAAATAAACTATCTAAACCAATTTCTACACACCAAAATGTTGTTTACATTGTAAAACCGAGATTTCAACCGGTACGCGATAAAATTACGGTATAGGTGTGTAATATTTATGTTTCACAATCCCGGAGGTCACAATAGCATTAAAAATGTCTTAAGAACGCTATTATAAGCCATTTCATCCATCAAAAACTTAATCAAACCCCAAATACCATTTTAAAATCAAAACCCAAATTCTGAAAATCCATAGGTACTTTCAAAAACCCTAATATTACAAAACCCTATCCTAAATTACCATTTATAGTCAATACTCCTACACTACCCTAATAAACTTCATATTAAACAAAATAAACTATCTAAAACAATTTCTATACACCAAAATATTGTTTTCATTGAAAAACCGAGATTCCAACCGGTACGTGTTAAAATCACGGTTTAGGTGTGTAATATTTATGTTTCACAATCCCGGAGGTCACAATAACATTAAAAATGTCTTAAGAACGTTATTATAAGCCATTTCATCCATCGAAAAACTTAATCAAACCCCAAATACTATTTTATAATCAAAACCCTAATTCTGAAAATCCATAGGTACTTTCAAAAACCTTAATATTACAAAACCCTATCTTAAATTACCATTTATAGTCAATACTCCCACACTACCCTAATAAACATCATATTAAACAAAATAAACTATCTAAACGAATTTCTACACACCAAAATGTTGTTTACATTGTAAAACCGAGATTCCAACCGGTACGCGATAAAATTACAGTATAGGTGTGTAATATTTATGTTACACAATCCCGGAGGTCACAATAGCATTAAAAATGTCTTAAGAACGCTATTATAAGCCATTTCATCCATCAAAAACTTAATCAAACCCCAAATGCTATTTTAAAATCAAAACCCTAATTCTGAAAATCCATAGGTACTTTCAAAAACCCTAATATTACAAAACCCTATCCTAAATTACCATTTATAGTCAATACTCCTACACTACCCTAATAAACTTCATATTAAACAAAATAAACTATCTAAAACAATTTCTATACACCAAAATATTGTTTTCAGTGAAAAACCGAGATTCCAACCGGTACGCGTTAAAATCACGGTTTAGGTGTGTAATATTTATGTTTCACAATCCCGGAGGTCACAATAACATTAAAAATGTCTTGAGAACGTTATTATAAGCCATTTCATCCATCAAAAACTTAATCAAACCCCAAATACTATTTTAAAATCAAAACCCTAATTCTGAAAATCCATAGGTACTTTCAAAAACCCTAATATTACAAAACCCTATCCTAAATTACCATTTATAGTCAATACTCCCACACTACCCTAATAAACTTCATATTAAACAAAATAAACTATCTAAACCAATTTCTACACACCAAAATGTAGTTTACATTGTAAAACCGAGATTTGAACCGGTACGCGATAAAATTACGGTATAGGTGTGTAATATTTATGTTTCACAATCCCGGAGGTCACAATAGCATTAAAAATGTCTTAAGAACGCTATTATAAGCCATTTCATCCATCAAAAACTTAATCAAACCCCAAATACCATTTTAAAATCAAAACCCAAATTCTGAAAATCCATAGGTACTTTCTAAAACCCTAATATTACAAAACCCTATCCTAAATTACCATTTATAGTCAATACTCCTACACTACCCTAATAAACTTCATATTAAACAAAATAAACTATCTAAAACAATTTCTATACACCAAAATATTGTTTTCATTGTAAAACCGAGATTCCAACCGGTACGCGTTAAAATCACGGTTTAGGTGTGTAATATTTATGTTTCACAATCCCGGAGGTCACAATAACATTAAAAATGTCTTAAGAACGTTATTATAAGCCATTTCATCCATCAAAAACTTAATCAAACCCCAAATACTATTTTAAAATCAAAACCCTAATTCTGAAAATCCATAGGTACTTTCAATAACCCTAATATTACAAAACCCTATCCTAAATTACCATTTATAGTCAATACTCCCACACCACTCTAATAAACTTCATATTAAACAAAATAAACTATCTAAACCAATTTCTACACACCAAAATGTTGTTTACATTGTAAAACCGAGATTTCAACCGGTACGCGATAAAATTACGGTATAGGTGTGTAATATTTATGTTTCACAATCCCGGAGGTCACAATAGCATTAAAAATGTCTTAAGAACGCTATTATAAGCCATTTCATCCATCAAAAACTTAATCAAACCCCAAATACTATTTTAAAATCAAAACCCTAATTCTGAAAATCCATAGGTACTTTCAAAAACCCTAATATTACAAAACCCTATCCTAAATTACCATTTATAGTCAATACTCCTACACTACCCTAATAAACTTCATATTAAACAAAATAAACTATCTAAACAATTTCTATACACCAAAATATTGTTTTCATTGTAAAACCGAGATTCCAACCGGTACGCGTTAAAATCACGGTTTAGGTGTGTAATATTTATGTTTCACAATCCCGGAGGTCACAATAGCATTAAGAATGTCTTAAGAACGCTATTATAAGCCATTTCATCCATCAAAAACTTAATCAAACCCCAAATACCATTTTAAAATCAAAACCCTAATTCTGAAAATCCATAGGTACTTTCAAAAACCCTAATATTACAAAACCCTATCCTAAATTACCATTTATAGTCAATACTCCCACACTACCCTAATAAACTTCATATTAAACAAAATAAACTATCTAAACCAATTTCTACACACCAAAATGTTGTTTACATTGTAAAACCGAGATTTCAACCGGTACGCGATAAAATTACGGTATAGGTGTGTAATATTTATGTTTCACAATCCCGGAGGTCACAATAGCATTAAAAATGTCTTAAGAACGCTATTATAAGCCATTTCATCCATCAAAAACTTAATCAAACCCCAAATACCATTTTAAAATCAAAACCCAAATTCTGAAAATCCATAGGTACTTTCAAAAACCCTAATATTACAAAACCCTATCCTAAATTACCATTTATAGTCAATACTCCTACACTACCCTAATAAACTTCATATTAAACAAAATAAACTATCTAAAACAATTTCTATACACCAAAATATTGTTTTCATTGTAAAACCGAGATTCCAACCGGTACGCGTTAAAATCACGGTTTAGGCCCGGAGGTCACAATAACATTAAAAATGTCTTAAGAACGTTATTATAACCCATTTCATCCATCAAAAAACTTAATCAAACCCCAAATACTATTTTAAAATCAAAACCCTAATTCTGAAAATCCATAGGTACTTTCAAAAACCCTAATATTACAAAACCCTATCTTAAATTACCATTTATAGTCAATACTCCCACACTACCCTAATAAACTTCATATTAAACAAAATAAACTATCTAAACCAATTTCTACACACCAAAATGTTTTTTACATTGTAAAACCGAGATTTCAACCGGTACGCGTTAAAATCACGTTTTAGGTGTGTAATATTTATTTTTCACAATCCCGGAGGGCACAATAGCATTAAGAATGTCTTAAGAACGTTATTATAAGCCATTTCATCCATCAAAAAACTTAATCAAACCCCAAATACCATTTTAAAATCAAAACCCTAATTCTGAAAATCCATAGGTACTTTCAAAAACCCTAATATTACAAAACCCTATCCTAAATTACCATTTATAGTCAATACTCCCACACTACCCTAATAAACTTCATATTAAACAAAATAAACTATCTAAACCAATTTCTACACACCAAAATGTTGTTTACATTGTAAAACCGAGATTTCAACCGGTACGCGATAAAATTACGGTATAGGTGTGTAATATTTATGTTTCACAATCCCGGAGGTCACAATAGCATTAAAAATGTCTTAAGAACGCTATTATAAGCCATTTCATCCATCAAAAACTTAATCAAACCCCAAATACCATTTTAAAATCAAAACCCAAATTCTGAAAATCCATAGGTACTTTCAAAAACCCTAATATTACAAAACCCTATCCTAAATTACCATTTATAGTCAATACTCCTACACTACCCTAATAAACTTCATATTAAACAAAATAAACTATCTAAAACAATTTCTATACACCAAAATATTGTTTTCATTGTAAAACCGAGATTCCAACCGGTACGCGTTAAAATCACGGTTTAGGTGTGTAATATTTATGTTTCACAATCCCGGAGGTCACAATAACATTAAAAATGTCTTAAGAACGTTATTATAACCCATTTCATCCATCAAAAAACTTAATCAAACCCCAAATACTATTTTAAAATCAAAACCCTAATTCTGAAAATCCATAGGTACTTTCAAAAACCCTAATATTACAAAACCCTATCTTAAATTACCATTTATAGTCAATACTCCCACACTACCCTAATAAACTTCATATTAAACAAAATAAACTATCTAAACCAATTTCTACACACCAAAATGTTTTTTACATTGTAAAACCGAGATTTCAACCGGTACGCGTTAAAATCACGTTTTAGGTGTGTAATATTTATTTTTCACAATCCCGGAGGGCACAATAGCATTAAGAATGTCTTAAGAACGTTATTATAAGCCATTTCATCCATCAAAAAACTTAATCAAACCCCAAATACTATTTTAAAATCAAAACCCTAATTCTGAAAATCCATAGGTACTTTCAAAAACCCTAATATTACAAAACCCTATCCTAAATTACCATTTATAGTCAATACTCCCACACTACCCTAATAAACTTCATATTAAAAAAAATAAACTATCTAAAACAATTTCTATACACCAAAATATTGTTTTCATTGTAAAACCGAGATTCCAACTGGTACGCGTTAAAATCACGGTTTAGGTGTGTAATATTTATGTTTCACAATCCCGGAGGTCACAATAGCATTAAGAATGTCTTAAGAACGTTATTATAAGCCATTTCATCCATAAAAAACTTAATCAAACCCCAAATACCATTTTAAAATCAAAACCCTAATTCTGAAAATCCATAGGTACTTTCAAAAACCCTAATATTACAAAACCCTATCCTAAATTACCATTTATAGTCAATACTCCTACACTACCCTAATAAACTTCATATTAAACAAAATAAACTATCTAAAACAATTTTTATACACCAAAATATTGTTTTCATTGTAAAACCGAGATTCCAACCGGTACGCGTTAAAATCACGGTTTAGGTGTGTAATATTTATGTTTCACAATCCCGGAGGTCACAATAACATTAAAAATGTCTTAAGAACGTTATTATAAGCCATTTCATCCATCAAAAACTTAATCAAACCCCAAATACTATTTTAAAATCAAAACCCTAATTCTGAAAATCCATAGGTACTTTCAAAAACCCTAATATTACAAAACCCTATCCTAAATTACCATTTATAGTCTAATAAACTTCATATTAAACAAAATAAACTATCTAAACCAATTTCTATACACCAAAATATTGTTTTCATTGTAAAACCGAGATTCCAACCGGTACGCGTTAAAATTACGGTATAGGTGTGTAATATTTATGTTTCACAATCCCGGAGGTCACAATAGCATTACAAATGTCTTAAGAACGCTATTATAAGCCATTTCATCCATCAAAAACTTAATCAAACCCCAAATACCATTTTAAAATCAAAACCCTAATTCTGAAAATCCATAGGTACTTTCAAAAACCCTAATATTACAAAACCCTATCCTAAATTACCATTTATAGTCAATACTCCTACACTACCCTAATAAACTTCATATTAAACAAAATAAACTATCTAAAACAATTTCTATACACCAAAATATTGTTTTCATTGTAAAACCGAGATTCCAACCTGTACGCGTTAAAATCACGGTTTAGGTGTGTAATATTTATGTTTCACAATCCCGGAGGTCACAATAGCTTTAAGAATGTCTTAAGAACGTTATTATAAGCCATTTCATCCATCAAAAAACTTAATCAAACCCCAAATACCATTTTAAAATCAAAACCCTAATTCTGAAAATCCATAGGTACTTTCAAAAACCCTAATATTACAAAACCCTATCCTAAATTACCATTTATAGTCAATACTCCTACACTACCCTAATAAACTTCATATTAAACAAAATAAACTATCTAAACCAATTTCTACAAACCAAAATGTTGTTTAC
>CAJVGC010000591.1:41725514-41846921 GCA_910822075.1 Senecio squalidus | reverse complement strand
CTTTCGTTTTGGTTTGGGGTTTTCCGGCATATTACTTGGATTCTGGGAAGCTAAGTGACTTCCGGCGGTTTAGGGTTTCTTGATAAGTGGTTTAGGGTTTTCTGGGTAGTCTTTCTCATCCGTACGGTTTTCCTTTATCCGTACGGATAGAGGTATATCCGTTCCTTGTATCCGCTTGTTATTGCTCCTCCGTACGGTGCTTTCCATTCGTATAATTAAACATTCATCCGTTCACTTTAAGTTCCTCCGTAAGATTAGGGTTCATCCGCACGGTTGGCAGTATTTCATCCGTACCATTTGGTTTTTGGTCCGTACGGACATTAATTACACTCATTCGTACCATTAGGGTTTCGTCCGTACAGATTCTCCTTGATACGTACGGACTGACCTTGCTTCATCCGTGCGCATCTACTATACTAGCTTATCATGGAAAGGGGTTTTCTTTCTAGTGGTGATAAGAAATCGAAACAAGGTGTGGTTCCAAAAACCGTGAACAAACCTAGTGATGCTAATGTTCCTCCAACTATGGATGGAATTGCAAAACGGTTAATGAACATGGCTGGTAAGATTACTATTTCAGAAGTTGAATCTATGTCCACCCCGCGTAGTGAGGGCATTGACACTGGTACCGGAGGTCTTTCCCCGAGTGACAGTGGTGCACCACCGGTATGTGCTACTAATGGTGATATGGCCGATATTCCAAGCTCCTATGCGAGTTGCTTTGGCACTAATAGTATCAAGGTCCAATTCCGTACCCTGGCTAATGATGAAAAGCTTGACGCAGTTGATTGTGTTCTACCGAGAGCCGTAGCAGCCAAAATCCAATGTCGGTATGAGAACTCTATCGTGGGGTTTTTTGTTGGTAAAGATCCGTCGTTTCCAGTGGTTAAACAGTATGTTTTGAACTCTTGGAGGAAATTTGGCTTTGAACGTATTACTAGGAATAATGACGGTGTTTATCTGTTCAAATTTGCTTCTAAAGGCGGTATGGAGCAAGTGTTGGAGAAAGGTCCTTGGATGATTCGTAAATCTCCTATAATTCTCAACAAATGGTCTCCTAATGTGTCATTGACGAAAGGAGTAGTTACTAAGATTCCTGTCTGGGTGAAATTGTACAATGTTCCTATTCTTGCCTACTCGGCTGATGGTCTGAGCTTGATTGCTACTCAAATTGGGAAACCTGTCATGCTGGATGCTTTTACTAGTTCTATGTGTGATGATTCGTGGGGTAGAATTAGTTTTGCCAGGGCTTTGATTGAGATTGATGCAGCTGTAGCTTTAAAAAAGGAGGTTACTATGGCGATCCCTGTTGAGGATGGGGAAGGTTATCTGACGGAAACTATTCGAGTTGAGTATGAGTGGAAACCGCCTCATTGTGGTGATTGCCACTGTTTTGGTCATGATACTAATGTGTGTCCTAAACGGGTTACCGAGGAGATTGTTCCTAATTCAGTTAGGGTTGGTAGGGCTACTGACAGAGAAGGAACTGGTGATGGCTTTACGGAGGTTAAGAGCCGTAAAAAGAAAAAGGGAACTGATCCAAAGGCTTTTGTGGGCCTTAGGATGAATAAACCTAAGTCAACAATGATTTGGGAACAAAAGAAAGGTGGGAATACGAAATCCTCCAATGGTGTTAACCCAAATGTGCCTATCGATAATCCGTTTGAGGGTTTAACTGTGGATCATGTTACTTCTCAGCCTAAGGAGACTAATCCTGGTATTATTGGAGATACGAACAAAGGAAATGTGTCGTCGAGTAGTTCGGGTCATGTGGTTGATGCTGGGAGTACGGATAAAAAGGTTAGTAATCCTCCAGTTGTAAAAAAGAATTGGCATCACTGTCTCAATGCATCTGATACTTCTGATGAGGAGGGTGGATATTTGGGCGGGGGTCAATATCTTGAAGATGAAGATTATGGTTATGATGGCTATGATGGATATGATGACCAAGTGGTTGATCTTCAGGGTGCTATGCAGGAGTTTCGTGACTTCAGGCTTAGTAGGAAGAGTAGGAAGTGATAGCTTTCGTTGTAATCTTTAAGGGAGGCATGTCTCCCTTAAGGAGGTGTTTTGTTTGGTTTTTGTTTTGTTTTTGGTTGTTGCCCATGTTATGGGTTGAGATATAGGGCTTCTCCAATATCCTTTGTACTTCATCGCACTTTTTTGGTTATATAACTTACCGGTGTTTTATTCCCTTTTACCAAAAAAAAAAAAAAAAAAAAAAAAAAAAAAAAAAAAAAAAATACTTATAGGTTTTTAGAAATTGGGTTTTGATTTTTAAATGGTATTTTGGGTTTGATTGAGTGTTTGATTGATTAAATGGATTCTAATAGCATTCTTAAGCATTTTTAATACTATTGCGACCTAGGGGATTAAGAAACAGGAATATTACACACCTAAACGTGATTTTAACTCGGATGAAATCTAGGTTTTACAAGGACATGAGACTTTTAATGGGGATAAGGTGGGTTTGATAATTGATTTAGGTAATCAAAAGTTTATTAGGGTAGTTTGGAATAGAAATGGTAATGTATGGTAGTGTTTTGTAAAATTAGTGTTTTAAAATACCTATGGGTTTTTAGAATTTGGGTTTTCATTTTTAAATGGTATTTTGGGTTTGATTGAGTTTTTGATTGATTAAATGGCTTCTATTATCATTCTTAAGCATTCTTAATGCTATTGCGACCTAGGGGATTATGAAAGAGGAATATCACACACCTAAACGTGATTCTAACTCGGATGAAATCTAGGTTTTACAAGGAAATGAGCGTTTTAATGGGGATAAGGTGGGTTTGATAGTTGATTTAGGTAATTAAAAGTTTATTAGGGTAGTTTGGAATAGAAATGGTAATGTATGGTAGTGTTTTGTAAAATTAGTGTTTTAAAATACATATGGGTTTTTAGAATTTGGGTTTTCATTTTTAAATGGTATTTTGGGTTTGATTGAGTTTTTGATGGATTAAATGGATTCTAATAGCATTCTTAAGAATTCTTAATCCTATTGCGACCTAGGGGATTAAGAAAGAGGAATATTACACACCTAAACGTGATTCTAACTCGGATGAAATCTAGGTTTTACAAGGAAATGAGAGTTTTAATGGGGATAAGGTGGGTTTGATAATTGATTTAGGTAATTAAAAGTTTATTAGGGTAGTTTGGAATAGAAATGGTAATGTATGGTAGTGTTTTGTAAAATTAGTGTTTTAAAATACTTATGGGTTGCGACCTAGGGGATTAAGAAAGAGGAATATCACACACCTAAACGTGATTCTAACTCGGATGAACACTAGGTTTTACAAGGAAATAAGGGTTTTAATGGGGATAAGGTGGGTTTGATAATTGATTTAGGTAATTAAAAGTTTATTAGGGTAGTTTGGAATAGAAATGGTAATGTATGGTAGTGTATTGTAAAATTAGTGTTTTAAAATATCTATGGGTTAAACCAATTTATACCGTGTGTGTTTCTCTCTAACTAGGCGATTTTAGGGGGTGTTTGGCTGCCGGATTTTGGCCGGTTTTACCATCATTTCGTGGCTGTTATTATTCTAGAAGTGTTTGTATTTGCTTTGTCACCCCCGACCTCCTTGATTTCGTCCTAATCGATTGCCCGCAGCTGATTTCTAATCGGGGGTGAAGGCTTTGTTTTTTCATTCTTTCGCTGCCTAATCGTGGCTATTGGAGTGATTAAACCTTGCTTACATATTCGATTTGGGTGTGCAGTGGTGTAATTCGATTTTGGGAGGAGTTATTAGTTTTTCCGGCGAGTAGCAAGGTGAGGCGGTTTAGGGTTTCTCTAAGGCGGTTTAGGGTTTCTGGGTTCTGGTTTTCGTCCGTACGAACCTAGCCTCATCCGTACGTATTGTACTTCATTCGTACGGATTGGGGTTCATCCGTGCATCAGTTCATCCGTTTGGTTACTAGTTCATCCGTACGAATCGAGGGTTATCCGTGCTTATACATATTCATCCGTACGAATAGATTAGGGTTTCATCCGTACCAGTAGGGCTTCATTCGTACGTTTCATTTCCTTGATCCGTACGGACAGAATTTCATGATGGATACGGGAGCTCTTGCTAGTGATTCAACTGCTACTCCGACTATGGATGGAATAGTAAAAAGATTAATGAACATGGCTGGTAAGATTACTGTTTCTGATATTGAGACGATGACCACTCCAAGTAGTGGTGACCGTGTTTCCACAGATATTAGCTCTCAAGAGTGTGATCAGGGACTAGCTAATTTGAGGCTTACCTACGCTAGTCTGTTAGGCTCAAGTGTCCCGTGTAATAAGAGTAACTTTCGCACCATGGTTAATGACGAAAAACTTGATGCATTTGACTGTGTTCTTCCACTCGATGTAGCTGCGAAAATCAAGAGCCGGTATGAGAACTCTATTGTGGGTTTTTTTATTGGTAAGGATCCTTCATTTCCAGTGGTTAAACAATATGCGTCGAATGCATGGCGAAAATTTGGGTTTGAACGGATTACTCGGAATGATGCGGGTGTTTATTTGTTCAAATTTGCTTCTAAGGGGGGTATGGAGCAGGTGTTGGAAAAAGGGCCGTGGTTGATACGCAAATCTCCTATAATTCTCACTAAATGGACTCCTACTGTGTCCTTGACGAAAAGGGAGGTTACCAAGGTTCCTGTTTGGGTTAAAATGTACAATGTTCCTATTTTGGCTTACTCGGAGGATGGTCTGAGTCTAATTGCTAGCCAGATTGGTAAACCTATCATGCTAGATGCGTTTACTAGTTCTATGTGTGACGACTCATGGGGAAGAATTAGCTTTGCTAGGGCATTAATTGAGATTGACGCGACTGTTGCCCTAAAACAGGAGGTGACTATGGCAATTCCTTCTGAGGAGGGGGACAGTTATATAAAGGAAACTATCCGAGTTGAGTATGAGTGGAAGCCTCCTCACTGTACTGTTTGTCAATGCTTTGGTCATGCTACTAATTTATGCCCCAAACGAGTTAGTGAGGAAAGTGTTATTCACTCCACGAGGGATAAGCAGGTGCCGGTTATGGAGGATCGGGACGAAGGTTTTACGGAAGTTAAAGGTCGTAACAGGAAAATGGGAGCTGACCCTAGAGCATTTGTTGGGCTTAAATTGAACAAGCCTAATTCTAAGGTGATTTGGCAGCAAAAGAAAGGGGGGAAGTCGTCTAAGGCGGATGGATCAAAGTCAGGGTTGAGTGTGGCTAATCCATTTGGTGTTTTGAACATTGATGGGGATGATATTGGTAAGAATAGATCACAAACCAAGGTAAATGATCAAGGAAGTATGGGAAAGTCTATTCCTAGTAGTTAGTCTCGTTGGTTGCTGAGGGTAACAAGGATAAGGAGGCTATTAGTTCTCAGGTGCTACAAGGGAAATGGGATAATTGCTTCAATCCATCTGATGCTTCTGATGATGAATATGGTTCATATGATGATTATACCGATATAGCTACTCATCTTCAGAGTTCTAAGAAGGATCGTGATCCCAAGCTTCAAGCGAAGACTAGAAAGTAGATATAGTTTGTTAGTCTAGAATATTTGTGGTAGTCTATAAGGGAGGCATGTCTTTCTTAAATAGGGTGTGTTTTTTGTTCTGGCTTATTTGCTGGTTGTTGCCCATGTAATGGGTTGAGGTGTAGGACTTCACCTATACCCTTTGTACTTAATCGCTTTTTATGGTTATATAATTTACCGGGGTAGAATTCCCTTTTACCAAAAAAAAAATACTTATGGGTTTTTAGAATTTGGGTTTTCATTTTTAAATGGTATTTTGGGTTTGATTGAGTTTTTGATTGATTAAATGGCTTCTATTATCATTCTTAAGCATTCTTAATGCTATTGCGACCTAGGGGATTAAGAAAGAGGAATATCACACACCTAAACGTGATTCTAACTCGGATGAAATCTAGGTTTTACAAAGAAATGAGCGTTTTAATGGGGATAAGGTGGGTTTGATAGTTGCTTTAGGTAATTAAAAGTTTATTAGGGTAGTTTGGAATAAAAATGGTAATGTATGGTAGTGTTTTGTAAAATAAGTGTTTTAAAATACCTATGGGTTTTTAGAATTTGGGTTTTGATTTTTAAATGGTATTTTGGGTTTGATTGAGTTTTTGATTGATTAAATGGATTCTAATAGCATTCTTAAGCATTCTTAATGCTATTGCGACCTAGGGGATTAAAAAAGGGGAATATTACACACCCAAACGTGATTCTAACTCGGATGAAATATAGGTTTTACAAGGACATGAGACTTTTAATGGGGATAAGGTGGGTTTGATAATTGATTTAGGTAATCAAAAGTTTATTAGGGTAGTTTGGAATAGAACTGGTAATGTATGGTAGTGTTTTGTAAAATTAGTGTTTTAAAATACTTATGGGTTTTTAGAATTTGGGTTTTCATTTTTAAATGGTATTTTGGGTTTGATTGAGTTTTTGATTGATTAAATGGCTTCTATTATCATTCTTAAGCATTCTTAATGCTATTGCGACCTAGGGGATTAAGAAAGAGGAATATCACACACCTAAACGTGATTCTAACTCGGATGAAATCTAGGTTTTACAAGGAAATGAGCGTTTTAATGGGGATAAGGTGGGTTTGATAGTTGATTTAGGTAATTAAAAGTTTATTAGGGTAGTTTGGAATAAAAATGGTAATGTATGGTAGTGTTTTGTAAAATTAGTGTTTTAAAATACCTATGGGATGAACCTATGGGTTTTTTTTGTGTGTGTTTTCTCTCTAGATAGGTGATTTGGGGGGTGTTTGGTTGGCCGGATTTTGGCCGGATTCTTCACAATTAGTGATTGTAATCAGTGTCGTGATTCATCTTCTTCGTAATTCTATCCTTTTCATCTGTTTTTCGTCCGATTTGGAGTTGTTTTGGGGGGCGATTGTTAATTCGGGGGGCTGTTCATTTGGGGGGCTGTTTCGAATTAATTGCTGCTTTCTCAATTCTATTCTTGTTCGGTTTATATTCAGTAGGTGTTTTACGATTTGATTAGGTGTATTCCGGCGTTAAACAGATTCTGGGTGGCGAATTAGGGTTCCGGAGGATTAGGGTTTCTTAGCTAGCGGTTTAGGGTTTGCAGGGTGGTATTCTTCATCCGTACGGATTAGTCCATTTGTACGTATAAGTGTCCATTCGTATTGCTCATCCGTAATTACTAGCTCATCCGTGTGAGTCTGATTCATCCGTACACTTAGGTTCATCCGTACAATCATCCGTACGAATTCATGTCATTCGTGTGGATCAAGCTCATCCGTGTGAGTCTTAATCATCCGTACACTTAGGTTCATCTGTACGAGTAGGTGTTCATCCGTACAAGCTCATCCGTACGAATTCATCTCATTCGTGCGGATCAAGATATATATTTTTTCATCCGTGTAGCTCAAGTTATGGAGAGGGGTTTTCTTGCAAGTGGTGCTAAGAAAACGAAACAAACTGAGGTTCCGAACAAACTTAGTGATGCTAATGCTTCTCCGACTATGGATGGAATTGCAAAACGGTTAATGAACATGGCTAGTAAGATTACTGTTTCAGATATTGAATCGATGGCCACTCCGAGTAGTGAGGGTGTTGACAATGGGACTGGAGGTGTTCCCACTAGTGACAGTGTTGCCCCACAGGTTTGTGCTACTAATGGTGATATGCCAGGTATTACCAACTCATATGCGAGTTGTTTTGGCCCTAGTACCCCGAGTATCAAGGTCCAATTTCGTACCCTGGTTAATGATGAAAAGCTTGACGCAGTTGATTGTGTCCTACCGAGAGCCGTAGCTGCCAAAATCAAATGTCGGTATGAGAATTCTATCGTGGGGTTTTTTGTTGGTAAAGATCCTTCATTTCCAGTGGTTAAACAGTATGTTTTGAACTCTTGGAGGAAATTTGGCTTTGAACGTATTACTAGGAATAGTGACGGTGTTTATCTGTTCAAATTTGCTTCAAAAGGCGGTATGGAGCAAGTGTTGGAGAAAGGTCCTTGGATGATTCGCAAATCTCCTATTATTCTCAACAAATGGTCTCCTAATGTGTCATTGACGAAAGGAGTAGTTACTAAGCTTCCTGTTTGGGTGAAATTGTACAATTTTCCAATTCTTGCCTACTCGGCTGATGGCCTGAGCTTGATTGCTCCTCAAATTGGGAAACCTGTCATGCTAGATGCTTTTACTAGTTCTATGTGTGATGATTCGTGGGGTAGAATCAGTTTTGCCAGGGCTTTGATTGAGATTGATGCGGCTGTAGTTTTAAAAAAGGAGGTTACTATGGCGGTCCCTGTTGAGGATGGGGAAGGTTATCTAACGGAAACTATTCGAGTTGAGTATGAGTGGAAACCCCCTCATTGTGGTGATTGCCACTGTTTTGGTCATGATACTAATGGGTGTCCTAAACGAGTTCCCGAGTAGATTGTTCCTAATTCAGTTAGGGATGTTAGGGCAACTGACAGGGAAGAAACAGTTGATGGTTTTACGGAGGTTAAGAGCCGTAAAAAGAAGAAGGGAACTGCTCCAAAGGCTTTTGTGCGTCTTAGGATGAATAATCCTAAGTCAACAGTGCTTTGGCAACAAAAGAAAGGTGGGAATACTAAACCCTCCAATGGTGTTAACCCAACTGTGCCTATCGCTAATCCGTTTGATGGTTTAACTGTGGATCATGTTACTTCTCAGCCTAAGGATACTAATCCTGGTAAAATTGGAGATAAGAACAAAGGAAATGTGTCGTCGAGTAGTTCGGGTTCTGTGGTTGATGCTGGGAGTAAGGATAAAAAGGTTAGTACTCCTCCAGTTGTAAAAAAGAATTGGGATCACTGTCTCAATGCATCTGATACTTCCGATGAGGAGGGTGGATATTTGGGAGGGGGTCAATATCTTGAAGATGAAGATTATGGTTATGATGGCTATGATGGCTATGATGACCAAGTGGTTGATCTTCAGGGTGCTATGCAGGAGTTCCGTGATTTCAGGCTTAGCAGGAAGAGTAGGAAGTGATAGATTTCGATGTAATCTTTAAGGGAGGCATGTCTCCCTTAAGGAGGTGTTTTTTTGGTTTTGTTTTGCTTTTGGTTGTTGCCCTTGTTATGGGTTGAGATATAGGGCTTCTCCTATATCCTTTGTACTTCATCGCACATTTTTGGTTATATAATTTACCGGGGTTTAATTCCCTTTTACCAAAAAAAAAAAATACCTATGGGATTTTAGAATTTCGGTTTTGATTTTTAAATGGTATTTTGGGTTTGATTGAGTTTTTGATGGATTTAATGGATTCTAATAGCATTCTTAAGCATTCTTAATCCTATTGCGACCTAGGGGATTAAGAAAGAGGAATATTACACACCTAAACGTGATTCTAACTCGGATGAAATCTAAGTTTTACAAGGAAATGAGAGTTTTAATGGGGATAAGGTGGGTTTGATAATTGATTTACGTAATTAAAACTTTATTAGGGTAGTTTGGAATATAAATGGTAATGTATGGTAGTGTTTTGTAAAATTAGTGTTTTAAAATACCTATGGGTTTTTAGAAGATGGGATTTGATTTTTAAATGGTATTTTGGGTTTGATTGAGTTTCTGATTGATTAAATGGATTCTAATAGCATTCTTAATGCTATTGCGACCTAGGGGATTAAGAAAGAGGAATATTACACACCTAAACGTGATTCTAACTCGGATGAAATCTAGGTTTTACAAGGACATGAGACTTTTAATGGGGATAAGGTGGGTTTGATAATTGATTTAGGTAATTAAAAGTTTATTAGGGTAGTTTGGAATAGAAATGGTAATGTATGGTAGTGTTTTGTAAAATTGGTGTTTTAAAATACCTATAGGTTTTTAGAATTTGGGCTTTGATTTTTAAATGGTATTTTGGGTTTGATTGTGTGTTTGATTGATTAAATGGTTTCTAATAGCATTCTTAAGCATTTTTAATGCTATTGCGACCTAGGGGATTAAGAAACAGGAATATTACACACCTAAACGTGATTCTAACTCGGATGAAATCTAGGTTTTACAAGGACATGAGACTTTTAATGGGGATAAGGTGGGTTTGATAATTGATTTTGGTAATCAAAAGTTTATTAGGGTAGTTTGGAATAGAAATTGTAATGTATGGTAGTGTTTTGTAAAATTAGTGTTTTAAAATACTTATGGGTTTTTAGAATTTGGGTTTTCATTTTTAAATGGTATTTTGGGTTTGATTGAGTTTTTGATTGATTAAATGGCTTCTATTATCATTCTTAAGCATTCTTAATGCTATTGCGACCTAGGGGATTAAGAAAGAGGAATATCACACACCGAAACGTGATTCTAACTCGGATGAAATCTAGGTTTTACAAGGAAATGAGCGTTTTGATGGGGATAAGGTGGGTTTTATAGTTGCTTTAGGTAATTAAAAGTTTATTAGGGTAGTTTGGAATAAAAATGGTAATGTATGGTAGTGTTTTGTAAAATTAGTGTTTTAAAATACCTATGGGTTTTTAGAATTTGGGTTTTGATTTTTAAATGGTATTTTCGGTTTGATTGAGTTTTTGATTGATTAAATGGATTCGAATAGCATTCTTAAGCATTCTTAATGCTATTGCGACCTAGGGGATTAAAAAAGGGGAATATTACACACCCAAACGTGATTGTAACTCGGATAATATCTAGGTTTTACAAGGACATGAGACTTTTAATGGGGATAAGGTGGGTTTGATAATTGATTTAGGTAATCAAAAGTTTATTAGGGTAGTTTGGAATAGAACTGGTAATGTATGGTAGTGTTTTGTAAAATTAGTGTTTTAAAATACTTATGGGTTTTTAGAATTTGGGTTTTCATTTTTAAATGGTACTTTGGGTTTGATTGAGTTTTTGATTGATTAAATGGCTTCTATTATCATTCTTAAGCATTCTTAATGCTATTGCGACCTAGGGGATTAACAAAGAGGAATATCACACACCTAAACGTGATTCTAACTCGGATGAAATCTAGGTTTTACAAGGAAATGAGCGTTTTAATGGGGATAAGGTGGGTTTGATAGTTGATTTAGGTAATTAAAAGTTTATTAGGGTAGTTTGGAATAAAAATGGTAATGTATGGTAGTGTTTTGTAAAATTAGTGTTTTAAAATACCTATGGGATTTTAGAATTTGGATTTTGATTTTTAAATGGTATTTTGGGTTTGATTGAGTTTTTGATGGATTAAATGGATTCTAATAGCATTCTTAAGCATTCTTAATCCTATTGCGACCTAGGGGATTAAGAAAGAGGAATATTACACACCTAAACGTGATTCTAACTCGGATGAAATCTAGGTTTTACAAGGACATGAGACTTTTAATGGGGATAAGGTGGGTTTGATAATTGATTTAGGTAATTAAAAGTTTATTAGGGTAGTTTGGAATAGAAATGGTAATGTATGGTAGTGTTTTGTAAAATTAGTGTTTTAAAATACCTATGGGTTTTTAGAATTTGGGCTTTGATTTTTAAATGGTATTTTGGGTTTGATTGAGTGTTTGATTGATTAAATGGATTCTAATAGCATTCTTAAGCATTTTTAATGCTAATGCGACCTAAGGGATTAAGAAACAGGAATATTACACACCTAAACGTGATTCTAACTCGGATGAAATCTAGGTTTTACAAGGACATGAGACTTTTAATGGGGATAAGGTGGGTTTGATAATTGATTTAGGTAATCAAAAGTTTATTAGGGTAGTTTGGAATAGAAATGGTAATGTATGGTAGTGTTTTGTAAAATTAGTGTTTTAAAATACTTATGGGTTTTTAGAATTTGGGTTTTCATTTTTAAATGGTATTTTGGGTTTGATTGAGTTTTTGATTGATTAAATGGCTTCTATTATCATTCTTAAGCATTCTTAATGCTATTGCGACCTAGGGGATTAAGAAAGAGGAATATCACACACCTAAACGTGATTCTAACTCGGATGAAATCTAGGTTTTACAAGGAAATGAGCGTTTTGATGGGGATAAGGTGGGTTTTATAGTTGCTTTAGGTAATTAAAAGTTTATTAGGGTAGTTTGGAATAAAAATGGTAATGTATGGTAGTGTTTTGTAAAATTAGTGTTTTAAAATACCTATGGGTTTTTAGAATTTGGGTTTTGATTTTTAAATGGTATTTTGGGTTTGATTGAGTTTTTGATTGATTAAATGGATTCGAATAGCATTCTTAATGCTATTGAGACCTAGGGGATTAAAAAAGGGGAATATTACACACCCAAACGTGATTGTAACTCGGATGAAATCTAGGTTTTACAAGGACATGAGACTTTTAATGGGGATAAGGTGGGTTTGATAATTGATTTAGGTAATCAAAAGTTTATTAGGGTAGTTTGGAATAGAACTGGTAATGTATGGTAGTGTTTTGTAAAATTAGTGTTTTAAAATACTTATGGGTTTTTAGAATTTGGGTTTTCATTTTTAAATAGTATTTTGGGTTTGATTGAGTTTTTGATTGATTAAATGGCTTCTATTATCATTCTTAAGCATTCTTAATGCTATTGCGACCTAGGGGATTAACAAAGAGGAATATCGCACACCTAAACGTGATTCTAACTCGGATGAAATCTAGGTTTTACAAGGAAATGAGCGTTTTAATGGGGATAAGGTGGGTTTGATAGTTGATTTAGGTAATTAAAAGTTTATTAGGGTAGTTTGGAATAAAAATGGTAATGTATGGTAGTGTTTTGTAAAATTAGTGTTTTAAAATACCTATGGGATTTTAGAATTTGGGTTTTGATTTTTAAATGGTATTTTGGGTTTGATTGAGTTTTTGATGGATTAAATGGATTCTAATAGCATTCTTAAGCATTCTTAATCCTATTGCGACCTAGGGGATTAAGAAAGAGGAATATTACACACCTAAACGTGATTCTAACTCGGATGAAATCTAGGTTTTACAAGGAAATGAGAGTTTTAATGGGGATAAGGTGGGTTTGATAATTTATTTAGGTAATTAAAACTTTAATAGGGTAGTTTGGAATAGAAATGGTAATGTATGGTAGTGTTTTGTAAAATTAGTGTTTTAAAATACCTATGGGTTTTTAGAATTTGGGTTTTGACTTTTAAATGGTATTTTTGGTTTGATTGAGTTTTTGATGGATTAAATGGATTCTAATAGCATTCTTAAGCATTTTTAATGCTAATGCGACCTAAGGGATTAAGAAACAGGAATATTACACACCTAAACGTGATTCTAACTCGGATGAAATCTAGGTTTTACAAGGACATGAGACTTTTAATGGGGATAAGGTGGGTTTGATAATTGATTTAGGTAATCAAAAGTTTATTAGGGTAGTTTGGAATAGAAATGGTAATGTATGGTAGTGTTTTGTAAAATTAGTGTTTTAAAATACTTATGGGTTTTTAGAATTTGGGTTTTCATTTTTAAATGGTATTTTGGGTTTGATTGAGTTTTTGATTGATTAAATGGCTTCTATTATCATTCTTAAGCATTCTTAATGCTATTGCGACCTAGGGGATTAAGAAAGAGGAATATCACACACCTAAACGTGATTCTAACTCGGATGAAATCTAGGTTTTACAAGGAAATGAGCGTTTTAATGGGGATAAGGTGGGTTTTATAGTTGCTTTAGGTAATTAAAAGTTTATTAGGGTAGTTTGGAATAAAAATGGTAATGTATGGTAGTGTTTTGTAAAATTAGTGTTTTAAAATACCTATGGGTTTTTAGAATTTGGGTTTTGATTTTTAAATGGTATTTTGGGTTTGATTGAGTTTTTGATTGATTAAATGGATTCGAATAGCATTCTTAATGCTATTGAGACCTAGGGGATTAAAAAAGGGGAATATTACACACCCAAACGTGATTGTAACTCGGATGAAATCTAGGTTTTACAAGGACATGAGACTTTTAATGGGGATAAGGTGGGTTTGATAATTGATTTAGGTAATCAAAAGTTAATTAGGGTAGTTTGGAATAGAACTGGTAATGTATGGTAGTGTTTTGTAAAATTAGTGTTTTAAAATACTTATGGGTTTTTAGAATTTGGGTTTTCATTTTTAAATAGTATTTTGGGTTTGATTGAGTTTTTGATTGATTAAATGGCTTCTATTATCATTCTTAAGCATTCTTAATGCTATTGCGACCTAGGGGATTAACAAAGAGGAATATCGCACACCTAAACGTGATTCTAACTCGGATGAAATCTAGGTTTTACAAGGAAATGAGCGTTTTAATGGGGATAAGGTGGGTTTGATAGTTGATTTAGGTAATTAAAAGTTTATTAGGGTAGTTTGGAATAAAAATGGTAATGTATGGTAGTGTTTTGTAAAATTAGTGTTTTAAAATACCTATGGGATTTTAGAATTTGGGTTTTGATTTTTAAATGGTATTTTGGGTTTGATTGAGTTTTTGATGGATTAAATGGATTCTAATAGCATTCTTAAGCATTCTTAATCCTATTGCGACCTAGGGGATTAAGAAAGAGGAATATTACACACCTAAACGTGATTCTAACTCGGATGAAATCTAGGTTTTACAAGGAAATGAGAGTTTTAATGGGGATAAGGTGGGTTTGATAATTTATTTAGGTAATTAAAACTTTAATAGGGTAGTTTGGAATAGAAATGGTAATGTATGGTAGTGTTTTGTAAAATTAGTGTTTTAAAATACCTATGGGTTTTTAGAATTTGGGTTTTGACTTTTAAATGGTATTTTTGGTTTGATAATAGCATTCTTAAGCATTTTTAATGCTAATGCGACCTAAGGGATTAAGAAACAGGAATATTACACACCTAAACGTGATTCTAACTCGGATGAAATCTAGGTTTTACAAGGACATGAGACTTTTAATGGGGATAAGGTGGGTTTGATAATTGATTTAGGTAATCAAAAGTTTATTAGGGTAGTTTGGAATAGAAATGGTAATGTATGGTAGTGTTTTGTAAAATTAGTGTTTTAAAATACTTATGGGTTTTTAGAATTTGGGTTTTCATTTTTAAATGGTATTTTGGGTTTGATTGAGTTTTTGATTGATTAAATGGCTTCTAATAGCATTCTTAAGCATTCTTAATGCTATTGCGACCTAGGGGATTAAGAAAGAGGAATATCACACACAAAAAATTGATTCTAACTCGGATGCAATTTAGGTTTTACAAGGAAATGAGCGTTTTAATGGGGATAAGGTGGGTTTTATAGTTGATTTAGGTAATTAAAAGTTTATTAGGGTAGTTTGGAACAGAAATGGTAATGTATGGTAGTGTTTTGTAAAATTAGTGTTTTAAAATACCTATGGGTTTTTAGAATTTGGGTTTTGATTTTTAAATGGTATTTTGGGTTTGATTGAGTTTTTGATTGATTAAATGGATTCGAATAGCATTCTTAATGCTATTGAGACCTAGGGGATTAAAAAAGGGGAATATTACACACCCAAACGTGATTGTAACTCGGATGAAATCTAGGTTTTACAAGGACATGAGACTTTTAATGGGGATAAGGTGGGTTTGATAATTGATTTAGGTAATCAAAAGTTTATTAGGGTAGTTTGGAATAGAACTGGTAATGTATGGTAGTGTTTTGTAAAATTAGTGTTTTAAAATACTTATGGGTTTTTAGAATTTGGGTTTTCATTTTTAAATAGTATTTTGGGTTTGATTGAGTTTTTGATTGATTAAATGGCTTCTATTATCATTCTTAAGCATTCTTAATGCTATTGCGACCTAGGGGATTAAGAAAGAGGAATATCACACACCTAAACGTGATTCTAACTCGGATGAAATCTAGGTTTTACAAGGAAATGAGCGTTTTAATGGGGATAAGGTGGGTTTGATAGTTGATTTAGGTAATTAAAAGTTTATTAGGGTAGTTTGGAATAAAAATGGTAATGTATGGTAGTGTTTTGTAAAATTAGTGTTTTAAAATACCTATGGGATTTTAGAATTTGGGTTTTGATTTTTAAATGGTATTTTGGGTTTGATTGAGTTTTTGATGGATTAAATGGATTCTAATAGCATTCTTAAGCATTCTTAATCCTATTGCGACCTAGGGGATTAAGAAAGAGGAATATTACACACCTAAACGTGATTCTAATTCGGATGAAATCTAGGTTTTACAAGGAAATGAGAGTTTTAATGGGGATAAGGTGGGTTTGACAATTTATTTAGGTAATTAAAACTTTAATAGGGTAGTTTGGAATAGAAATGGTAATGTATGGTAGTGTTTTGTAAAATTAGTGTTTTAAAATACCTATGGGTTTTTAGAATTTGGGTTTTGACTTTTAAATGGTATTTTTGGTTTGATTGAGTTTTTGACGGATTAAATGGATTCTAATAGCATTCTTAATGCTATTGCGACCTAGGGGATTAAGAAAGAGGAATATTACACACCTAAACGTGATTCTAACTCGGATGAAATCTAGGTTTTACAAGGAAATGAGAGTTTTAATGTGGATAAGGTGGGTTTGATAATTTATTTAGGTAATGAAAAGTTTATTAGGGTAGTTTGGAATAGAAATGGTAATGTATGGTAGTGTTTTGTAAAATTAGTGTTTTAAAATACATATGGTTTTTTTTTTTTTTTTTTTTTTTGTTTTATCTAGTCGCATGAAGTAAGGGGCATTCGACTTTGTTTTCTTCTTGCACGACTAGCATTTCAGTTCGTGTAAGGCATGTTTTGATTCGAAGGCTGTTGGAGTCGTGTAATAGTTGTTCGTGTATGGTCTTTTCTTGTTCGAAGGCTGTACTACACGAACTAGTATATTCGTGTAAAGGTGATAGGTTTCTAGTGCTTGGCAAGTTGAGTTTGGAGTTTCTAGTCGTTTAGATTTCTATTCGAACAAGGCTTCTATTCGCTTAGCTTGAGTTCTTGGTCGTGTAGCCTTTATTCGTTTGCATTCCTTTTCGTTAGTCTATTTAGTTCGTTTGTAAGTTAGTCTCATTTGTTCTTCACACGAACTTAGTTTCTTCTTACACGAATTGGTAGTTTATTTGTTTGTCTATTTGTTCGTTTGTTCATTAGTCTAAGTTGTCCCACGAACTTATTTCCTTAGTACACGAACTTGTAGTTTGGATCCTATTTTCTTCTTACACGAACTTGTTGCTTAGACTCTCTTTTCTTCTTGCACGACTTGCTGTTCACGGATCAATATAGTTCTTATTCGAATTCGTTTGGATAAGAGGAGTATTGATTGTTTGATGGCAGCTCCGGGGAGTCTGAAGTCGATACTTAAAAATTCTTCTAAGGTGACTATTATTGAGGGAACTGTTCGTGCTCCAATTCGGAGTACTTCGCTTACACAACCTTTGAATGATTCCGGGAATTCTACACCTTTGGATACTCAAAGGGTTATTACTGATAATGGGTCTTTTGCATCTGCTTTACGTCAGAATTCTTCCGATCAGAAGGTCAAGTTAACTGAGATGCGAAACAAAGAAGTGGTTCTGGGTGCTAGAGTTACTATCCCGATGTCGGTGGTGGATGAAGTTAGTGCCCGCTTTATGAACACTATATATGGGTTTTTTATTGGAAAACATATGGCATTTAAATTGGTGGAAAACTATGTCATGAATTCTTGGGCAAAGTTTGGGCTTAAAAGAGTAATGCTGGAAAAAGATTTCTTTCTGTTTCAATTTGATACGAAGGATGGAATGGAACGGGTTATGGAGGGTGGTCCTTGGCTCATTCGACAGGTACCGTTATTCTTGAACATATGGACTCCAAATACCATCTTGAAGAAGGAGGCCGTCACCAGGGCCCCGGTTTGGGTTAAGATTCACAATGTTCCAATTGTGGCGTATTCTGAGGTGGGGTTGAGTCTAATTACTACTCAAATTGGTAAACCTATCATGTTAGATACGTATACTAGTAACATGTGTACTAATTCTTGGGGGCGCAAGGATTATGCTCGTGCGTTAATTGAAGTATCGGCTGAGGAGGATCTTCTGGAGACTATGGTGGTAGCTATCCCTCATTCTGGTGGGTTAGGCCATTCTTTGGCTACGATTGATATTGAGTATGAATGGAGGCCCCCCCGCTGTGCTACTTGTAAGATATTTGATCATAAGGAGGATAAATGTCCTTTGAGCCCTAAGATTGATGTTCCTCCTAAGGATGATGTTGTTTCCCCAAGGGTGGATGTGGAAGGCTTTACTGAGGTTAAGACTAAAAGGAAGAAATCCAAGCATGCCAAGACCATTGAGGGTGTTAGGTTAACCAAACCTAAGCCAAATTTTCAGTATAAGCAGGTGATGAAAACAGCTCCATCTACTGACAAACCCACTCGGGGGGATGGAGGTAATACCCAAGGCTCTGGCAAGACTAAGAAGATTGCTGTCTCGACGACAAATTCTTTTGGAGTATTGGGTTCGTCTACCGGTAAGGATGGCGGGTCAGGGGAACCAAGGCGAAAGGAATATCCTGATTCCACTTGATGACTCGGAGGATGACGAACTAGTTCTTGAAGATCAAACTGGAACTCAAATCTTAGCATCTCCAGTGGGGGCAACCACTCCCGTTGTAGTGGTTTCCCATGATTAGTATAGCTTCATGGAACATACGGGGTCTCAACTTCTCCCCCAAACAATGTGAAGTTCATCAGATAATTTTTGATAATAAGCTTTCTGATTGTGCTATTTTAGAATCTCATGCGCAGGTGTCTAAATTGGATAAACTGTGTTCTAGTGTTTTCAAGTGTTCGAGCAGTGGTTGTCAAACACGAGGATTGGTGGTGTCAACCTTTGATCTCCTGTGATGATCACAGTGCAAACCCAGTAAGTTCTTGACGAACCTAGGGTGATCAAGGTTGAAGATGAAAGCAAGAGTATATGAACTCTGTTTAAGCTTTTGTGTGTGTGTTGAAGTGAGATCGAAGTGAGATTCAAGTGAAGTCCGTCTACCCTGATTAGATTACGTATTTATACTACCCGTTTCAAGCATGGGGAACGTCCATCAATCAATGACGATCATGAATGTTTAAACTGTTATAGTAATCAATCAGTGGTATACTAATCGTCTTCACTTTATTATTTGTTAAGATGCGACGTCTCACAACCTAAGGCAACGCCTTGCAAGCTGAAGCCAGGCTGAAACTGCCTTGCAGGCTGGCGGTTGCCTTGCAGGATGACGCAAGGCTGAAACTGCCTTGCAGGATGACGCAAGGCTGAAACTGCCTTGCAGGATGACGCAAGGCTGAAACTGCCTTGCAGGTTGACTTCATGTTGAGGCGGGCGCCTGTCAGGCGGGCGTCTGTCAGGCATGCGCTTGTCAATGGTATACAGGCTGTAACATGCATGCGTGTCTTGCTCAATGGGCTTGCTTGTAACATCAAGGCTTTCAGCAATAAAAGCCCATGTTAGTATTTAGGTTTTAGGGATTACCTATATATATGCATAGGTAATCCCTACTAACCTCATCATGCCCCCGAGTTAGGATTTGTCAAAACAACAAGTTTTCAAGTCGTAACTACTCAATATACTCGTAAGTTAGGATTTGTCAAAAATGCAGCCCCAGTACCGGCATATTTGGCCCGAGTACCGGGAGTTATGATCGAGCGAAGCAGCCCCGGTACCGGCATATTTGGCCCGAGTACCGGGAGTATTGATCGAGCAAGGCACAGCCCCGGTACCGTCACTTCTGGCCCGGATACCGGGAGTTGATCGAGCAGGGACAGGCGCCCCGGTACCGGCACTTTGGCCCGGGTACCGGGAGTGTGATCGAGCAGGGACAGGCGCCCCGGTACCGGCACTTTTGGCCCGGGTACCGGGAGTGTAATCGAGCAGGGACAGGCGATGGTACTGGCACTTTTGGCCCGGGTACAGGGAGTATTCACTTAGTACCGGGAGTTTGAGGCCCCTGTCCGAGCTTTTTAGGCCGTGTATCGGGTGATACCGGCTGTATCCAAGGAAATGCCGGGTAATACCGGCTGTATCGAGGGTGTTGCTCGAGTACCGGGGGTTTATCCCGGATACCGGGTGTGTAACCGGGTACAGGCAGTTTGATATTTCTATTCATACGCTAAGCCTTCTAATTGTAATTGTGTCTCTTTTTGCAGGAGCACTTTGTTGTTTGTGTTAGGAAGCTATCCTGCAGGTATGTAACTTACTCGTCCTTTGCATTCATTTGTTTGCGTCTGCTAGTAATAACTGATACATTTTGGTATTTATTAGGCATACCATAGTTACCTTTGTTTGACATGGGGGAGCCAGTGTCAATAAAAGAAGTGCCTTCCGTTGATCGTAGCCCTAGCAGAATTGATAACAAAATGCTAGAAAAACTTAAGGAAACGTACCCATGCCTTAGGAAATATAATGCTATCGTACCTAGTGGACACCAACGAGCCAATACTCCTCCGAAAGGGAAAGTAGCCCTTTATGTCCATTCCCTTTCCCATTGCAATTTTAGATTGCCTGCCACTCCTTTTTATCTGAATGTGTTGAACTATTACAAGCTGGGATTTGAACAGTTACATCCGGTAGCTTGTTCAAAAGTCGTGACCTTTGAGATGCTGCTGGTGGCAATGGGAATAAAACCAACAGTGTCCTTGTTTAGGAGATGCTATAAATTGACTAAATCCCATGATTGGTATTCAGTAGAGGTGAGAGGTAGGAATCAAAAATTCATTTATGATTGTGCGAGTAGTCATAGGGATTGGAGATATAGGTATGTGTTTGTCGACCCGGCTTTTAGAAATATTTGGGCTAGTAACCTGGTTAATTGGAAAACTGGGCTTGATAAGGACATAAACGAGCTTCCAAATCTGAAGCCTCCTAGCGCAAGGTTGTGTAGGCAGATTTTACAAAAAGCAATTAAGTTTAGGGTGTATGAGGAAGGTGCTTTGGTGTTGGCTGGTATTTCGGATAACTGGGATGAAGGAATGAAGCCTGTGATAAGGGACTCGGAGACTGGGAAATGTGGGTTCCTACTATTACTTCGACATACTTTTATAGTAGCTTGTTGCATGTACTATTATTGTATGTTTCCTTGCAGCTATGAGTTTGATGGACTTTATGATGGGAGATCCTGATTGTATGGAGTATGAGATTGAAACTCATCCTGCTGATGTTATCCCTGGTGCCCAAGAACTTGGAAGCACCTCTCATTCTAACCCAGCAGGGGTGCATTTGACGTCAACCACTGATGTTGTATCAAACACCACTCTAAGTAAGTACGCAAACTTTATACATATGTATTTATCATGATAAATATATAATCATGTTTTTTGCTTTTGTTTCACAGGTGTTGCTAGAAATGGAAAGTCGACATCACATGCTACTTCTGACCCTGACAACGATGACGAAATAGGTAACATCATAATTGTAGTGATTGCCAACTTATTACCCGTTGCTTAATGTTCTTATTATAAACATGCAGAGGAGTTTGATGCTTTGGGAGCAACGTCCCTTCCAGATCCCAGGTTGGATGATCGAGATATGCTAGGATTGGGAAAACGAGGGACGAGTTTAGATCTAAGTGACTATGAGCTCCCTTTGCCGAAGGTGCCAAAATTGTCTTTTCCTTCTAGTTTGCCCTCTGATGCCACCCTGGTTACCAAATCATGCGTAGCTAACACGACATTTGGGAAGACTTCTACCATGTTTGGAACAATCAGTGCTTCTTCTGCATCTACAATGCTACCATCTAACCAAAACTTTGGCGCGGCGCAGTGTTCCAACCTGCAATATGCTACCCTGCCTTTTGCTACCGGATCTATAAGCAACAGTACAGGGGGTTTAGTTAATGCAGCGGATGTGAATATGTTCAATAACTTTATGGAGTATGTCAGACAGGTTGTAAACAATGAACAGGGGGAATTAAAGAAGTCTTGTGCTGAGCTGCAGATAGAGCTAGACAATAGCAAGGAGGATATTATCTCTCTAAAGAAGGATCTAGTGTTTGAACAGGCTGAAGCTTGTCGTTATCAAGGGGAGGTGCGTGTGCTGACTGAGAAAGTATCCCAACAAGGGATAAATTTATCTAAGGTTGAGATGGAGAAACATGGACTGTCAGCAGCCTTGAGTGCCCGGGAAGAGCAGTTGGCTCTGAAAGAGAAACTACTAATTGAGAAAGATGCTGAGTTAGAGATTGAGAGGCAAGCGGTTGTCAAGATGCGTGCAGAGCGCGATGTTGCCGTGCAGGGAAGAAAAGATTTGGTTTCCGCGCTGCCTCAGCTATTTGATTTGATGCTTAAGCATCCGGATGTTGCTAGTGTTTTGAATGACTTCAACCGTGCTACTCATATGTTTGGAAGACATGTTGCCAGCAAGAAAGTGAAGGATGCACTCCCCAATACTCCCTTGGAGGCCTTGCCTTATTTGAATCCTGGAACACATGCCCACATGGTTCGTGCAAGCGAGGTATTTGCAGAGAGGGTTTTTCCCATTATGAGTACCCTAGTACAAGATTTGGAGCTATCGCTTGCAGCTATTATTAACTTACTGTCACCACAGTCAGATTCGCAACCTTAGTTTCTTTATTCGTGCACTTGATATGTTATGACTTTGTGACTTGGTTTATTTGTGATTGGATTATGGCCTTGTAGGCTTTGAATGATTGTGTGAATTTGTCTAGCCATTAAATATAATGTTTTATTGGATAATCAAGCCAATAACACATTATTGTTTTTTATCTTTTTATTATGAATGTTGTCCATGACACCGTCTTGGGTGCGCATGACATTGTGTATATTTGGTTGTGCGTATGACACTTTGGTTCCTTTGTATGTCAATGACATAGGTAGATTTGAGTATGCTTTACATTGTGCCTGTGACATGTGCCAATGGCACTTTTGTTGGTTAACCTTTACTTTGTTTACTCGCGAGAATTGTCGCTTCCCAGTGAGAAGTGCTTATCTTTTATCAAGTAGATTAAAAGACGAATATGATTGTATGTTATTTGGCCAGACAAAGTTGTCTTTCTAGGCTTCATACATGTTGTATTGAACTATGTTTGTCGCTTCCCAATGAGAAGTGCTTATCTTTTATCAAGTAGATTAAAAGACGAATATGATTGTATTGTAATGAAATTGCATGGTTGGCTTTAGACTGAGATGTCTATTGTGGCCTTATGCTTTTTGTATTGAATCCTTACTTCAATATTTATTTGTTTATGCAAATGTCATAGAAAAAATGATATTGTGCGATAATATTGGGATACAAGATCAGACCAAATGCTATTATTGCAAATTTCATACATGACCATGACATTCCATGTGCTTGGAAACATTTATTGAAAACATAAAGGAAAAAAAAATGACAGTAAAGACTATTGCACCTTGATAGGTCAGTTCATATTGGCTCCCTCCTGTATCATGAAGACATGGCCATCAGGTGGTCCGGGGTGTTCTGTGTCTTCCCCCTTCTTTTGCCATGCATAATTCTTCTTAGGTGGAGTTTTATTTGCTTGCTGCTTAGTTCCAGGGACAAGGTGTTCTAGCTTGCCTTCTTCCAAAGCCCGCCTGATTTCCCTTTTGAGCTCTCTACAAACATTTGTGTCGTGTCCATGGTCTTCATGGAAATCACAGTATTTATTCATGTTTTTCGTACCTGACCTATGCTCCATCTGGGGTGGAGGTGTGAAGGTAGCGCACACCTGCTCTGTTATCAAGATTTCTTTTGGTGTTTTGCTAAGAGCAGGTTCAGACGCATGTTTATCGTATGGGCCAAACCTCCTATTGCTCCTTTCATCTCGTCGAGTGTCGGTCCATGACTTGCTGCCTACCTCTCTTGTCAGGGAGACAGTTTCCTTTGACCTTAGATAGTCATATGCCCTGTCCGTGGCTTCTTTGAAAGTAACCGGAGTTCGCTTGATCAACTTCTCTTGCAGTTGTTCGAGGAGCAAGGAAAGAGTAAATCCAGAAATTTGTTGACTCTCTGGTAACATGGCGATCTTCTGGCATTCTTGCGTGTATCGCTGGATAAAGTCACGCAACCCCTCTCCTTCTTTTTGTCGTATCAAATGAGCCTCTATATGAGTTCTATGTTGCTTCTTTTGTTGTACAAATTGAGTCACAAACTTGGCTTTTAGATCTGCGAAATCTTGAATACTCCCCTCAGGCAAGTCAGCAACCCAATCACGAGCGAAACCTTGTAATGTTCCAGGGAAAATGTGGCAAGCGACTGGGTCTAACCATTTCTCCGTCATAATAGCCTGTTCAAACAGAGCAAGGTGGTCGTCTGGATCTCGAGTACCGTCGTAAGTACCAACAACGGACGGGACTTTTTGCTTATCTGGGAGTGGGAATCTGGCAACCCAGTCACAGAACTTTGAAGTAACCACTGACAAAGGCATAGTGGCTGCACGGGGGGGAACTGCTGCTGTCACTAAGGTTTGCAACACTCTGAGCATGTCGTTAGATGTGTCATGTGGTAGAGTTGTTGGCGGGGTGTGTGTGCTTGGTTGCCTTAGCCGCTCCAGGAGTTGTGACAACGGATCCACTGGCTGTACGGGCGCTGGCTGAGGCGTTGGGCGCAATGCCTCCACTAACTGGGACAACAGATCTGACGAAGCAGGTGGTGGTGGGGGTGGTGGTGGCTGAGTGCTCTGAGCCAACCTTCTAAGCAGTTCCACAATGGGATCCTCCTGAACCCCTTGAGTAGCAGGCTGGGAAGCAATCGAAACAGGTTGTCGTACAGGATCCGTGCCATCCTCCTGAGAGCTTGTCCCGTGGGACAAAAGAGGCTGGAAGGGAGGGATGGTTATCACTGGCGGTGGTGAAGTAAACGTACTTGTTCCGGCAAACCTTGTGGAAAAGAGGGGACTGGTTAAGGAGGGATACCCACGCGACCGTAGATCCGACACCGTCCACTCAGAGTCAACGTATGGCTCTGACAGTGGGAGGCGACCAGGGAATGGAGGAAGAGCAGGGGGTGAAGTCGTCACCGTTTCCGGTGTGGTGGTAATCACAGTGGTTATTTCTGGTACTGAAGAAATGACTTGGGATGCATTTGTTGCCTCCATGGAAACGGCTGATTATAAGGTATGGGAAAAAGAAAAAATTTGGAAAAAATGAAACGCCGTTAAAAACGTGTCTCACGGATGGCGCCAATGTTCGAGCAGTGGTTGTCAAACACGAGGATTGGTGGTGTCAACCTTTGATCTCCTGTGATGATCACAGTGCAAACCCAGTAAGTTCTTGACGAACCTAGGGTGATCAAGGTTGAAGATGAAAGCAAGAGTATATGAACTCTGTTTAAGCTTTTGTGTGTGTGTTGAAGTGAGATCGAAGTGAGATTCAAGTGAAGTCCGTCTACCCTGATTAGATTACGTATTTATACTACCCGTTTCAAGCATGGGGAACGTCCATCAATCAATGACGATCATGAATGTTTAAACTGTTATAGTAATCAATCAGTGGTATACTAATCGTCTTCACTTTATTATTTGTTAAGATGCGACGTCTCACAACCTAAGGCAACGCCTTGCAAGCTGAAGCCAGGCTGAAACTGCCTTGCAGGCTGGCGGTTGCCTTGCAGGATGACGCAAGGCTGAAACTGCCTTGCAGGATGACGCAAGGCTGTAACTGCCTTGCAGGATGACGCAAGGCTGAAACTGCCTTGCAGGTTGACTTCATGTTGAGGCGGGCGCCTGTCAGGCGGGCGTCTGTCAGGCATGCGCTTGTCAATGGTATACAGGCTGTAACATGCATGCGTGTCTTGCTCAATGGGCTTGCTTGTAACATCAAGGCTTTCAGCAATAAAAGCCCATGTTAGTATTTAGGTTTTAGGGATTACCTATATATATGCATAGGTAATCCCTACTAACCTCATCATCAAGCATTGGGACTGGACAACTAATGGAAGTCTATGTGATAAGGGCACGAGGATAATTCTTGGTTGGAATAAATATGATGTTGACATTGTGGTTATCTCCCAAACGGATCAGGTCATTCAAACGCGTATATGGCTTAAGCTGGCGAAGAAGGAATTGTTTTGCTCGTTTATCTATGGGCATAACAGATATACTCATCGTAGACAGCTTTGGGATAATCTCCGGATGCATTGCTCGTACATTCGCGATAGACCTTGGAGCATTCTTGGTGAATTTAATGCCTCTCTCTTTTTGAATGAAAGCACTGCTGGTTCTTCGTGTATGACTATAGCTATGCGTGAATTTAAGGAATGTATTGATGACATTGAAGTTCGGGATATTTCTAGTACAGGTCTTCATTTTACCTGGACTCAGAAGCCTAAGGGTGTTGATGGCCTTCTCAAGAAAATTGATCGTATCCTGGGCAATTCGCAATTTGGGGATGTGTTTGCTGATGCTCATGCTGTTTTTCGTCCTTATCGCACTTCGGATCATGCTCCGTCGGTTCTTCGGATAGTTACCAATTTTTTGGGTCCTCCGAAGCCGTTTACGTTCACTAACATCCTAACGTCTCACCCGAGATTCAAGGATGTGGTTAAAGAGGGTTGGATGCAATCCTCTTCTGGTTTTCTCATGTTTCAAGTGTCTAATAAGCTCAAACAATTAAATAGGCCATTTCGTAAGCTCTTATTTGCTCATGGTAATCTGTTTGAGAATCTTAACTCATTGCGCTCGAAGTTGGATAGGGCCCAGACTGATTTGGATAAAGACCCTTTTAATGTTGCTCTTCGGGAGGAGGAGGCTTCGCTGGTTTAGGAATATAATACTGCTCTTGTTAATCATGACCATTTTCTTAAGCAGAAGGCAAAGATTCAATGGCTCAAGGATGGGGATTCGAACTCTACGTTTTTTCATAAAGCGGTTAAGGGTAGAATTAGTCGGAATCGTATCAATGTGGTTACTGATAATGCTGGGACTATTCATGAGAATGAGAATGTTGCTCGAGCTTTTGTTGCACACTATGAAGGTTTTCTGGGCCAAGTGGGTAATTCTACTGTTCTTAATACCCAGGATTTATTTGGGAATGTGCTTGATCCGCTGGCTGCTTCTGAGATGATTATGGAGGTGGGGGATCGAGAAATTAAGCTTGCTATGTTTTCTATGGGGAATGATAAATCTCCTGGTCCTGATGGTTTCACGGCTGCATTCTTTAAGGAGGCCTGGGAGATTGTTGGGGGAGATATTTGTTTAGCTGTTAAAGAATTCTTTCGTAATGGGAAGCTTTTGAAACAGATGAATCATACCCTTCTGGCTCTTATTCCTAAAGTTCAGACGCCGACTAAGGTTACGGATTTTAGGCCAATCTCATGTTGCAATGTGCTTTTTAAATGTATTAGCAAGATTATTGCTAATCGTATCAAGGGTAGTCTCCAGTCGCTGGTTAGTTTGAATCAGTCGGCTTTTATTTCTGGGCGTAGCATTGCGGATAATATTTCGTTGACTCATGAGCTAATGCATAATTATCACTTGGACCGTGGGGAGCCGAGATGTGCTTTCAAAATCGATATTCAGAAAGCTTATGACACGGTGGATTGGAATTTTCTTCGTGTTACTCTTGCTGGTTTTGGTTTTCCTCAGAAGATGATTGGTTCGATCATGGAGTGTGTCACTACTACTTCCTTCTCAATTTCTCTTAATGGTGCTAGTCATGGCCACTTTAGAGGTAGAAGAGGGCTTCGTTAGGGTGATCCTTTGTCCCCCTATTTATTTACCCTGGTTATGGAAATTCTTACGCTAATCTTACAGCGGCGGGTGAGGGAGACTGATGGGTTCAAGTATCACCGTTCTTGTTCGGAGATGGGGTTAATCAATCATTGTTTTGCCGATGACTTGTTCTTATTTTCTCATGGTGATGTCGCGTCGGCTAAGATTATTATGGATTCTTTGAATGAGTTTCGGGATGTTTCTGGGTTGACTCCTAGTTTGCCTAAGAGCACTGCCTATTTTTGTAATGTCCTTAATCATACAAAGTTAGGCATTCTTCAGGTGATGCCGTTTGAGGAGGGACGGCTTCCGGTTAAGTATCTTGGTGTTCCGCTTGTTCCTTCGAGACTGGTGTATAAGGACTGCAAAGAACTGATTGCTAAGGTTGAGGCTCGGGTTTCTGATTGGAAGAATTCATCTTTGTCTATTGCGGGTCGATTGCAATTGGTCAAGTCTGTTCTAGCATCTATGCCTGTTTATTGGGCTTCGGTCTTCGTTCTTCCCACTCGTGTTCTTCTGGAAATTCAGCAGATTATGCGGAAGTTTTTATGGAGTAATGGCGAATACCGCAAGGGGGAAATCAAAGGTGGCTTGGGATGCTGTTTGCTTGCCTAAATCTGAAGGCGGTCTTGGGATTCGGCAGCTTGATCTTTTTAACCAAGCTCTTATGGTTAGTCAGCTTTGGAAGCTTCTTATGCGTAAGGAGTCTTTATGGGTTGCTTGGACCCAGTTGCACAAGATAAGGGATCGTAACTTCTGGACTATTCCATGCCGTGGTTCTATGTCATGGGGATGGAGAAAGTTGTTACAGCTGAGGCCAGTTGTTCGTGAATTTATTTGGCACAAGATTGGTGATGGTAATGGTACTTCGATTTGGTATGACAAGTGGTCTGATTTGAGTCCCATTGCGGACTTTGTGTCCACTAGGGACATGTATGGGGCGGATCTTTCTATCTCATCCAGGGTTGCAGATATTGTGGCGTCCGGCTCGTTGGTATGGCTTCCAGATCTTGGTACTGCTTACCCTTCTCTTCTCTCTATCCCTACCCCTAGTCTTAGTACTGGGATGCAAGATAGTCTGGAGTGGAGGGATAGGTCTGGGTCAGTTCAGACGTTTTCGGTTCGAGCTGTTTGGAATGCTATTCGTCCGTATCATAATCCGGTTCCTTGGGCAGATGTGGATTGGTTCTCGAATAATATTCCAAAGCATGCTTTTCTTGTTTGGCTTACAATCAAAGGCAAGCTCAGAACTCAGGATGTTCTTCGCTCTTGGGATGTGTCTTCTTCGCTGGTTTCTCATTGTACTCTTTGTGAATCTCAGCCGGATTCTCATGCTCATCTTTTTTTTCGATTGTCCTTATGCCAGGCAAGTTTGGTTTCTAGTTTGGTTTCTAGTTCGTCGGCAAGTGTCATAGCCAAGCTTGTTCTTGCTGCTGCCATGTATTTCATATGGCGCGAAAGAAATGAAAGATTATATACGGGATCCAAAAGAACGGTCAATGTTCTTGTGGATAATGTTTTGGCTGATGTTCGTTCAAGGCTAATGTCATGTAGGTTCAAGAATTCGAAAGCGGCTTTGGATCTGTTGAAGAATTGGAATATTCTGGAATCTCTTCTGATTTAGGCGATTTCGGTGTTTAGTATTCTTTTTCTTGTATTGTTTAGTATGTAGACAGATGGTTTGTCATCTTGTCTTAGTCTGTTCAAGCTAGTCTTGAGGTTAATGTGGTATTTCAGCCACATTCCATTGTACTCTATTGGTTTTTGGTGTTAATATAATTTACCGGGGTAATTTCCCTTATACCAAAAAAAAAATACATATGGGTTTTTAGAATTTGGGTTTTGATTTTTAAATGGTATTTTGGGTTTGATTGAGTTTTTGATTGATTAAATGGATTCTAAGAGCATTCTTAAGCATTCTTAATGCTATTGTGATCTAGGGGATTAAGAAAGGGGAATATTACACACCCAAACGTGATTCTAACTCGGATGAAATCTAGGTTTTACAAGGACATGAGAGTTTTAATGGGGACAAGGTGGGTCTGATAATTGATTTAGGTAATTAAAAGTTTATTAGGGTAGTTTGGAATAGAAATTGAAATGTATAGTAGTGTTTTGTAAAATTAGTGTTTTAAAATAGCTATGGGGTTTTAGAATTTGGGTTTTGACTTTTAAATGGTATTTTTGCTTTGATTGAGTTTTTGATGGATTAAATGGATTCTAATAGCATTCTTAATGCTATTGCGACCTATGGGATTAAGAAAGAGGAATATTACACACCTAAACGTGATTCTAACTCGGATGGAATCTAGGTTTTACAAGGAAATGAGAGTTTTAATGGGGATAAGGTGGGTTTGATAATTTATTTAGGTAATGAAAAGTTTATTAGGGTAGTTTGGGATAGAAATGGTAATGTATGGTAGTGTTTTGTAAAATTAGTGTTTTAAAATACATATGGGTTTTTAGAATTTGGGTTTTGATTTTTAAATGGTATTTTGGGTTTGATTGAGTTTTTGATTGATTAAATGGATTCTAATAGCATTCTTAAGCATTCTTAATGCTATTGTGACCTAGGGGATTAAAAAAGGGGAATATTACACACCCAAACGTGATTCTAACTAGGATGAAATGTAGGTTTTACAAGGACATGAGAGTTTTAATGGGGACAAAGTGGGTTTGATAATTGATTTAGGTAATTAAAAGTTTATTAGGGTAGTTTGAAATAGAAATGGTAATGTATGGTAGTGTTTTGTAAAATTAGTGTTTTAAAATACCTATGGGTTGGAAATGTATGGTAGAGTTTTGTAAAATTAGTGTTTTAAAGTACCAATGGGTTCTGGATTGATGGATACGGTTTAATTGTTCATGAATTGTAGCTATTCGTGTTATTATTGTTTGTTATTGCTTTGTTCTTGTCACGAATCGGATTCCTTGCTGCTGATTTGCTTAATCTATTTGAAGGTTTGGATTTTAATCCATTTGCTGCTGTCGTGGCTTTAGGATTGGATTAATCTTTGCTTTCTTGTTCGAATTGAGTTAGTAGTATTGTATTTCGGTTTTGGCTGGAGTTTTGTGGTGGTTTTTGCATTTTTCCGGCGAGTTGCAGCGGTGGAGGCTGTAACCCTAATCTGTTTCAGCGGCGCACACGGATCAAGTTCTTGGAATTTCTCATCCGTGCGGATCTAGCACTTCATCCGTACGTATAGACTTTCGTCCGTGCGTATCAACCATCCGTGCGTATAGATTCTCGTCCGTACGTATAGTTTATCATCCGTGCGGAGCAAGCAGTTCGTCCGTACGTAAAGGCTCTCATCCGTACGTATCAACCATCCGTGCGTATCTATACTTATTGTTTCTCATCCGTGCGGATCAATCAGTTCATTCGTACGTATAGGCATTCATCCGTACGTTCTTTAGCATGGAGCGGGGTTTTCTCGATCCAAAAACACCTGCTGCTATTACGAAACAAGATGGCACAATTCTGAAGAGTATTTTGCGTAAACCTGTTCGGGATGTTTCTATCCTTGTTCCGAGTAGTAAGGGTGATGAATCTGGGACTGGAAGTGTTCCCACTAGTGAAAATGTTGTTACCCCGGTATGTGTTACTAATGGTGATATGCCAGGTATTACCAGCTCCTACGCGAGTTGTTTTGGCCCTAGTACACCGAGTATCAAGGTCCAATTTCGTACCCTTGTTAATGATGAAAAGCTTGACGCAGTTGATTGTGTTCTACCGAGAGCAGTAGCTGCCAAAATCAAATGCAGGTATGAGAACTCTATCGTAGGGTTTTTTGTTGGTAAAGATCCTTCATTTCCAGTGGTTAAACAATATGTTTCGAACTCTTGGCGGAAATTTGGCTTTGAACCAATTACTAGGAATGATGATGGTGTGTATCTGTTTAAATTTGCTTCTAAAGGCGGAATGGAGCAAGTGTTGGAGAAAGGGCCTTGGCTGATTCGAAAATCTCCTATAATACTCAAGAAATGGTCTCCTAATGTGTCAATGACAAAAGGCGAGGTTACTAAGCTTCCCGTTTGGGTGAAATTATACAATGTGCCTATTCTTGCCTACTCGGCGGATGGCCTGAGTTTGATTGCTACTCAAATCGGGAAACCTGTCATGCTAGATGCTTTTACTAGTTCTATGTGTGATGATTCATGGGGTAGAATCAGCTTTGCCAGGGCTTTGATTGAGATAGATGCGGCTGTAGGTTTAAAGAAGGAGGTTACAATGGCGATCCCTGGTGAGGATGGGGAAGGTTATCTGAAGGAAACTATTCGAGTGGAGTATGAATGGAAACCCCCTCATTGTGTTGATTGCAACTGTTTTGGCCATGTTACTAACGTTTGCCCTAACCGGATTCCCGAGGATATTATCCCTAGTTCAGTCAGGGATGTCAGGGCTACTGACAGGGAAGAAACTGGTGATGGCTTTACGGAGGTTAAGAGCCGTAAAAAGAAGAAGGGAGCTGATCCAAAGGCTTTTGTGGGTCTTAGGATGAATAAACCTAAGTCTACAGTGCTTTGGCAACAAAAGAAAGGTGGGAATACCAATGGGAGTTCAAAACCCTCTAATGGTGTTAACCCAACTGTGCCTATCGCTAATCCGTTTGATGGTTTAACTGTGGATCATGTTATTTTCTCAGCCTACGGATACTGGTCCTGGTATTATTGGAGATAAGAACAAAGGAAATGCGCCCTCGAGTAGTTCGGGTTCCGTGGTTGATGCTGGGAGTAAGGATAAAAAGGTTAGTAATCCTCAAGTTGTAAAAAAGAATTGGGATCATTGTCTCAATGCATCTGATACTTCTGATGAGGAGGGTGGATATTTGGGTGGGAGTCACCATCTTGAAGATGAAGATTACGGTTATGATGGCTATGATGGCTATGATGACCAAGTGGTTGATATTCAGGGTGCTCTACAGGAGTTTCGTGACTTCAGGCTTAGCGGGAAGAGTAGAAAGTGATAGATTTTGATGTAATCTATAAGGGAGGCATGTCTCCCTTATGGAGGTGTTTTTTGGTTTTTTGTTTTGCTTTTGGTTGTTGCCCATGTTATGGGTTGAGATATAGGGCTTCTCCTATATCCTTTGTACTTCATCGCTCTTTTTTGGTTATATAATTTACCGGGGATATTCCCTTTTACCAAAAAAAAAAAAAAAATACCTATGGGTTTTTAGAATTTGGGTTTTGACTTTTAGATGGTATTTTTGGTTTGATTGAGTTTTTGATGGATTAAATGGATTCTAATAGCATTCTTAATGCTATTGCGACCTAGGGGATTAAGAAAGAGGAATATTACACACCTAAACGTGATTCTAACTCGGATGAAATCTAGGTTTTACAAGGAAATGAGAGTTTTAATGGGGATAAGGTGGGTTTGATAATTTATTTGGGTAATGAAAAGTTTATTAGGGTAGTTTGGGATAGAAATGGTAATGTATGGTAGTGTTTTGTAAAATTAGTGTTTTAAAATACATATGGGTAGTGATTTAAAATACCTATGAGTTATGGGTGTGTTTTTTCTCTCTAGAATGGTGATTTGAGAAAATTCTGGATTGTGGTTTAATTGTTCATGAATTGTAGCTGTTTCGTCTTAGTATTGTTTGTTATTGCTTTGGTCGAATTGGATTCCTTGCTGCTGCTTCATAATCGATCGGAGGGTTTTGTTTTTTTATCCATTTGCTGCTGATTAATCCGTGGCTGTTGGTTTGGATTAAGCATTGTTTTCTTGTTCGAATTGAGTTAGTAGTATAGTAATTCGGTTTTGGCTGGCGGTTTGGGGGGGTTTTGCTTTTTTCCGGCGAGTTGCAGCGGTGGGGGCTGTAACCCTAATCTGTTTCAGCGGCGCACACGGATCAAGTTCTAGGAATTTCACATCCGTGCGGATCTAGCACTTCATCCGTACGTATAGACTTTCGTCCGTGCGTGTCAACCATCCTTGCGGATCAAGCAGTTCATCCGTGTGTATCAATCATCCGTGTGTATAGGTTCTCGTCCGTACGTATAGTTGCTCATCCGTGCGGATCAATCTCATCCGTGCGGATCAAGCAGGTCATTCGTAAGAGTTCTCGGTTTACTCTTGCACCACTTTAACATGATGGATAGGGGTTCCCCTCCTATTCTCAAACAGGATGCCACTATTCTCAAGAGTATTTTAAGGAAACCTGTCCGTAACATTACTCGTCCGTCTAGTCCGCCTAGTGGTACTAAGGTGGATTTTGAACCGGAAGCTACTCTTTACTTTATTCATGATGACAATGCGGGGGAGCTTGAATCAGGGAATGGCATTGATCCTCCTAATATTGCGGTGGATACACCAGATAGTGGTCCAGAAATTTCGGGTATTACAAACTCATTTGCTAGCTTGTTTGGACCTAGTGTTGCGGGTATCAAGGCCCAATTCCGTTCACTTGTTAACGATGTAAAGATGGATGAATTTGACTGTGTTCTCCCTAGAAGTGTAGCGGATAAAATCAAAAGTCGATATGAGAACTCTATTGTGGGGTTTTTTGTTGGGAAAGATCCAGTGGTAAAACAATATGTTTCTAATGCTTGGCGGAAATTTGGATTTGAGCGGATTACCAGAAATGATGAGGGTGTTTATCTATTTAAGTTTGCTACTAGAGGTGGTATGGAACAAGTGCTGGAGAAAGGGCCGTGGCTGATACGCAAATCTCCTATCATTCTCAATAAATGGTCCCCTACAGTATCCTTGACGAAAGGAGAGGTTACTAAGATTCCTGTTTGGGTAAAATTATACAATGTTCCTATTCTTGCTTATTCGGAGGATGGCCTGAGTTTGATTGCCACTCAAATTGGGAAACCTATTATGCTCGATGCTTTTACTAGCTCTATGTGTGTTGATTCTTGGGGTAGAATCAGTTTTGCCCGTGCTTTAATTGAAATTGATGCGGCTGTGGAATTAAAGAAGGTGGTTACTATGGCCATTCTAGATGAGGACGGGGAAGGTTTTCTGAAGGAAACTATACGAGTCGAGTATGAGTGGAAGCCACCTCATTGTGTTGATTGTCATTGTTTTGGACATGAGACTAGTGTGTGTCCTAAGCGTGTTCCTGATGAGGTTGTTACTAATTCCACTACTGCTGGGATGGTTAGTGCTGGGCAGGTCAGTGAGGAGGGTTTTATGGAGGTTAAGAGCCGTAAGATGAAGACGGGACATGATCCAAAGGCATTTATGGGTCTTCGGATGAATAAACCTACCTCTAAGGTTCTTTGGCAGCAAAAGAAAGGTGGAAATAAATCTAAATCTAGTATTCCATCCAATGGTGGCAAGCCAACTGTGTCTATCGATAATCCTTTTGATGGCTTGCCTGTGGATCAAGTTGATGATCAGGTGCTGGATTTTGTTCCTGGTATTATAGCTGTTAATCAAATCAACGGTAAGGCGCCAACGGATAGGACGAGTTCTAGTGCTACTAATGATAGAAAGGATAAATAGGTCAGTAAATCCCAGGAGAATAAGAATTGGGATCATTGTCTCAATCCTTCCGATACGTCTGAAGAGGAGGGGGTAGTACGTTCTGTTCGGAGGGATGGACCCCAGCTTGAAGATGAAGAGTACGGTTATGCTGGCTATGATGATCACTTTCCTGATCTGCAGGATGCCCACAAGGTTCCTCGTGACGTCAAGATGCGTGGGAAAGGTAGAAAGAACTAGAGTTAGGGGTAGTCTACAAGGGAGGCCTGTCTCTCTTTGCAGGGGTTTGTTTTGATTGTGTTTATTTGTCGGTTGCCCATGTAATGGGTTGAGATATAGGATTTCACCTATATCCATTGTACTTCATCGCTTTTTTTGGTTATATAATTTACCGGGGTGAATTCCCTTTTACCAAAAAAAAATACATATGGGTTTTTAGAATTTGGGTTTTGATTTTTAAATGGTATTTTGGGTTTGATTGAGTTTTTGATTGATTAAATGGATTCTAATAGCATTCTTAAGCATTCTTAATCCTATTGCGACCTAGGGGATTAAGAAAGAGGAATATTACACACCTAAACGTGATTCTAACTCGGATGAAATCTAGGTTTTACAAGGACATGAGAGTTTTAATAGGGATAAGGTGGGTTTGATAATTGATTTAGGTAATTAAAACTTTAATTACCTAAATCAATTATCAAACCCACCTTATCCGCATTAAAACTCTCATGTCCTTGTAAAACCTAGATTTCATCCGAGTTAGAATCACGTTTAGGTGTGTAATATTCCTCTTTCTTAATCCCCTAGGTCGCAATAGGATTAAGAATGCTTAAGAATGCTATTAGAATCCATTTAATCAATCAAAAACTCAATCAAACCCAAAATACCATTTAAAAATGAAAACTCAAATTCTAAAAACCCATAAGTATTTTAAAACACTAATTTTACAAAACACTACCATACATTACCATTTCTATTCCAAACTACCCTAATAAACTTTTGATTACCTCAATCAATTATCATACCCACCTTATCTCCATTAAAAGTCTCATGTCCTTCTAAAACCTAGATTTCATCCGAGTTAGAATCACGTTTAGGTGTGTAATATTCTCGTTTCTTAATCCCCTAGGTCGCAATAGCATTAAAAATGCTTAAGAATGCAATTAGAATCCATTTAATCAATCAAACACTCAATCAAACCCAAAATATCATTTAAAAATCAAAACCCAAATTCTAAAAACCCATAGGTATTTTTTTTTGGTAAAAGGGAATTAAACCCCGGTAAATTATATAACCAAAAAAGTGCGATGAAGTACAAAGGATATAGGAGAAGCCCTATATCTCAACCCATAACAAGGGCAACAACCAAAAGCAAAACAAAAACCAAAAAACACCTCCTTAAGGGAGACATGCCCCCCTTAAAGATTACATCGAAATCTATCACTTCCTACTCTTCCTGCTAAGCCTGAAGTCACGAAACTCCTGCATAGCCCCCTGAAGATCAACCACTTGGTCATCATAGCCATCATAGCCATCATAACCATAATCTTCATCTTCAAGGTATTGACCCCCTCCCAAATATCCACCCTCCTCATCGGAAGTATCAGATGCATTGAGACAGTGATCCCAATTCTTTTTTACGACTGGAGGAGTACTAACCTTTTTATCCTTACTCCCAGCATTAACCACGGAACCCGAACTACTCGACGGCACATTTCCTTTGTTCTTATCTCCAATAATACCAGGAGTACTATCCTTAGGCTGAGAAGTAACATGGTCCACAGTTAAACCATCAAACGGATTAGCGATAGGGACAGTTGGATTAACACCATTGGAGGGTTTAGTATTCCCACCCTTCTTTTGTTGCCAAAGCACTGTTGACTTAGGTTTATTCATCCTAAGACCCACAAAAGCCTTTGGATCAGTTCCCTTCTTCTTTTTACGGCTCCTAACCTCCGTAAAGCCATCACCAGTTTCTTCCGCGTCATTAGCCCTGACATTCCTAACTGAATTAGGAACAATCTCCTCGGGCACGCGTTTAGGACACACGTTAGTATCATGACCAAAACAGTGGCAATCACCACAATGAGGGGGTTTCCACTCATACTCAACTAGAATAGTTTCCGTCGGATAACCTTCCCCATCCTCAACAGGGACCGCCATAGTAACCTCCTTTTTTAAAGCTACAGCCGCATCAATCTCAATCAAAGCCCTGACAAAACTGATTCTACCCCACGAATCATCACACATAGAACTAGTAAAAGCATCCAGCATGACATGTTTCCCAATTTGAGTAGCAATCAAGCTCAGGCCATCAGCAGAGTAGGCAAGAATAGGAACATTGTACAATTTCACCCAAACAGGAAGCTTAGTAACTACTCCTTTTGTCAATGACACATTAGGAGACCATTTGTTGAGAATAATAGGAGATTTTCGAATCATCCAAGGACCTTTCTCCAACACTTGCTCCATACCGCCTTTTGAAGCAAATTTGAACAGATAAACACCGTCATTATTCCTAGTAATACGTTCAAAACCAAATTTCCTCCTAGAGTTCAAAACATACTGTTTAACCACTGGAAATGAAGGATATTTACCCACAAAAAACCCCACGATAGAATTCTCATACCGACATTTGATTTTGGCAGCTACGGCTCTCGGTAGGACACAATCAACTGCGTCAAGCTTTTCATCATTAACCAGGGTACGAAATTGGACCTTGAAACTCGGGGTCCTAGGGCCAAAACAACTCGCATATGAATTGGTAATACCTGGCATATCACCATTAGTAGCACATACCTGTGGGGCAACACTGTCACTAGTGGGAACACCTCCAGTCCCAGTGTCAACACCCTCACCACTCGGTGTGGCCATCGATTCGATATCTGAAACAGTAATCTTACCAGTCATGTTCATAAAACTTTTTGCAATTCCATCCATAGTCGGAGGGGCATTAGCAACACTAGGTTTGTTCGGAACCTCACTTTGTTTCGTTTTCTTAGCACCACTTGCAAGAAAACCCCTCTCCATAACTTGAGAAACACGGATGAATGAATATCTGCTTGGTCCGCACGAATGAAATGAATTCGTACGGATGAACGTTTCCAATACTTACGGATGAAGAGGTATAAGCACGGATGAAGCTCCTATGTACGGATGAATCTCCTACGTACGGATGACCAGGTGATATGTGCGAATGAAGACTAATGGTACGAATGACTTGATACGTACGAATGTAGGATGTATTCGTACGGATTAGGTTTGATTCGTACGGATGTAAGCTGGTACGGATGAGTCTTAAAGCACACGGATGAAAATTAGGGTTTTGTTAGGGTTTCAGCCACCACAACTTCTGCAACTCGCCGGAAATGGAATAAACTACAACAAACAATTGAATAAACCGAAATACACTTACTACTAAAACAATTCGAACAAGTAAACAATGATTAATCCAATACAAAGCCACGAACAGCAGCGAGAGGATTAAACATGCACTCGGAAAATCGAAGTAGCAGCAAGGATCGATTCAAAAGAAAATGGCAGCAACCCATAGGTATTTTAAAACACTAATTTTACAAAACACTCCCCATTAAAACTCTCATTACCTTTTAAAACCTAGATTTCATCCGAGTTAGAATCACGTTTAGGTGTGTAATATTCCTCTTTCTTAATCCCCTAGGTCGCAATAGCATTAAGAATGCTATTAGAATCCATTTAATCAATCAGAAACTCAATCAAACCCAAAATACCATTTAAAAATCAAAACCCAAATTCTAAAAACCCATAAGTATTTTAAAACACTAATTTTACAAAACACTTCCATACATTACCATTTCTATTCCAAACTACCTTAATAAACTTTTAATTACCTAAATCAATTATCAAACCCACCTTATCCGCATTAAAACTCTCATGTCCTTGTAAAACCTAGATTTCATCCGAGTTAGAATCACGTTTAGGTGTGTAATAATCCTCTTTCTTAATCCCCTAGGTCGCAATAGGATTAAGAATGCTTAAGAATGCTATTAGAATCCATTTAATCAATCAAAAACTCAATCAAACCCAAAATTACATTTAAAAATCAAAACCCAAATTCTAAAAACCCATAGGTATTTTAAAACACTAATTTTACAAAACACTACCATACATTACCATTTCTATTCCAAACTACCCTAATAAACTTTTAATTACCTATATCAATTATCAAACCCACCTTATCCCATTAAACTCTCATGTCCTTGTAAAACCTAGATTTCATCCGGGTTAGAATCACGTTTAGGTGTGTAATATTCCTGTTTCTTAATCCCCTAGGTCGCAATAGCATTAAGAATGCTTAAAAAAATGCTATTAGAGTCCATTTAATCAATGAAACACTCAATCAAACCCAAAAAAACCATTTAAAAATCAAAACCCAAATTCTAAAAACCCAAAGGTATTTTAAAACACTAATTTTACAAAACACTACCATACATTACCATTTCTATTCGAAACTACCCTAATAAACTTTTAATTACCTAAATCAATTATCAAACCCACCTTATCCGCATTAAAACTCTCATGTCCTTGTAAAACCTAGATTTCATCCGAGTTAGAATCACGTTTAGGTGTGTAATATTCCTCTTTCTTAATCCCCTAGGTCATAATAGCATTAAGAATGCTTAAGAATGATAATAGAAGCCATTTAATCAATCAAAAACTCAATCAAACCCAAAATACCATTTAAAAATGAAAACCCAAATTCTAAAAACCCATAAGTATTTTAAAACACTAATTTTACAAAACACTACCATACATTACCATTTCTATTCCAAACTACCCTAATAAACTTTTGATTACCTAAATCAATTATCATACCCACCTTATCCCCATTAAAAGTCTCATGTCCTTGTAAAACCTAGATTTCATCCGAGTTAGAATCACGTTTAGGTGTGTAATATTCTCGTTTCTTAATCCCCTAGGTCGCAATAGCATTAAAAATGCTTAAGAATGCTATTAGAATCCATTTAATCAATCAAACACTCAATCAAACCCAAAATACCTTTTAAAAATCAAAACCCAAATTCTAAAAACCCATAGGTATTTTTTTTGGTAAAAGGGAATTCACCCCGGTAAATTATATAACCAAAAAAGAGCGTTGAAGTACAATGGATATAGGTGAAATCCTATATCTCAACCCATTACATGGGCAACAACCAAAATAAAATCACAAACCCAAAAAAACACCTACATAAGAGAGACATGCCTCCCTTAAAGACTACCCTGAAAGCTATCACTTTCTATCCTTCCTACTAAGCTGGAAATCACGAAACTCCTGAAGAGAACCCTGAAGATCAACTACTTGCTCATCATAGCCATCATAGCCATCATAACCGTAATCTTCATCTTCAAGCTGTTGACCCCCACCCATATACGAACCATATCCCCCTTCATCATCAGACGTATCAGAAGCATTGAGACAATTATCCCAATTCTTTTTCGAAAACTGAGGACTACCATCCTTTTTATCCTTGCCTTCAGCATCAACTGAAGCACCCGAACTACTCGAGGCCGCAACACCTTTGTTCTTTTCCCCAATAATGCCAGGATCAGTATCCTTAGTTTGAGAAACAATATGATCCACAGTTAAACCAGCAAACGGATTCGCGACAGGAACATTTGGGTTAACACCATTGGATTGTTTAGACCCCACAGTGGGCTTCCCACCTTTCTTTTTCTGCCAAAGCACTTTAGAGTTAGGTTTATTCAGTATAAGACCCATAAATTCCTTTGGAACAGCTCCCTTCTTCTTCTTACGGCTCTTAACCTCCGTAAAACCATCACCATTATCAGTCCTGTCAGTAGCCCTGATATCCCGAACTGAGCTAGGAACAATCTCCTCAGGAGCACGTTTAGGGCACACATTAGTTTCGTGCCCAAAACATTGGCAATCAACACAATGAGGAGGCTTCCACTCATACTCAACTCGAATAGTCTCCGTCAGATAACCTTCCCCATCCTCAACAGGGATCGCCATAATAACCTCCTTTTTTAATTCTACAGCCGCATCTATCTCAATCAAAGCCCTGGCAAAACTGATTTTACCCCATGAATCCTCACACATGGAACTAGTAAAAGCATCTAACATGACAGGTTTCCCAATTTGAGTAGCAATCAAACTAAGGCCATCCGCCGAGTAGGCAAGTATAGGAACATTGTATAATTTCACCCAACGGGAAGCTTTGTAACTACTCCCTTTGTCAACGACACATTAGGAGACCATTTGTTAAGAATGATAGGAGATTTTCGAATCAGCCAGGGCCCTTTCTCCAACACTTGCTCCATACCACCCTTAGATGCAAATTTAAACAGATAAACTCCATCATTGTTCCTAGTAATCCGTTCAAAACCAAATTTCCTCCAAGAGTTCGAAACATATTGTTTAACGACTGGAAATGACGGATCTTTACCAACAAAAAATCCCACTATAGAGTTCTCATACCTACATTTGATTTTGGCAGCTACGGCTCTCGGTAGAACACCATCAACTGCGTCAAGCTTCTCATCATTAATAAGGGTACGAAATTGGACCTTAATACTCTGTGTACTAGGGCCAAATAAACTCGCATATGAACTGGTAAACCCTGGCAGATCACCATTAGGAACACATACCGGAGGAACAACGCTGTCAGTTGAGGGAACACTTCCAATCCCAGTTTCAACACCCATACTACTCGTAGTAACATTAGAAACATCCCCCCGAACAGGTTTACGCAAAATACTCTTCAGAATGGTGCCATCTTGTTTCGTAACAGCAACAGGTGTTTTCGGATCAAGAAAACCCCGCTCCATAGCCGTAAGAACCTCAATGCGTACGGAAGAAATGCAATACGTACGGATCAGATTCAACACGTACGGATGAAAAGTTGTTCGTACGGATGAAGCACACTCCGTACGGACGTGGAACAAAACAAACGGATGAAGCCAAGTTGTACGGATGACCTGATACGTACGAATGTAGGACTGATGTGTACGGATGAGGCTATTCGTACAGATGGAATGTGATTCGTACGGATGGAAATTAAATGCACGGATGAACCCTAAAACACACGGATGAGACTTAGGGTTTTGTTAGGCTATCAGCCACCACTGCTACTGCAACTCGCCGGAAAGTGAATTAACCACCACAAACAATTGAATAAACCGAATTACACTTACTACTAATACAATTCGAACAAGTAAACAATGATTAATCCAATACAATAGCCACGATAACAGCAGCGAGAAGATTAAACAAGCAACTCGTCAAATCGAAAAAGCAGCAAGGATCGATTCAAAAGAAAATGGCAGCGGAATTCGATTCTAGACAAGACTAAATCAATAACAAACAATACTAAAACGAAATTGTTACAATGGATGAACAATTAAACCGTATGAATCAATCCAGAAAAAATCTCCATTCTAGAGAGAAAAACACACAATCCACCCATAGGTACTTTCAACCCATATGTATTTTAAAACACTAATTTTACAAAACACTACCATACATTACCATTTCTATTCCAAACTACCCTAATAAACTTTTAATTACCTAAATCAATTATCAAACCTACCTTACCCCATTAAAACTCTCATTTCCTTGTAAAACCTAGATTTCATCCAAGTTAGAATCACGTTTAGGTGTGTAATATTCCTCTTTCTTAATCCCCTAGGTCGCAATAGCATTAACAATGCTATTAGAATCCATTTAATCAATCAGAAACTCAATCAAACCCAAAATACCATTTAAAAATCAAAACCCAAATTCTAAAAACGCAAAGGTATTTTAAAACACTAATTTTACAAAACACTACCATACATTACCATTTCTATTCCAAACTACCCTAATAAACTTTTAATTACCTAAATCAATTATCAAACCCACCTTATCCGCATTAAAACTCTCATGTCCTTGTAAAACCTAGATTTCATCCGAGTTAGAATCACGTTTAGGTGTGTAATATTCCTCTTTCTTAATCCCCTAGGTCACAATAGCATTAAGAATGCTTAAGAATGATAATAGAAGCCATTTAATCAATCAAAAACTCAATTAAACCCAAAATACCATTTAAAAATGAAAACCCAAATTCTAAAAACCCATAAGTATTTTTTTTTTTTGGTAAAAGGGAATATCCCCGGTAAATTATATAACCAAAAAAGAGCGATGAAGTACAAAGGATATAGGAGAAGCCCTATATCTCAACCCATAACATGGGCAACAACCAAAGGCAAAACAAAAACCAAAAAAACACCTCAATAAGGGAGACACACCTCCCTTATAGATTACATCAAAACCTATCATTTTCTACTCTTCACGCTAAGCCTGAAGTCACGAAACTCCTGCAGAGCACCCTGAAGATCAACCACTTGGTCATCATAGCCATCATAGCCATCATAACCGTAATCTTCATCTTCAAGTTGGTGACCCCCACCCAAATATCCACCCTCCTTATCAGAAGTATCAGATGCATTGAGACAATGATCCCAATTCTTTTTTACAACTTGAGGATTACTAACCTTTTTATCCTTACTCCCAGCATCAACCATGGAACCCGAGCTACTCGAGGGCGCATTTCCTTTGTTCTTATCTCCACTAATACCCGGACCGGTATCCGTAGGCTGACAAATAACATGATCCACAGTTAAACCATCAAACGGATTAGCGATAGGCACAGTTGGGTTAACACCAGTGGATGGATTAGAACTCCCAGTGGTATTCCCACCTTTCTTTTGTTGCCAAAGCACTGTAGACTTAGGTTTATTCATCCTAAGACCCACAAAAGCCTTTGGATCAGCTCCCTTCTTCTTTTTACGGCTCTTAACCTCCGTAAAGCCATCACCATGTTCTTCCCTGACAGTAGCCCTGACATCCCTAACTGAACTAGGGACAATCTCCTCGGGGACCCGGTTAGGGCAAACGTTAGTATCATGTCCAAAACGTTTGCAATCAACACAATGAGGGGGTTTCCATTCATACTCCACTCGAATAGTTTCCTTCAGATAACCTTCCCCATCCTCACCCGGGATCGCCATTGTAACCTCCTTTTTTAAACCTACAGCCGCATCTATCTCAATCAAAGCCCTGGCAAAACTGATCCTACCCCAAGAATCATCACACATAGCACTAGTAAAAGCATCCAGCATGACAGGTTTCCCAATTTGAGTAGCAATCAAACTCAAGCCATCCTCCGAGTAGGCAAGTATAGGGACATTGTACAATTTCACCCAAACGGGAAGCTTAGTAACTTCACCTTTCGTCAAAGACACAGTAGGAGACCATTTGGTGGGTATTAAAGGAGATTTGCGTATCAGCCAAGGCCCTTTCTCCAACACCTGCTCCATACCTCCTTTAGAAGCAAACTTAAATAGATAAACACCCTCCGCATTCCTGGTAATCCTCTTAAAGCCAAATTTCCGCCAAGAATTCGAAACATATTGCTTAACCACGGGAAACGAAGGATCTTTACCAACAAAAAACCCCACGATAGAATTCTCATACCTACATTTGATTTTATCAGCTACGTCTCGCGGGAGAACACAATCAAATGCTTCAACCTTTTCTTCATTAACAAGAGTACGAAATTGACCCTTAAAACTCGGTGTACTAGGACCAAAGAAACTTGCATATGAGCTAGGAATACCTGACGTATCACCAGTGTTAACACCTTCTTGAGTGACATCATTGTCACTAGCGTGATCATTGCCCATCCCAGTTTCAACATCTACCTTAGTATCACCACTAGAATTAAGATTAGCTACACCACGAACAGGATTTCGTAAAATACTCTTCAGAATTGTGCCATCTTGTTTCGTGATAACAGTAGACTTGTTTGGAATTACACCTTGTTTTGTTTTCTTATCACCACTTGCAAGAAAACCCCTCTCCATAACCGTACGGATGAACTGCTTGATCCGCACGGATGAGAGACAATACGAACAGATGAGAACCTATACACACGGGTGGTTGATACGCACGGATAAAAGGCTAACCGTACGGATGAACTGCTAGATCCGCACGGATGAGAACAATCCGTACGGATGAGAACGCGGATGGTTGATCCGCACGGATGGAAGCCTAAACGTACGGATGAAGGAGTATGCGTACGGATGAACTGAGAGTCAAAAATTATGAATCACAATCCCAGATCCGCACGGATGAGAACCTATCCGTACGGATGAGAACCTATCCGCACGGATGAAGTTCTAGGGTTACAGCCGCCACTTATCACAACAACACGCCGGAAACAATGGAAAACACGAAAAACCGCCACAGAAACTCCAACCAAAACAGAATACCAATACTACAAACTCAAACCGAAATGGAAACCAAGATTATTCCAATCCAACAGCACCGAATCAGAGCAGCAGCGAAGGATTGAAAAATCGAAAAAATTTCCAACCGAGGACGACGAACCAGCAGCAATTAACCCAAATCGAGAAGAAGAGCAGCCTCCAAACCAATAACAAAACAATAATACTAACAAATAAGCAAACCTTTGATAACAAAATCAAACCGCAGCCATCAATCCAGAGTTTTTCTCAAAATCACCATTCTAGAGAGAAAAACACACACACCTACCTATGGGTTTTTTAAAACCCATAAATATTTTAAAACACTAATTTTACAAAACACTACCATACATTACCATTTCTATTCCAAACTACATTAATAAACTTTTGATTACCTAAATCAATTATCATACCCACCTTATCCCCATTAAAAGTCTCATGTCCTTGTAAAACCTAGATTTCATCCGAGTTAGAATCACGTTTAGGTGTGTAATATTCCCGTTTCTTAATCCCCTAGGTCGCAATAGCATTAAAAATGCTTAAGAATGCTATTAGAATCCATTTAATCAATCAAACACTCAATCAAACCCAAAATACCATTTAAAAATCAAAACCCAAATTCTAAAAACCAATAGGTATTTTAAAACACTAATTTTACAAAACACTACCATACATTACCATTTCTATTCCAAACTACCCTAATAAACTTTTAATTACCTAAATCAATTATCAAACCCACCTTATCCCCATTAAAACACTCATTACCTTTTAAAACCAAGATTTCATCCGAGTTAGAATCACGTTTAGGTGTGTAATATTCCTCTTTCTGAATCCCCTAGGTCGCAATAGCATTAAGAATGCTATTAGAATCCATTTAATCAATCAGAAACTCAATCAAACCCAAAATACCATTTAAAAATCAAAACCCAAATTCTAAAAACCCATAGGTATTTTAAAACACTAATTTTACAAAACACTACCATACATTACCATTTCTATTCCAAACTACCCTAATAAACTTTTAATTACCTAAATCAATTATCAAACCCACCTTATCCGCATTAAAACTCTCATGTCCTTGTAAAACCTAGATTTCATCCGAGTTAGAATCACGTTTAGGTGTGTAATATTCCTCTTTCTTAATCTCCTAGGTCGCAATAGGATTAAGAATGCTTAAGAATGCTATTAGAATCCATTTAATCAATCAAAAACTCAATCAAACCCAAAATACCATTTAAAAATCAAAACCCAAATTCTAAAAACCCATAGGTATTTTAAAACACTAATTTTACTAAACACTACCATACATTACCATTTCTATTCCAAACTACCCTAATAAACTTTTAATTACCTATTTCAATTAGCAAACCCACCTTATCCCATTAAACTCTCATGTCCTCGTAAAACCTAGATTTCATCCGAGTTAGAATCACGTTTAGGTGTGTAATATTCCTGTTTCTTAATCCCCTAGGTCGCAATAGCATTAAGAATGCTTAAGAATGCTATTAGAGTCCATTTAATCAATCAAACACTCAATCAAACCCAAAATACCATTTAAAAATCAAAACCCAAATGCTAAAAACCCATAGGTATTTTAAAACACTACCATACATTACCATTTCTATTCCAAACTACCCTAATAAACTTTTAATTACCTAAATCAATTATTAATCCCACCTTATCCCCATTAAAACTCTCATTTCGTTCTAAAACCTAGATTTCATCCGAGTTAGAATCACGTTTAGGTGGGTAATATTCCTCTTTCTTAATCCCCTAGGTCGCAATAGCATTAAGAATGCTATTAGAATCCATTTAATCAATCAGAAACTCAATCAAACCCAAAATACCATTTAAAAATCAAAACCCAAATTCTAAAAACCCAAAGGTATTTTAAAACACTAATTTTACAAAACACTACCATACATTACCATTTCTATTCCAAACTACCCAAATAAACTTTTAATTACCTAAATCAATTATCAAACCCACCTTATCCGCCTTAAAACTCTCATGTCCTTGTAAAACCTAGATTTCATCCGAGTTAGAATCACGTTTAGATGTGTAATATTCCTCTTTCTTAATCCTCTAGGTCACAATAGCATTAAGAATGCTTAAGAATGCTATTAGAGTCCATTTAATCAATCAAAAACTCAATCAAACCCAAAATACAATTTAAAAATCAAAACCCAAAACCCATATGTATTTTAAAACACTAATTTTACAAAACACTACCATACATTACCATTTCTATTCCAAACTACCCTAATAAACTTTTAATTACCTACATCAATTATCAAACCTACCTTACCCCATTAAAACTCTCATTTCCTTGTAAAACCTAGATTTCATCCGTGTTAGAATCACGTTTAGGTGTGTAATATTCCTCTTTCTTAATCCCCTAGGTCGCAATAGCATTAAGAATGCTATTAGAATCCATTTAATCTATCAGAAGCTCAATCAAACCCAAAATACCATTTAAAAATCAAAACCCATATTCTAAAAACCCATAGGTATTTTAAAACACTAATTTTACAAAACACTACCATACATTCCCATTTATATTCCAAACTACCCTAATAAAGTTTTAATTACATAAATCAATTATCATACCCACTTTATCCAAATTAAAAGTCTCATGTCCTTGTTAAACCTAGATTTCATCCGAGTTAGAATCACGTTTAGGTGTGTAATATTCCCGTTTCTTAATCCCCTAGGTCGCAATAGCATTAAAAATGCTATTAGAATCCATTTAATCAATCAAACACTCAATCAAACCCAAAATACCATTTAAAAATCAAAACCCAAATTCTAAAAACCAATAGGTATTTTTTTTTTGGTAAAAGGGAATGCACCCCGGTAAATTATATAACCAAAAAAGAGCGTTGAAGTACAATGGATATAGGTGAAATCCTATATCTCAACCCATTACATGGGCAACAACCAAAAAGAAACTACAAAACCAAAACACCTATATAAGAGAGACATGCCTCTCTTAAAAACTACCCTGAAAACTATCACTTTCTACCCTTCCTACTAAACCAATAGGTATTTTAAAACACTAATTTTACAAAACACTACCATACATTACCATTTCTATTCCAAACTACCCTAATAAACTTTTAATTACCTAGATCAATTATCAAACCCACATTATCCCCATTAAAAGTCTCATGTCCTTGTAAAACCTAGATTTCATCCGAGTTAGAATCACGTTTAGGTGTGTAATATTCCTCTTTCTTAATCCCCTAGGTCGCAATAGCATTAAGAATGCTATTAGAATCCATTTAATCAATCAAAAACTCAATCAAACCCAAAATACCATTTAAAAATCAAAACTCAAATTCTAAAAACCCATATGTATTTTACAACACTAATTTTACAAAACACTACCATACATTACCATTTCTATCCCAAACTACCCTAATAAACTTTTCATTACCTAAATAAATTATCAAACCCACCTTATCCCCATTAAAACTCTCATTTCCTTGTAAAACCTAGATTTCATCCGAGTTAGAATCACGTTTAGGTGTGTAATATTCCTCTTTCTTAATCCCCAAGGTCGCAATAGCATTAAGAATGCTATTAGAATCCATTTAATCCATCAAAAACTCAATCAAACCAAAAATACCATTTAAAAGTCAAAACCCAAATTCTAAAAACCCATAGGTATATTTTTTTTTTTTTTTGGTAAAAGGGAATTAAACCCCGGTAAATTATATAACCAAAAAAGTGCAATGAAGTACAAAGGATATAGGAGAAGCCCTATATCTCAACCCATAACATGGGCAACAACCAAAAACAAAACAAAAACCAAACAAAACACCTCCTTAAGGGAGACATGCCTCCCTTAAAGATTACATCGAAATCCATCACTTCCTACTCTTCCTACTAAGCCTGAAGTCACGAAACTCCTGCATAGCACCCTGAAGATCAACCACTTGGTCATCATATCCATCATAGCCATCATAACCATAATCTTCATCTTCAAGATATTGACCCCCGCCCAAATATCCACCCTCCTCATCGGAAGTATCAGATGCATTGAGACAGTTATCCCAATTCTTTTTTACAACTGGAGGAGTACTAACCTTTTTATCCGTATTCCCAACATCAACCACAGGACCTGAACTACTCGACGGCACATTTCCAATTATACCAGGATTAGTCTCCTTAGGCTGAGAAGTAACATGATCCACAGTTAAACCCTCAAACGGATTATCGATAGGCACATTTGGGTTAACACCATTGGAGGGTTTCGGATTCCCACCTTTCTTTTGTTCCCAAATCATTGTTGACTTAGGTTTATTCATCCTAAGGCCCACAAAAGCCTTTGGATCAGTTCCCTTCTTCTTTTTACGGCTCTTAACCTCCGTAAAGCCATCACCAGTTCCTTCTCTGTCAGTAGCCCTACCATCCCTAACTGAAATAGGAACAATATCCTCGGTAACCCGTTTAGGACACACGTTAGTATCATGACCAAAACAGTGGCAATCAACACAATGAGGGGGTTTCCACTCATACTCAACTCGAATAGTTTCTGTCAGATATCCTTCCCCATCCTCAACAGGGACCGCCATAGTAACCTCCTCTTTTAAACCTACAGCCGCATCAATCTCAATCAAAGCCCTGGCAAAACTGATTCTACCCCACGAATCATCACACATGGAACTCGTAAACGCATCAAGCATGACAGGTTTCCCAATTTGAGTAGCAATCAAACTCAGGCCATCTGCCGAGTAGGCAAGAATAGGAACATTGTACATTTTCACCCAAACAGGAATCTTAGTAACTACTCCTTTCGTCAATGACACATTAGGAGACCATTTGTTAAGAATAATAGGAGATTTGCGAATCATCCAAGGACCTTTCTCCAGCACTTGCTCCATACCGCCTTTTGAAGCAAATTTGAACAGATAAACACCGTCACTATTCCGAGTAATACGTTCAAATCCAAATTTCCTCCAAGAGTTCAAAACATACTGTTTAACCACCGGAAATGACGGATCTTTACCAACAAAAAATCCCACGATAGAATTCTCATACCGACATTTAATTTTTGCAGCTATGTCTCTAGGTAGAACACAGTCAACTGCATCCAACTTTTCATCATTAACCATGGTACGAAATTGGACCTTAGTACTATTAGTGCCAAAGCAACTCGCATAAGAGCTTGGAATAGGGCATATCACCTGTAGTAGCACATGCCTGTGGGGCACCACTGTCACTAGTGTGAAGACCTCCAGTACCTGTGTCAATGCCCTCACTACTCGGAGTGGACATAGATTCAATATCCGAAACAGTAATCTTACCAGCCATGTTCATTAGCCGTTTTGCAATTCCATCCATAGTCGAAGGGGCATTAGTATCACTAGGTTTGGACGCGTTGACCGCACCTTGTTTCGATTTCTTATCCCCACTAGAAAAAAAACCCCTTTCCATAAGATATAACCCTAATCGTACGGATGTAATACACGTACGTAGAAGAGACTATGTATACGGATAAGGAGTAGAGTTGATACGTACGGATGTGTTGAATTCGTACGGATGAGTGGTTCCTATTCGTACGGAGGACCAAGGGTTTGATCCGCACGAAGGAGCTAATTCTTACGGATGAGAGCCCCCTACGTGTACGGAGGAACCTGAGTGAACGGATAAAAAAGAAGCACACGGATAGGCTAGCAAGTACGGATGAGATGAACGGATGTACCCTTCTACGTACGGATGAACAGATCCGTACGAATGAAGAATACCACCCAGCAAACCCTAAAACCGCTAGCAAGAAAACCTAATCCGCCTGCACCCTAAATCGCCACCCAGAACCTGTTTAATGCCGGAAAACACCTAATCAAATCGGAAAACACCTAATGAATATAAACAGAACAAGAATTGAATGGAGAAGGTAGCAACTTAAATCGAATCGGCCCCCAAATGAGCAGCCCCCCGAAGCAGCAATCGACCCCCAAAACAACCCCAAATCGGAATAAAAACATATTAAAACTATGGAATTACGAAGAAGATGAATCACGACAATGTTTACAATCACTAATTGTGAAGAATTCGGCCAAAATCCGGCCAACCAAACACCCCCCCAAATCACCTTTCTAGAGAGAAAAACCTACCCATAGGTACTTTAACCCATAGGTATTTTAACACACTAATTTTACAAAACACTACCATACATTACCATTTCTATTCCAAACTACCCTAATAAACTTTTAATTACCTAAATCAATTATCAAACCCACCTTGTCCCCATTAAAACTCTCATGTCCTTGTAAAACTTAGATTTCATCCGAGTTAGAATCACGTTTGGGTGAGTAATATTCCTCTTTCTTAATCCCCTAGGTCACAATTACATTAAGAATGCTTAAGAATGCTATTAGAATCCATTTAATCAATCAAAAACTCAATCAAACCCAAAATACCATTTAAAAATCAAAACCCAAATTCTAAAAACCCATAGGTATTTTAAAACACTAATTTTACAAAACACTACCATACATTACCATTTCTATTCCAAACTACCCTAATAAACTTTTAATTACCTAAATCAATTATGAAACCCACCTTATCCCCATTAAAATGCTCATTTCCTTCTAAAACCTAGATTTCATCCGAGTTAGAATCACGTTTAGGTGTGTGATATTCCTCTTTCTTAATCCCCTAGGTCGCAATAGCCTTAACAATGCTTAAGAATGATAATAGAAGCCATTTAATCAATCAAAAACTTAATCAAACCCAAAATACCATTTAAAAATGAAAACCCAAATTCTAAAAACCCATAAGTATTTTAAAACACTAATTTTACAAAACACTATCGTACATTACCATTTCTATTCCAAACTACGCTAATAAACTTTTGATTACCTAGATCAATTATCAAACACACATTATCCCCATTAAAAGTCTCATGTCCTTGTAAAACCTAGATTTCATCCGAGTTAGAATCACGTTTAGTTGTGTAATATTCCTCTTTCTTAATCCCCTAGGTCGCAATAGCATTAACAATGCTTAAGAATGCTATTAGAATCCATTTAATCAATCAAAAACTCAATCAAACCCAAAATACCATTTAAAAATCAAAACCCAAATTCTAAAAACCCATATGTATTTTAAAACACTAATTTTACAAAACACTACCATACATTACCATTTGTATCCCAAACTACCCTAATAAACTTTTCATTACCTAAATAAATTATCAAACCCACCTTATCCCCATTAAAACTCTCATTTCCTTGTAAAACCTAGATTTCAGCCGAGTTAGAATCACGTTTAGGTGTGTAATATTCCTCTTTCTTAATCCCATAGGTCGCAATAGCATTAAGAATGCTATTAGAATCCATTTAATCCATCAAAAACTTAATCAAACCAAAAATACCACTTAAAAGTCAAAACCCAAATTCTAAAAACCCATGGGTATTTTAAAACACTAATTTTACAAAACACTACCATACACTACCATTTCTATTCCAAACTACCCTAATAAACTTTTAATTACCTAAATCAATTATCAAACCCACCTTGTCCCCATTAAAACTCTCATGTCCTTGTAAAACTTAGATTTCATCCGAATTAGAATCACGTTTGGGTGTGTAATATTCCTCTTTCTTAATCCCCTAGGTCACAATAGCATTAAGAATGCTTAAGAAATGCTATTAGAATCCATTTAATCAATCAAAAACTCAATCAAACCCAAAATACCATTTAAAAATCAAAACCCAAATTCTAAAAACCCATATGTATTTTAAAACACTAATTTTACAAAACACTACCATACATTACCATTTCTATTCCAAACTACCCTAATAAACTTTTAATTACCTAAATCAACTATCAAACCCACCTTATCCCCATTAAAACGCTCATTTCCTTGTAAAACCTAGATTTCATCCGAGTTAGAATCACGTTTAGGTGTGTGATATTCCTCTTTCTTAATCCCCTAGGTCGTAATAGCATTAACAATGCTTAAGAATGATAATAGAAGCCATTTAATCAATCAAAAACTTAATCAAACCCAAAATACCATTTAAAAATGAAAACCCAAATTCTAAAAACCCATTAGTATTTTAAAACACTAATTTTACAAAACACTACCATACATTACCATTTCTATTCCAAACTACGCTAATAAACTTTTGATTACCTAGATCAATTATCAAACCCACATTATCCCGATTAAAAGTCTCATGTCCTTGTAAAACCTAGATTTCATCCGAGTTAGAATCACGTTTAGGTGTGTAATATTCCTCTTTCTTAATCCCCTAGGTCGCAATAGCATTAAGAATGCTTAAGAATGCTATTAGAATCCATTTAATCAATCAAAAACTCAATCAAACCCAAAATACCATTTAAAAATCAAAACCCAAATTCTAAAAACTCATATGTATTTTAAAACACTAATTTTACAAAACACTACCATACATTACCATTTCTATCCCAAACTACCCTAATAAACTTTTCATTACCTAAATAAATTATCAAACCAACCTTATCCCCATTAAAACTCTCATTTCCTTGTAAAACCTAGATTTCATCCGAGTTAGAATCACGTTTAGGTGTGTAATATTCCTCTTTCTTAATCCCCTAGGTCGCAATAGCATTAAGAATGCTATTAGAATCCATTTAATCCATCAAAAACTCAATCAAACCAAAAATACCATTTAAAAGTCAAAACCCAAATTCTAAAAACCCATAGGCCCAAATTCTAAAAACCCATACGTATTTGTTTTTTAACCCCGGTAAATTATATAACCAAAAAAGTGCGATGAAGTACAAAGGATATAGGAGAAGCCCTATATCTCAACCCATAACAAGGGCAACAACCAAAGGCAAAACAAAAACCAAAAAACACCTCCTTAAGGGAGACATGCCTCCCTTAAAGATTACATTAAAATCTATCACTTCCTACTCTTCCTGCTAAGCCTGAAGTCACGAAACTCCTGCATAGCACCCTGAAGATCAACCACTTGGTCATCATAGCCATCATAGCCACCATAACCATAATCTTCATCTTCAAGATATTGACCCCCTCCCAAATATCCACCCTCCTCATCGGAAGTATCAGATGCATTGAGACAGTGATCCCAATTCTTTTTTACAACTGGAGGAGTACTAACCTTTTTATCCTTACGCCCAGCATCAACCACTGAACCTGAACTACTCGACGGCACATTTCCTTTGTTCTTATCCCCAATAATACCAGGATTAATATCCTTTTGCTGAGAAGTAACATGATCCACAGTTAAACCATCAAACGGATTAGCGATAGGCACAGTTGGGTTAACAACATTGGATGGTTTAGTATTCCCACCTTTCTTTTGTTGCCAAAGCACTGTGGACTTAGGTTTATTCATCCTAAGACCCACAAAAGCCTTTGGATCAGTTCCCTTCTTCTTTTTACGGCTCTTAACCTCCGTAAAGCCATCACCAGTTTCTTCCCTGTCATTAGCCCTGACATCCCTAACTGAATTAGGAACAATCTCCTCGGGGACTCGTTTAGGACACATGTTAGTATCATGACCAAAACAGTGGCAATCACCACAATGAGGGGGTTTCCACTCATACTCAACTCGAATAGTTTCCGTCAAATAACCTTCCCATCCTCAACAGGGACCGCCATAGTAACCTCCTTTTTTAAAGCTACAGCCGCATCAATCTCAATCAAAGCCCTGGAAAAACTGATTCTACCCCACGAATCAGCACACATAGAACTAGTAAAAGCATCCAGCATGACAGGTTTCCCAATTTGAGTAGCAATCAAGCTCAGGCCATCAGCCGAGTAGGCAAGAATAGGGACATTGTACAATTTCACCCAAACAGGAAGCTTAGTAACTACTCCTTTCGTCAATGACACATTAGGAGACCATTTGTTGAGAATAATAGGAGATTTGCGAATCATCCAAGGACCTTTCTCCAACACTTGCTCCATACCGCCTTTTGAAGCAAATTTTAACAGATAAACACCGTCATTATTCCTAGTAATACGTTCAAATCCAAATTTCCTCCAAGAGTTCAAAACATACTGTTTAACCACGGGAAATGAAGGATCTTTTCCAACAAAAAACCCCACGATAGAATTCTCATACCGACATTTGATTTTGGCAGCTACAGCTCTCAATAGGACACAATCGACTGCGTCAAGCTTTTCATCATTTACCAGGGTACGAAATTGGACCTTGATACTCGGGGTACTAGGGCCAAAACAACTCGCATATGAGTTGGTAATACCTGGAAGATCACCATTAGTAGCACATACCTGTGGGGCAACACTGTCACTAGTGGGAACACCTCCAGTCCCAGTGTCAACACCCTCACTACTCGGGGTGGCCATCGATTCAATATCCGAAACAGTAATCTTACCAGCCATGTTCATTAAACGTTTTGCAATTCCATCCATAGTCGGAGAAGCACTAGCATCACTAGGTTTGTTCGGAATCTCACTTTGTTTCGTTTTCTTAGCACCACTTGCAAGAAAACCCCTCTCCATAACTTGAGACACACGGATGAACTGATCCGCACGAATGAATTCGTACGGATGAATGCTTCTAACGTACGGATGACTATGTAATTGTACGGATAAACGAGTACGGATGAAACCCTACTTAGTACGGATGAAACCCTATATCCGTACGGATGAAAATTGGGACGTACGGATGGAATGGACTATACGTACGAATGGATGAAACCCTAGTACGAATGAACTTCTATACGAACCAGGAAATGCGTACGGAGGAGTGTATATCCGTACGGAGGAAGTGTATATCCGTACGGATGTAAACCACCAGCTTAGAATCCCTAAATCGCTGCAGCAAACCCTAAACCACCTGCAGCTAGCAACTCGCCGGGAAACCAATCAAATACACCCAACCTCCAGCCAAAACCGATTACCACTACAACTAAATCAAAACCGAAGAAGAAGGCAATGTATAATCGCATAAACAGCCTCAAAGGAAGCCGCGACCGAAGTAAAACAAAACCCTCGAAATCAATTAAAATCAGCAGCAATGAATTCGATTAGGAAGAAAGCAAGTGAATGTAATTGTTAAACAGCAATAGCAAACGATTAAGGATCAAAAGAACCACCAATTGATGTGAAAACCGGCCAAAATCCGGCCAACCAAACACCCCCCAAATCTCCTATCTAGAGAGAAAACTTACCCATAAACCCATAGGTACTTTTTAACCCATAGGTATTTTAAAACACTAATTTTACAAAACACTACCATACATTACCATTTCTATTCCAAACTACCCTAATAAACTTTTAATTACCTAAATCAATTATCAAACCCACCTTGTCCCCATTAAAACTCTCATGTCCTTTTAAAACTTAGATTTCATCCGAGTTAGAATCACGTTTGGGTGTGTAATATTCCTCTTTCTTAATCCCCTAGGTCACAATAGCATTAAGAATAATTAAGAAATGCTATTAGAATCCATTTAATCAATCAAAAACTCAATCAAACCCAAAATACCATTTAAAAATCAAAACCCAAATTCTAAAAACCCATATGTATTTTAAAACACTAATTTTACAAAACACTACCATACATTACCATTTCTATTCCAAACTACCCTAATAAACTTTTAATTACCTAAATCAACTATCAAACCCACCTTATCCCCATTAAAAAGCTCATTTCCTTGTAAAACCTAGATTTCATCCGAGTTAGAATCACGTTTAGGTGTGTGATAGTCCTCTTTCTTAATCCCCTAGGTCGCAATAGCATTAACAATGCTTAAGAATGATAATAGAAGCCATTTAATCAATCAAAAACTTAATCAAACCCAAAATACCATTTAAAAATGAAAACCCAAATTCTAAAAACCCATAAGTATTTTAAAACACTAATTTTACAAAACACTACCATACATTACCATTTCTATTCCAAACTACGCTAATAAACTTTTGATTACCTAGATCAATTATCAAACCCACATTATCCCCATTAAAAGTCTCATGTCCTTGTAAAACCTAGATTTCATCCGAGTTAGAATCACGTTTAGGTGTGTAATATTCCTCTTTGTTAATCCCCTAGGTCGCAATAGCATTAAGAATGCTATTAGAATCCATTTAATCAATCAAAAACTCAATCAAACCCAAAATACCATTTAAAAATCAAAACCCAAATTCTAAAAACCCATATGTATTTTAAAACACTAATTTTACAAAACACTACCATACATTACCATTTCTATTCCAAACTACCCTAATAAACTTTTAATTACCTAAATCAACTATCAAACCCACCTTATCCCCATTAAAACGCTCATTTCCTTGTAAAACCTAGATTTCATCCGAGTTAGAATCACGTTTAGGTGTGTGATATACCTCTTTCTTAATCCCCTAGGTCGCAATAGCATTAACAATGCTTAAGAATGATAATAGAAGCCATTTAATCAATCAAAAACTTAATCAAACCCAAAATACCATTTAAAAATGAAAACCCAAATTCTAAAAACCCATAAGTATTTTAAAACACTAATTTTACAAAACACTACCATACATTACCATTTCTATTCCAAACTACGCTAATAAACTTTTGATTACCTAGATCAATTATCAAACCCACATTATCCCCATTAAAAGTCTCATGTCCTTGTAAAACCTAGATTTCATCCGAGTTAGAATCACGTTTAGGTGTGTAATATTCCTCTTTCTTAATCCCCTAGATCGCAATAGCATTAAGAATGCTTAAGAATGCTATTAGAATCCATTTAATCAATCAAAAACTCAATCAAACCCAAAATACCATTTAAAAATCAAAACCCAAATTCTAAAAACCCATATGTATTTTAAAACACTAATTTTACAAAACACTACCATACATTACCATTTCTATCCCAAACTACCCTAATAAACTTTTCATTACCTAAATAAATTATCAAACCCACCTTATCCCCATTAAAACTCTCATTTCCTTGTAAAACCTAGATTTCATCCGAGTTAGAATCACGTTTAGGTGTGTAATATTCCTCTTTCTTAATCCCCTAGGTCGCAATAGCATTAAGAATGCTATTAGAATCCATTTAATCCATCAAAAACTCAATCAAACCAAAAATACCATTTAAAAGTCAAAACCCAAATTCTAAAAGCCCATAGGCCCAAATTCTAAAAACCCATATGTATTTTTTTTTTAACCCCGGTAAATTATATAACCAAAAAAGTGCGATGAAGTACAAAGGATATAGGAGAAGCCCTATATCTCAACCCATAACAAGGGCAACAACCAAAGGCAAAACAAAAACCATAAAACACCTCCTTAAGGGAGACATGCCTCCCTTAAAGATTACATTAAAATCTATCACTTCCTACTCTTCCTGTTAAGCCTGAAGTCACGAAACTCTTGCATAGCACCCTGAAGATCAACCACTTGGTCATCATAGCCATCATAGCCACCATAACCATAATCTTCATCTTCAAGATATTGACCCCCTCCCAAATATCCACCCTCCTCATCGGAAGTATCAGATGCATTGAGACAGTGATCCCAATTCTTTTTTACAACTGGAGGAGTACTAACCTTTTTATCCTTACGCCCAACATCAACCACTGAACCCGAACTACTCGACGGCACATTTCCTTTGTTCTTATCCCCAATAATACCAGGATTAATATCCTTTTGCTGAGAAGTAACATGATCCACAGTTAAACCATCAAACGGATTAGCGATAGGCACAGTTGGGTTAACAACATTGGATGGTTTAGTATTCCCACCTTTCTTTTGTTGCCAAAGCACTGTGGACTTAGGTTTATTCATCCTAAGACCCACAAAAGCCTTTGGATCAGTTCCCTTCTTCTTTTTACGGCTCTTAACCTCCGTAAAGCCATCACCAGTTTCTTCCCTGTCATTAGCCCTGACATCCCTAACTGAATTAGGAACAATCTCCTCGGGGACTCGTTTAGGACACATGTTAGTATCATGACCAAAACAGTGGCAATCACCACAATGAGGGGGTTTCCACTCATACTCAACTCGAATAGTTTCCGTCAAATAACCTTCCCATCCTCAACAGGGACCGCCATAGTAACCTCCTTTTTTAAAGCTACAGCCGCATCAATCTCAATCAAAGCCCTGGCAAAACTGATTCTACCCCACGAATCAGCACACATAGAACTAGTAAAAGCATCCAGCATGACAGGTTTCCCAATTTGAGTAGCAATCAAGCTCAGGCCATCAGCCGAGTAGGCAAGAATAGGAACATTGTACAATTTCACCCAAACAGGAAGCTTAGTAACTACTCCTTTCGTCAATGACACATTAGGAGACCATTTGTTGAGAATAATAGGAGATTTGCGAATCATCCAAGGACCTTTCTCCAACACTTGCTCCATACCGCCTTTTGAAGCAAATTTTAACAGATAAACACCGTCATTATTCCTAGTAATACGTTCAAATCCAAATTTCCTCCAAGAGTTCAAAACATACTGTTTAACCACGGGAAATGAAGGATCTTTACCAACAAAAAACCCCACGATAGAGTTCTCATACCGACATTTGATTTTGGCAGCTACAGCTCTCGGTAGGACACAATCGACTGCGTCAAGCTTTTCATCATTTACCAGGGTACGAAATTGGACCTTGATACTCGGGGTACTAGGGCCAAAACAACTCGCATATGAGTTGGTAATACCTGGAAGATCACCATTAGTAGCACATACCTGTGGGGCAACACTGTCACTAGTGGGAACACCTCCAGTCCCAGTGTCAACACCCTCACTACTCGGGGTGGCCATCGATTCAATATCCGAAACAGTAATCTTACCAGCCATGTTCATTAAACGTTTTGCAATTCCATCCATAGTCGGAGAAGCACTAGCATCACTAGGTTTGTTCGGAATCTCACTTTGTTTCGTTTTCTTAGCACCACTTGCAAGAAAACCCCTCTCCATAACTTGAGACACACGGATGAACTGATCCGCACGAATGAATTCGTACGGATGAATGCTTCTAACGTACGGATGACTATGTAATTGTACGGATAAACGAGTACGGATGAAACCCTACTTAGTACGGATGAAACCCTATATCCGTACGGATGAAAATTGGTACGTACGGATGGAATGGACTATACGTACGAATGGATGAAACCCTAGTAAGAATGAACTTCTATACGAACCAGGAAATGCGTACGGAGGAGTGTATATCCGTACGGAGGAAGTGTATATCCGTACGGATGTAAACCACCAGCTTAGAATCCCTAAATCGCTGCAGCAAACCCTAAACCACCTGCAGCTAGCAACTCGCCGGGAAACCAATCAAATACACCCAACCTCCAGCCAAAACCGATTACCACTACAACTAAATCAAAACCGAAGAAGAAGGCAATGTATAATCGCATAAACAGCCTCAAAGGAAGCCGCGACCGAAGTAAAACAAAACCCTCGAAATCAATTAAAATCAGCAGCAATGAATTCGATTAGGAAGAAAGCAAGTGAATGTAATTGTTAAACAGCAATAGCAAACGATTAAGGATCAAAAGAACCACCAATTGATGTGAAAACCGGCCAAAATCCGGCCAACCAAACACCCCCCAAATCTCCTATCTAGAGAGAAAACTTACCCATAAACCCATAGGTACTTTTTAACCCATAGATATTTTAAAACACTAATTTTACAAAACACTACCATACATTACCATTTCTATTCCAAACTACCCTAATAAACTTTTAATTACCTAAATCAATTATCAAACCCACCTTGTCCCCATTAAAACTCTCATGTCCTTGTAAAACTTAGATTTCATCCGAGTTAGAATCACGTTTGGGTGTGTAATATTCCTCTTTCTTAATCCCCTAGGTCACAATAGCATTAAGAATAATTAAGAAATGCTATTAGAATCCATTAAATCAATCAAAAACTCAATCAAACCCAAAATACCATTTAAAAATCAAAACCCAAATTCTAAAAACCCATATGTATTTTAAAACACTAATTTTACAAAACACTACCATACATTACCATTTCTATTCCAAACTACCCTAATAAACTTTTAATTACCTAAATCAACTATCAAACCCACCTTATCCCCATTAAAAAGCTCATTTCCTTGTAAAACCTAGATTTCATCCGAGTTAGAATCACGTTTAGGTGTGTGATATTCCTCTTTCTTAATCCCCGAGGTCGCAATAGCATTAACAATGCTTAAGAATGATAATAGAAGCCATTTAATCAATCAAAAACTTAATCAAACCCAAAATACCATTTAAAAATGAAAACCCAAATTCTAAAAACCCATAAGTATTTTAAAACACTAATTTTACAAAACACTACCATACATTACCATTTCTATTCCAAACTACGCTAATAAACTTTTGATTACCTAGATCAATTATCAAACCCACATTATCCCCATTAAAAGTCTCATGTCCTTGTAAAACCTAGATTTCATCCGAGTTAGAATCACGTTTAGGTGTGTAATATTCCTCTTTCTTAATCACCCGTAGGTCCGCAATAGCATTAAGATGCTATTAGAATCCATTTAATCAATCAAAAACTCAATCAAACCCAAAATACCATTAAAAATCAAAACCCAAATTCTAAAAACCCATATGTATTTTTAAAACACTATTTTACAAAAACACTACCATACATTACCATTTCTATCCCAAACTACCTAATAAACTTTTCATTACCTAAATAAATTATCAACCCACCTTATCCCCATTAAAACTCTCATTTCCTTGTAAAACCTAGATTTCATCCGAGTTAGAATCACGTTTAGGTGTGTAATATTCCTCTTTCTTAATCCCCTAGGTCGCAATAGCATTAAGAATGCTATTAGAATCCATTTAATCCATCAAAAACTCAATCAAACCAAAAATACCATTTAAAAGTCAAAACCCAAATTCTAAAAGCCCATAGGCCCAAATTCTAAAAACCCATATGTATTTTTTTTTTAACCCCGGTAAATTATATAACCAAAAAAGTGCGATGAAGTACAAAGGATATAGGAGAAACCCTATATCTCAACCCATAACAAGGGCAACAACCAAAGGCAAAACAAAAACCATAAAACACCTCCTTAAGGGAGACATGCCTCCCTTAAAGATTACATTAAAATCTATCACTTCCTACTCTTCCTGTTAAGCCTGAAGTCACGAAACTCTTGCATAGCACCCTGAAGATCAACCACTTGGTCATCATAGCCATCATAGCCACCATAACCATAATCTTCATCTTCAAGATATTGCCCCCCTCCCAAATATCCACCCTCCTCATCGGAAGTATCAGATGCATTGAGACAGTGATCCCAATTCTTTTTTACAACTGGAGGAGTACTAACCTTTTTATCCTTACGCCCAGCATCAACCACTGAACCCGAACTACTCGACGGCACATTTCCTTTGTTCTTATCCCCAATAATACCAGGATTAATATCCTTTTGCTGAGAAGTAACATGATCCACAGTTAAACCATCAAACGGATTAGCGATAGGCACAGTTGGGTTAACAACATTGGATGGTTTAGTATTCCCACCTTTCTTTTGTTGCCAAAGCACTGTGGACTTAGGTTTATTCATCCTAAGACCCACAAAAGCCTTTGGATCAGTTCCCTTCTTCTTTTTACAGCTCTTAACCTCCGTAAAGCCATCACCAGTTTCTTCCCTGTCATTAGCCCTGACATCCCTAACTGAATTAGGAACAATCTCCTCGGGGACTCGTTTAGGACACATGTTAGTATCATGACCAAAACAGTGGCAATCACCACAATGAGGGGGTTTCCACTCATACTCAACTCGAATAGTTTCCGTCAAATAACCTTCCCATCCTCAACAGGGACCGCCATAGTAACCTCCTTTTTTAAAGCTACAGCCGCATCAATCTCAATCAAAGCCCTGGCAAAACTGATTCTACCCCACGAATCAGCACACATAGAACTAGTAAAAGCATCCAGCATGACAGGTTTCCCAATTTGAGTAGCAATCAAGCTCAGGCCATCAGCCGAGTAGGCAAGAATAGGAACATTGTACAATTTCACCCAAACAGGAAGCTTAGTAACTACTCCTTTCGTCAATGACACATTAGGAGACCATTTGTTGAGAATAATAGGAGATTTGCGAATCATCCAAGGACCTTTCTCCAACACTTGCTCCATACCGCCTTTTGAAGCAAATTTTAACAGATAAACACCGTCATTATTCCTAGTAATACGTTCAAATCCAAATTTCCTCCAAGAGTTCAAAACATACTGTTTAACCACGGGAAATGAAGGATCTTTACCAACAAAAAACCCCACGATAGAGTTCTCATACCGACATTTGATTTTGGCAGCTACAGCTCTCGGTAGGACACAATCGACTGCGTCAAGCTTTTCATCATTTACCAGGGTACGAAATTGGACCTTGATACTCGGGGTACTAGGGCCAAAACAACTCGCATATGAGTTGGTAATACCTGGAAGATCACCATTAGTAGCACATACCTGTGGGGCAACACTGTCACTAGTGGGAACACCTCCAGTCCCAGTGTCAACACCCTCACTACTCGGGGTGGCCATCGATTCAATATCCGAAACAGTAATCTTACCAGCCATGTTCATTATACGTTTTGCAATTCCATCCATAGTCGGAGAAACACTAGCATCACTATGTTTGTTCGGAATCTCACTTTGTTTCGTTTTCTTAGCACCACTTGCAAGAAAACCCCTCTCCATAACTTGAGACACACGGATGAACTGATCCGCACGAATGAATTCGTACGGATGAATGCTTCTAACGTACGGATGACTATGTAATTGTACGGATAAACGAGTACGGATGAAACCCTATATCCGTACGGATGAAAATTGGTACGTACGGATGGAATGGACTATACGTACGAATGGATGAAACCCTAGTACGAATGAACTTCTATACGAACCAGGAAATGCGTACGGAGGAGTGTATATCCGTACGGAGGAAGTGTATATCCGTACGGATGTAAACCACCAGCTTAGAATCCCTAAATCGCTGCAGCAAACCCTAAACCACCTGCAGCTAGCAACTCGCCGGGAAACCAATCAAATACACCCAACCTCCAGCCAAAACCGATTACCACTACAACTAAATCAAAACCGAAGAAGAAGGCAATGTATAATCGCATAAACAGCCTCAAAGGAAGCCGCGACCGAAGTAAAACAAAACCCTCGAAATCAATTAAAATCAGCAGCAATGAATTCGATTAGGAAGAAAGCAAGTGAATGTAATTGTTAAACAGCAATAGCAAACGATTAAGGATCAAGAGAACCACCAATTGATGTGAAAACCGGCCAAAATCCGGCCAACCAAACACCCCCCAAATCTCCTATCTAGAGAGAAAACTTACCCATAAACCCATAGGTACTTTTTAACCCATAGATATTTTAAAACACTAATTTTACAAAACACTACCATACATTACCATTTCTATTCCAAACTACCCTAATAAACTTTTAATTACCTAAATCAATTATCAAACCCACCTTGTCCCCATTAAAACTCTCATGTCCTTGTAAAACTTAGATTTCATCCGAGTTAGAATCACGTTTGGGTGTGTAATATTCCTCTTTCTTAATCCCCTAGGTCACAATAGCATTAAGAATAATTAAGAAATGCTATTAGAATCCATTTAATCAATCAAAAACTCAATCAAACCCAAAATACCATTTAAAAATCAAAACCCAAATTCTAAAAACCCATATGTATTTTAAAACACTAATTTTACAAAACACTACCATACATTACCATTTCTATTCCAAACTACCCTAATAAACTTTTAATTACCTAAATCAACTATCAAACCCACCTTATCCCCATTAAAAAGCTCATTTCCTTGTAAAACCTAGATTTCATCCGAGTTAGAATCACGTTTAGGTGTGTGATATTCCTCTTTCTTAATCCCCTACGTCGCAATAGCATTAACAATGCTTAAGAATGATAATAGAAGCCATTTAATCAATCAAAAACTTAATCAAACCCAAAATACCATTTAAAAATGAAAACCCAAATTCTAAAAACCCATAAGTATTTTAAAACACTAATTTTACAAAACACTACCATACATTACCATTTCTATTCCAAACTACGCTAATAAACTTTTGATTACCTAGATCAATTATCAAACCCACATTATCCCCATTAAAAGTCTCATGTCCTTGTAAAACCTAGATTTCATCCGAGTTAGAATCACGTTTAGGTGTGTAATATTCCTCTTTCTTAATCCCCTAGGTCGCAATAGCATTAAGAATGCTATTAGAATCCATTTAATCAATCAAAAACTCAATCAAACCCAAAATACCATTTAAAAATCAAAACCCAAATTCTAAAAACCCATATGTATTTTAAAACACTAATTTTACAAAACACTACCATACATTACCATTTCTATCCCAAACTACCCTAATAAACTTTTCATTACCTAAATAAATTATCAAACTGTCACACCCCGCTAGGAAGCGGAAACACGGGATGTTCCAGTTATAATATCAAAGTCAAGATCACAACAATATAACCAATAAGAAAAACAACAGATTAAATAGATCATGCCAAATGTTACAAAGTACATCAAGTCAAAGGCGATAAGACGCCAAGTATAATACAACTTCAAAAGAAATCAGCAAATGGATCGTCATGGAAATTACAATAAACAATTCAAATTCAAATTCCACAAAAGCAAGCGATCCAAAAACAACTAAGGCATGATTCACGGAAATCCTCAATTTCCTGCAAAGCGTTAAAACGACATCAACAACATGTTGGTGAATTATTCGCAAGTTTAAAGTAAAAAGTGACCCATCGATAAGTTCAGTAAACAGAGTAAGTTCAAAAATCATATATCTTGTATTCATCCATAAGTGAAAGGTACCATGCCTAAGTAGTCATACATCTCGAACCTGGACCAATCAGTTTAATCCCCTAGCCTAAGGTGCGTTAAACCGAAGGCAAACAGTTTAATCATACAGTTTAAAACAAGGTCATAACATCCGCTCGTAGTAACAGCCTACAGAGGAATGCGGGTTAGGTACATAACCCAATACAGATCTATACATATGAACCACGGGCAAAAGCTTAACGAGTGTATTAGAGGGGAGCCACCATGGCTTAAACGCTTAAAACTAAGGCAGACCAAATTCACTGGGTAAACAAGATAATCAGTAATAATTCCGCATTTATGCAGACAGTTTAAAATACACAGACAGTTTAAAATACGCTTTACAGCCCAAAGGTATTTAAGACAAGGGCTACGAATAACTCACTGATAAAGCTTCGGTCAAACAAATATCGGGTACACCAACACAGAGTTACAACTCCGCCGCCTAAGTGCCTTAAAACAATAAACAACATAGTCTCAGTATCTCTATAAGTCAAGGTCCGGTTTAGCCTTGTCGGTTAAGATTAAGTTAAATAAGGTAATCCAAATATTAATAAGTTTAAATGAGGTGACGTATTTAGAAGGCGATGTTCCGCGTCAAACAGGACCGCTCGGAGAGATATCGGCATTCCACGTCATAATCGTCAACTGGAGAAGAATGATAATCCGAATCGGAAATGATTACTAGGAGTATTGGTTAATAGAATATCGACATCAAGCTTCAATAGCTCGACCAAGGTCAACGGAAATAATGTTGACTTGGTCAAAGTCAAACGTAAGGGACGTTGACTTTATAAAAGTCAAAGTCACAGATGTTGACTTATAAAAGTCAAAGGTCAATTATGTTGACTTATGAAAGTCAAATGTCATTTATGTTGACTTATTAAAGTCAAAATCAATTTAAAAGTCCAATTTGTCACTTTGGATAATTTGATGTCTTACTTTTCAAAATATAAGAGTAATATAATCTTCAAAACCATTTCACCAAGAGTTTGTCGTAAAAACGCCATTTGATAATTTTAGATTACGAACGTGTTATGAAACGACGGTTTATTTGTTGAAAGAGGTTAAAACATCCGTTTTAAGTGATATTTTGGCTTTGTAAATATGTTAGCGTCTTTGAGTCCAAAGACGATGTTATGATGTAATATATTACTTTTATGCACAAGTTTACTCATATAAGTGTTTTATAGTCGTAAAAAGGCGTGAAATGAATTTCGGCAGCGCTTCCGCATCGTAAATTATTTGTCCAAATTTTACACACTTTCCCGCTTAACAACAATTGCATTTTTAAACCTTTCTCATAATACATAATATGATATAAGTTAAATACGTTACTTATGGTTAAATTTACATTTTAACATCCTTTAGTCCAAAGTTGTCCAAATCCGAAATTATAACATGTGTTGGTCTAATATTTATTCCTAACCATTTTTCAAGGCTAAAACCGAACATATGAAAAATGAGAAATTAGGAAGAAAGTCAATTCTTACCGAAAGCAACCGCAATTTAGCAAGTTAGAACCCGAGACAAAATCCTTTGATGGAGTGGTGATGATATTTCTAACTCCAAAACACAATACACCATCCGTTAATACCAGATCTTACGAACACAAGCTTACGGTTACGTTTAATAGTGAAGCAAAACGAAAGTGGGCAGTCTGACCCCCAGTTGCGGCGCAACAGGTAGAGTTGCGGCGCAACTCAGGTGCAGATTCCCACCGAAAATATTTTCTTGTGCTTAGTAAGTCGACTTTTGATGGTAGATTTGGACATGCAAGTCATAATATGTTTAAAAACACTTTCAAATAACCATTTTGTAAAGCTTTTATCAACATTTAATCAAGATCCATACACATTTTTATAAAAAACTTGATTTTTTATACATATTTTACCATCAACTTTTATAAAAACTCATTTTCTTTAGTTAGATGTTACATGCAATGAATAAAAGTTATAAAATACAGAAAGTTTAAGTTATTTTACCCCAAATAAAGTGAAGATTTGAAGATCAAGCTAGATGTGATGAAGATCTTGATGTGAGACGGTGATTTCGACCCGAAAACGAAATAACCCAAGTAAATCTTCAAATGGATGATCAAACCTTACTCCTCTTGATGAAAAACAACATTTTTATGGTGGTGAAATATGTGTATTAACTCTGGAATCTCAGGTTCAAGAAGAAAGAAAAGGAAGAAATGTTTGTGTTTGTGTGTGTGTGTTCTTCAAAGAAAGAGAGAGAGAAGTGTAAGATATGTGTGTGAATTATGAAATGAAATGGGACACAATGGGGGGGTGTTAGTGACTTGTTTCTGGACCAAAAAGCCTTTGGGCAAGTAAAAACCCGGAATCAAAAGTTTAGGCCCACAAGTGAGAAGTTGTAAAAGTTTGAAAAATCGAAGTTGCTGATCTGCACTGTCTTGCGGCGCAAGACAATATCTTGCGGCGCAAGAGGGCCTCCAAACAGAAATTTTCATTTTTCGTTATAAGTTATGGTTACGCACGTTCGTTGTTTAGAGTTCTCGATTGTTTTACATATGAACTTAGTCAAGTTCATTATAGGTATTATTGGTATTGTAATTCATTATATGATTCAATTTAAATTCCAAAATGGAAGTACATACTTCTCAGTAATAACATAAACACGAGCAAAGCACGATTTCTTAAGAATAGGGATACGTTAACCGACAAATTTGGCATAAACCTCCTAACTTATTTCCATGAGCATACTAACTATAAGGCACTTAGATAAAAATCAACTTATGTCTCAAGGGACAAATCAAAATAATCACATAAAACCCGATTCTCAATAATAAATCGTGAGTAAAATAAAGCGAAATACAAGGGTCAAAACAATTGCGAATAATATTAAAATAATGACGGTAACTCAAGTACCTCAAATAGACGGGACGTCACACAAACCCACCTTATCCCCATTAAAACTCTCATTTCCTTGTAAAACCTAGATTTCATCCGAGTTAGAATCACGTTTAGGTGTGTAATATTCCTCTTTCTTAATCCCATAGGTCGCAATAGCATTAAGAATGCTATTAGAATCCATTTAATCCATCAAAAACTCAATCAAACCAAAAATACCATTTAAAAGTCAAAACCCAAATTCTAAAAACCCATAGGTATTTTAAAACACTAATTTTACAAAACACTACCATACATTACCATTTCTATTCCAAACTACCCTAATAGACTTTTAATTACCTAAATCAATTATCAAACCCACCTTGTCCCCATTAAAACTCTCATGTTCTTGTAAAACGTAGATTTCATCCGAGTTAGAATCACGTTTGGGTGTGTAATATTCCTCTTTCTTAATCCCCTAGGTCACAATAGCATTAAGAATGCTTAAGAATGCTATTAGAATCCATTTAATCAATCAAAAACTCAATCAAACCCAAAATGCCATTTAAAAATCAAAACCCAAATTCTAAAAACCCATAGGTATTTTAAAACACTAATTTTACAAAACACTACCATACATTACCATTTCTATTCCAAACTACCCTAATAAACTTTTAATTACCTAAATCAATTATCAAACCCACCTTATCCCCATTAAAATGCTCATTTCCTTGTAAAACCTAGATTTCATCCGAGTTAGAATCACGTTTAGGTGTGTAATATTCCTCTTTCTTAATCCCCTAGGTCGCAATAGCATTACGAATGCTTAAGAATGCTATTAGAATCCATTTATGTGACGTCCCGTCTATTTGAGGTACTTGAGTTACCGTTATTATTTTAATATTATTCGCAATTGTTTTGACCCTTCTATTTCGCTTTGTTTTACTCACGGTTTATTATTGATAATCGGGTTTTATGTGATTATTTTGATTAGTCCCTTGAGACGTAATTTGATTTTTATCTAAGTGCCTTATAGTTAGTATGCTCATGGAAATAAGTTAGGAGGTTTATGCCAAATTTGTCGGTTAACGTATCCCTATTCTAAAGAAATCGTGCTTTGCTCGTGTTTATGTTATTACCGAGAAGTATGTATTTCCACTTTGGAATTTAAATTGAATCATATAATGAATTACAATACCAATAATACCTATAATGAACATGACTAAGTTCATATGTAAAACAATCGGGAACTCTAAACAACGAACGTGCGTAACCATAACTTATAAAGAAAAATGAATATTTGCTGTTTGGAGGCCTAGTTGCTCCGCAACTCATTCTCTTGCGCCGCAAGAGGGTGCAGATCAGCAACTTGGGTTTTTTCAAACTTTTGCAATTTCTCACTTGTGGGCCTAAACATTTGATTCCGGGTTTTTACTTGCCCAAAGGCTTTTTGAGTCCAGTAATAAGTCACTAACACCCCTTGATTCATCCCCACTTTCATTTCATAATTTCACACACACACAACTCATCTCTCTCTCTCTCTCTCTTTTCTTTGAAGAACACACACACAAACACAAACACACTCCTCCCTTTTTCTTCTTGTACCTGTGATTTCCAGAGTTAATACACATATTTCACCACCATAAAAGTGTTGTTTTTCATCAAGAGAAGTAGAGTTCTTTCATCCATTTGGAGGTTTGCTTGGGTTATAACGTTTTCGGGTCGAAATCACCGTCTCACATCAAGATCTTCATCACATCTAGCTTGATCTTCAAATCTTCATTTTCTTTGGGGTATATTAACTTAAACTTTCTGTATTTTATAAGTATTATTCATTGCATGTATCATCTAACTAAAGAAAATGATTTTTATAAGAGTTTGATGGTAAAATATGTATGAAAATCAAGTTTTTGTAAAAATATGTATGGATCTTGTTTAAATGATGGTAAAAGCTTTACAAAATGGTTATTTGAAAGTGTTTTTGAACATATTATGACTTGCATGTCCAAATCTACCATCAAAAGTCGATTTATTAAACATGAAAAACGTTTTCGGTGGGAATCTGCCCAAGAGTTGCGCTGCAACTCTCCTTGTTGCGCCGCAACTGGGGGACAGATTACCCGTTTTCGTTTTGTTTCACTATTAAACGTAACCGTAAGCCTGTTTTCGTAAGAACTGGTATTAACGGATGGTGTATTGTGTTTTGGAGTTAGAAATCTCATCACCACACCATCAAAGGATTTTGCCTCGGGTTCTTAACTTGCTAAATTGCGGTTGCTATCGGTAAGAATTGACTTTCTTCCAAATTTCTCGTTTATCATACGTTCGGTTTTAGCCTTGAAAAATGGTTAGGAATAAATATTAGACCAACACATGTTATAATTTCGGATTTGGACAACTTTGGACTAAAAGACGTTAAAATGTGAATTTAACAATAAGTAACGTATTTAACTTATATCATATTATGTATTATGAGAAAGGTTTAAAAATGCAATTGTTGTTAAGCGGGAAAGTGTATAAAATTTGGACAAATAATTTACGATGCGGAAGCGCTGCCGAAATTCATTTCACGTCTTTTATGACTATAAAACACTTATATGAGTAAACTTGTGCATAAAAGTAATATATTACATTATAACATCGTCTTTGGACTCAAAGACGCTAACATATTTATAAAAGCCATAATATTACTTAAAACGGATGTTTTAACCTCTTTCAACAAATAAACCGTCGTTTCATAACACGTTCGTAATCTAAAATTATCAAATGGCGTTTTTACGACAAACTCTTGGCGAAATGGTTTTGAAGATTATATTACTCTTATATTTTGAAAAGTAAGACTTCAAATTATCCAAAGTGACAAATTTGACTTTTAAATTGATTTTGACTTTAATAAGTCAACATAAATGACATTTGACTTTCATAAGTCAACATCTGTGACTTTGACTTTTATAAAGTCAACATTCCTTACGTTTGACTTTGACCAAGTCAACATTGTTTCCGTTGACCTTGGTCGATCTATTGAAACTTGATAACGATATTTTATTAATCGATACTCCTGGTAGTCATTTTCGATTCGGATTATCATTCTTCTCCAGTTGACGATTATGACGTGGAATGCCGATATCTCTCCGAGCGGTCGTGTTTGACGCGGAACATCGCCTTCTAAATACGTCACCTCATTTAAACTTATTAATATTTGGATTATCTTATTTAACTTAATCTTAACCGACAAGGCTAAACCGGACCTAGACTTATAGAGATCTGAGACTATATTGTTTATTGTTTTAAGGCACTTAGGCGTTGGAGTGTAACTCTTTGTTGGTGTACCCGATATTTGTTTGCTGAAGCTTTATCAGTGAGTTATTCGTAGCCCTTGTCTTTAATACTTTTGGGCTGTAAAACGTATTTTAAACTGTCTGTGTATTTTAAACTGTCTGCATGAATGCGGAATATTACTGATTATCTTGTTTACCCAGTGAATTTGGTCTGCCCTAGTTTTAAGCGTTTAAGCCATGGTGGCTCCCCTCTAATACACTCGTTAAGCTTTTGCCCGTGGTTCATATGTATAGATCTGTATTGGGTTATGTACCTAACCCGCATTCCTCTGTAGGCTGTTACTACGAGCGGATGTTATGACCTTTGTTTTAAACTGTATGATTAAACTGTTTGCCTTTGGTTTAACGCACCTTAGGCTAGGGGATTAAACTGATTGGTTCAGGATCGAGATGTATGACTACTTAGGCATAGTACCTTTCACTTTTGGACGAATACAAGATATATGATTTTTGAACTTACTCTGTTTACTGAAATTTATCGATGGGTCACTTTTACTTAAAATTTGCGAATAATTCACGAACATGTTGTTGATGTCGTTTTAACGCTTTGCAGGAAATTGAGGATTTCCGTGGATCATGCCATAGTTGTTTTTGGATCGCTTGCTTTTGTGGAATTTGAATTTATCTTGTTTATGTAATTTCCATGACGATCCATTTGTTGATTTCTTTTGAAGTTGTATTATACTTGGCGTCTTATCGCCTTTGACTTGATGTATTTCGTAACATTTGGCATGATCTATTTAATCTGTTGTTTTGTTTATCGGTTATATTGTTGTAATCTTGACTTTGATATTATAACTGGAACGCTCCGCGTTTCCGCTTCCAAGCGGGGTGTGACAATTTAATCAATCAAAAACTCAATCAAACCCAAAATAGCATTTAAAAATCAAAACCCAAATTCTAAAAACCCATATCTATTTTAAAACACTAATTTTACAAAACACTACCATACATTACCATTTCTATCCCAAACTACCCTAATAAACTTTTCATTACCTAAATAAATTATCAAACCCACCTTATCCCCATTAAAACTCTCATTTCCTTGTAAAACCTAGATTTCATCCGAGTTAGAATCACGTTTAGGTGTGTAATATTCCTCTTTCTTAATCCCCTAGGTCGCAATAGCATTAAGAATGCTTAAGAATGATAATAGAAGCCATTTAATCAATCAAAAACTTAATCAAACCCAAAATACCATTTAAAAATGAAAACCCAAATTCTAAAAACCCATAAGTATTTTAAAACACTAATTTTACAAAACACTACCATACATTACCATTTCTATTTCAAACTACCCTAATAAACTTTTGATTACCTAAATCAATTATCAAACCCACATTATCCCCATTAAAAGACTCATGTCCTTGTAAAACCTAGATTTCATCTGAGTTAGAATCACGTTTAGGTGTGTAATATTCCTCTTTCTTAATCCCCTAGGTCGCAATAGCATTAAGAATGCTATTAGAATCCATTTAATCAATCAAAAACTCAATCAAACCCAAAATAGCATTTAAAAATCAAAACCCAAATTCTAAAAACCCATATGTATTTTAAAACACTAATTTTACACAACACTACCATACATTACCATTTCTATCCCAAACTACCCTAATAAACTTTTCATTACCTAAATAAATTATCAAACCCACCTTATCCCCATTAAAACTCTCATTTTCTTGTAAAACCTAGATTTCATCCGAGTTAGAATCACGTTTAGGTGTGTAATATTCCTCTTTCTTAATCCCCTAGGTCGCAATAGCATTAAGAATGCTATTAGAATCCATTTAATCCATCAAAAACTCAATCAAACCAAAAATACCACTTAAAAGTCAAAACCCAAATTCTAAAAACCCATAGGTATTTTTTTTTTTTTTTTTTGGTAAAAGGGAATTCACCCCGGTAAATTATATAACCAAAAAAGAGCATTGAAGTACAATGGATATAGGTGAAATCCTATATCTCAACCCATGACATGGGCAACAACCAAAATGAAACTACAAAACCAAAAACCTACATAAGAGAGACATGCCTCTCTTAAAACTACCCTGAAAGCTATCACTTCCTACCCTTTCTACTAAGCTGGAAATCACGAAACTCCTGAAGAGAACCTTGAAGATCAACGACTTGGTCTTCATAGCCATCATAACCATCATAACCATAATCTTCATCTTCAAGCTGTTGACCCCCATACATATAAGAGCCATATCCCCCTCCATCATCAGACGTATCAGAAGCATTGATACAATTATCCCAATTCTTTTTCGAACTCTGAGGACGACCATCCTTTTTATCCTTGCCTGCAGCATCAACCGAAGCACCCGAACCACTCCAGACCGCAACACCTTTGTTCTTTTCCCCAATAATGCCAGGATCAGTGTCCTTAGGGTTAGCCTCCTGAGGTTGAGAAGTAACATGATCCACAGTTAAACCCTCAAACGGATTATCAATAGGCACATCTGGGTTAACACCATTGGAAGGTTTCTTATTCCCACCTTTCTTTTGTTCCCAAATCAATGTTGACTTAGGATTATTCATCCTAAGGCCCACAAAAGTCTTCGGCGCAGAACCCTTCTTCTTTTTACGGCTCTTAACCTCCGTATAACCATCACCAGTTCCTTCTCTGTCAGCGGCCCCACCAACCCTAACGGAAATAGGAACAATCTCCTCGGTAACCCGTTTAAAACCCATAGGTATTTTAAAACACTAATTTTACAAAACACTACCATACATTACCATTTCTATTCCAAACTACGCTAATAAACTTTTGATTACCTAGATCAATTATCAAACCCACATTATCCCCATTAAAAGTCTCATGTCCTTGTAAAACCTATATTTCATCCGAGTTAGAATCACGTTTAGGTGTGTAATATTCCTCTTTCTTAATCCCCTATGTCGCAATAGCACTAAGAATGCTTAAGAATGCTATTAGAATCCATTTAATCAATCAAAAACTCAATCAAACCCAAAATACCATTTAAAAATCAAAACCCAAGTTCTAAAAACACATATGTATTTTAAAACACTAATTTTACAAAACACTACCGTACATTACCATTTCTATCCCAAACTACCCTAATAAACTTTTCATTACCTAAATAAATTATCAAACCCACCTTATCCCCATTAAAACTCTCATTTCCTTGTAAAACCTAGATTTCATCCGAGTTAGAATCACGTTTAGGTGTGTAATATTCCTCTTTCTTAATCCCCTAGGTCGCAATAGCATTAAGAATGCTATTAGAATCCATTTAATCCATCAAAAACTCAATCAAACCAAAAATACCATTTAAAAGTCAAAACCCAAATTCTAAAAACCCATAGGCCCAAATTCTAAAAACCCATATGTATTTTTTTTTTTTTTTGGTAAAAGGGAATTCTACCCCGGTAAATTATATAACCAAAAAAAGGGATGAAGTACAACGGGTATAGGTGAAGTCCTATACCTCAACCCATAACATGGGCAACAACCAGCAAATAAGCCAGAACAAAAAACACACCCTATATAAGGAAGACATGCCTCCCTTATAGACTACCACGAATAAAAAACTAAACTAACTGACTATAGCTACTTTTTATTCTTCGCTTGAGGCTTGCAATCACGATCCTTCTTAGAACTCTGAAGATGATCAGCAATATCGTCATACCCATCATACCCATCATAGCCATATTCATCATCAGAAGCATCCGACGGATTGAAGCAATTATCCCATTTCCCTTGTAGCTCCTGAGAACTACTAACCGCCTTATCCTTGTTACCCTCTACAGCCAACGAGATCGAACTACTAGGAATAGACTTTCCCATACTTCCCTGATCATTCACCTTAGATTGAGGCCTTTCCTGACCAATATCATCACCACCACTATTTAAAATACCAAAAGAATTAGCCACATGCAACCCAGACTTTGACCCAACCGCCTTAGAAGACTTCCCCCCTTTATTTTGTTGCCAAATCACCTTAGAATTAGGCTTATTAAAACTAATCCCAACAAATGCTTTAGGGGCAGCTCCCATCTTCCTGTTACGACCATTCACCTCCGTAAAACCTTCGTCCCGTATCTCCATAACCGGAACCTGCTTTTCCCTAGTGGAGTGGATAACACTCTCCTCAATAACTCGTTTGGGGCATAAAGTATTAGCATGACCAAAACATTGACAAACAGTACATTGAGGAGGCTTCCACTCATTCAACTCGGATAGTTTCCTTTATATAACTATCCCCCCTTCAGAAGGTATTGCCATAGTCACCTCCTGTTTTAGGGCAAAAGCCGCATCAAAACCCATATGTATTTTAAAACACTAATTTTACAAAACACTACCATACATTACCATTTCTATTTAAAACTACCCTAATAAACTTTTTTTTTTTTTTTTTTTTTTTTTTTTTTTTGTAAAAGGGAATTAAACCCCGGTAAATTATATAACCAAAAAAGTACGATAAAGTACAAAGGATATAGGAGAAGCCCTATATCTCAACCCATAACAAGGGCAACAACCAAAAGTAAAACAAAACTAAAAAAACACCTCCTTAAGGGAGACATGCCTCCCTTAAAGATTACATCGAAATCTATCACTTCCTACTCTTCCTGCTAAGCCTGAAGTCCCGAAACTCCTGCATAGCACCCTGAAGATCAACCACTTGGTCATCATAGCCATCATAGCCATCATAACCGTAATCTTCATCTTCAAGATATTGACCCCCTCCCAAATATCACCCTCCTCATCAGAGGTGTCAGACGCATTGAGACAGTGATCCCAGTTCTTTTTAACAGCTTGAGGAGTACTAACCTTTTTGTTCTTAATCCCATCATCAATCACTGAACCCGAACTACTCGACGGCACATTTCCTTTGTTCTTCTCTTCAATAATACCAGGACCAGTATTCTTAGATTGAGTAACATGATCCACAGTTAAACCAGCAAACGGATTAGCGAGAGGCACAGTTGGGTTAACACCAGTGGATTTAGTATTCCCACCTTTCTTTTGTTGCCAAAGCACTATAGACTTAGGTTTATCCATCCTAAGACCCACAAAAGCCTTTGGAGCAGTTCCCTTCTTCTTTTTACGGCTCTTAACCTCCGTAAAGCCATCACCAGTTTCTTCCCTGTCAGTAGCCCTGACATCCCTAACTGAATTAGGAACAATCTCCTCGAGAACTCGTTTAGGACACCCGTTATTATCATGACCAAAGCAGTGACAATCACCACAATGAGGTGGTTTCCACTCATACTCAACTCGAATAGTTTCCGTCAGATAACCTTCCCCTTCCTCAACAGGGATCGCCATAGTAACCTCCTTTTTTAAAGCTACATCCGCATCAATCTCAATCAAAGCCCTGGCAAAACTGATTCGACCCCACGAATCATCACACATAGAACTAGTAAAAGCATCCAGCATGACAGGTTTCCCAATTTGAGTAGCAATCAGGCTCAAGCCATCAGCCGAGTAGGCAAGAATAGGAACATTGTATAATTTCACCCAAACTGGAAGCTTAGTAAGTACTCCTTTCGTCAATGACACATTAGGAGACCATTTGTTGAGAATAATAGGAGATTTACGAATCATCCAAGGACCTTTCTCCAACACTTGCTCCATACCGCCTTTAGACGCAAATTTGAACAGATAAACACCGTCATTATTCCTGGTAATACGTTCAAAGCCAAAGTTCCTCCAAGAGTTCAAAACATACTGTTTAACCACTGGAAATGAAGGATCTTTACCAACAAAAAACCCCACGATAGAATTCTCATACCGACATTTGATTTTGGCAGCTACGGCTCTCGGTAGAACACAATCAACTGCGTCAAGTTTTTCATCATTAACCAGGGTACGGAATTGGACCTTGATACTTTTAGTGCCAAAACAACTCGCATAGGAGCTTGGAAAACCGGGCATATCACCATTAGTAGCACATACCTGTGGGGCACCACTGTCACTGGTGGGAAGACCTCCAGTACCAGTGTCAATGCCCTCACTACTCGGAGTGGACATAGATTCAATATCTGAGATAGTAATCTTACCAGCCATGTTCAATAATCGTTTTGCAATTCCATCCATAGTCGGAGGAGCATTAGCATCACTAGGTTTGTTCACGTTGTTTGGAACCACACCTTGTTTCGATTTCTTATCACCACTAGAAAGAAAACCCCTTTCCATAATGTTAGTACGGATGTAATCCTAACCGTACGGATGTAAACCTTAACCGTACGGATCAAGGGCTAACCGTACGGATCAAGAACCCTAACCGTACGGATGAGAACACTGATGCGTACGGATGACCAACCTAACTCGATACGTACGGATGAAGAAGTAAGCACGGATGTAAGGCTAACCGTACAGATGAATCTAGGTCCGTACGGATGAACTCTTGGTTCGTACGGATGAAAACCAGCAGACCAGAAACCCTAAACCACCTAAAAAACCCTAAACCACTCTCACCTTGCCTCTCGCCGGAAACTTGAAAATTAACCCCAAACCTCCAACCAAAACCGAAGTACACCACTACTAATTCAATTCTAACAACAAGGCAACGATTAATCTATCCAACACCACGAAAGAAGCAGCGAAAGATGAAACCGAAGCCAAAATCGAGAAAAGAATAGCAGCTAGTAGGTCGATTATGAAGAAAACAAGAAAGGTGGTCGATGTATACCGAATGATTTAGGAAGAAAACAGCCCCCGATTGATGCTAAAACCGGCCAAAAATCCGGCCAAAAACACCCCCCTAAATCGCCAAATTAGAGAGAAAAAAACCTACCCCCTAATAAACTTTTAAAACACTAATTTTACAAAACACTACCATACATTACCATTTCTATTCCAAACTACCCTAATAAACTTTTAATTACCTAAATCAATTATCAAACCCACCTTGTCCTCATTAAAACTCTCATGTCCTTGTAAAACTTTGATTTCATCCGAGTTAGAATCACGTTTGGGTGTGTAATATTCCTCTATCTTAATCCCCTAGGTCACAATAGCATTAAGAATGCTTAAGAATGCTATTAGAATCCATTTAATCAATCAAAAACTCAATCAAACCCAAAATACCATTTAAAAATCAAAACCCAAATTCTAAAAACCCATATGTATTTTTTTTTTTTTTTTTTTTTTTGTAAAAGGGAATTCTACCCCGGTAAATTATATAACCAAAAAAAGCGATGAAGTACAACGGGTATAGGTGAAGTCCTATACCTCAACCCATAACATGGGCAACAGCCAGCAAAAAAGCCAGAACAAAAAACACCCTATATAAGAAAGACATGCCTTCCTTATAGACTACCATGAATAAAAAAACTAGACTAACAAACTATAGCTACTTTTTAGTCTTCGCTTGAGGCTTGTAATCACGATCCTTCTTAGAACTCTGAAGGTGATCAGCAATATCGTCATACCCATCATATTCATCATCAGAAGCATCAGACGGATTGAAGCAATTATCCCACTTCCTGTGTAGCTCCTGAGAACTACTAACCTCTTTATCCTTGTTACCCTCTGCAATAACACCAGAACTACTTTCCTTAGTTTGAGAAACCACATGATCCACAGTTAAACCATCAAACGGATTCGCGATAGGCACATTTGAGCTAACGCCATTGGATTGTTTAGAACCCCCATTGGTATTTCCACCTTTCTTTTGCTGCCAAAGTACTTTAGAATTAGGTTTATTCAGCCTAAGACCCATAAATGCCTTTTGATCAGCTCCCTTCTTTTTCTTACGGTGCTTAACCTCCTCAAAACCATCATCAGTTTCTGCCCTGTCAGTAACCCTAGTATCCCTACCTAAATTAGGAATAATCTCCACGGGAACACGTTTAGGGCACCCACTAGTTTCATGTCCAAAACATTGGCAGTCAACACAATGAGGAGGCTTCCATTCATACTCAACTCGAATAGTTTCTTTTATATAACCTTCTCCATCCTCAACAGGAATTGCCATAGTAACCTCCTGCTTTAACGCTACAGCTGCATCGATCTCAATCAAAGCCCTAGCAAAACTGATTCTACCCCAGGAATCGTCACACATAGAACTAGTAAAAGAATCCAGCATGACAGGTTTCCCAATTTGAGTAGCAATCAAACTCAGACCATCCGCCGAGTAAGCAAGAATAGGTACATTGTACAATTTTACCCAAACTGGAAGTTTAGTAACTTCTCCTTTCGTCAATTTCACTGTAGAAGACCACTTGTTGAGTATTATAGGAGATTTGCGTATCAACCAAGGCCCTTTTTCCAACACCTGCTCCATACCCCCCTTAGATGCAAATTTGAACAAATAAACACCAGCATCATTCCTAGTTATCCGCTCAAACCCAAACTTTCGCCATGCATTCGACGCATATTGTTTAACCACTGGAAATGAAGGATCTTTGCCAACAAAAAACCCCACAATGGAGTTCTCATACCGGCTCTTAATTTTTGCAGCTACATCAAGTGGAAGAACACAGTCACATGCATCAAGTTTTATGTCATTAACCATGGTACGAAACTTACTCGTAGTACACTGAGCACCTGATCCTAACAGACTAGCGTAGGATTTGTTAGTTCCCACATTAGCAAGTCCCGTATCACACTCTTGAGGACTAACAGCAGTAGAAACGGGTTCACTGACAAGTCCCACCATAGCACCACTACTCGGAGTGGTCATCGAGTCAATATCCGAAATAGTAATCTTACCCCTCATGTTCATTAATCGTTTTGCAATTCCCTCCATAGTCGGAGTAGCATTTTCATCACTAGCAAGAGAACCCCCTTCCATAATCCAAAATGGTCGTACGGATCAAGCCTTGATGCGCACGGATGAAGATGTATACGGATCAAAGTGGTACGGAAGAGTGATACGTACGGATCAAAAGGTGGTGATACGTACGGATGAGTCTCTAACCTTACGGATGAAGGATTACACGAACAAATGACCTATAAGCACGGATGAGCCCCTATACGTGCGAATGTACTATACGGACGAAGGATAATGTACGGAGGAATGTAGATGCGTACGGATGAAAACCAGTTACCCTAATCCGCCAAAAAACCCTAATCCGCTTAACAAAAACCCTAAACCGCCTGCACCTTGACACTCGCCGGAAAGCTCCAAACCTCCAACCAAAACCGAATTACACAACCACTAAATCAAATCGAATAATAAAGCAATGGATAATCACTCCAACAGCCACGAAATGCCGCGAAATGAAAACACAAAAACCCTAAAATCCGATTAGAAAACAGCGGTGAGGAAGCAGATTAGGAAGAAAGCACGGAGGTCTAGTCGAGGCAAAGCAATAGCAAACGAGTTAGGATCAATAACAACCACCAAATGATGGTAAATCCGGCCAAAATCCGGCAGCCAAACACCCCCTAAAATCGCCTATTTAGAGAGAAAACACACTAAATCCAACCCATAGGTAACCCATAGGTAACCCATATGTATTTTAAAACACTAATATTACAAAACACTACCATACATTACCATTTCTATTCCAAACTACCCTAATAAACTTTTAATTACCTAAATCAACTATCAAACCCACCTTATCCCCATTAAAACGCTCATTTCCTTGTAAAACTTAGATTTCATCCGAGTTAGAATCACGTTTAGGTGTGTGATATTCCTCTTTCTTAATCCCCTAGGTCGCAATAGCATTAAGAATGCTTAAGAATGATAATAGAAGCTATTTAATCAATCAAACCCAAAATACCATTTAAAAATCAAAACCCATATTCTAAAAACCCATAGGTATTTTAAAACACTAATTTTACAAAAGACTACCATACATTACCATTTCTATTCCAAACTACCCTAATAAACTTTTAATTACCTAAATCAACTATCAAACCCACCTTATCCAAATTAAAACTCTCATTTCCTTGTAAAACCTAGATTTCATCCGAGTTAGAATCACGTTTAGGTGTGTAATATTCCTCTTTCTTAATCCCCTAGGTCGCAATAGGATTAAGAATGCTTAAGAATGCTATTAGAATCCATTTAATCCATCAAAAACTCAATCAAACCCAAAATACCATTTAAAAATCAAAACCCAAATTCTAAAAACCCATAGGTATTTTAAAACACTAATTTTACAAAACACTACCATACATTACCATTTCTATTCCAAACTACCCTTATAAACTTTTAATTACCTAAATCAATTATCAAACCCACCTTATCCCCATTAAAACTCTCATTTCCTTTTAAAACCTAGATTTCATCCGAGTTAGAATCACGTTTAGGTGTGTAATATTCCTCTTTCTTAATCCCCTAGGTCGCAATAGCATTAAGAATGCTTAAGAATGCTATTAGAATCCATTTAATCAATCAAAAACTCAATCAAACCCAAATTATCATTTAAAAATCAAAACCCAAATTCTAAAAACTCATATGTATTTTAAAACACTAATTTTACAAAACACTACCATACATTACCATTCTATCCCAAACTACCCTAATAAACTTTTCATTACCTAAATAAATTATCAAACCCACCTCATCCCCATTAAAACTCTCATTTCCTTGTAAAACCTAGATTTCATCCGAGTTAGAATCACGTTTAGGTGTGTAATATTCCTCTTTCTTAATCCCCTAGGTCGCAATAGCATTAAGAATGCTATTAGAATCTATTTAATCCATCAAAAACTCAATCAAACCAAAAATTCCATCTAAAAGACAAAACCCAAATTCTAAAAACCCATAGGTATTTTTTTTGGTAAAAGGGAATTCTACCCCGGTAAATTATATAACCAAAAAAAGCGATGAAGTACAAAGGGTATAGGTGAAGTCCTATACCTCAACCCATTACATGGGCAACGACCAGCAAATAAGCCAGAACAAAAAACACACCCTATAAAAGAAAGACATGTCTCCCTTATAGACTACTACAAAATACTAGACTAACAAACTATAGCTACTTTCTAGTCTTCGCTTGAAGCTTGGGATCACGATCCTTCTTAGAACTCTGAAGATGAGTAGCAATATCTGTATAATCATCATATCCATAATCATCATCAGAAGCATCAGATGGATTGAAGCAATTATCCCATTTCCCTTGTAGCACCTGAGAACTACTAGCCTCCTTAGCCTTGGTACCCTCAGCAACCAACGGGACTGAATTACTAGGAATAGACTTTCCCATACTTCCTTGATCATTTACCTTAGTTTGAGATCTATTCTCACCAATATCATCACCATCAATGTTCAAAACACCAAATGAATTAGCCACATTCAACCTTGACTTTGACCCATCCGCCTTAGAAGACTTCCCCCCTTTCTTTTGCTGCCAAATCACCTTAGAATTAGGCTTATTCAATTTAAGCCCAACAAATGCTCTAGGGTCAGCTCCCATTTTCCTGTTACGACCTTTAACTTCCGTAAAACCTTCGTCCCGATCCTCCATAACCGGCACCTGCTTATCCCTCGTGGAGTGAATAACACTTTCCTCAATAACTCGTTTGGGGCATAAAGTAGTAGCATGACCAAAACATTGACAAACAGTACAGGGAGGAGGCTTCCACTCATACTCAACTCGGATAGTTTCCTTTATATAACTGTCCCCCTCCTCAGAAGGAATTGCCATAGTCACCTCCTGTTTTAGGGCAACAGTCGCATCAATCTCAATTAATGCCCTAGGAAAACTAATTCTTCCCCATGAGTCGTCACACATAGAACTAGTAAACGCATCTAGCATGATAGGTTTACCAATTTGCGTAGCAATTAGACTCAGACCATCCTCCGAGTAAGCCAGAATAGGAACATTGTACATTTTAACCCAAACAGGAACCTTGGTAACCTCCCTTTTCGTCAAGGACACAGTAGGAGTCCATTTAGTGAGAATGATAGGAGATTTACGTATCAACTGTGACAACCGTCACTTTTCCGACTCAGATTAGTCTAGTATGCCGTATACTCTTACCGGGTTTACAAAAATTTTTATAAAAAGAACTTACATTTTCTTTTATGTATGATGATTACTTATTATATGTGTGTATACTCTATATGTGATGCTATAGTATTAGTTAGGTGCACAATAGTTAGTTCCACTAGTCGAGCTCCTAGATGATTAGCGGGAAATTTATGTTTCGTACTAATAATGGACTTGGGGATATCTAAGGATATATCTCGTGTAAGAATCTCTATTTCTAGACTTATACTTATTTCTTAATTACTACTCGTTTTAGTTTACGTCTATCACTTTACTATCTACGTCTCGTTGGACATTTGTTTTTCTCTCGTTTTCATTCACCGAGTTAAAAGTGGGCTTTGGTTTTATTTGACTAAAGGATCGGGTTTGGCTTAGTCTTAACAAATTGCTAGACCAAGCCCACCAAAGATTAACATTACACTTAACCCTAAACATATTTAAACAAAAATTAAAAAACCTAATTCCCTTTTCTTTCTTTCCCTACCGCCACCCTAAACCCCTACCCATTCTTTCCCGTCACTCGTTTGAAAACCCTAGATCGCCCCCCATTCCTTGCAACCCTCCAGCCGACCACTAATCCTCCATCATCTTCAGCGTTTTCAGCAGCCACCAAGGAATTTTCGAGACCTCTTTCATCATCATCGTGTCTGGAAAGCAGCAAGGTAAACAAACTTTCGGATTTCTTTTCTTCTTTGGTTTGATGTCAACCGAAACTTACATTATGAGATTCATGGAGATTGTTTTACTAATGTAGCTGCTCGTATTTACTTTTCCACAGCCTCCTAGTCACGAGAGCATCTTCCTTTTTCATTGATTCGGCTCATAATAACCAGGTAAGCGGATTGTTTAGCCTTGGTTCAATTCTTTTGGCCGAAACCCTAATTAGGGTTTCTTCAAAATCGTTTTCTTATTTGATATAGCTTTTCTTTTTCATTTACAGCCATCAATATCGTTCTTGTTCCTCACTGATTTCGAGATTTGATTAAGGTAATCGAGTTCTTTTGTGATTATCTTGATTTTGGCCGAAAATCCTATTATGGATTTCATGAAATCGTTTTGTTAATATCTTGCTTCATGGTGACCGATTTGTACAACATAAATCAGCGGGTTCTCCTCATCCTTTTACCGAATCAGTGGGTTCATCAAGGTAAATTTCGGTTTATAATAACCCCTTTTGAAATTCATACAAAATTGATGCTAACGATTCGGTATTTTCGAGCTTATGATTATTCTTTAGGAGAAACTGAGATCGGGAAAACGTTGGACTATATTCCGCACCTAAACAGCTCGTGACATTCATATTCAGGTCCGTACCGACACTTTTCGTTAAGGTACTTATTAGTAATTGTGTCGTCTTTCGTGTTTTATCATCATGTCGAAAATTCTACCGTAAAACCCTAATTCTACATTGTTTCGTGCTAGGGACTACAAACCGATTTGGGAAGGCGAATTTCGTATTGGAATCGAGTTTTGGACAGCGGGAATAAAGTTCTTTCATCGTGCCTTAAAAGGTTTGTAGTCGGGTTTCCAATCTATTTCTACTTCCGTTCATTACTACTTGTAAATCCGAGTAATTTACCTTTGTCATAACTCGTGCCAATTTGAATTGAAACCGTTTTGATACATAAGTTTAGTGGTATTTCTAATTCTATATATCCTTGTATTATTTCAGCTCTCGAGTCTCTATTCAAGCGATTCCAAGTCGTAACGGTAATCGACTCCCGGTTGTATAACCATTACGACTAACGGTAAATCACCTTTCTTATTCTGTTTGCGTTTTTGTTTTCGGTGGCGTTTGTTTTGCCAATCATTCTTTATTTCGTATATTTCAATTGCGTGGTTGTTTATATTTCTCGTATATAACTGCGTGGTTGAATTTCGTTATTCGTATCGTTTCGTGTTATCGTAATTTCGGACAATCTTGTATTTGGACATTTTGGGTCCCTTTCCGTCGTAATCTGTATTCATGCACGTTTTTATATAACTTAAACTGAGAATTGGATTTTGTGACCTGAACATAAGTTATAGGTCTCGGAGTCTAGTTTTCAAAAATGTAAATTTCATTTTCTAACTCCTTATACTTTTTCCTAAAAACGTAAAATACCAGATAGGGGTCTAATCTGATTATTTTGAGTAATATGTCTAGGTTTATTAATCTATTTCGTGTAACCACTTAGACATCCATAATAATTATTAATTGGGATTACACTAATTAATAACAAGCTTTAAAAGTAATAAATTTTTTTATCTTGTCTACACATAAACTATACGACACTTTAATGTAATATACTCAACATCTTTAAAATATAACGTTTTTGGACAGCTTAGATAACCGGTTTTGCTTTTGTCATATCTTACTCATATTAAACTCTTTTATAACGGTGTGTTAGTCTAAAACGTAGCTCTCGGTGTCTAGTTTTCGAATATGTTCCTGTCAACGTCTAATTCCTTCTAGAACTCCAGTTATCTCAGTTTGAGTGAACCTATGTGTTCGCTGAAAAGTTTGTCGTTTAATCCAAAATAGTTAACCGTCGAATCCTATTCTTATACGTTTATACTTTTATCTAGGGGAGCTCTACGACTAGTGAGGACTCTAGTTGTGACCAACTTACTACACCATATACACACAGTATCGCTTACATACGCTCACTCGAGAAGGTGAGTCATCGCCCCTACTTTACTATTGTTTATGTTTTACAAATCGGGGGAAAGTAAAGCTCAACCAAACTATTTTGAGAAAGATGATTTACGATAAACATATTTTTACTTCCATACTTACTATATATGGAAACATTACTATTTTCGGAAACTTGCCATAAATAGATACTTCTATTTATGGAAACTTACTATTTTTAGAAACCATGAAATGTGTAACATAACTAATGCAATTTTTCTAAAACTTTACGAGACAATTGGTTGATACACATCAGTATACCTTTCCTACTGATGCATGCACGCTCATTAGTATACCTTTCCTACTAATGAGGTGTACTTACGGTAGCGTGGCTATTGCGGATGATAATTATCAGTATACCTTTCCTACTGATACCTACTTGCTCATTGGTATACCTTTCCTACTAATGAGATGTACTTACTATGCTTACTTGTGATACATGCACGCTCATTAGTATACCTTTCCTACTAATGAGGTGTACTTACTATGCTTACTTGTGATACATGCTTACGTTGTATGATTGTGGATGATGTTTTCTTACTACTTACACGCATTAGTTACACATTACTTTACTACTGATTTTGAGATATGATTTCTACCTTACTTTTTACTATTACTCGATGTACTCGCTCAACTTTATGTTGACGTTTTAAGCTTTACTTTCAGGTAACGAGCAGGCATAGGACTTGGACTTAGGAGTCGGGCTTTAGTTGACTTCAGGATATATTTGCATTGTGGACATTTTATATTTATACATTTGAATTACATTTCGGGTTTGCACGCCCAAGTATTCTTTCATTCGTCGATGTTTGCATTTGAATATTCTTCTTGTAGAGTTTGACGATTTTCGTGTACTAAGGTTTATACCTTGAGTGTGGCGACGTCATAACAATACGTTATTTACTTATTCATATAGATTATTATACCATTGTGTTATGACGATCGCCAATCGTGTCGCACCCTGCGTTCCGCCAATGGCGGGGTGTGACAGCCACGGCCCTTTTTCCAACACCTGCTCCATACCCCCCTTAGAAGCAAATTTGAACAGATAAACACCCGCATCATTCCGAGTAATCCGCTCAAACCCAAATTTTCGCCATGCATTCGACGCATATTGTTTAACCACTGGAAATGAAGGATCCTTACCTATAAAAAAACCCACAATAGAGTTCTCATACCGGCACTTGATTTTCGCAGCTACATCAAGTGGAAGAACACAGTCAAATGCATCAAGTTTTTCTTCATTAACCATGGTGCGAAACTTACTCTTATTACACGGGACACTTGAGCCTAACAGACTAGCAAAACCCATAGGTATTTTAAAACACTAATTTTACAAAACACTACCATACATTACCATTTCTATTCCAAACTACCCTAATAAACTTTTAATTACCTAAATTAATTATCAAACCCACCTTATCCCCATTAAAACTCTCATGTCCTTGTAAAACCTAGATTTCATCCGAGTTAGAATCACGTTTGGGTGTGTAATATTCCTCTTTCTTAATCCCCTAGGTCACAATAGCATTAAGAATGCTTAAGAATGCTATTAGAATCCATTTAATCAATCAAAAACTCAATCAAACCCAAAATACCATTTAAAAATCAAAACCCAAAATACCATTTAAAAATCAAAACCCAAATTCTAAAAACCCATATGTATTTTAAAACACTAATTTTACAAAACACTACCATACATTACCATTTCTATTCCAAACTACCCTAATAAACTTTTAATTACCTAAATCAACTATCAAACCCACCTTATCCCCATTAAAACGCTTATTTCCTTGTAAAACCTAGATTTCATCTGAGTTAGAATCACGTTTAGGTGTGTGATATTCCTCTTTCTTAATCCCCTAGGTCGCAATAGCATTAAGAATGCTTAAGAATGATAATAGAAGCCATTTAATCAATCAAAAACTCAATCAAACCCAAAATACCATTTAAAAATCAAAACCCAAATTCTAAAAACCCATAAGTATTTTAAAACACTAATTTTACAAAACACTACCATACATTACAATTTCTATTCCAAACTACCCTAATAAACATTTGATTACCTAAATCAATTATCAAACCCACCTTATCCCCATTAAAACTCTACTGTCCTTGTAAAACCTAGATTTCATCCGAGTTAGAATCACGTTTAGGTGTGTAATATTCCTCTTTCTTAATCCCCTAGGTCGAATAGCATTAAGAATGCTTAAGAATGCTATTAAAATCCATTTAATCAATCAAAAACTCAATCAAACCCAAATTATCATTTAAAAATCAAAACCCAAATTCTAAAAACTCATATGTATTTTAAAACACTAATTTTACAAAACACTACCATACATTACCATTCTATCCCAAACTACCCTAATAAACTTTTCATTACCTAAATAAATTATCAAACCCACCTCATCCCCATTAAAACTCTCATTTCCTTGTAAAACCTAGATTTCATCCAAGTTAGAATCACGTTTAGGTATGTAATATTCCTCTTTCTTAATCCCCTAGGTCGCAATAGCATTAAGAATGCTATTAGAATCTATTTAATCAATCAAAAACTCAATCAAACCCAAAAATTCCATTTAAAAGTCAAAACCCAAATTCTAAAAACCCATATGTATTTTAAAACACTAATTTTACAAAACACTACCATACATTACCTTTTCTATTCCAAACTACCCTAATAAACTTTTAATTACCTAAATTAATTATCAAACCCACCTTATCCCCATTAAAACTCTCATGTCCTTGTAAAACCTAGATTTCATCCGAGTTAGAATCACGTTTAGGTGTGTAATATTCCTCTTTCTTAATCCCCTAGGTCACAATAGCATTAAGAATGCTTAAGAATGCTATTAGAATCCATTTAATCAATCAAAAACTCAATCAAACCCAAAATACCATTTAAAAATCAAAACCCAAATTCTAAAAACCCATATGTATTTTAAAACACTAATTTTACAAAACACTACCATACATTACCATTTCTATTCCAAACTACCCTAATAAACTTTTAATTACCTAAATTAATTATCAAACCCACCTTATCCCCATTAAAACTCTCATGTCCTTGTAAAACCTAGATTTCATCCGAGTTAGAATCACGTTTGGGTGTGTAATATTCCTCTTTCTTAATCCCCTAGGTCACAATAGCATTAAGAATGCTTAAGAATGCTATTAGAATCCATTTAATCAATCAAAAACTCAATCAAACCCAAAATACCATTTAAAAATCAAACCCAAAATACCATTTAAAAATCAAAACCCAATTTCTAAAAACCCATATGTATTTTAAAACACTAATTTTACAAAACACTACCATACATTACCATTTCTATTCCAAACTACCCTAATAAACTTTTAATTACCTAAATCAACTATCAAACCCACCTTATCCCCATTAAAACGCTCATTTCCCTGTAAAACCTAGATTTCATCCGAGTTAGAATCACGTTTAGGTGTGTGATATTCCTCTTTCTTAATCCCCTAGGTCGCAATAGCATTAAGAATGCTTAAGAATGATAATAGATGCCATTTAATCAATCAAAAACTCAATCAAACCCAAAATACCATTTAAAAATCAAAACCCAAATTCTAAAAACCCATAAGTATTTTAAAACACTAATTTTACAAAACACTACCATACATTACAATTTCTATTCCAAACTACCCTAATAAACATTTGATTACCTAAATCAATTATCAAACCCACCTTATCCCCATTAAAACTCTACTGTCCTTGTAAAACCTAGATTTCATCCGAGTTAGAATCACGTTTAGGTGTGTAATATTCCTCTTTCTTAATCCCCTAGGTCGAATAGCATTAAGAATGCTTAAGAATGCTATTAAAATCCATTTAATCAATCAAAAACTCAATCAAACCCAAATTATCATTTAAAAATCAAAACCCAAATTCTAAAAACTCATATGTATTTTAAAACACTAATTTTACAAAACACTACCATACATTACCATTCTATCCCAAACTACCCTAATAAACTTTTCATTACCTAAATAAATTATCAAACCCACCTCATCCCCGTTAAAACTCTCATTTCCTTGTAAAACTTAGATTTCATCCAAGTTAGAATCACGTTTAGGTATGTAATATTCCTCTTTCTTAATCCCCTAGGTCGCAATAGCATTAAGAATGCTATTAGAATCTATTTAATCAATCAAAAACTCAATCAAACCCAAAAATTCCATTTAAAAGTCAAAACCCAAATTCTAAAAACCCATATGTATTTTAAAACACTAATTTTACAAAACACTACCATACATTACCTTTTCTATTCCAAACTACCCTAATAAACTTTTAATTACCTAAATTAATTATCAAACCCACCTTATCCCCATTAAAACTCTCATGTCCTTGTAAAACCTAGATTTCATCCGAGTTAGAATCACGTTTGGGTGTGTAATATTCCTCTTTCTTAATCCCCTAGGTCACAATAGCATTAAGAATGCTTAAGAATGCTATTAGAATCCATTTAATCAATCAAAAACTCAATCAAACCCAAAATACCATTTAAAAATCAAAACCCAAATTCTAAAAACCCATATGTATTTTAAAACACTAATTTTACAAAACACTACCATACATTACCATTTCTATTCCAAACTACCCTAATAAACTTTTAATACCTAAATCAATTATCAAACCCACCTTATCCCTCCACTCCAGACTATCTTGCATACCAGCACGAAGAGTAGGCATAGGAATAGATAGGAGAGAAGGGTAAGCAGTACCAAGATCTGGAGGCCATTCCAAAGAACCTGACTCCACAATATCGGCAACTTTGGATGAGATAGAAAGATCCACCCCATACATATCTCTAGTGGACACAAAATCCGCAATGGGACTCAATGCACACCACTTGTCATACCAAATCGAAGTCCCATTACCATCACGAATAACTGGCCGCAGCTGCAACAACTTTCTCCATCCCCAAGACATAGAACCACGACATGGAATAGTCCAGAAATTACGATCCCTTATCTTGTGCAGCTGGGTCCAAGCAACCCATAAGGACTCCTTACGCATGAGAAGCTTCCAAATCTGACTAACCATAAGAGCCTGATTAAAAAGATCAAGCTGCCGTATCCCAAGACCGCCTTCAGATTTAGGCAAGCAAACAGCATCCCAGGCCACCTTTGCTTTCCCCCTACGGAACTCGCCATTACTCCATAAGAACTTCCGCATAATCTGCTGAATTTCCAGAAGAACGCGAGTGGGAAGAACAAAGGCCGAAGCCCAATAAACATGCATGGAAGCAAGAACAGACTTGACCAATTGCAATCGGCCCGCAATAGACAAAGATTTATTCTTCCAATCAGAAACCCGAGCCTCAACCTTAGCAATCAGTTCTTTGCAGTCCTTATACACCAGTCTCGAGGGAACAAGCGGAACACCAAGATACTTAACCGGAAGCCGCCCCTCCTCAAACGGCAGCAACTGAAGAATGCCTAACTTTGTATGATTAAGGACATTACAAAAATAGGCAGTGCTCTTAGGCAAACTAGGAGTCAACCCAGAAACATCCCGAAAATCATTCAAAGAATCCATAATAATCTTAGCCGAAGCGACATCACCATGGGAGAATAAGAACAAGTCATCGGCAAAACAAAGATTGATTAACCCCATCTCCGAACAATAACGGTGATACTGGAACCCATCAATCTCCTTCACCCGCCGCTGCAAGATTAGCGTAAGAATTTCCATAACCAGGGTAAATAAATAGGGGGACTAGGGGTCACCCTGACGAAGCCCTCTTCTACCTCTAAAGTGGCCATGACTAGCACCATTAAGAGAAATTGAGAAGGCAGTAGTAGAGACACACTCCATGATCCAACCAATCATCTTCTGAGGAAAACAAAAACCAGCAAGAATAACACGAAGAAAATGCCAATCCACCGTGTCATAAGCTTTCTGAATATCGATTTTGAAAGCACATCTCGGCTCCCCACGGTCCAAGTGATAATTATGCATTAGCTCATGAGTCAACAAAATATTATCCGCAATACTACGCCCAGGAATAAAAGCCGACTGATTCAAACTAACCAGCGACTGGAGACTTCCCTTGATACGATTGGCGATAATCTTGCTAATACATTTAAAAAGAACATTGCAACATGAGATCGGTCTAAAATCCGTAACCTTAGTCGGCGTCTGAACTTTAGGAATAAGAGCCAGAAGGGTATGATTCATCTGTTTCAGAAGCTTCCCATTACGAAAGAATTCTTTAACCGCTAAACAAATATCTCCCCCAACAATCTCCCAGGCCTCCTTAAAGAATGCAGCCGTGAAACCATCAGGACCAGGCGACTTATCATTCCCCATAGAAAACATAGCAAGCTTAATTTCCCGATCACCCACCTCCATAATCATGTCAGAAGCATCCAGCGGATCAAGCACATTCCCAAATAAATCCTGGGTATTAAGGACAGTAGAATTACCCGCTTGGCCAAGAAAACCTTCATAATGTGCAACAAAAGCATGAGCAACATTCTCATTCTCATGAATATTCCCAGCATTATCAGTAACCACATTGATACGATTCCGACTTATTCTCCCCTTAACCGCTTTATGAAAAAACGCAGAGTTCGAATCCCCATCCTTGAGCCATTGAATCTTTGCCTTCTGTTTAAGAAAACGGTCATGAGTAAGAAGAGCATTATTATAGTCCTGAACCAGCGAAGCCTCCTCCTCCCGAAGAGCAACATTAAAAGGGTCATTATCCAAATCAGTCTGGGCCCTATCCAACTTCGAGCGCAGAGAGTTAAGATTCTCAAATAGATTACCATGTGCAAATAAGAGCTTACGAAACGGCCTCTTTAATTGTTTGAGCTTATTAGACACTTGAAACATGTGAAATCCAGAAGAGGAGTGCATCCAACCCGCTTTAACTACATCCTTGAATCTCGGGTGAGACGTGAGGATGTTAGTGAATTTAAACGGCTTAGGAGGACCCAAAACATTAGTAACTATCCGAAGAACCGACGGAGCATGATCCGAAGTGCGATAAGGGCGAAAAACAGCATGAGCATCAGCAAAAACATCCCCAAATTGCGAATTGCCCAGGATACGATCTATTTTCTTGAGAAGGCCATCAACACCCTTAGGCTTCTGAGTCCAGGTAAAATGAAGACATGTACTAGAAATATCCCGAACTTCAATATCATCAATACATTCCTTAAATTCACGCATAGCTATAGTCATACACGAAGAACTAGCAGTGCTTTCATTCAAAAAGAGAGAGGCATTAAAGTCACCAAGAATGCTCCAAGGTCTATCGCGAATGTACGAGCAATGCATCCGAAGATTATCCCAAAGCTGTCTACGCTGAGTATATCTGTTATGCCCATAGATAAATGAGCAAAACAATTCCTTCTTCGCCAGCTTAAGCCATATACGCGTATGAATGACCTGATCCGTTTGGGATATAACCACAATATCAACATCATATTTATTCCAACCAAGAATTATTCTCGTGCCCTTATAACATAGACTTCAATTAGTAGTCCAGTCCCAATGCTTGAAAACACTAGAACACAGTTTATCCAATTTAGACACCTGCGCAAGAGATTCTAAAATAGCACACACCGAAAGCTTATTATCAAAGATTATCTGGCGAACTTCACATTGTTTGGGGGAGAAGTTGAGACCCCTTATGTTCCATGAAGCGATACTAATCATGGGGAACCACTACAACGGGAGTGCTTGCCCCCACTAGAGATTCTAAGATTTGAGTTCCAGGACGATCTTCAAGAACAAGTTCATCAGCCTCCGAGTCACTCGGATTCAAAGTGGAATCAGGATATTCCTTTGGCCTTGATTCCCCTGACCCGCCATCCTTACTGCTAGACGAACCCAAAGCTCCAAACGAATTTTTTGTCGAGACATCATTCTTCTTAGTCGTGCCAGAGCCTTGGATACTTCCTACAGCCCCCCGAACAGGTTTGTCTCTAGCCGGATTAGGTTTCACCACCTGCTTATACTGAATGTTTGGTTTAGGTTTGGTTAGCCTAACATCCTCAATGGTCCTAGCAGGTTTGGATTTTTTCCTCTTAGACTTAACCTCAGTAAAGCCTTCCACATCCACCCTTGGTGGAACAACAACAGTCTGCGAAGGACTGTCAATCTTAGGACGCAATGGACACTTATCCTCCTTATGATCAAATATCTTACAAGTAGCACATCTGGGAGGGCGCCATTCATATTCAATATCAATAGTAGCTAAGGTATGGCCTAACCCACCATTATGTGGTATAGCTACTACCAGAGACTCCAGAAGATCCTCCACAGCCGAGACTTCAATTAACGCACGAGCATAGTCCTTACGCCCCCACGAATTAGTACACAGTTTACCTGTATAAGTGTCTAACATAATAGGTTTACCAATTTGTGTAGTGATAAGGCTCAAACCTACCTCAGAATACGCCGCAATAGGAACATTGTGCAATTTAACCCAAACCGGGGCCCTAGTAATGGCGTCCTTCTTCAAAATGGTATTCGGAGTCCAAATATTTAAGAACAAAGGAACTTGTCGAATGAGCCATGGACCACCCTCCAGAACGCGATCCATACCATCCTTTGTAGTAAACTGAAATAGAAAAAAATCCTTCTCCAGCATAACTCGTTTAAGCCCAAACTTTGCCCATGAATTCATGACATAGTTTTCCACCAATTTAAATGCCAGACGTTTTCCAATAAAAAACCCATAAATAGTATTCGCAAAACGAGCACTAACTTCTTCTACCACTGACAATGGGATAGTTACTCGAGCACCCAACACCACTTCGTCTTTATGCATCTCAGTTAACTTAACATTCGAATTGGAAGTAGGCTGTCTAAGAACAGAAGCAAACGACCCAGAATCCGTAGCAGTATCCTGGTTAACAAAGGTTGGGAGATTCCCCAACGCATTCAATGGTTTGGATGCACCCCGGATAGGAACACGAATGTTACCATTAAGACTTGTTAAGGTCCCGACTTCAGTACCTTGCAAAATCGATTTGACAACTCCAGAAGCTGCCATCATATAAAGCTAGTTCGACTAAGAGTAAAAGGAATCCGTGAGATATTCAATACGTACGGATGGGAGACAATACGTACGGATGAGACTTGATCCGCACGGATTAAAAGCAATACGTACGGATGAAAGTCAAAATGTACGGATGAACTCACAGCCCTTGATCCTCACTCACAACCCTTGATCCGCACGGATAAAGAGTGATACGTACGGATGGAAAGTGATACGCACGGATGAAGAGTGATACGTACGGATGGAAAGTGATACGCACGGATGGAAACCTAAACGTGATACGCACGGAAGAGTAGTGATACGTACGGATGAGTAGTGGTTCGTACGGATGGGAACTGATTCGTACGGATGAGAAAAGACGCTGAAACTTTAGGGTTACAGCTACAGCCGCCAGTAACCACCACAACCCGCCGGAAAAAATGGAGAAACTGAATAAACCACCACAAAACTCCAACCAAAACAGAATACCACTACTACTAACTCAAACCGAAATGGAAACAAAGATTATTCCAATCCAACAACACCCAATCGGACCAGCAGCGAAGGATTGAAAAATCAAACAATTTTCCAACCGAAGATGAAGAAAAAGCAGCGATTAAATCGAATTGTGAAGGGGAACAGCCTCCAAAACAATAACAAAACAATAATACTAACAAATAAGCTACACTTTGATAACAAAATCAAACCGCAGCCATCAATCCAAAGTTTTTCTCAAAATCACCATTCTAGAGAGAAAAAACACACACACCCATAACCCATAGGTACTTTTTAAAAACCCATAGGTATTTTAAAACACTAATTTTACAAAAACTACCATACATTACCATTTCTATTCCAAACTACCCTAATAAACTTTTAATTACCTAAATCAATTATCAAACCCACCTTATCCCCATTAAAACTCTCATGTCCTTGTAAAACCTAGATTTCATCCGAGTTAGAATCACGTTTGGGTGTGTAATATTCCTCTTTCTTAATCCCCTAGGTCACAATAGCATTAAGAATGCTATTAGAATCCATTTAATCAATCAAAAACTCAATCAAACCCAAAATACCATTTAAAAATCAAAACCCAAATTCTAAAAACCCATATGTATTTTAAAACACTAATTTTACAAAACCCTATCATATATTTCCATATCTAGTACAAACTTTCACACTACCCTAATAAACTTTATAATTACCTAAATCAACTATTTAAACCACCTTATACCCATTAAAACGCTCATTTCCTTGAAAAAACAAGATTTCATCTGGTATTAGTTAGAATCACGTTCAGGGTGTGTGATATTCATGTTTAATAATTCCCGAGGTCACAATAGCATTAACAATGTATTAAGAACAATATTAGAAGCCATTTCATCCATATAAAACTCAAGTAAACCCAAAGTACCATTTTAAAATCAAAACCCTAATTCTAAAAACCAATAGGTACCTTAAAACACTAATTTTACAAAACCCTATCATATATTTCCATTTCTAGTACAAACTTCCACAGTACCCTAATACACTTTATAATTACCTAATTCAACTATTCAAACCACCTTATACCCATTAAAACCCTCATTTCCTTGAAAAAAATAAGATTTCATCCGGTACGAGTTAGAATCACGTTCAGGGTGTGTGATATTCATGTTTAATAATCCTCGAGGTCCCAATAGCATTAAGAATGTCTTAAGAATGCTATTAGAATCCATTTAATCAATCAAACACTCAATCAAACCCAAAATACCATTTTAAAATCAAAACCCAAATTCTAAAAACAAATCGGTACTTTTTTTGGTAAAAGGGAATATCCCCGGTAAATTATATAACCAAAAAAGAGCATTGAAGTACAATGGATATAGGTGAAACCCTATATCACAACCCATAACATGGGCAGCAACCAAAACAAACAAACCAAAAAACACCTATATAAGAGAGACAGGCCTCCCTTATAGACTACGCTGAAATCTATCAAGTCCTACCCTTCCCGCTAAGCTTGAAGTCACGGAACTCGTTAAGAGCACCCTGAAGATCAACCACTTGGTCATAATAGCCATCATAGCCATCATAACCGTAATCATCATCTTCAAACTGGTGATCCCCACCCAAATAAGAACGGCATCCCCCCTCCTCATCCGAAGTATCAGAAGCATTGAGACAATTATCCCATTTCTTTTTCGAATCAGGAGGACTAGCTACCTTTTTATCCTTGCTTCCAGCAGCAACCAAAGAACCCGAACTAGTCGAAGGCGCATTACCTTTGTTCTTTTCCCCAATAATACCAGGACCATTTTCCTTCGGTTGAGAGACAACATGATCCACAGTTAAACCATCAAACGGGTTAGCAATAGGCACATTTGGGTTAACTCCATTGGAGGGTGTAGAACCCCCAGTGGTATTCCCACCCTTCTTTTGCTTCCAAAGCACTTTAGAATTAGGTTTATTCAGCAGAAGACCCATAAAGGCCTTTGGATCAGCTCCCTTCTTCTTCTTACGACTCTTAACCTCCGTAAAGCCATCACCAGTTTTTTCTCTGTCAGTAGCCCTGACGTCCTTAGCTGAACTAGTAACAATCTCCTCGGGAGCACGTTTAGGACATACGTTAGTTTCATGACCAAAACAGTGGCAATCACCACAATGAGGAGGTTTCCACTCATACTCAACTCGAATAGTTTCCGTCAGATAACCTTCCCCATCCTCAACAGGGATCGCCATAGTAACCTCTTTCTTTAAAGCTACAGCCGCATCAATCTCAATCAAAGCCCTGGCAAAACTGATTCTACCCCATGAGTCATCGCACATAGAACTAGTAAAAGCATCCAGCATGACAGGTTTCCCAATTTGAGTAGCAATCAAACTCAGGCCATCCGCCGAGTAGGCAAGAATAGGAACATTGTACAATTTAACCCAAACAGGAAGCTTAGTAACTGCGCCTTTCGTCAATGACACATTAGGAGACCATTTGTTGAGAATTATAGGAGATTTGCGAATCATCCAAGGCCCTTTCTCCAACACTTGCTCCATACCGCCTTTAGAAGCAAATTTGAACAGATAAACACCGTCATTATTCCTAGTAATCCGTTCAAAGCCAAATTTCCGCCAAGAGTTCGAAACATACTGTTTAACCACTGGAAATGAAGGATCTTTACCAACAAAAAACCCCACGATAGAGTTCTCATACCTACATTTGATTTTGGCAGCTACAGCTCTCGGTAGAACACAATCAACTGTGTCAAGCTTTTCATCATTAACCAGGGTACGAAATTGGACCTTGATACTCGGGGTACTAGGGCCAAAACAACTCGCATATGAGTTGGTAATACCTGGCATATCACCATTAGTAGCACATACCTGTGGGGCAACAATTTCACTAGTGGGAACACTGCCAGTCCCAGTTTCAACACCCTCACTACTCGGAGCAAGAATAGAGACATCCCGAACAGGTTTACGCAAAATACTCTTCAGAATTGTGCCATCTTGTTTCGTAATAGCAGCAGGTGTTTTCGGATCGAGAAAACCCCTCTCCATATTCAACCCAAGGTAACCCTATTCGAGCTACAAAGGTCTAACAAGAAGGTATATGATCCTTGGCCAAGTAATTCGTGCAAGAAGGATTCAAAGTCGTGTCTTGCCTTAGACACAAACACACACCCCCAAAAAGAAGTTCGTGCAAGTGTAATTATGGTCCTTGAGCATAAATTCGTGCACTATGATGTTAAATTCTTGAAAAGCCTTACTCCACAACACAAACAAAAGACAAAGGCAAACAAACAAGTAACCCACGGATAGGATGATCCGTGAGCTATAAGTTCGTGTAATAAACCTAAGATCTAAGTTCGTATGAGAAGTAAAGCAAATGAATTAACAACACACGAACAAGGCTATACACGACCAATAAAACAACTTACACGAATACAATACCTGGTCGTGTAAGAGGAAAAGCTATCCTAAGCTTATGCACCTACAAAAGACCACACGGATTGAACTTGAAGCTCCACGACCAGGATCACACGAACAAGTAGATGCGACCACAAACACACCCTACACGAACAGAAATGAAGTACGTGTAAGAACAAACTCAGGTCTAAGGCTAGGCGACTACAAACACACACAACCCATAACCCAAAAAAATAACAACCCATAGGTATTTTAAAACACTAATTTTACAAAACACTACCATACATTACCATTTCTGTTCCAAACTACCCTAATAAACTTTTAATTACCTAAATCAATTATGAAACCCACCTTATCCCCATTAAAACTCTCATTTCCTTGTAAAACCTAGATTTCATCCGAGTTAGAATCACGTTTAGGTGTGTAATATTCCTCTTTCTTAATCCCCTAGGTCGCAATAGCATTAAGAATGCTATTAGAATCCATTTAATCCATCAAAAACTCAATCAAACCAAAAATACCTTTTAAAAGTCAAAACCCAAATTCTAAAAACCCATAAGTATTTTAAAACACTAATTTTACAAAAAAAATACCATACATTACCATTTCTATTCCAAACTACCCTAATAAACTTTTAATTACCTAAATCAATTATCAAACCCACCTTATCCCCATTAAAACTCTCATGTCCTTGTAAAACCTAGATTTCATCCGAGTTAGAATCATGTTTGGGTGTGTAATATTCCTCTTTCTTAATCCCCTAGGTCACAATAGCATTAAGAATGCTTAAGAATGCTATTAGAATCCATTTAATCAATCAAAAACTCAATCAAACCCAAAATACCATTTAAAAATCAAAACCCAAATTCTAAAAACCCATATGTATTTTTTTTTTTTTTGGTAAAAGGGAATTAAACCCCGGTAAATTATATAACCAAAAAAGTGCGATGAAGTACAAAGGATATAGGAGAAGCCCTATATCTCAACCCATAACAAGGGCAACAACCAAAAGCAAAACAAAAACCAAAAAAACACCTCCTTAAGGGAGACATGCCTCCCTTAAAGATTACATTGAAATCTATCACTTCCTACTCTTCCTACTAAGCCTGAAATCACGAAACTCCTGCATAGCACCCTGAAGATCAACCACTTGGTCATCATAGCCATCATAGCCATCATAACCATAATCTGCATCTTCAAGATATTGACCCCCTCCCAAATATCCACCCTCCTCATCGGAAGTATCAGATGCATTGACACAGTGATCCCAATTCTTTTTTACAACTAGAGGAGTACTAACCTTTTTATCCTTACTCCCAGCATCAACCACAGAACCAGAACTACTCGACGGCACATTTCCTTTGTTCTTATCTCCAATAATACCAGGATTAATATCCGTAGGCTGAGAAGTAACATGATCCACAGTTAAACCATCAAACGGATTAGCGATAGGCACAGTTGGGTTAGGGTTTAGTATTCCCACCTTTCTTTTGTTGCCAAAGCACTGTGGACTTAGGATTATTTATCCTAAGACCCACAAAAGCCTTTGGATCAGTTCCCTTCTTCTTTTTACGGCTCTTAACCTCCGTAAAGCCATCACCAGTTGCTTCCCTGTCAGTAGCCCTGACATCCCTAACTGAATTAGGAACAGTCACCTCGGGAACTCTTTTAGGACACACATTAGTATCATGACCAAAACAGTGGCAATCACCACAATGAGGGGGTTTCCACTCATACTCAACTCGAATAGTTTCCGTCAAATAACCTTCCCCATCCTCAACAGGGACCGCCATAGTAACCTCCTTTTTTAAAACTACAGCCGCATCAATCTCAATCAAAGCCCTGGCAAAACTGATTCTACCCCACGAATCATCACACATAGAACTAGTAAAAGCATCCAGCATGACAGGTTTCCCAATTTGAGTAGCAATCAAGCTCAGGCCATCAGCCGAGTAGGCAAGAATAGGAACATTGTACAATTTCACCCAAACAGGAAGCTTAGTAACTACTCCTTTCGTCAATGACACATTAGGAGACCATTTGTTGAGAATAATAAGGGATTTGCGAATCATCCAAGGACCTTTCTCCAACACTTGCTCCATACCGCCTTCTGAAGCAAATTTGAACAGATAAACACCGTCACTATTCCTAGTAATACGTTCAAAGCCAAATTTCCTCCAAGAGTTCAAAACATTCTGTTTAACCACTGGAAATGAAGGATCTTTACCAACAAAAAACCCCACGATAGAATTCTCATACCGACATTTGATTTTGGCAGCTACGGCTCTCGGTAGGACACAATCAACAGCGTCAAGCTGTTCATCATTAACCAGGGTACGAAATTGGACCTTGATACTCGGGGTACTAGGGCCTAAACAACTCGCAAATGAGTTAGTAATACCTGGCATATCACCATTAGTAGCACATACCTGTGGGGCAACACTGTCACTAGTGGGAACACCTCCAGTCCCATTGTCAACACCCTCACTACTCGGAGTGGCCATCGATTCAATATCGGAAACAGTAATCTTACCAGCCATGTTCATTAACCGTTTTGCAATTCCATCCATAGTCGGAGGAACATTAGCATCACTAGTTTTGTTCACGTTGTTTGGAACCACACCTTGTTTCGATTTCTTATAACCACTAGAAAGAAAACCCCTTTCCATAATAATATTAACCCTAGCCTTCCGTGCGCACGGATGAAATGATTAATGTACGGATGAGCAAAGCAATACGTACGGATCAACTAGGGTACGGATGAGTACTTACGGATCAAAAGGTAAAGTAATACGTACGGATGTATGAGATACGTACGGATGTAGGATAATACGTACGGATGGAGGAGTATACGAACGGATGGTACGGATTGGCTGATACGTACGGATGAACAGGTAGGTCCGTACGAATAAAATGTATATACGCACGAATGAGAGTGATCCTCTCCAACCCTAAACCAGTAGCAGCCTCGCCGGAATTGTAGAAACCCTAAACCACCCAGAAACCCTAAACCGCTATCTAGGAGCCCTAAACCACCTTCGGAATTTACCACCAAAGCAAAACAAATTAACTCAATAATGCAAAACCGAATTAGAATATAGGATTAGACAACTTCCGTCCAACAAACTTGAACAAACAGCCGCCAAAATCCAGTCCAATTCGGTATAACAAATCGAAATTAAACCTACTTAAGCTGATGAATAGCGTCCAAAGCAAATTAAACAACCACAATCGATGGAATCACCAGCAAATGAACCTACAAATCGGCCAAAATCTAATTTTACAAAACCGTATCATAAAAAGAAAAACCCATTTGTATTTTAAAACACTAATTTTATAAAACACTACCATACATTACCATTTCTATTCCAAACTACCCTAATAAACTTTTAATTACCTAAATCAACTATCAAACCCACCTTATCCCCATTAAAATGCTCATTTCCTTGTAAAACCTAGATTTCATCCGAGTTAGAATCACGTTTAGGTGTGGGATATTCCTCTTTCTTAATCCCCTAGGTCGCAATAGCATTAAGAATGCTTAAGAATGATAATAGAAGCCATTTAATCAATCAAAAACTCAATCAAACCCAAAATACCATTTAAAAATGAAAACCCAAATTCTAAAAACCCATAAGTATTTTGAAACACTAATTTTACAAAACACTACCATACATTACCATTTCTATTCCAAACTACCCTAATAAACTTTTGATTATCTAAATAAATTATCAAACCCACCTTATCCCCATAAAAAGTCTCATGTCCTTGTAAAACCAAGATTTCATCCGAGTTAGATTCACGTTTAGGTGTGTAATATTCCTGTTTCTTAATCCCCTAGGTCGCAATAGCATTAAAAATGCTTAAGAATGCTATTAGAATCCATTTAATCAATCAAACACTCAATCAAACCCAAAATACCTTTTAAAAGTCAAAACCCAAATTCTAAAAACCAATAGGTATTTTTTTTTTGGTATAAGGGAAATTACCCCGGTAAATTATATTAACACCAAAAACTGATAGAGTACAATGGAATGTGGCTGAAATACCACATTAACCTCAAGACTAGCTTGAACAGACTAAGACGAGATGACAAACCATCCGTCTACATACTAAACAGAACAAGAAACAAAATAAAAGGAAATGAAATCGCCTAAATCAGAAGAGATTCCGGAATATTCCAATTTCGCAAAAGATCCAGAGCCGCTCTCGAAGTCTTGAATCTACATGACATTAGCCTGGCCCGAACATCAGCCAAAATATTATCCACAAGAACATTGACCGTTCTTTTGGATCCCGTATATAATCTTTCATTTCTTTCGCGCCAAATGAAATACATGGCAGCGGCTAGAACCAGCTTGGCTATGACACTTGCCGTAGACCGACGATGAGCATATGGAAGAATGGTCCCAACGATGTCCGTGAGACATGGTGGACTACTCTGAAGACCAGCTTGCCCCCTAACTTGAAACCAAACTTGCCTGGCATAAGGACAATCGAAAAAAAGATGAGCATGAGAATCCGGCTGAGTTTCACAAAGAGTACAGTGAGAAACCAGCAATGGAGACACATCCCAAGAGCGAAGAACATCCTGAGTTCTGAGCTTGCCTTTGATTGCAAGCCAAACAAGAAAGGCATGCTTTGGAATATTATTCGAAAACCAAACCACATCTGCCCAAGGAACCGGATTATGATACGGACGAATAGTATTCCAAACAGCACGAACCGAAAACGTCTGAACTGACCCAGATCTATCCCTCCACTCTAGACTATCCTGCATTCCAGCACTAAGACTAGGAGTAGGGATAGAGAGGAGAGAAGGATAATCAGTGCCAAGTTCTGAAGGCCATACCAAAGAGCCAGACGCCACAATATCAGCAACCCTGGATGAAATAGAAAGATCCGCCCCATACATGTCTCTAGTGGATACAAGGTCCGCAATGGGACTCAAACTACACCACTTGTCATACCAAATCGAAGTACCATTACCATCACCAAGCTTGTGCCAAATAAAGTCACGAACAACCGGACGCAGCTGTAACAGCTTTCTCCATCCCCATGACATAGAACCACGGCATGGAATAGTCCAGAAGTTACGATCCCTTATCTTGTGCAACTGGGTCCAAGCGACCCATAAGGACTCCTTACGCATAAGCAGCTTCCAAAGCTGACTAACCATAAGAGCTTGGTTAAAGAGATCAAGCTGCCGAATCCCAAGACCACCTTCAGATTTAGGCAAGCAAACAGCCTCCCAGGCCACCTTCGCTTTCCCCCTACGGTATTCGCCATTACACCATAAAAACTTCCGCATAATCTGCTGGATTTCCAGAAGAACACGAGTAGGAAGAATAAAGACCGAAGCCCAATAAACATGCATGGATGCGAGAACAGACTTAACCAGTTGTAATCGACCCGCAATAGATAAAGACTTGTTCTTCCAATCAGAAACCCGAGCCTCAACCTTAGCAATCAGTTCTTTGCAGTCCTTATAAACCAGTCTCGAAGGAACAAGCGGAACACCAAGATACTTAACCGGAAGCCGCCCCTCCTCAAACGGCAGAACCTGAAGAATGCCTAACTTTGTATGATTAAGTACATTACAAAAATAAGCAGTACTCTTAGGCAGACTAGGGGTCAATCCAGAAACATCCCGAAACTCATTCAAAGAATCCATAATAATCGTAGCCGAAGCTACATCACCATGAGAAAATAAGAACAAGTCATCAGCAAAGCAAAGATTGATTAACCCCATCTCCGAACAAGAACGGTGATACTTGAACCCAACAGTCTCCCTTACCCTCCGCTGTAAAATTAGTGTAAGAATTTCCATAACTAGGGTAAATAAGTAGGGAGATATCGGATCACCCTGACGAAGCCCTCTTCTACCTCTGAAGTGGCCATGAGAAGCACCATTGAGAGAAATGGAGAAGGAAGTAGTAGAGACACATTCTATAATCCAACCAATCATCTTCTGAGGAAAACCAAAACCAGCAAGAATAACACGAAGAAAATTCCAATCCACCGTGTCATAAGCTTTCTGAATATCGATCTTGAACGCACATCTCGGCTCCCCACGATCCAAATGATAATTATGCATCAACTCATGAGTTAGCAAAATGTTATCAGCAATGCTACGCCCAGGAATAAAAGCCGACTGATTCAGGCTAACCAGCGACTGGAGGCTACCCTTGATACGATTAGCAATGATCTTACTAATACATTTAAACAACACATTACAACAAGAGATTGGTCTGAAGTCCGTAACCTTAGTAGGCGTCTGAACTTTAGGAATAAGCGCCAGAAGGGTATGATTCATCTGTTTCAAAAGCTTCCCATTACGAAAAAACTCCTTAACAGCTAAACAAATATCTTTACCAACGATCGCCCAGGCCTCCTTAAAGAAAGCAGCCGTGAACCCATCCGGACCAGGAGATTTATCATTCCCCATAGAGAACATAGCAAGCTTAATTTCCCGGTCCCCCACCTCCATAATCATTTCCGAAGCAGCCTGAGGATCAAGCACACTTCCAAATAAATCCTGGGAATTTAGAGCAGTAGAATGACCTTCGTGGCCAAGAAACCCTTCATAGTGCGCGACAAAAGCGTGAGCCACTTTCTCATTCTCCTGAATAATCCCATCCATATCAGTAACCACATTTATGCGATTCCGACTAAGCCTACCCTTAACCGCTTTATGAAAAAATGCAGAATTCGAATCCCCATCCTTGAGCCATTCAATCTTCGCCTTCTGCTTAAGAAATCGGTCATGAGTAACAAGAGCATTATTATAATCCTGAACCAGCACAGCTTCCTCCTCCCGAAACACTAATTTTACAAAACACTACCATACATTACCATTTCTATTCCAAACTACCCTAATAAACTTTTAATTACGTAAATCAATTATCAAACCCACCTTATCCCCATTAAAACTCTCATTTCCTTGTAAAACTAGATTTCATCAGAGTTAGAATCACGTTTAGGTGTGTAATATTCCTCTTTCTTAATCCCCTAGGTCGCAATAGGATTAACAATGCTTAAGAATGCTATTAGAATCCATTTAATCCATCAAAAACTCAATGAAACACAACATACCATTTAAAAATCAAAACCCAAATTCTAAAAACCCATATGTATTTTTTTTTGGTAAAAGGGAATAACCCCGGTAAATTATATAACCAAAAAAGTGCGATGAAGTACAAAGGATATAGGAGAAGCCCTATATCTCAACCCATAACATGGGCAACAACCAAAAACAAAACAAAAACCAAACAAAACACCTCTTTAAGGGAGACATGCCTCCCTTAAAGATTACATCAAAACCTATCACTTCCTACTCTTCCTACTAAGCCGGAAGTCACGAAACTCCTGCATAGCACCCTGAAGATCAACCACTTGGTCATCATATCCATCATAGCCATCATAACCATAATCTTCATCTTCAAGGTATTGACCCCCGCCCAAATATCCACCCTCCTCATCAGAAGTATCAGAAGCATTGAGACAGTGATCCCAATTTTTTACAACTGGAGGAGTAGTAACTTTTTTATCCTTACTCCCAGTATCAACCACAGGACCCGAACTACTTGACGGTACATTTCCTTTGTTCTTATCTCCAATAATACCAGAATTAGTCTCCTTAGGCTGAGAGGTAACATGATCCACAGTTAAACCCTCAAATGGATTATCGATAGGCACATTTGGGTTAACACCATTGGAGGGTTTCGTATTCCCACCTTTCTTCTGTTCCCAAATCATTGTTGACTTAGGTTTATTCATCTTAAGGCCCACAAAAGCCTTTGGATCAGTTCCCTTCTTCTTTTTACGGCTCTTAACCTCCGTAAAGCCATCACCAGTTCCTTCTCTGTCAGTAGCCCTATCAACCCTAACTGAAATAGGAACAATCTCCTCGGTAACCCGTTTAGGACACATGTTAGTATCATGACCGAAACAGTGGCAATCAACACAATGAGGGGGTTTCCACTCATACTCAACTCGAATAGTTTCAGTCAGATATCCTTCCCCATCCTCAACAGGGATCGCCAAAGTAACCTCCTTTTTTAAAGCTACAGCCGCATCAATCTCAATCAGAGCCCTGGCAAAACTGATTCGACCCCACGAATCATCACACATAGAACTAGTAAAAGCATCTAGCATGATAGGTTTCCCAATTTGAGTAGCAATCAAGCTCAGGCCATCAGCCGAGTAGGCAAGAATAGGAACATTGTATAATTTCACCCAAACTGGAAGTTTAGTAACTACTCCTTTCGTCAATGACACATTAGGAGACCATTTGTTGAGAATAATAGGAGATTTGCGAATCATCCAAGGACCTTTCTCCAGCACTTGCTCCATCCCACCTTTTGAAGCAAATTTGAACAGATAAACACCGTCACTATTCCGAGTAATACGTTCAAATCCAAATTTCCTCCAAGAGTTCAAAACATACTGTTTAACCACAGGAAATGACGGATCTTTACCAACAAAAAACCCCACGATAGAGTTCTCATACCTACATTTGATTTTGGCAGCTACGACTCTCGGTAGAACACAATCAACTGCGTCAAGCTTTTCATCATTAACCAGGGTACGAAATTGGACCTTGATATTCGGGGTACTAGGGCCAAAACAACTCGCATAGGAGTTGGTAATACCTGGCATATCACCATTAGTCGCACATACCTGTGGAGCAACACTTTCACTAGTGGGAACACTTCCAGTCCCTGTTGCAACACCCTCACTACTCGGAGCAAGAATAGAGACATCCCGAACAGGTTTACGCAAAATACTCTTCAGAATTGTGCCATCTTGTTTCGTAATAGCAGCAGGTGTTTTCGGATCGAGAAAACCCCGCTCCATATTCAACCCAAGGTAACCCAATTCGAGCTACAAAGGTCTAACAAGAAGATATATGATCCTTGGCCAAGTAATTCGTGCAAGAAGGATTCAAATTCGTGTCTTGCCTTAGACACAAACACACACCCCCAAAAAGAAGTTCGTGCAAGTGTAATTACGGTCCTTGAGCCTAAATTCGTGCACTATGATGTTAAGTTCTTGAAAAGCCTTACTCCACAACACAAACAAAAGACAAGTTCGTGTATGAAGAGAATGGGGTCGTGTACTTCCAAACTACAAACTCAATTCGTGCAATATGAGATTATAGTCGTGTCTAGCCTTATAGGAGTTCAACTAGCCCCTCGAATAGAGATGATTCGACCAGATTAATAACCTACACGAATAGAAAAGTCGTATAGGTACAATACAAGTCAAAATCACTCCTCTAACAAGTAGGACAAGTAAGCACACGAATAAGAATTGAAGGTACACGACTAAGAATACACAAACAACTTAGGGCGATCACTAAAACACCTTACACGAACTCAAATTCAGTTCGTGCAAGAGGAAACAAGGTACTAATGCCCCTAGTTCTATTCGTGTAAGAAGAAAAGCTATTCTAACACCATTAGACTAGAAAAACAACCCATAGGTACTTTCAAACAACCCATATGTATTTTAAAACACTAATTTTACAAAACGCTACCATACATTACCATTTCTATTCCAAACTACCCTAATAAACTTTTAATTACCTAAATCAACTATCAAACCCACCTTATCCCCATTAAAACGCTCATTTCCTTGTAAAACCTAGATTTCATCCGAGTTAGAATCACGTTTAGGTGTGCGATATTCCTCTTTCTTAATCCCCTAGGTCGCAATAGCATTAAGAATGCTTAAGAATGATAATAGAAGCCATTTAATCAATCAAAAACTCAATCAAACCCAAAATACCATTTAAAAATGAAAACCCAAATTCTAAAAACCCATAAGTATTTTAAAACACTAATTTTACAAAACACTACCATACATTACCATTTCTATTCCAAACTACCCTAATAAACTTTTGATTACCTAAATCAATTATCAAACCCACCTTATCCCCATTAAAACTCTCATTTCCTTGTAAAACCTAGATTTTAATCAGAGTTAGAATCACGTTTAGGTGTGTAATATTCCTCTTTCTTAATCCCCTAGGTCGCAATAGGATTAAGAATGCTTAAGAATGCTATTAGAATCCATTTAATCCATCAAAAACTCAATCAAACCCAACATACCATTTAAAAATCAAAACCCAAATTCTAAAAACCCATATGTATTTTAAAACACTAATTTAACAAAACACTACCATACATTACCATTTCTATTCCAAACTACCCTAATAAACTTTTGATTACCTAAATCAATTATCAAACCCACCTTATCCCCATTAAAAGTCTCCATGTCCTTGTAAAACCTTGATTTCATCCGAAGTTAGAAAATCACGTTTAGGTGTGTAATATTCCTCCTTTCTTAATCCCCCTAGGTGGCAATAGCATTAAGAATGCTATTAGAATCCATTTAATCAATCAAACACTCAATCAAACCCATATTATCATTAAAAAACAAAACCCAAATTCTAAAAACCCATATGTATTTTAAAACACATAATTTTACAAAACACTAACATACATTTACCATTCCTATCCCAAACTACCCTAATAAACTATTCATTACCTAAATAAATTATCAAACCCCCTTATCCCCTTAAACTCTAAATTCCTTGTAAAACCTTGATTTCATCCGAGTTAGAATCACGTTTAGGTGTGTAATATTCCTCTTTCTTAATCCCCTAGGTCGCAATACATTAAGAATGCGTATAGAATCCATATTAATCCAACAAAAACTCAATCAACCAAAAATACCATTTAATAGTCAAAAAACCCAAATCTAAAAACCCATAGGTATTTTAAAACACTAATTTTACAAAACACTACCATACATTACCATTTCTATTCCAAACTACCCTAATAAACTTTTAATTACCTAAATCAATTATCAAACCCACCTTATCCCCATTAAAACTCTCATGTCCTTGTAAAACCTAGATTTCATCCGAGTTAAAATTACGTTTAGGTGTGTAATATTCCTCTTTCTTAATCCCCTAGGTCGCAATAGCATTAAGAATGCTATTAGAATCCATTTAATCCATCAAAAACTCAATCAAACCAAAAATACCATTTAAAAATCAAAACCGAAATTCTAAAAACCCATATGTATTTTAAAACACTAATTTTACAAAACACTACCATACATTACCATTCTATCCCAAACTACCCTAATAAACTTTTCATTACCTAAATAAATTATCAAACCCACCTTATCCCCATTAAAACTCTCATTTCCTTGTAAAACCTAGATTTCATCCGAGTTAGAATCACGTTTAGGTGTGTAATATTCCTCTTTCTTAATCCCCTAGGTCGCAATAGCATTAAGAATGCTATTAGAATCCATTTAATCCATCAAAAACTCAATCAAACCAAAAATACCATTTAAAAGTCAAAACCCAAATTCTAAAAACCCATAGGTATTTTTTTTTTTGGTTAAAGGGAATTCTACCCCGGTAAATTATATAACCAAAAAAAGCGATGAAGTACAAAGGGTATAGGTGAAGTCCTATACCTCAACCCATTACATGGGCAACAACCAGCAAATAAGCCAGAACAAAAACACACCCTATATAAGAAAGACATGCCTCCCTTATATAGACTACCACGAATAAAAAACTAGACTAACAAACTATATCTACTTTTTAGTCTTCGCTTGAGGCTTGTAATCACGATCCTTCTTAGAACTCTGAAGATGATCAGCAATATCATCATACCCATCATATAGACCATATTCATCATCAGAAGCATCAGACGGATTGAAGCAATTATCCCATTTCCTGTGTAGCTCCTGAGAACATCTAACCTCCTTATCCTTGTTACCCTCTGCACCCAACAAGATCGAACTACTAGGAATAGACTTTCCCATACTTCCTTGATCATTCACCTGAGACTGAGGCCTATCCTGACCAATATCATCACCACCAATATTTAAAACACCAAATGAATTAGCCACATTCAACCCTGGCGTTGATCCAGCCGCCTTAGAAGACTTCCCCCTTTCTTTTGCTGCCAAATTACCTTAGAATTAGGCTTATTCAATTTAAGCCCAACAAATGTTCTAGGATCAGCTCCCATCTTCCTGTTACGACCTTTAACTTCCGTAAAACCATCATCCCTAGCCTCCATACCCGGAACCTGTTTATCCCTAGTGGAATGAATAACACTTTCCTCAATAACTCGTTTGGGGCATAAATTAGTAGCATGACCAAAACATTGACAAACAGTACATTGAGGAGGCTTCCACTCATACTCAACTCGGATAGTTTCCTTGAGATAACTGTCCCCCTCCTCCGAAGGAATTGCCATAGTCACCTCCTGTTTTAGGGCAACAGCAGCGTCAATCTCAATTAAAGCCCTAGCAAAACTAATTCTTCCCCATGAGTCGTTACACATAGAACATGTAAACGCATCAAGCATGATAGGTTTACCAATTTGTGTAGCAATTAGACTCAGACCATCCTCCGAATAAGCCAGAATAGGAACATTGTACAATTTAACCCAAACAGGAACCTTGGTAACCTCCCCTTTCGTCAAGGACACCTTAGGAGTCCATTTAGTAAAAATGATAGGAGATTTGCTTATCAGCCAAGGCCCTTTTGTCCAACACCTGCTCCATACCTCCCTTAGATGCAAATTTGAACAGATAAACACCTTCATCATTCCTAGTAATCCGCTCAAACCCAAATTTTCGCCAAGCTTTCGACGCATATTGTTTAACCACTGGAAATGAAGGGTCTCTACCAAGAAAAACCCCACAATGGAGTTTTCATACCGACTCTTGATTTTCGCAGCTACATCAAGTGGAAGAACACAGTCAAATGCATCAAGTTTTTCTTCATTAACCATGGTACGAAACGTACTCTTATTACACGGGACATTTGAGCCTAATAGACTGGCGTAGGATTTGTTAAGACCCAAATTAGCAAGTCCCTTATCAGCTTCAGGAGAGCTAACATGTGTGGAAACGTGCTCATTTACAAGTCCCACCATAGCACCACTACCCGGAGTGGCCATCGATTCAATATCCGAAATAGTAATCTTACCAGTCATGTTCAATAAACGTTTTGCAATTCCCTCCATAGTCGGGGTAGCATTAGCATCACTAGCAATAGAACCCGTATCCATAACTCAAACTCCAATTCGTACGGATCAAACAGGATAAGTACGGATGTAAGTTTAATTCGTACGGATGAATACAATTGAATACGGATGAAAGCAGCGTCTATACGTATGAATGACTTTACGGATGAAACCCTCGAACGGATGAGATTCTATACGGACCAGGAAATACGTACGGATGAAGTATAGATCCGTACGGATGTACACAAACAGCCCAGAAACCCTAATCCGCTTAAACAAACCCTAAACCACCTTCAGCTTGCCACTCGCCGGAAAACCAACTTAGACACCAAACCTCCAGCCAAAATCGAGTTACACTACTACTAAATCAAGTCGAATAAGAAAGCAATGTATAATCTCTCCCACATCCACGAATTAAGCCGCGAAGGAATTAAAAACAAAACCTTCAAAACCGATTAGAATCAGCAGCAAGGAATTCGATTTGAAAGAAAGCAAGTGAGTCTAGTCGTTACACAGCAATAACAAACGATTAAGGATCAAGAATAGCCACCGATTGATGTAAAAACCGGCCAAAATCCGGCCAACCAAACACCCCCCAAATCGCCTATCTAGAGAGAAAACTCACCCATAACCCATAGGTATTTTAAAACACTAATTTTACAAAACACTACCATACATTACCATTTCTATTCCAAACTACCCTAATAAACTTTTAATTACCTAAATCAATTATCAAACCCACCTTATCCCCATTAAAACTCTCATGTCCTTGTAAAACCTAGATTTTATCCGAGTTAAAATCACGTTTAGGTGTGTAATATTCCTCTTTCTTAATCCCCTAGGTCGCAATAGCATTAAGAATGCTATTAGAATCCATTTAATCCATCAAAAACTCAATCAAACCAAAAATACCATTTAAAAATCAAAACCCAAATTCTAAAAACCCATAGGTATTTTAAAACACTAATTTTACAAAACACTACCATACATTACCATTTCTATTCCAAACTACCCTAATAAACTTTTAATTACCTAAATCAATTATCAAACCCACCTTATCCCCATTAAGGCTCTCATGTCCATGTAAAACCTAGATTTCATCCGAGTTAGAATCACGTTTAGGTGTGTAATATTCCTCTTTCTTAATCCCCTAGGTCGCAATAGCATTAAGAATGCTATTAGAATCCATTTAATCAATCAAAAACTCAATCAAACCCAAAATACCATTTAAAAATCAAAACCCAAATTCTAAAAACTCATATGTATTTTAAAACACTAATTTTACAAAACACTAATAAACTTTTAATTACCTAAATCAATTATCAAACCCACCTTATCCCCATTAAAACTCTCATTTCCTTGTTAAACCTACATTTCATCCGAGTTAGAATCACGTTTAGGTGTGTAATATTCCTCTTTCTTAATCCCCTAGGTCGCAATAGGATTAAGAATGCTTAAGAATGCTATTAGAATCCATTTAATCCATCAAAAACTCAAACAAACCCAAAATACCATTTAAAAATCAAAACCCAAATTTTAAAAACCCATAGGTATTTTTTTTGGTATAAGGGAAATTACCCCGGTAAATTATATTAACACCAAAAAGCCAATAAAGTACAATGGAATGTGGCTAAAATACCACATTAACCTCAAGACTAGCTTGAACAAACTAAGACAAGATGACAAACCATCTTTCTACATACTAACAATACAAGAACAAGAATACTAAACAACGGAATCGCCTAAAGTAGAAGAGACTCCGGAATCTTCCAATTCTTCAACAGGTCCAAAGCCGCTTTCGAACTCTTGAACCTACATGACATTAGCCTTGAACGAACATCAGCCAGAACGTTATCCACAAGAACATTGACCGTTCTTTTGGATCCCGTATATAATCTTTCATTTCTTTCGCGCCATATGAAATACATATCAGCAGCAAGAACAAGTTTGGCTATGACACTTGACCCATAGGTATTTTAAAACACTAATTTAAAAAACACTACCATACATTACCATTTCTATTCCAAACTACCCTAATAAACTTTTAATTACCTAAATCAACCTTATCCCCATTAAAACGCTCATTTCCTTGTAAAACCTAGATTTCATCCGAGTTAGAATCACGTTTAGGTGTGTGATATTCCTCTTTCTTAATCCCCTAGGTCGCAATAGCATTAAGAATGCTTAAGAATGATAATAGAAGCCATTTAATCCATCAAAAACTCAATCAAACCCAAAATACCATTTAAAAATGAAAACCCAAATTCTAAAAAACCCATAGGTATTTTAGAATTTGGGTTTTGATTTTTAAATGGTATTTTGGGTTTGATTGAGTTTTTGATGGATGAAATGGCTTCTATTATCATTCTTAAGCATTCTTAATGCTATTGCGACCTAGGGGATTAAGAAGAGAATATCACACACCTAAACGTGATTCTAACTCGGATGAATCTAGGTTTTTACAAGGAAATGAGCGTTTTAATGGGGATAAGGTTGATTTTAGGTAATTAAAAGTTTATTAGGGTAGTTTGGAATAGAAAGGTAATGTATGGTAGTGTTTTTTAAATTAGTGTTTTAAAATACCTTATGGGTCAAGTGTCATAGCCAAACTTGTTCTTGCTGCTACTATGTATTTCATATGGCGCGAAAGAAATAAAGATTATATACGGGATCCAAAAGAACGTCAATGTTCTTGTGGATAACGTTCTGGCTGATGTTCGTTGCTAATGTCATGTAGGTTCAAGAGTTCGAAAGCGGCTTTGGATCTGTTGAAGAATTGGAAGATTCCGGAGTCTCTTCTACTTTAGGCGATTCCGTTGTTTAGTATTCTTGTTCTTGTATTGTTAGTATGTAGACAGATGGTTTGTCATCTTGTCTTAGTTTGTTCAAGCTAGTCTTGAGGTTAATGTGGTATTTTAGCCACATTCCATTGTACTTTATTGGCTTTTTGGTGTTAATATAATTTACCGGGGTAATTTCCCTTATACCAAAAAAAAATACCTATGGGTTTTTAAAATTTGGGTTTTGATTTTAAAATGGTATTTTGGGTTTGTTGAGTTTTTGATGGATTAAATGGATTCTAATAGCATTCTTAAGCATTCTTAATCCTATTGCGACCTAGGGGATTAAGAAAGAAGAATATTACACACCTAAAAGTGATTCTAACTCGGATGAAATGTAGGTTAACAAGGAAATGAGAGTTTTAATGGGGATAAGGTGGGTTGATTTGATTTAGGTAATTAAAAGTTTATTAGTGTTTTGTAAAATTAGTGTTTTAAAATACATATGAGTTTTTAGAATTTTGGTTTTGATTTTTAAATGGTATTTGGGTTTGATTGAGTTTTGATTGATTAAATGGATTCTAATAGCATTCTTAATTCTATTGCGACCTAGGGGATTAAGAAAGAGGAATATTACACACCTAAACGTGATTCTAACTCGGATGAAATCTAGGTTTTACATGGACATGAGAGCCTTAATGGGGATAAGTGGGTTTGATAATTGATTAGGTAATTAAAAGTTTATTAGGTAGTTTGGAATAGAATGGTAATGTATGGTAGTGTTTTAAAATTAGTGTTTTAAAATACCTATGGTTTTTAGAATTTGGGTTTTGATTTTTAATGGTATTTTTGGTTTGATTGAGTTTTTGATGGATTAAATGGATTCTAATAGCATCTTAATGCTATTGCGACCTAGGGGATTAGAAAGAGGAATATTCACACCTAAACGTGATTTTAACTCGGATAAAATCTAGGTTTTACAAGGACATGAGTTTTTAATGGGGATAAGGTGGTTTGATAATTGATTTAGGTAATTAAAAGTTTATTAGGGTAGTTTGGAATAGAATGGTAATGTATGGTATGTTTTGTAAAATTAGTGTTTTAAAGTACCTATGGGTTATAGGTTTTTATGGGTGGGTGTAAGTTTTCTCTCTAGATAGGCGATTTGGGGGTGTTTGGTTGGCCGGATTTTGGCCGGTTTTTCATCAATCGGTGGCCATTCGTGATACTTAATCGTTTGTTATTGCTGTATATCGACTAGAATCACTTGCTTTCTTCCTAATCGATTTCCTTGCTGCTGATTCTAATCGATTTTGAAGGATTTGTTTTTAATTCCTTCGCGGCTTACTTTGTGGCTGTTGAAGAGATTATACATTGCTTTCTTATTCGACTTGCTTTAGTAGTAGTGTAAATCGGTTTTGGCTGGAGGTTTGGTGTCTTAGTTGGTTTTCCGGCGAGTTGCAAGCTTAAGGTGGTTTAGGGTTTGTTTTAAGCGATTAGGGTTTCTAAGCTGTTTGTGTCCATCCGTACGGATATACATTTCATCCGTACGTATCTACAGGTCCGTATAGATTTTCATCCGTTCTAGGGTTTCATCCGTAAAGTCATTCATCGTATAGACGCTGCTTTCATCCGTATTCAATTGTATTCATCCGTACGAACTAAACCTTCATCCGTACTTATACTGCTTGATCCGTACGAATTGGAGTTTGAGTTATGGATACGGGTTCTATTGCTAGTGATGCTAATGCTACCCCGACTATGGAGGGAATTGCAAAACGTTTATTGAACATGACTGGTAAGATTACTATTTCGGATATTGAATCGATGGCCACTCCGGGTAGTGGTGCTATGGTGGGACTTGTAAATGAGCACGTTTCCACACATGTTAGCTCTCCTGAAGCTGATAAGGGACTTGCTAATTTGGGTCTTAACAAATCCTACGCCAGTCTATTAGGCTCAAATGTCCCGTGTAATAAGAGTACGTTTCGTACCATGGTTAATGAAGAAAAACTTGATGCATTTGACTGTGTTCTTCCACTTGATGTAGCTGCGAAAATCAAGAGTCGGTATGAAAACTCCATTGTGGGGTTTTTCTTGGTAGAGACCCTTCATTTCCAGTGGTTAAACAATATGCGTCGAAAGCTTGGCGAAAATTTGGGTTTGAGCGGATTACTAGGAATGATGAAGGTGTTTATCTGTTCAAATTTGCATCTAAGGGAGGTATGGAGCAGGTGTTGGACAAAAGGGCCTTGGCTTGATAAGCAAATCTCCTACTCATTTCTACTAAATGGACTCCTAAGGTGTCCTTGACGAAAGGGGAGGTTACCAAGGTCTCTGTTGGGTTAATTGTACAATTGTTCCCTATTCTGGCTTATTCGGAGGATGGTCTGAGTCTAATTGCTACACAAATTGGTAACCTATCATGCTTGATGCGTTTACATGTTCTATGTGTAACGACTCGGGGAAGAATTAGTTTTGCTAGGGCGTTAATTGAGATTGACGCTGCTGTTGCCCTAAACAGAGGTGACTATGGCAATTCCTTCTGAGAGAGGGGGGACAGTATCTTCAAGAACTATCCGAGTTGAGTATGAGTGGAAAGCCTCCTCAAGGTACTGTTGTCAATGTTTTGGTCATGCTACTAATTATGCCCAAACGAGTTATTGAGGAAGTGTTATTCATTCCACTAGGGATAAACAGGTTCCGGGTATGGAGGCTAGGGCTGATGGTTTTACGGAAGTTAAAGGTCGTAACAGGAAGATGGGAGCTGACCCTAGAACATTTGTTGGGCTTAAATTGAATAAGCCTAATTGCTAAGTAATTTGGCAGCAAAAAAGGGGAAGTCTTCTAAGGCGGCTGGATCAACGCCAGGGTTGACTGTGGCTAATTCATTTGGTGTTTTAAATATTGGGTGGTGATGATATTGGTCAGGATAGGCCTCAGTCTCAGGTGAATGATCAAGGGTATGGGAAAGTCTATTCCTAGTAGTTCGATCTTGTTGGGTGCAGAGGGTAACAAGGATAAGGAGGTTAGATGTTCTCAGGAGCTACACAGGAAATGGGATAATTGCTTCAATCCGTCTGATGCTTCTGATGATGAATATGGTCTATATGATGGGTATGATGATATTGCTGATCATCTTCAGAGTTCTAAGAAGGATCGTGATTACAAGCCTCAAGCGAAGACTAAAAAGTAGATATAGTTTGTTAGTCTAGTTTTTTATTCGTGGTAGTCTATATAAGGGAGGCATGTCTTTCTTATATAGGGTGTGTTTTTGTTCTGGCTTATTTGCTGGTTGTTGCCCATGTAATGGGTTGAGGTATAGGACTTCACCTATACCCTTTGTACTTCATCGCTTTTTTTGGTTATATAATTTACCGGGGTAGAATTCCCTTTAACCAAAAAAAAAATACCTATGGGTTTTTAGAATTTGGGTTTTGACTTTTAAATGGTATTTTTGGTTTGATTGAGTTTTTGATGGATTAAATGGATTCTAATAGCATTCTTAATGCTATTGCGACCTAGGGGATTAAGAAAGAGGAATATTACACACCTAAACGTGATTCTAACTCGGATGAAATCTAGGTTTTACAAGGAAATGAGAGTTTTAATGGGGATAAGGTGGGTTTGATAATTTTTAGGTAATGAAAAGTTTATTAGGGTAGTTTGGTAGAATGTTAATGTATGTTTTTGTAAAATTAGTGTTTTAAAATACATATGGGTTTTTAGAATTTGGGTTTTGATTTTTAAATGGTATTTTTGGTTTGATTGAGTTTTTGATGGATTAAATGGATTCTAATAGCATTCTTAATGCTATTGCGACCTAGGGATTAAGAAAGAGGAATATTACACACCTAAACGTGATTCTAACTCGGATGAAATCTAGGTTTTACAAGGACATGAGAGTTTTAATGGGGATAAGGTGGGTTTGATAATTGATTTAGGTAATTAAAAGTTTATTAGGGTAGTTTGGAATAGAAATGGTAATGTATGGTAGTGTTTTGTAAAATTAGTGTTTTAAAATACCTATGGGTTTTTAGAATTTGGGTTTTGACTATTAAATGGTATTTTTGGTTTGATTGAGTTTTTGTTGGATTAAATGGATTCTAATAGCATTCTTAATGCTATTGCGACCTAGGGGATTAAGAAAGAGGAATATTACACACCTAAACGTGATTCTAACTCGGATGAAATCAAGGTTTTACAAGGAAATTAGAGTTTTAATGGGGATAAGGGGGTTTGATAATTTATTTAGGTAATGAAAAGTTTATTAGGGTAGTTTGGGATAGAATGGTAATGTATGTTAGTGTTTTGTAAAATTAGTGTTTTAAAATACATATGGGTTTTTAGAATTTGGGTTTTGATTTTTAAATGATAATTTGGGTTTGATTGAGTGTTTGATTGATTAAATGGATTCTAATAGCATTCTTAATGCTATTGCCACCTAGGGGATTAAGAAAGAGGAATATTACACACCTAAACGTGATTCTAACTCGGATGAAATCTAGGTTTTACAAGGACATGAGACTTTTAATGGGGATAAGGTGGGTTTGATAATTGATTTAGGTAATCAAAAGTTTATTAGGGTAGTTTGGAATAGAAATGGTAATGTATGGTAGTGTTTTGTTAAATTAGTGTTTTAAAATACATATGGGTTTTTAGAATTTGGGTTTTGATTTTTAAATGGTATGTTGGGTTTGATTGAGTTTTTGATGGATTAAATGGATTCTAATAGCATTCTTAAGCATTCTTAATCCTATTGCGACCTAGGGGATTAAGAAAGACGAATATTACACACCTAAACGTGATTCTAACTCTGATTAAAATCTAGTTTTACAAGGAAATGAGAGTTTTAATGGGGATAAGGTGGGTTTGATAATTGATTTAGGTAATCAAAAGTTTATTAGGGTAGTTTGGAATAGAAATGGTAATGTATGGTAGTGTTTTGTTAAATTAGTGTTTTAAAATACTTATGGGTTTTTAGAATTTGGGTTTTCATTTTTAAATGGTATTTTGGGTTTGATTGAGTTTTTGATTGATTAAATGGCTTCTATTATCATTCTTAAGCATTCTTAATGCTATTGCGACCTAGGGGATTAAGAAAGAGGAATATCGCACACCTAAACGTGATTCTAACTCGGATGAAATCTAGGTTTTACAAGGAAATGAGCGTTTTAATGGGGATAAGGTGGGTTTGATAGTTGATTTAGGTAATTAAAAGTTTATTAGGGTAGTTTGGAATAGAAATGGTAATGTATGGTAGTTTTTGTAAAATTAGTGTTTTAAAGTACGTAAGGGTTAAAATTAGTGTTTGAAAGTACCTATGGGTTGTGTGTGTTTTTCTAGTCTAATGGTGTTAGAATAGCTTTTCTTCTTACACGACTAGAACTAGGGGCATTAGTACCTTGTTTCCTCTTGCACGAACTGAATTTGAGTTCGTGTAAGGTGTTTTAGTGATCGCCCTAAGTTGTTCGTGTATTCTTAGTCGTGTACCTTCAATTCTTATCTATGTGCTTGCTTGTCATACTTGTTAGAGGAGTGATTTTGACTTGTATTGTACCTATACGACTTTGCTATTCGTGTAGGTTATTAATCTGGTCGAATCATCTCTATTCGAGTGGCTAGTTGCAGTGCATTACTCCTATAAGGCTAGACACGACTATAATCTCATCTTGCACGAATTGAGTTTGTAGTTTGGAAGTACACGACCCCGTTTTCTTCATACACGAACTTGTCTTTTGTTTGTGTTGTG
>CAJVGC010000591.1:41615488-41725414 GCA_910822075.1 Senecio squalidus | reverse complement strand
CTTGATCCTAAAGATCTTATCAGTCGTCTCCTGGATCAACTCGGGACCCGTAATCTGACTATCACCAATCTCAGCCCAACAGAGTGGAGACCTACACTTACGACCGTAAAGAGCTTCGAAGGGCGCGCAATTAATACTGGAGTGGTAACTATTGTTGTACGAAAACTCGACCAACGGTAAATGTCTATCCCAACTCCCGCCAAAATCTAAAACACACGCGCGTAGCATATCTTCTAGCGTCTAAATCGTCCGCTCACTCTGTCCATCGGTCTGAGGGTGATAAGCCGTACTCATATCTAATCTCGTGCCTAAAGCTCGCTGTAGCGTCTGCCAGAACCTCGAAGTAAAACGCGCGTCGCGATCAGAAATAACCGATACAGGAATTCCATGTCTGGCCACGATTTCATCAATATATAATCTGGATAACTTCTCTATTCGGTAATCTTCTCGAATAGGCAGAAAATGCGCTGACTTAGTCAGGCGATCAACAATAACCCAAATAGCATCATAACCTCCGGAAGATCTAGGAAGCTTCGTAACAAAATCCATCGTAATATTTTCCCACTTCCACTGTGGGATTTCCGGTTGCTGAAGAAGGCCAGAAGGCTTCTGATTCTGGGCCTTAACTTTAGAACAGGTTAAACATTTGCCTACATACTCGGCAATCGCCCTCTTCATTCCAGGCCACCAGTAAAAATCCTTTAAGTCATGGTACATCTTATCCGCTCCGGGATGAACAGAGTAATTCGACTTGTGACCTTCATCCAAAATTAACTGCCTAAGACCGACGGGAACCCAAATACGATCCAAGAAATACAATACCTCGTCGTCTTTCGGCTCCAACTGACGTGCCAAACCAAATAATCCTTCATCCTTCAGACGATCCTCGGTGAGAGCCTCCTGCTGAGCCTGAATGATACGAGTCTTCAAACTCGACTGAATAGAAACCATCATGGCGCGCACTCTCACCGGCTTAACCATTTCCTTGCGACTTAACGCATCGGCTACTACATTAGCTTTTCCCGGATGATAACGAATTTCGCAATCATAGTCGTTAAGCAATTCCACCCATCGGCGTTGCCTCATATTCAACATCTTTTGGTCAAAGATGTGCTGTAACGACTTATGATCGGTGAACACAGTACACTTAGTACCGTACAGATAATGACGCCAAATCTTTAAAGCAAAAACCACTGCGCCTAATTCCAAATCATGGGTCGTGTAGTTCTTCTCATGAATCTTTAACTGACGAGAGGCATAGGCAATGACCTTTCCATTCTGCATCAGCACACACCCGAGTCCCTTATGCGAAGCATCGCAATATACAACAAAATTCTCGGTACCCTCGGGAAGACTCAAGATAGGAGCATCACACAACCGCTGCTTTAATAACTGAAAAGCTTCTTCCTGCTCGGCACCCCAAATAAACTCCTCGTTCTTCTGGGTCAACTTCGTCATCGGCGAAGCTATCTTCGAAAAATTCTCAATAAAGCGACGGTAATACCCTGCCAGACCCAAAAATGAACGGATATCGGTGGGTGTCTTAGGAGCAACCCAATCTCTGACGGCCTTAATCTTGGCAGGATCAACGTGGATGCCTTCCTTGCTAACCACATGGCCAAGAAATTGAACCTCAGATAACCAAAACTCACACTTCGAGAACTTAGCGTAAAGTTGTTCCTTCCTTAGCAACTCCAACACTATTCTCAAGTGTTCCTCGTGCTCCGCACGACTACGAGAATAAATCAGAATATCATCGATAAACACTATCACAAACTTATCGAGATAAGGGCGGCAAATACGGTTCATCATTTCCATAAATGCTGCAGGCGCATTCGTGAGACCGAATGGCATAACTAAAAACTCATAATGGCCGTATCGCGTCCGAAAAGCAGTCTTCGGAACGTCCTCCTCCTGCACTCTCAACTGATGGTAACCGGACCGTAAATCGATCTTAGAAAAGAAACATGAACCCTGAAGCTGGTCAAACAAATCGTCTATACGAGGTAAAGGATAGCGGTTCTTTACTGTCAGCTTATTCAGCTCTCGGTAATCTATACACAATCTCATTGAACCATCCTTCTTTTTCACAAAGAGTACCGGCGCGCCCCACGGAGAGAAACTTGGCCTAACAAAACCTTTGTCCACTAACTCCTGGATCTGCTTAGAAAGCTCCAACATCTCCGAAGGTGCTAACCGATAAGGAGCCTTTGCCACTGGCGCTGCTCCGGGAACTAAGTCGATCCTAAACTCTACCTCTCGTCTAGGCGGTAAACCAGGTAAGTCCTCTGGGAATACGTCGGGGAAATCACACACTACTGGCTTCTCCTCCAGTTTCTCAGTGCTATCCTTCTTCACAAGATGCGCAAGAAAGAGTGAACAGTCCCGTTTAATGTACTCCCGGACTTTCATACACGAGACGATCTTAAGACGCTTCCCTGCCTTATTCCCTTGGACTAATAGCGGCTCTCCATGCGGTAACGGAATACGGATCATCTTCTCAAAACATACGATCTCTGCACGATGCGTCTCTAACCAGTCCATGCCGATAATTACGTCGAAACTACCTAACCTAATCGGAATTAAGTCGATAGGAAAAGAGTGGTCATCGAAACTAACACTACAGTCGGAAGGATTTCAGTCGCGTGCAAAAACTCGCCATCAGCCAATTCTATCTCAAAGGAAGGTACTAAAGGTATAGACTTACAGGCAATCATAGTCCTAAACTCATCAGATATAAAACTTCTATCCGCACCAGAATCAAATAAGATAAACGCAGGTCGACCACAGACAAGAAACGTACCCGTAACGACGTGTGGATCCTGCTGAGCCTCCTTGGCTCCCACAACAAACGCCCTGCCTCGAGGAGCATTACCAGCTGCAGCTAACTTAGGACATCTGTCCTTATGATGATCGGGAGAACCACATTCATAGCACTTACCCCTCATGGTCTTGCAGAACCTATCAGTGTGGCCCAGCTTCTTACACTTTTTGCATTCCCAGCAAGCAATCTCTCTGGAGTGGTGATTACCACACCGATCACATTTCGGATGCCTGCTCTGGGGACCTGGAGCCACTGCAGCGAATGCCTGCACCCTCTGAGGAGCATCCTGTCTCCTCGACTTCTTCCTCGAGTCATCATAACGGTTTCCACCACCCCGTTTTGTTCCGGAGTTTTGCTTCACTATCATCGGGGGTAACTCACCATCCCGGACCGCATTCTGAGTCAAGGTAATCGCAATTTCCACCGCGCTCTGGAATGTGCTCGGTTTGCTGGATAGGACACTCTTACGGATTGCTGGGGGTAATCCGTGAGTGTAGCGACCGATTCGTTTGAGTTCCGGTCGAACCAAGTGTGGAACCAGTTGGGACAAAGCGTGAAAACGCGAAGTGTACCCCTGAATGTCTGACCCAACCATGGTCAAGTTCCACAGTTCGTCTTCCAACTTCTGAATTTCGGACTCAGGAACATACTCAATAATCATCAATTCCTTCAATTGCTCCCAAGTCATCGTCTTAATCTCCGCTCGGCCTCGCACATTCACGACCGAGTTCCACCATGTCAGAGCCGTTCCTTGGAAAACAAACGTAGCAAATCGGACTCTATCTTTGTCCGCACAATCGATAGCATCGAAAATAGATTCTAGCTTCTCCATCCACTGCAGCGTGCCAGTCGCTCCCTCATTACCGCGGTACTCCGGGGCCTTGCAGCTCATAAAGGTCTTCATTGTGCATTCAACACGTCGAGCTGAGCCCTCTGCTCTACCCGATCCAGTGATCACGACTTCGGGACCCTCGTTATTGACAACCGGCTCAGGACCTTCATTATTAACCACCGGCTCAGGGTTTCCGGAACCCGAACCATTATCTTGGGCGGTGCCCTCTCGAAGTTGAGCTACAAGTTCGGGCATCATCGCCGCTAGCTGCTGAGCAATCATCTGAGCCATGTCAGGATTCGATTCATTGTTCTCCACATTGTTCCTTCTTGCGTTAGACGTATTCGCTCTCGCATTCTGATTCGCGGTATTAGCCCTCGCGTTCGCAGTAGCACGCCTAGCAGAACTTCGTGTCGCAACTCTCCTCTTAGGCGCCATCGTCCTAAAATAAAAAGGAAAGAAATTCGATCAGCAAATGTGTGCAAAAACAAGGCCAAACGCCACAAAATCAACGCGAAATAAACACGTATGAAAAATAGTGCACACATTGCAATCAGAGAAAATCGATTCAAAAAGCCTATGGTCATAGTCCAAGTGATTTACTCAGTTAAAATCACTCGGTTCGCTATAACCTTTGGCTCTGATACCAACTTCTGTCACACCCCGCTTGGACGTTTGTGACACCTTAGGCAAATCCCACATCCCCGTGCACAAGAGTGATGCTGGGTATATGAGTAAACCTTTAGCCTTTCATGACACAACGCGTTTTGGTGGCTACAGGCACTGCAGAGCTTAGAAACTCTGTAGTTAAGCGTGCTTGGGCCAGAGTAATTCCAGGATGGGTGACCCCCTGGGAAGCTCAGCCAAAAACAAATCCGTGAGCTTTGATGTGGCAGAGCGGACAATATCGTGGGCATGAAATGGCGTGGTGTTACAAATGGTATCAGAGCCGGGGCCCGGACCGATGTACACAGCGAGGACGCTATGTCCTGTAAGGGGGGAGGATTGTAACATCCGTCCCACATCGGTTGGAGAGGAGAACGAATCCTTCCTTATAAGGGGGTTGATACCTCTTCTAGCATGACGCGTTTTGGCACGAGCTTCGTGCCAGAAACAAATCCGTGCGCCGGTGAGCAAAGCGGACAATATCACGCTACGGGTGTGCTTGGGCTGTTACAAATGGCGCCGCTGCCGTTTGTAACAGCCCAAGCACACCCGTAGCGTGATATTGTCCGCTTTGCTCACCGGGGCACGGATTTGTTTCTGACACGAAGCTCGTGCCAAAACGCGTCATGCTAGAAGAGGTATCAACCCCCTTATAAAGAAGGATTCGTTCTCCTCTCCAACCGATGTGGGACGGATGTTACAAATTGTAACATCCGTCCCACATCGGTTGGAGAGGAGAACGAATCCTTCTTTATAAGGGGGTTGATACCTCTTCTAGCATGACGCGTTTTGGCACGAGCTTCGTGTCAGAGCAAATCCGTGCGCCGGTGAGCAAAGCGGACAATATCACGCTACGGGTGTGCTTGGGCTGTTACAAATGGTATCAGAGCCGGGGCCCGGACCGATGTACACAGCGAGGACGCTGTGTCCTGTAAGGGGGGAGGATTGTAACATCCGTCCCACATCGGTTGGAGAGGAGAACGAATCCTTCTTTATAAGGGGGTTGATACCTCTTCTAGCATGACGCGTTTTGGCACGAGCTTCGTGTCAGAGCAAATCCGTGCGCCGGTGAGCAAAGCGGACAATATCACGCTACGGGTGTGCTTGGGCTGTTACAGTACTCCTCCGGTTGTTAAAAAGAATTGGGATCATTGTCTTAATGCGTTTGATACTTCTGATGAGGAGGGTGGATATTTGGGTGGGGGTCACTATCCTGAAGATGAAGATTACGGTTATGATGGCTACGATGGTTATGATGACCAAGTGGTTGATCTCCAGGGTGCTTTGCAGGAATTTCGTGATTTCAGGCTTAGCGGGAAGAGTAGAAAGTGATAGTTTTTGATGTAATCTATAAGGGAGGTATGTCTCCCTTATGGAAGTGTTATGTTGGTTTTTTTGTTTTGTTTTTGGTTGTTGCCCATGTTATGGGTTGAGATATAGGGCTTCTCCTATATCCTTTGTACTTCAACGCTCTTTTTTGGTTATATAATTTACCGGGGATATTCCCTTTTACCAAAAAAAAAAAATACCTATGGGTTTTTAGAATTTGGTTTTGATTTTTAAAGGGTATTTTGGGTTTGATTGAGTTTTTGATGGATTATCATTCTTAACCATTCTTAATGCTATTGTGACTTACGGGATTAAGAAAGAGGAATATTAAACACCTAAACGTGATTCTAACTCGGATGAAATCTAGGTTTTACAAGGAAGTGGGAGTTTTAATGGGGATAAGGTGGGTTTGATAATTGATTTAGGTAATTCAAAGTTTATTAGGGTAGTTTGGAATAGAAATGGTAATGTATGGAAGTGGTTTGTAAAATTAGTGTTTTAAAATACCTATGGGTTTCTAGAATTTGGTTTTGATTTTTAAATAGTATTTTGGGTTTGATTGAGTTTTTGATGGATTAAATGGTTTCTAATATCGTTCTTAAGCATTTTTAATGCTATTGTGACCTAGGGGATTAAGAAAGAGGAATATCACACACCTAAACGTGATTCTAACTTGGATGAAATCTAGGTTCTACAAGGAAATGAGAGTTTTAATGGGGATAAGGTGGCGTTGATAATTGATTTAGGTAATTAAAATTTTATTAGGGTAGTTTGGAATAGAAAAGGTAATGTATGGTAGTGTTTTGTAAATTTAGTGTTTTAAAATACCTATGGGTTTTTAGAATTTGGGTTTTTATTTTTGAATGGTATTTTGGGTTTGATTGAGTTTTTGATGGATTAAATGGCTTCTAATATCATTATTAAGCATTCTTAATGCTATTGCGACCTAGGGGATTAATAAAGAAGTATATCACACACCTAAACGTGATTCTAACTCGGATGAAATCTAGGTTTTACAAGGAAATGAGCGTTTTAATGGGGATAAGGTGGGTTTGATAGTTGATTTAGGTAATTAAAAGTTTATAGGGTAGTTTGGAATAGAAATGGTAATGTAGTTGATCTTCAGGGTGCTCTTAAGGAGTTTCGTGACTTCCGGCTTAGCGGGAAGGGTAGAAATTGTTAGATTTCAATGTAGTCTATAAGGGAGGCATGTCTCCCTTATGGAGGTGTTATTTGGTTCTTTGTTTTGCTTTTGGTTGTTGCCCGTGTTATGGGTTGCGATATAGGGCTTCTCCTATATCCTTTGTACTTCATCGCTCTTTTTTGGTTATATAATTTACCGGGGACATTCCCTTTTACCAAAAAAAAAATACCTATGGATTTTTAGAATTTGGTTTTGATTTTTAAATGGTATTTTGGGTTTTATTGAGTTTTTGATGGATTAAATGGCTTCTAATATCATTCTTAAGCATTCTTAATGCTATTGTGACTTAGGGGATTAAGAAAGAGGAATATTAAACACCTAAACGTGATTCTAACTCGGATGAAATCCAGGTTTTACAAGGAAGTGAGAGTTTTAATGGGCATAAGGTGGGTTTGATAATTGATTTAGGTAATTAAAAGTTTATTAGGGTAGTTTGGAATAGAAATGGTAATGTATGGAAGTGTTTTGTAAAATTAGTGTTTTCAAATACCTATGGGTGTTTAGAATTTGGGTTTTGATTTTTAAATGGTATTTTGGGTTTGATTGAGTTTTTGATGGATTAAATGGCTTCTAATATCATTCTTAAGCATTCTTAATGCTATTGCGACCTAGGGGATTAAGAAAGAGGTATATCACACACCTAAAAGTGATTCTAACTCGGATGAAATCTAGGTTTTACAAGGAAATGAGAGTTTTAATGGGGATAAGGTGGGTTTGATAATTGATTTAGGTAATTTTAAGTTTATTAGGGTAGTTTGGAATAGAAATGGTAATGTATGGTAGTGTTTTGTAAAATTAGTGTTTTAAAATACCTATGGGTTTTGATTTTTAAATGGTATTTTGGGTTTGATTGAGTTTTTGATGGATTAAATGGCTTCTAATATCATTCTTAAGCATTCTTAATGCTATTGCGACCTAGTGGATTAAGAAAGAGGTATATCACACACCTAAACGTGATTCTAACTCGGATGAAATCTAGGTTTTACAAGGAAATGAGCGTTTTAATGGGGATAAGGTGGGTTTGATAGTTGATTTAGGTAATTAAAAGTTTATAGGGTAGTTTGGAATAGAAATGGTAATGTATGGTAGTGTTTTGTAAAATTTGTGTTTTAAAATACCTATGGGTTTTTAGAATTTGGTTTTGATTTTTAAATGGTAGTTTGGGTTTGATTGAGTTTTTAATGGATTATCATTCTTAATGCTATTGTGACTTAGGGGATTAAGAAAGAGGAATATTAAACACCTAAACGTGATTCTAACTCGGATGAAATCTAGGTTTTACAAGGAAGTGAGAGTTTTAATGGGGATAAGGTGGGTTTGATAATTGATTTAGGTAATTCAAAGTTTATTAGGGTAGTTTGGAATAGAAATGGTAATGAATGGAAGTGTTTTGTAAAATTTGTGTTTTAAAATACCTATGGGTTTCTAGAATTTGGTTTTGATTTTTAAATGGTATTTTGGGTTTGATTGAGTTTTTGATGGATTATCATTCTTAAGCATTCTTAATGCTATTGTTACTTAGGGGATTAAGAAAGAGGAATATTACACACCTAAACGTGATTCTAACTCGGATGAAATCTAGGTTTTACAAGGAAATGAGCGTTTTAATGGGGATAAGGTGGGTTTGATAGTTGATTTAGGTAATTAAAAGTTTATTAGGGTAGTTTGGAATAGGAATGGTAATGTATGGTAGTTTTTTTGTAAAATTAGTATTTTAAAATACCTATGGGTTTTTAGAATTTGGGTTTTGATTTTTAAATGGTATTTTGGGTTTGATTGAGTTTTTGATGGATTAAATGTATTCTAATAACATTTTTAATGATATTGCGACCTAGGGGATTAAGAAAGAGGAATATTACACACCTAAACGTGATTCTAACTCGGATGAAATCTAGGTTTTACAAGGAAGTGAGAGTTTTAATGGGGATAAGGTGGGTTTGATAATTGATTTAGGTAATTAAAAGTTTATTAGGGTAGTTTGGAATAGAAATGGTAATGTATGGAAGTGTTTTGTAAAATTAGTGTTTTAATATACCTATGGGTTTTTAGAATTTGGTTTTGATTTTTAAATGGTATTTTGGGTTTGATTGAGTTTTTGATGGATTAATTGGCTTCTAATATCATTCCTAAGCATTCTTAATGCTATTGCGACCTAGGGGATTAAGAAAGAGGTATATTACACACCTAAACGTGATTCTAACTCGGATGAAATCTAGGTTTTACAAGGAAATGAGAGTTTTAGTGGGGATAAGGTGGCGTTGATAATTGATTTAGGTAATTAAAAGTTTATTAGGGTAGTTTGGAATAGAAATGGTAATGTATGGTAGTGTTTTGTAAAATTAGTGTTTTAAAATACCTATGGGTTTTTAGAATTTGGGTTTTGATTTTTAAATGGTATTTTGGGTTTGATTGAGTTTTTGATGGATTAAATGGCTTCTAATATCATTCTTAAGCATTCTTAATGCTATTGCGACCCAGTGGATTAAGAAAGAGGTATATCACACACCTAAACGAGATTCTAACTCGGATGAAATCTAGGTTTTACAAGGAAATGAGAGTTTTAATGGGGATAAGGTGGCGTTGATAATTGATTTAGATAATTAAAATTTTATTAGGGTAGTTTGGAATAGAAATGGTAATGTATGGTAGTGTTTTGTAAAATTAGTGTTTTAAAATACCTATGGGTTTTTAGAATTTGGTTTTGATTTTTAAAGGGTATTTTGGGTTTGATTGAGTTTTTGATGGATTATCATTCTTAAGCATTCTTAATGCTATTGTGACTTACGGGATTAAGAAAGAGGAATATTAAACACCTAAACGTGATTCTAACTCGGATGAAATCTAGGTTTTACAAGGAAGTGAGAGTTTTAATGGGGATAAGGTGGGTTTGATAATTGATTTAGGTAATTCAAAGTTTATTAGGGTAGTTTTGAATAGAAATGGTAATGTATGGAAGTGTTTTGTAAAATTAGTGTTTTAAAATACCTATGGGTTTCTAGAATTTGGTTTTGATTTTTAAATAGTATTTTGGGTTTGATTGAGTTTTTGATGGATTAAATGGCTTCTAATATCATTCTTAAGCATTCTTAATGCTATTGTGACCTAGGGGATTAAGAAAGAGGAATATCACACACCTAAACGTGATTCTAACTCGGATGAAATTTAGGTTTTACAAGGAAATGAGAGTTTTAATGGGGATAAGGTGGCGTTGATAATTGATTTAGGTAATTAAAATTTTATTTTGGTAGTTTGGAATAGAAATGGTAATGTATGGTAGTGTTTTGTAAAATTAGTGTTTTAAAATACCTATGGGTTATGGTAGTGGTATTGGGTTGGGTGGGTTAGTAGGTTTTTCTCTCTAGAAAGGTGAATTGGGGGGTGTTTGGCTGCCGGATTTTTGGCCGGTTTTTACATCAATTGTTGGTTATTTTGATCCTTAATCGTTTGTTATCGCTGTTTAACAATTACATTCACTTGCTTTCTTCCTAATCGTCATCATTGCAGCTGATTTTTATTGATTTTGAGAGTTTTGTTTTACATCGGTCGCGGCTTCCTTTGGGGCTGTTGATTCGATTATTCATTGCCTTCTTATTCGGTTTTGATTTAGTTGTAGTGGTAATCGTTTTAGGCTGGAGGTTTGGTGTTTTTTGATTGGTTTCCCGGCGAGTTACTAGCAGGTGGTTTAGGGTTTGCTGCTGCAGCGGTTTAGGGTTTCTAGGCTGGTGGTTTACCTCCGTACGGATATACATTTCCTCCGTACGGATATATACTCCTCCGTACGAATTTCCTGCTCCGTATAGAAGTTCATTCGTACTAGGGTTTCCTCCATTCGTACGTATTGTTCATTCCATCCGTGCGTACCAATTGTCTTCCGTACGGATATAGGGTTTCATCCGTGCTTGTTCATCCGTATACTTACATTGTCATCCGTACGTTAGAAGCATTCATCCATACGAATTCATTCATTCGTGCGGGTCAGTTCATCCGTGTGTCTCAAGTTATGGAGAGGGGTTTTCTTGCAAGTGGGGCTAAGAAAACGAAACAAAGTGAGATTCCGAACAAACCTAGTGATGCTAGTGCTTCTCCAAATATGGATAGAATTGCAAAACGTTTAATGAACATGGCCGGTAAGATTACTGTTTCCGATATTGAATCGATGGCCATCCCGAGTGGTGAGGGTGTTGACACTGGGAATGGAGGTGTTCCCACTAGTGACAGTGTTGCTCCACAGGTATGTGCTGCTAATGATGATTTGCCAGGTATTACCAACTCTTATGCGAGTTGTTTTGGCCCTAGTACCCCGAGTATCAAGGTCCAATTTCGTTCCTTGGTTAATGATGAAAAGCTTGACGCAGTTGATTGTGTCTTACCGAGAGCTGTAGCTGCCAAAATCAAATGTCGGTATGAGAATTCTATTGTGGGGTTTTTTGTTGGTAAAGATCCTTCATTTCCCGTGGTTAAACAGTATGTTATGAACTCTTGGAGGAAATTTGGCTTTGAACGTATTACTAGGAATAATGACGGTGTTTATCTGTTCAAGTTTGCTTCAAAAGGCGGTATGGAGCAAGTGTTGGAGAAAGGTCCTTGGATGATTCGCAAATCTCCTATTATTCTCAACAAATGGTCTCCTAATGTATCATTGACGAAAGGAGTAGTTACTAAGCTTCCTGTTTGGGTGAAATTGTACAATGTTCCTATTCTTGCCTACTCGGTTGATGGCCTGAGCTTGATTGCTACTCAAATTGGGAAACCTGTCATGCTGGATGCTTTTACTAGCTCTGTGTGTGATGATTCGTGGGGTAGAATCAGTTTTGCCAGGGCTTTGATTGAGATTGATGCGGCTGTAGCTTTAAAAAAGGAGGTTACTATGGCGGTCCCTGTTGAGGATGGGGAAGGGTATGTGACGGAAACTATTCGAGTCGAGTATGAGTGGAAGCCTCCTCATTGTGGTGAGTGCCACTGTTTTGGTCATGATACTAACGTATGTCCTAAACGAGTTCCTACGGAAATTATTCCTAATTCAGTTAGGGATGTCAGGGCTACTGACAGGGAAGACACTGGTGATGGCTTTACCGAGGTTAAAAGCCGTAAAAAGAAGAAGGGAACTGATCCAAAGGCTTTTGTGGGTCTTAGGATGAATAAGCCTAAGTCAACAATGATTTGGGAACAAAAGAAAGGTGGGAATACTAAATCTAATGGTGTTAACCCACCTGTGCCTATCGCTAATCCGTTTGAAGGATTAACTGTGGATCATGTTACTTCTCAGCCTACGGATATTAATCCTGGTATTATTGGAGATAAGAACAAAGGAAATGCGCCGTCAAGTAGTTCGGTCTCCGTGGTTGGTGCTGGGAGTAAGGATAAAACGGTTAGTACTCCCCCAGTTGAAAAAAAGAATTGGGATCACTGTCTCAATGCATCTGATACTTCTGATGAGGAGGGTGGATATTTGGGAGGGGGTCAATATCTTGAAGATGAAGATTATGGTTATGATGGCTATGATGGATATGATGACCAAGTGGTTGATCTTCAGGGTGCTATGCAGGAGTTTCGTGATTTTAGGCTTAGCAGGAAGAGTAGGAAGTGATAGTTTTCGATGTAATCTTTAAGGGAGGCATGTCTCCCTTAAGGAGGTGTTTTTTTGGTTTTTGTTTTGTTTTGGTTGTTGCCCATGCTATGGGTTGAGATATAGGGCTTCTCCTATATCCTTTGTACTTCAACGCTCTTTTTTGGTTATATAATTTACCGGGGTTTAATTCCCTTTTACCAAAAAAGAAAAAATACCTATGGGTTTTTAGAATTTGGGTTTTTATTTTTAAATGGTATTTTGGGTTTGATTGAGTTTTTGATGGATTAAATGGCTTCTAATATCATTATTATGCATTCTTAATGCTATTGCGACCTAGGGGATTAATAAAGAAGTATATCACACACCTAAACGTGATTCTAACTCGGATGAAATCTAGGTTTTACAAGGAAATGAGCATTTTAATGGGGATAAGGTGGGTTTGATAGTTGATTTAGGTAATTAAAAGTTTATACGGTAGTTTGGAATAGAAATGGTAATGTAGTTGATCTTCAGGGTGCTCTTAAGGAGTTTCGTGACTTCCGGCTTAGCGGGAAGGGTAGAAATTGTTAGATTTCAATGTAGTCTATAAGGGAGGCATGTCTCCCTTATGGAGGTGTTATTTGGTTCTTTGTTTTGCTTTTGGTTGTTGCCCGTGTTATGGGTTGCGATATAGGGCTACCCCTATATCCTTTGTACTTCATCGCTCTTTTTTGGTTATATAATTTACCGGGGACATTCCCTTTTACCAAAAAAAAATACCTATGGGTTTTTAGAATTTGGTTTTGATTTTTAAATGGTATTTTGGGTTTGATTGAGTTTTTGATGGATTAAATGGCTTCTACTATCATTCTTAAGCATTCTTAATGCTATTGTGACTTAGGGGATTAAGAAAGAGGAATATTAAACACCTAAACGTGATTCTAACTCGGATGAAATCTAGGTTTTACAAGGAAGTGAGAGTTTTAATGGGCATAAGGTGGGTTTGATAATTGATTTAGGTAATTAAAAGTTTATTAGGGTAGTTTGGAATAGAAATGGTAATGTATGGAAGTGTTTTGTAAAATTAGTGTTTTAAAATACCTATGGGTGTTTAGAATTTGGGTTTTCATTTTTAAATGGTATTTTGGGTTTGATTGAGTTTTTGATGGATTAAATGGCTTCTAATATCATTCTTAAGCATTCTTAATGCTATTGCGACCTAGGGGATTAAGAAAGAGGTATATCACACACCTAAAAGTGATTCTAACACGGATGAAATCTAGGTTTTACAAGGAAGTGAGAGTTTTAATGGGGATAAGGTGGGTTTGATAATTGATTTAGGTATATTATAAGTTTATTAGGGTAGTTTGGAATAGAAATGGTAATGTATGGTAGTGTTTTGTAAAATTAGTGTTTTAAAATACCTATGGGTTCAAATGTGCCTATCGCGAATCCTTTTGATGGTTTAACTGTGGATCATGTGGTTTCTCAAGCTAAGGAAAGTAGTTCTGGTGTTATTGCAGAGGGTAACAAGGATAAGGAGGTTAGTAGTTCTCAGGAGCTACACAGGAAGTGGGATAATTGCTTCAATCCGTCTGATGCTTCTGATGATGAATATGATGGGTATGATGGGTATGAAGATATTGCTGATCACCTTCAGAGTTCTAAGAAGGATCGTGACTACAAGCCTCAAGCGAAGAATAAAAAGTAGCTATAGTTTGTTAGTCTAGTTTTTTATTCGTGGTAGTTTATAAGGAAGGCATGTCTTTCTTATATAGGGTGTTTTTTTGTTCTGGCTTTTTTGCTGGCTGTTGCCCATGTTATGGGTTGAGGTATAGGACTTCACCTATACCCGTTGTACTTTATCGCTTTTTTTGGTTATATAATTTACCGGGGTAGAATTCCCTTTTACCAAAAAAAAAAATACCTATGGGTTTTGATTTTTAAATGGTATTTTGGGTTTGATTGAGTTTTTGATGGATTAAATGGCTTCTAATATCATTCTTAAGCATTCTTAATGATATTGCGACCTAGTGGATTAAGAAAGAGGTATATCATACACCTAAACGTGATTCTAACTCGGATGAAATCTAGGTTTTACAAGGAAATGAGCGTTTTAATGGGGATAAGGTGGGTTTGATAGTTGATTTAGGTAATTAAAAGTTTATAGGGTAGTTTGGAATAGAAATGGTAATGTATGGTAGTGTTTTGTAAAATTTGTGTTTTAAACTACCTATGGGTTTTTAGAATTTGGTTTTGATTTTTAAATGGTAGTTTGGGTTTGATTGAGTTTTTGATGGATTATCATTCTTAATGCTATTGTGACTTAGGGGATTAAGAAAGAGGAATATTAAACACCTAAACGTGATTCTAACTCGGATGAAATCTAGGTTTTACAAGGAAGTGAGAGTTTTAATGGGGATAAGGTGGGTTTGATAATTGATTTAGGTAATTAAAAGTTTATTAGGGTAGTTTGGGATAGAAATGGTAATGTATGGAAGTGTTTTGTAAAATTAGTGTTTTAAAATACCTATGGGTTTTAAGAATTTGGTTTTGATTTTTAAATGGTATTTTGGGTTTGATTAAGTTTTTGATGGATTAAATGGCTTCTACTATCATTCTTAAGCATTCTTAATGCTATTGTGACCTAGGGGACTAAGAAAGAGGAATATCACACACCTAAAAGTGATTCTAACTCGGATGAAATCTAGGTTTTACAAGGAAGTGAGAGTTTTAATGGGGATAAGGTGGCGTTGATAATTGATTTAGGTAATTAAAATTTTATTAGGGTAGTTTGGAATAAAAATGGTAATGTATGGTAGTGTTTTGTAAAATTAGTGTTTTAAAATACCTATGGGTTTTAAGAATTTGGGTTTTTATTTTTAAATGGTATTTTGGGTTTGATTGAGTTTTTGATGGATTAAATGGTTTCTAATATCATTCTTAAGCATTCTTAATGCTATTGCGACCTAGGGGATTAATAAAGAAGTATATCACACACCTAAACGTGATTTTAACTCGGATGAAATCTAGGTTTTACAACGAAATGAGCGTTTTAATGGGGATAAGGTGGGTTTGATAGTTTATTTAGGTAATTAAAAGTTTATAGGGTAGTTTGGAATAGAAATGGTAATGTACGGTAGTGTTTTGAAAAATTAGTGTTTTAAAATACCTATGGGTTAAAAAAAAAAAAAAAAAAAAAAAAAAAAAAAAAAAAAAAAAAAAGTTACATAGGAAAACTTCAAACCATGGTGATTTTGAGAAAAATTCTGGATTGATTGCATTTTTTGTTATTGCATTGTTATTGTCCCGATTTGGATTCCTTGCTGCTGCTGTTAATTCGTCTTGCTGCTGCTATTCCGAATTGGTTTCTTCTTGATTGGTTTTCTTGATCGATTTGAAGATTGATTCGGAATTCAATTGCTGCTGTTTGAATCCGTGGAGTGGAGTGGCGAGAGCTTTCTTCCCTACTCGGTTTGCATTAGTAGTGGTTTGGCTGTGGTGTTTGTGGCGGTTTTCTGGCCGGAATAGGGTTTTTTTTACCAGTTTTCCGGCGGGTTGGCGGCTGGAACCCTAATTAGGGTTGGTGGTAGTGATTACAGCTCATCCGTACGCATTAGAGGTGATCCGTACGAATCAAATTCTTCATCCGCACGTATCAAGCACTTTCGTATATATCTTCACTCGTCCGTACGAATCTGTCATCCGTTCATATAGGGTTCATCCGTACGGATCTAAGGTTCTCATCCGTACGGTTTGGGTTCATCCGTACGGATCTAAGGTTCTTCATCCGTACGATTCAGTACTAACACGTTATTATTATGGAAAGAGGTTTTCTTTCTAGTGGTGATAAGAAATCGAAACAAGGTTTGGTTCCAAACAACGTAAACAAACCTAGTGATGCTAATGCTCCTCCGACTATGGATGGAATTGCGAAACGTTTAATAAACATGGCTGGTAAGATTACTGTTTCCGATATTGAAGCGATGGCCACTCCGAGTAGTGAGGGTGTTGACACTGGGACTGGAGGTGTTAGTGACAGTGTTGCCCCACAGGTATGTGCTCCTGATGGTGATATGCCAAGTATTACCAACTCATATGCGAGTTGTTTTGGCCCTAGTACCCCGAGTATCAAGGTCCAATTTCGTACCCTGGTTAATAATGAAAAGCTTCACGCCGCAGATTGTGTCCTACCGAGAGCCGTAGCTGCCAAAATCAAATGTCGGTATGAGAATTCTATCGTGGGGTTTTTTGTTGGTAAAGATCCTTCATTTCCAGTGGTGAAACAGTATGTTTTGAACTCTTGGAGGAAATTTGGGTTTGAACGAATTACGAGGAATAATGACGGTGTTTATCTGTTCAAATTTGCTTCAAAAGGCGGTATGGAGCAAGTGTTGGAGAAAGGTTCTTGGATGATTCGCAAATCTCCTATTATTCTCAACAAATGGTCTCCTAATGTGTCATTGACGAAAGGAGTAGTTAGTAAGCTTCCTGTTTGGGTGAAATTGTATAATATTCCTATTCTTGCCAACTCGGTTGATGGCCTGAGCTTGATTGCTACTCAAATTGGGAAACCTGTCGTGGGGTAGAATCAGTTTTGCCAGGGCTTTGATTGAGATTGATGTGGCTGTAGCTTTAAAAAAGGAGGTTACTATGGCGGTCCCTGTTGAGGATGGGGAAGGTTATCTGACGGAAACTATTCGAGTTGAGTATGAGTGGAAACCCCCTCATTGTGGTGAGTGCCACTGTTTTGGTCATGATACTAACGTGTGTCCTAAACGAGTTCCCGAGGAGATTGTTCCTAATTCACTTAGGGATGTCAGGACTACTGACAGGGAAGAAACTGGTGATGGTTTTACGGAGGTTAAGAGCCGTAAAAAGAAGAACGGAACTGATCCAAAGGCTTTTGTGGGTCTTAGGATGAATAAACCTAAGTCAACAGTGCTTTGGCAACAAAAGAAAGGTGGGAATACTAAACCCTCCAATGGTGTTAACCCAACTGTGCCTATCGCTAATCCGTTTGATGGTTTAACTGTGGATCATGTTACTTCTCAGCCTGAGGATATTAATCCTGGTATTATTGGAGATAAGAACAAAGGAAATGGGCCGTCGAGTAGTTCGGGTCCCGTGGTTGATGTTGGGAGTAAGGATAAAAAGGTTAGTACTCCTCCAGTTGTAAAAAAGAATTGGGATCACTGTCTCAATGCATCTGATACTTCCGATGAGGAGGGTGGATATTTGGGAGGGGGTCAATATCTTGAAGATGAAGATTATGGCTATGATGGATATGATGGCTATGATGACCAAGTGGATGATCTTCAGGGTGCTATACAGGAGTTTTGTGACTTCAGGCTTAGCAGGAAGAGTAGGAAGTGATAGATTTCGATGTAATCTTTAAGGGAGGCATGTCTCCCTTAAGGAGGTTTTTTTGGTTTTTGTTATGCTTTTGGTTGTTGCCCTTGTTATGGGTTGAGATATAGGGCTTCTCCTATATCCTTTGTAATTCATCGCACTTTTTTGGTTATATAATTTACCGGGGTTTAATTCCCTTTTACCAAAAAAATAAAATACCTATGGGTTTTTAGAATTTGGTTTTGATTTTTAAATGGTATTTTGGGTTTAATTGAGTTTTTGATGGATTAAATGGCTTCCAATATCATTCCTAAGCATTGTTAATGCTATTGTGACTTAGGGGATTAAAAAAGAGGAATATTAAACACCTAAACGTGATTCTAACTCGGATGAAATCTAAGTTTTACAAGGAAATGAGAGTTTTAATGGGGATAAGGTGCGTTTGATAATTGATTTAGGTAATTAAAAGTTTATTAGGGTAGTTTGGAATAGAAATGGTAACGTATGGTAGTGTTTTCTAAAATAAGTGTTTTAAAATACATATGGGTTTTTAGAATTTGGTTTTGATTTTTAAGGTATTTTGGATTTGATTGAGTTTTTTATGGATTAAATGGATTCTAATAGCATTCTTAAGCATTCTTAATGATATTGAGACCTAGGGGATTAAGAAAGAGGAATATTACACACCTAAACGTGATACTAACTCGGATGAAATCTAGGTTTTACAAGGAAGTGAGAGTTTTAATGGGGATAAGGTGGGTTTGATAATTGATTTAGGTAATTAAAAGTTTATTAGGGTAGTTTGGAATAGAAATGGTAATGTATGGTAGTGTTTTGTAAAATTAGTGTTTTAAAATACCTATGGGTGTTTAGAATATGGGTTTTCATTTTTAAATGGTATTTTGGATTAGATTGAGTTTTTGATGGATTAAATGGCTTCGAATAGCATTCTTAATGATATTGCGACCTAGGAGATTAAGAAAGAGGAATATTACACACCTAAACGTGATTCTAACTCGGATGAAATCTAGGTTTTACAAGGAAATGAGAGTTTTAATGGGGATAAGGTGGGTTTGATAATTTATTTAGGTAATTAAAAGTTTATTTGGGTAGTTTGGTATAGAAATGGTAATGTATGGTAGTTTTTGTAAAATTAGTGGTTTAAAATACATATGGGTTTTTAAAATTTGGGTTTTCATTTTTAAAATGGTATTTTGGGTTTGATTGAGTTTTTGATGGATTAAATGGCTTCTAATATCATTCTTAAGCATTCTTAATGCTATTGCGACCTAGGGGATTAAGAAAGGGGAATATTACACACCTAAACGTGATTCTAACTCGGATGAAATCTAGGTTTTACATGGAAATGAGAGTTTTAATGGGGATAAGGTGGCGTTGATAATTGATTTAGGTAATTAAAATTTTATTAGGGTAGTTTGGAATAGAAATAGTAATGTATGGTAGTGTTTTGTAAAATTAGTGTTTTAAAATACCTATGGGTATGGGTTAGTGTGTGTTTTTTCTCTCTAGAATGGTGATTTTGAGAAAAACTTTGGATTGATGGTTGCGGTTTGATTTTGTTATCATATTGTAGCTTATTTGTTAATCTTATTGTTTTGTTATTGTTTTGGAGTCTATTCTTCTTCCCAATCGGTCTATTGCTGCTGCTTTTTCATTCTCGATTTGGAACAATTTTTGAATTCGTAATCCTTTGCTGCTGGTCCGATTAGGTGTTCTTGGATTGGTTTAATCATTGTTTCCATTTCGGTTTGTGTTAGTATCATTAGTATTCTGATTTGGTTGGAGTTTTGTGACGGTTTTTCATATTTTCCATTGTTTCCGGCGGGTTGTGGTGGTAAGTGGCGGCTGAAACCCTAAGTTGCAGCATTTCTGTCTCATCCGTACGAATCTAGTCTCATCCGTACGAATCTAGTCTCATCCGTGCGGATCAAGGTTCCTCCGTACTCATAGAAGTTCTTGATCCGTATTGAGTACATCCGTACAACTTGTGCTTCATCCGTACGAACCAAGTCTTCATCCGTGCGAACCAAGTCTCATCCGTACGTTTAGGGTTTGTTCCACGTCCGTACGGATCAAGGCTTTCATCCGTATAGAATTTCATCCGTACATTTTTGGCTTCATCCGTACGAACATCTTTTCATCCGTACGTGTTGAATCTGATCCGTACGAATTTCATTTATTACGTACGAATTGAGGTTCTTAAGGCTATGGAGCGGGGTTTTCTTGATCCGAAAACACCTGTTGCTGTTACGAAACAAGATGGCACCATTCTGAAGAGTATTTTGCGTAAACCTGTTCGGGGGGATGTTTCTAATTTTGCTACGAGTAGTATGGGTGTTGAAACTGGGATTGGAAATGTTCCCTCAACTGACAGCGTTGTTCCTCCGGTATGTGTTCCTAATGGTGATATGCCAGGGCTTACCAGTTCGTATGCGAGTTTATTTGGCCCTAGTACACAGAGTATCAAGGTCCAATTTCGTACCCTTATTAATGATGAGAAGCTTGACGCAGTTGATTGTGTTCTACCGAGAGCCGTAGCTGCCAAAATCAAATGTAGGTATGAGAACTCTATAGTGGGAATTTTTGTTGGTAAAGATCAGTCATTTCCAGTCGTTAAACAATATGTTTCGAACTCATGGAGGAAATTTGGTTTTGAACGGATTACTAGGAACAATGATGGAGTTTATCTGTTTAAATTTGCATCTAAGGGTGGTATGGAGCAAGTGTTGGAGAAAGGGCCCTGGCTGATTCGAAAATCTCCTATCATTCTTAACAAATGGTCTCCTAATGTGTCGTTGACAAAGGGAGTAGTTACAAAGCTTCCCGTTTGGGTGAAATTATACAATGTTCCTATACTTGCCTACTCGGCGGATGGCCTAAGTTTGATTGCTACTCAAATTGGGAAACCTGTCATGTTAGATGCTTTTACTAGTTCCATGTGTGAGGATTCATGGGGTAAAATCAGTTTTGCCAGGGCTTTGATTGAGATAGATGCGGCTGTAGAATTAAAAAAGGAGGTTATTATGGCGATCCCTGTTGAGGATGGGGAAGGTTATCTGACGGAGACTATTCGAGTTGACTATGAGTGGAAGCCTCCTCATTGTGCTGATTGCCAATGTTTTGGGCACGAAACTAATGTGTGCCCTAAAAGTGCTTCTGAGGAGATTGTTCCTAGCTCAGTTCAGGATATCAGGGCTACTGACAGGGCTGATAATGGTGATGGTTTTACGGAGGTTAAGAGCCGTAAGAAGAAGAAGGGAGCTGTTCAAAAGGAATTTATGGGTCTTATACTGAATAAACCTAACTCTAAAGTGCTTTGGCAGAAAAAGAAAGGTGGGAAGCCCACTGTGGGGTCTAATCAATCTAATGGTGTTAACCCAAATGTTCCTGTCGCGAATCCGTTTGCTGGTTTAACTGTGGATCATATTGTTTCTCAAACTAAGGATACTGATCCTGGTATTATTGGGGAAAAGAACAAAGGTGTTGCGGCCTCGAGTAGTTCGGGTGCTTCGGTTGATGCTGAAGGCAAGGATAAAAAGGATGGTAGTCCTCAGATTTCGAAAAAGAATTGGGATAATTGTCTTAATGCTTCTGATACGTCTGATGATGAAGGGGGATATGGTTCGTATTTGGGTGGGGGTCAACAGCTTGAAGATGAAGATTACGGTTATGATGGCTATGATGGCTATGATGAGCAAGTAGTTGATCTTCAGGGTTCTCTTCAGGAGTTTCGTGATTTCCAGCTTAGTAGGAAGGGTAGAAAGTGATAGCTTTCAGGGTAGTCTTTAAGGGAGGCATGTCTCTCTTATGTAGGTGTTTTTTGGGTTTGTGATTTTATTTTGGTTGTTGCCCATGTAATGGGTTGAGATATAGGATTTCACCTATATCCATTGTACTTCAACGCTCTTTTTTGGTTATATAATTTACCGGGGTGAATTCCCTTTTACCAAAAAAAAAAAAAAAAATACCGATGGGTTTTTAGAATTTGGGTTTTGACTTTTAAAAGGTATTTTTGGTTTGATTGAGTTTTTGATGGATTAAATGGATTCTAATAGCATTCTTAATGCTATTGCGACCTAGGGGATTAAGAAAGAGGAATATTACACACCTAAACGTGATTCTAACTCGGATGAAATCTAGGTTTTACAAGGAAATGAGAGTCTTAATGGGGATAAGGTGGGTTTGATAATTTATTTAGGTAATGAAAAGTTTATTAGGGTAGTTTGGGATAGAATGGTAATGTATGGTAGTGTTTTGTAAAATTAGTGTTTTAAAATACATATGGGTTTTTAGAATTTGGGTTTTGATTTTTAAATGATAATTTGGGTTTGATTGATTAAATGGATTCTAATAGCATTCTTAAGCATTCTTAATGCTATTGCGACCTAGGGATTAAGAAAGAGGAATATCACACACCTAAACGTGATTATAACTCGGATGAAATCTAGGTTTTACAAGGAAATGAGCGTTTTAATGGGGATAAGGTGGGTTTGATAGTAGATTTAGGTAATTAAAAGTTTATAGAGTAGTTTGGAATAGAAATGGTAATGTAAGGTTTTTCTCTCTAGAGGGGCGAATTGGCGGGGGTTTGGCTGGTTGATTTTGGCCGATTGGTAGGATCATTTGCTGCCTATTCCATCGATTGAGGTTATTTACTTTGCTTTGGACGCTATTCATCAGCTTAAGTGGGTTTAATTTCGATTTGTAATACCGATTTGGATTGGATTTCGGCGGCTGTTTGTTCAAGTTTGTTGGACGGAAGTTGTCTAATCCTATATTCTAATTCGGTTTTGCATTATTGGGTTAATTTGCTTTGCTTTGGTGGTCAATTCCGAAGGTGGTTTAGGGCTCCTAGATAGCGGTTTAGGGTTTCTGGGTGGTTTCACAATTTCCGGCGAGGTTGCTGCTGGTTTAGGGTTTGAGAGGCTCACTCTCATCCGTGCGTATAGCATTCCATTCGTACGGACCTAGGACTCTTCATCCGTACACTTCCAATCCGTACAATTTGAGATTACATCCGTTCAGCAGTTCATCCGTGTGTTTAGCTTTCGTCCGTATGTTTTTGAGCTTTATCCGTACGAATACGTTCTTACATCCGTGTGGCTCAAGTTACTTCATTCGTACGGTTAGAAGCATTCATCCGTACGAATTCATTCTCATCCGTACGTGTACACTTACATCCGTACGTATCACTAGGGTTACTTCCGTACGATTAGGGTTACATACGTATTAACACGATCTTATTATGGAAAGGGGTTTTCTTTCTAGTGGTGATAAGAAATCAAAACAAGGTGAGACTAGTGCTGCTACTGATCCTCCGACTATGGATGGAATTGCACAACGGTTAATGAACATGGCTGGTAAGATTACTATTTCAGATATTGAATCAATGTCCAATCCGAGTAGTGAGGGCATTGACACTGGTACTGGAGGTCTTCCCACTAGAGACAGTGGTGCTCCACAGGTATGTGCTACTAATGGTGATATGCCCGGTATTCCAACCTCCTATGCGAGTTGTTTTGGCACTAATAGTATCAAGGTCCAATTTCGTACCCTGGTTAATGATGAAGAGCTTGACGCATCTGATTGTGTTCTACCGAGAGCCGTAGCTGCCAAAATCAAATGTAGGTATGAGAATTCTATCGTGGGGGTTTTTTGTTGGTAAAGATCCTTCATTTCCAGTGGTTAAACAGTATGTTTTGAACTCTTGGAGGAAATTTGGCTTTGAACGCATTACTAGGAATAATGACGGTGTTTATCTGTTCAAGTTTGCTTCAAAAGGCGGTATGGAGCATGTGTTGGAGAAAGGTCCTTGGATGATTCGCAAATCTCCTATTATTCTCAACAAATGGTCTCCTAATGTATCATTGACGAAAGGAGTAGTTACTAAGCTTCCTGTTTGGGTGAAATTGTACAATGTTCCTATTCTTGCCTACTCGGTTGATGGCCTGAGCTTGATTGCTACTCAAATTGGGAAACCTGTCATGCTGGATGCTTTTACTAGCTCTGTGTGTGATGATTCGTGGGGTAGAATCAGTTTTGCCAGGGCTTTGATTGAGATTGATGCGGCTGTAGCTTTAAAAAAGGAGGTTACTATGGCGGTCCCTGTTGAGGATGGGGAAGGTTACCTGACGGAAATTATTCGAGTTGAGTATGAGTAGAAACCCCCTCATTGTGGTGATTGCCACTGTTTTGGTCATGATACTAACGTGTGTCCTAAACGAGTTCCCGAGGAGATTGTTCCTAATTCAGTTAGGGATGTCAGGGCTACTGACAGGGAAGCAACTGGTGATGGCTTTACGGAGGTTAAGAGCCGTAAAAAGAAGAAGGGAACTGATCCAAAGGCTTTTGTGGGTCTTAGGATGCATAAACCTAAGTCAACAGTGCTTTGGCAACAAAAGAATGGTGGGAATACTAAACCCTCCAATGGTGTTAACCCAACTGTGCCTTTCGCTAATCCGTTTGATGGTTTAACTGTGGATCATGTTACTTCTCAGCCTAAGGATATTAATCCTGGTATTATTGGAGATAAGAACAAAGGAAATGTGCCGTCGAGTAGTTTGGGTTCCGTGGTTGATGCTGGGAGTAAGGATAAAAAGGTTAGTACTCCTCCAGTTGTAAAGAAAAATTGGGATCACTGTCTCAATGCATCTGATACCTCCGATGAGGAGGGTGGATATTTGGGAGGGGGTCAATATCTTGAAGATGAAGATTATGGTTATGATGGCTATGATGGCTATGATGACCAAGTGGTTGATCTTCAGGGTGCTATGCAGGAGTTTCGTGACTTCAGGCTTAGCAGGAAGAGTAGGAAGTGATAGATTTCGATGTAATCTTTAACGGAGGCATGTCTCCCTTAAGGAGGTGTTTGTTTTGGTTTTGTTTGCTTTTGGTTGTTGCCCTTGTTATGGGTTAAGATATAGGGCTTCTCCTATATCCTTTGTACTTCATCGCACTATTTTTGTTATATAATTTACCGGGGTTTAATTCCCTTTTACCAAAAAAAAAAATACCTATGGGTTTTTAGAATTTGGTTTTGATTTTTAAATGGTATTTTGGGTTTAATTGAGTTTTTGATGGATTAAATGGCTTCCAATATCATTCCTAAGCATTGTTAATGCTATTGTGACTTAGGGGATTAAAAAAGAGGAATATTAAACACCTAAACGTGATTCTAACTCGGATGAAATCTAAGTTTTAATTGAGCGTTTTAATGGGGATAAGGTGGCGTTGATAATTGATTTAGGTAATTAAAATTTTATTAGGGTAGTTTGGAATAGAAATTGTAATGTATGGTAGTGTTTTGTAAAATTAGTGTTTTAAAATACCTATGGGTGTTTAGAATTTGGGTTTTCATTTTTAAATGGTATTTTGGGTTTGATTGAGTTTTTGATGGATTAAATGGCTTCTAATAATACAATTCTTAATGATATTGCGACCTAGGGGATTAAGAAAGAGGAATATTACACACCTAAACGTGATTCTAACTCGGATGAAATCTAGGTTTTACAAGGAAATGAGAGTTTTAATGGGGATAAGGTGGGTTTGATAATTGATTTAGGTAATTAAAAGTTTATTAGGGTAGTTTGGAATAGAAATGGTAATGTATGGTAGTTTTTGTAAAATTAGTGGTTTAAAATACCTATGGGTTTTTAGAATTTGGGTTTTTATTTTTAAAATGGTATTTTGGGTTTGATTGAGTTTTTGATGGATTAAATGGCTTCTAATATCATTCTTAAGCATTCTTAATGCTATTGCGGCCTAGGGGATTAAGAAATAGGTATATCACACACCTAAACGTGATTCTAACTCGGATGAAATCTAGGTTTTACAAAGAAATGAGCGTTTTAATGGGGATAAGGTGGGTTTGATAGTTGATTTAGGTAATTAAAAGTTTATAGGGTAGTTTGGAATAGAAATGGTAATGTATGGTAGTGTTTTCTAAAATTTGTGTTTTAAAATACCTATGGGTTTTTAAAATTTGGTTTTGATTTTTAAATGGTATTTTGGGTTTGATTGAGTTTTTGATGGATTAAATGGCTTCCAATATCACTCTTAAGTATTCTTAATGCTATTGTGACTTAGGGGATTAAGAAAGAGGATTATTAAACACCTAAACGTGATTCTAACTCGGATGAAATCTAGGTTTTACAAGGAAATGAGAGTTTTAATCGGCATAAAGTGGGTTTGATAATTGATTTAGGTAATTAAAAGTTTATTAGGGATGTTTGGAATAGAAATGGTAATGTATGGAAGTGTTTTGTAAAATTAGTGTTTTAAAATACCTATGGGTTTTTAGAATTTGGTTTTGATTTTTAAATGGTATTTTGGGTTTGATTGAGTTTTTGATGGATTAAATGGCTTCTAATATCATTCTTAAGCATTCTTAATGCTATTGTGACTTAGGGGATTAAGAAAGAGGAATATTAAACACCTAAACGTGATTCTAACTCGGATGAAATCTAGGTTTTACAAGGAAATGAGAGTTTTAATTTGGATATGGTGGGTTTGATAATTGATTTAGGTAATTAAAAGTTTATTAGGGTAGTTTGGAATAGAAATGGTAATGTATGGTAGTGTTTTGTTAAATAAGTGTTTTAAAATACCTTTGGGTTTTTAGAATTTGGTTTTGATTTTTAAAAGGTATTTTGGATGTGATTGAGTTTTTGATGGATTAAATGGATTCTAATAGCATTCTTAAGCATTCTTAATGATATTGCGACCTAGGGGATTAAGAAAGAGGAATATTACACACCTAAGCGTGATTCTAACTCGGATGAAATCTAGGTTTTACAAGGAAGTGAGAGTTTTAATGGGGATAAGGTGGGTTTGATAATTGATATACGTAATTAAATGTTTATTAGGGTAGTTTGGAATAGAAATGGTAATGTATGGTAGTGTTTTGTAAAATTAGTGTTTTAAAATATCTATGGGTTTTTAGAATTTGGGTTTTGAATTTTAAATGCTATTTTGGGTTTGATTGAGTTTTTGATGGATTAAATGGAGTCTAATAGCATTCTTAAGGATTCTTAATGATATTGCGACCTAGGGGATTAAGAAAGAGGAATATTACACACCTAAACGTGATTCTAACTCGGATGAAATCTAGGTTTTACAAGGAAATGAGAGTTTTAATTGGGATAAGGTGGGTTTGATAATTGATTTAGGTAATTAAAAGTTTATTAGGGTGGTTTGGAATAGAAATGGTAACGTATGGTAGTGTTTTGTAAAATAAGTGTTTTAAAATACCTATGAGTTTTTAGAATTTGGTTTTGATTTTTAAGGTATTTTGGGTTTGATTGAGTTGTTGATGGTTTAAATGGATTCTAATAGCATTCTTAAGCATTCTTAATGATATTGCGACCTAGGGGATTAAGAAAGAGGAATATTAAACACCTAAACGTGATTCTAACTCGGATGAAATCTAGGTTTTACAAGGAAATGAGAGTTTTAATGGGGATATGGTGGGTTTGATAATTGATTTAGGTAATTAAAAGTTTATTAGGGTAGTTTGGAAAAGAAATGGTAATGTATGGTAGTGTTTTGTAAAATTAGTGTTTTAAAATACCTATGGGTTTTTAGAATTTGGGTTTTGATTTTTAAATGGTATTTTGGGTTTGATTGAGTTTTTGATGGATTAAATGGCTTCTAATATCATTCTTAAGCATTCTTAATGCTATTGCGGCCTAGGGGATTAAGAAATAGGTATATCACACACCTAAACGTGATTCTAACTCGGATGAAATCTAGGTTTTACAAGGAAATGAGAGTTTTAATGGGGATATGGTGGGTTTGATAATTGATTTAGGTAATTAAAAGTTTATTAGGGTAGTTTGGAATAGAAATGGTAATGTATGGTAGTGTTTTGTAAAATTAGTGTTTTAAAATACCTATGGGTTTTTAGAATTTGGGTTTTGATTTTTAAATGTTATTTTGGGTTTGATTGAGTTTTTGATGGATTAAATGGAGTCTAATAGCATTCTTAAGGATTCTTAATGATATTGCGACCTAGGGGATTAAGAAATAGGTATATCACACACCTAAACGTGATTCTAACTCGGATGAAATCTAGGTTTTACAAGGAAATGAGAGTTTTAATGGGGATAAGGTGGGTTTGATAATTGATTTAGGTAATTAAAAGTTTATTAGGGTGGTTTGGAATAGAAATGGTAACGTATGGTAGTGTTTTGTAAAATAAGTGTTTTAAAATACCTATGAGTTTTTAGAATTTGGTTTTGATTTTTAAGGTATTTTGGGTTTGATTGAGTTTTTGATGGTTTAAATGGATTCTAATAGCATTCTTAAGCATTCTTAATGATATTGCGACCTAGGGGATTAAGAAAGAGGAATATTACACACCTAAACGTGATTCTAACTTGGATGAAATCTAGGTTTTACAAGGAAATGAGAGTTTTAATGGGGATAAGGTGGGTTTGATAATTGATTTAGGTAATTAAAAGTTTATTAGGGTGGTTTGGAATAGAAATGGTAACGTATGGTAGTGTTTTGTAAAATAAGTGTTTTAAAATACCTATGGGTTTTTAGAATTTGGTTTTGATTTTTAAGGTTTTTTGGGTTTGATTGAGTTTTTGATGGATTAAATGGATTCTAATAGCATTCTTAAGCATTCTTAATGATATTGCGACCTAGGGGATTAAGAAAGAGGAATATTAAACACCTAAACGTGATTCTAACTCGGATGAAATCTAGGTTTTACAAGGAAATGAGAGTTTTAATGGGGATATGGTAGGTTTGATAATTGATTTAGGTAATTAAAAGTTTATTAGGGTAGTTTGGAATAGAAATGGTAATGTATGGTAGTGTTTTGTAAAATTAGTGGTTTAAAATACCTATTGGTTTTTAGAATCTGTGTTTTCATTTTTAAAATGGTATTTTGGGTTTGATTGAGTTTTTGATGGATTAAATGGCTTCTAATATCATTCTTAAGCATTCTTAATGCTATTGCGACCGAGAATCATTAATTTGTATTCTAGGTTTGAGTATTGTTATTAGTTTTAGGGTTTGCTGTGCATTAATTCGATTTTCTTGGAGACAAAATGGAGGCTGGTTGATTAGTGTGGTGTGTTTCGTGTGAAACCCTAATTAGGGTTTCTTGTTTTGCATTTCTGGTATTCCGTTTTGAGAGATGGCTAGTGGTAATTCAGCATCGATTACTTCTTTAGCGATTGGAGCTAGGTTGCAACGTATGAAAAACAATCAAATGGGTATTATGGAGGACGATCAGCAACTTGATACTGGTAAGGTTGTTATGAGTGTTCCTAGGGTTATGGATGTTAATCCTAATGGTGACAAAACGGTGGCTGCTTTAAAAGCAGATTCTAGGGTTTATTCTCATGCAAACCCTAATGAAGTTTCTGATGCGTATAATATTTGGGGTCCAGCTGCAGTTAATGAAGTGGTAATGGAGAAGCATGCAAACCCTAATTTGGGGTCTGCTCAAGTTCATGTAGCCCCTACTGAACGATCTAGTCCAACACAACATGGTCCAATTAAATCATATGCATCTAACTTGGATGAAATCTAGGTTTTACAAGGAAATGAGCGTTTTAATGGCGATAAGGTGGGTTTGATAATTGATTTAGGTAATTAAAAGTTTATTAGGTTAGTTTGGAATAGAAATGGTAATGTATGGTAGTGTTTTGTAAAATTAGTGTTTTAAAATACCTATGGGTGTTTAGAATTTAGGTTTTCATTTTTAAATGGTATTTTGGGTTTGATTGAGTTTTTGATGGATTAAATGGCTATTAATAGCATTCTTAATGATATTGCGACCTAGGGGATTAAGAAAGAGGAATATTACACACCTAAACGTGATTCTAACTCGGATGAAATCTAGGTTTTACAAAGAAATAAGAGTTTTAATGGGGATAAGGTGGGTTTGATAATTGATTTAGGTAATTAAAAGTTTATTAGGGTAATTTGGAATAGAAATGGTTACGTATGGTAGTGTTTTGTAAAATAAGTGTTTTAAAATACATATGGGTTTTTAGAATTTGGTTTTGATTTTTAAGGTATTTTGGGTTTGATTGAGTTTTTTATGGATTAAATGTATTCTAATAGCATTCTTAAGCATTCTTAATGATATTGAGACCTAGGGGATTAAGAAAGAGGAATATTACACACCTAAACGTGATACTAACTCGGATGAAATCTAGGTTTTAAAAGGAAGTGAGAGTTTTAATGGGGATAAGGTGGGTTTGATAATTGATTTAGGTAATTAAAAGTTTATTAGGGTAGTTTGGAATAGAAATGGTAATGTATGGTAGTGTTTTGTAAAATTAGTGTTTTAAAATACCTATGGGTGTTTAGAATTTGAGTTTTCATTTTTAAATGGTATTTTGGATTTGATTGAGTTTTGATGGATTAAATGGCTTCTAATAGCATTCTTAATGATATTGTGACCTAGGGGATTAAGAAAGAGGAATATTACACCTAAACGTGATTCTAACTCGGATGAAATCTAGGTTTTACAAGGAAATGAGAGTTTTAATGGGGATAAGGTGGGTTTGATAATTGATTTAGGTAATTAAAAGTTTATTAGGGTAGTTTGGAATAGAAATGGTAATGTATGGTAGTTTTTGTAAAATTAGTGGTTTAAAATACCTATGGGTTTTTAGAATTTGGGTTTTCATTTTTAAAATGGTATTTTGGGTTTGATTGAGTTTTTGATGGATTAAATGGCTTCTAATATCATTCTTAAGCATTCTTAATGCTATTGAGACCTAGGGGATTAAGAAAGGGGAATATTACACACCTAAACGTGATTCTAACTCGGATGAAATCTAGGTTTTACAAGGAAATGGGAGTTTTAAATGGGATAAGGTGGCGTTGATAATTGATTTAGGTAATTAAAAGTTTATTAGGGTAGTTTGGAATAGAAATGGTAATGTATGGTAGTGTTTTGTAAAATTAGGGTTTTAAAATACCTATGGGTTTAGGTTTTTTTCTCTCTAGATAGGAGATTTGGGGAGTGTTTGGTTGGCCGGATTTTGGCCGGTTTTCCTCACAATTGGTGGCTATTATTATTCTAGAAGTGTTTGTAATTGCTTTGTCACCTCCGAATTCCTTGATTTCGTCCTAGTCGATTACCTAGCTGCTGATTTTCTAATCGGGTGTGAAGGTTTTGTTTTTTCATTCGTTCGCTGCCTAATTGGTGGCTGTTGGAGTGATTAAATCTTGCTTTCATATTCGAATTGAGTGAGTAGTAGGGTAATTCGGTTTTGGTAGGAGTTATTCGGTTTTCCGGCGAGTGGCAAGGTGGGGTGGATTAGGGTTTCTCTAAGGCGGTTTAGGGTTTCTGGGTGGCTGGTATACGTCCGTACGGATCTACTTTCATCCGTACGAATCTCCTTCATCCGTACGTACGTATCTGTGCAAACCCTTGTCCGTACGAACCAAACTTATCCGTGCAAACCCTTGTCCGTACGAATCAAAACCCATCCGTACGATTCAAACTACATTCGTACGTTTCAAATCAATTTACATCCGTACGATTAGGGTTACATTCGTACTAACCAGATCTTATTATGGAAAGGGGTTTTCTTTCTAGTGGTGACAAGAAATCGAAACAAGGTGTGGTTCCAAACAATGTGAACAAACCTAGTGATACTAATGCTCCTACGACTATGGATGGAATTGCAAAACGGTTAATGAACATGGCTGGTAAGATTACTAGGTGATATGCTACTAATGGTGATATGCCCGGTATTCCAAGGTCCTATGCAAGTTTTTTTGGCACTAATAGTATCAAGATCCAATTTCGTACCCTGGTTAATGATGAAAAACTTGACGCAGTTGATTGTGTCCTACCGAGAGCCGTAGCTGCCAAAATCAAATGTCGGTATGACAATTCTATCGTGGGGTTTTTTGTTGGTAAAGATCCTTCATTTCCAGTGGTTAAACAGTATGTGTTGAACTCTTGGAGGAAATTTGGATTTGAACGTATTACTAGGAATAGTGATGGTGTTTATCTATTCAAATTTGCTTCAAAAGGCGGTATGGAGCAAGTGTTGGAGAAAGGTCCTTGGATGATTCGCAAATCTCCTATTATTCTCAACAAATGGTCTCCTAATGTGTCATTGACGAAAGGAGTAGTTACTAAGCTTCCTGTTTGGGTGAAATTGTACAATGTTCCTATTCTTGCCTACTCGGCTGATGGCCTGAGTTTGATTGCTACTCAAATTGGGAAACCTGTCATGCTGGATGCTTTTACTAGTTCTATTTGTGATGATTCGTGGGGTAGAATCAGTTTTGCCAGGGCTTTGATTGAGATTGATGCGGCTGTTGCTTTAAAAAAGGAGGTTACTATGGCGATCCCTGTTGAGGAAGGGGAAGGTTATCTGACGGAAACTATTCGCGTTGAGTATGAGTGGAAACCCCCTCATTGTGGTGATTGTCACTGCTTTGGTCATGATACTAACCTGTGTCCTAAACAAGTTCACGAGGAGATTGTTCCTAAGTCAGTTAGGGATGTCAGGGCTACTGACAGGGAAGAAACTGGTGATGGCTTTACGGAGGTTAAGAGCCGTAAAAAGAAGAAGGGAACTAATCCAAAGGCTTTTGTGGGTCTTAGGATGAATAAGTCTACAGTGCTTTGGCAACAAAAGAATGGTGGGAATACTAAATTAAATGGTGTTACCCCAACTGTGCCTCTCGCTAATCCGTTTGCTGGTTTAACTGTGGATCATGTTACTCAAACTAAGGATACTGGTCCTGGTATTATTGAAGAGAAGAACAAAGGAAATGTGCCGTCGAGTAGTTCGGGTTCAGTGATTGATGCTGGAAATAAGGACAAAAAGGTAAGTACTCCTCAAGCTGTTAAAAAGAACTGGGATCACTGTCTCAATGCGTCTGACACTTCTGATGAGGAGGGTGGATATTTGGGAGGGGGTCAATATCTTGAAGATGAAGATTACGGTTATGATGGCTATGATGGCTATGATGACCAAGTGGTTGATCTTCAGGGTGCTATGCAGGAGTTTCGGGACTTCAGGCTCAGCAGGAAGAGTAGGAAGTGATAGATTTCGATGTAATCTTTAAGGGAGGCATGTCTCCCTTAAGGAGGTGTTTTTTGGTTTTGTTTTGCTTTTGGTTGTTGCCCTTGTTATGGGTTGAGATATAGGGCTTCTCCTATATCCTTTGTACTTCATCGCACTTTTTTGGTTATATAATTTACCGGGGTTTAATTCCCTTTTACCAAAAAAAAAAAAATACCTATGGGTTTTTAGAATTTGGGTTTTGATTTTTAAGTGGTATTTTGGGTTTGATTGAGTTTTTGATGGATTAAATGGCTTCTAATATCATTCTTAAGCATTCTTAATGCTATTGCGACCTAGTGGATTAAGAAAGAGGTATATCACACACCTAAACGTGATTCTAACTCGGATGAAATCTAGGTTTTACAAGGAAATGAGCGTTTTAATGGGGATAAGGTGGGTTTGATAGTAGATTTAGGTAATTAAAAGTTTATAGAGTAGTTTGGAATAGAAATGGTAATGTATGGTAGTGTTTTGTAAAATTTGTGTTTTAAAATACCTATGGGTTTTTAGAATTTGGTTTTGATTTTTAAATGGTATTTTGGGTTTGATTGAGTTTTTGATGGATTATCATTCTTAAGCAATCTTAATGCTATTGTGACTTAGGGGATTAAGAAAGAGGAATGTTAAATACCTAAACGTGATTCTAACTCGGATGAAATCTAAGTTTTACAAGGAAGTGAGAGTTTTAATGGGGATAAGGTGGGTTAGATAATTGATTTAGGAAATTAAAAGTTTATTAGGTTAGTTTGGAATAGAAATGGTAATGTATGGTAGTATTTTGTAAAATTAGTGTTTTAAAATACCTATGGGTGTTTAGAATTTGGGTTTTCATTTTTCAATGGTATTTTGGGTTTGATTGAGTTTTTGATGGATTAAATGGCTTCTAATAGCATTCTTAATGATATTGCGGCCTAGGGGATTAAGAAAGAGGAATATTACACACCTAAACGTGATTCTAACTCGGATGAAATCTAGGTTTTACAAAGAAATGAGAGTTTTAATGGGGATAAGGTGGGTTTTTTTTTTTTGGGTAAAAGGGATTTAAACCCCGGTAAATTATAATAACACCAAAAAAACCTTAAAGTACAATGGAATGTGGCTGAAATATCACATTAACCTCAAGCCTAAACTTGAACACCCACTGAATCATATGACATGCCATATGATTACTACCAACTAAAACAAAACCTATAACACCAATAGGAAAGCACCATCTAAACAAGCAAAGACAAAACCAATACATAAATTAATAGAAACAAGACTCCGGCAATCTCTATCTTCGCACAAACGACAAACCCCTTGAAGACTTTCTAAACCGACATGACATCAACTTATATCGTATAATAGAAATAATACATTAGATAAGCTGATTCGTTGTCCGCTTGGTCTTTTTGAATAACCTCCAATTCCTCTCTTGCCATAAGAAATAAGCTGAAGCAGCGATCACTAGTTTAGCAATGACACTCTTCGGCGACTTACGCTTAGCAAACGGAATCACATCCAAAATAACTTGAGCAATCCTAGGAACCGCATAAGGCAGACCAGCTAATACCCTCATATGAATCCAAACTTGCTGCGAAAATGGGCATTCAAAAAACAGATGCTCACGGGAGTCCTGAACCTGCTCACAAAGGGAACAAACATTCAACAATGCATCAGACACATCCCAAACTGCCACCTTGTCCTGCGTATAAAGCTTGTTATTAATAACAAGCCATAAGTTAAACGCATGACGGGGAATACACCACGGAAACCAAACAACCGAAAACCAACAGACTTTATCATAGTTCGGACGATAAGGTGGGTTTGATAATTGATTTAGGTAATTAAAATTTTATTAGGGTAATTTGGAATAGAAATGGTAACGTATGGTAGTGTTTTGTAAAATAAGTGTTTTAAAATACATATGGGTTTTTAGAATTTGGTTTTGATTTTTAAGGTATTTTGGGTTTGATTGAGTTTTTTATGGATTAAATGGATTCTAATAGCTTTCTTAAGCATTCTTAATGATATTGAGACCTAGGGGATTAAGAAAGAGAAATATTACACACCTAAACGTGATACTAACTCGGATGAAATCTAGGTTTTAAAATGAAGTGAGAGTTTTAATGAGGATAAGGTGGGTTTGATAATTGATTTAGGTAATTAAAAGTTTATTAGGGTAGTTTGGAATAGAAATGGTAATGTATGGTAGTGTTTTGTAAAATTAGTGTTTTAAAATACCTATAGGTGTTTAGAATTTGGGTTTTCATTTTTAAATGGATTTTTGGATTTGATTGAGTTTTTGATGGATTAAATGGCTTCTAATAGCATTCTTAATGATATTGCGACCTAGGGGATTAAGAAAGAGGAATATTACACACCTAAACGTGATTCTAACTCGGATAAAATCTAGGTTTTAAAAGGAAATGAGAGTTTTAATGGGGATTAGGTGGGTTTGATAATTGATTTAGGTAATTAAAAGTTTATTAGGGTAGTTTGGAATAGAAATGGTAATGTATGGTAGTTTTTGGAAAATTAGTGGTTTAAAATACCTATGGGTTTTTAGAATTTGGGTTTTCATTTTTAAAATGGTATTTTGGGTTTGATTGAGTTTTTGATGGATTAAATGGCTTCTAATATGAATCTTAAGCATTCTTAATGCTATTGCGACATAGGGGATTAAGAAAGGGGAATATCACACACCTAAACGTGATTCTAACTCGGATGAAATCTAGGTTTTACAAGGAAATAGGAGTTTTAAATGGGATAAGGTGGCGTTGATAATTGATTTAGGTAATTAAAAGTTTATTAGGGTAGTTTGGAATAGAAATGGTAATGTATGGTAGTGTTTTGTAAAATTAGGGTTTTAAAATACCTATGGGTTTTTAGAATTTGGGGTTTGATTTTTAAATGGTATTTTGGTTTTGATTGAGTTTTTGATGGATTAAATGGCTTCTAATATCATTCTTAAGCATTCTTAATGCTGTTGCGACCTAGTGGATTAAGAAAGAGGTATATCACCCACCTAAACGTGATTCTAACTCGGATGAAATCTAGGTTTTACAAGGAAATGAGCGTTTTAATGGGGATAAGGTGGGTTTGATAGTAGATTTAGGTAATTAAAAGTTTATAGAGTAGTTTGGAATAGAAATGGTAATGTATGGTAGTGTTTTGTAAAATTTGTTTTTTAAAATACCTATGGGTTTTTAGAATTTGGTTTTGATTTTTAAATGGTATTTTGGGTTTGATTGAGTTTTTGATGGATTATCATTCTTAAGCAATCTTAATGCTATTGTGACTTAGGGGATTAAGAAAGAGGAATATTAAACACCTAAACGTGATTCTAACTCGGATGAAATCTAGGTTTTACAAGGAAGTGAGAGTTTTAATGGGGATAAGGTGGGTTAGATAATTGATTTAGGAAATTAAAAGTTTATTAGGTTAGTTTGGAATAGAAATGGTAATGTATGGTAGTGTTTTGTAAAATTAGTGTTTTAAAATACCTATGGGTGTTTAGAATTTGGGTTTTCATTTTTAAATGGTATTTTGGGTTTGATTGAGTTTTTGATGGATTAAATGGCTTCTAATAGCATTCTTAATGATATTGCGACCTAGGGGATTAAGAAAGAGGAATATTACACACCTAAACGTGATTCTAACTCGGATGAAATCTAGGTTTTACAAAGAAATGAGAGTTTTAATGGGGATAAGGTGGGTTTGATAATTGATTTAGGTAATTAAAATTTTATTAGGGTAATTTGGAATAGAAATGGTAACGTATGGTAGTGTTTTGTAAAATAAGTGTTTTAAAATACATATGGGTTTTTAGAATTTGGTTTTGATTTTTAAGGTATTTTGGGTTTGATTGAGTTTTTTATGGATTAAATGGATTCTAATAGCATTCTTAAGCATTCTTAATGATATTGAGACCTAGGGGATTAACAAAGAGGAATATTACACACCTAAACGTGATACTAACTCGGATGAAATCTAGGTTTTAAAATGAAGTGAGAGTTTTAATGGGGATAAGGTGGGTTTGATAATTGATTTAGGTAATTAAAAGTTTATTAGGGTAGTTTGGAATAGAAATGGTAATGTATGGTAGTGTTTTGTAAAATTAGTGTTTTAAAATACCTATAGGTGACTTGGAGTGGACATCGAATCAATAGCAGAGAGAGTAATCTTACCAAAACGATTAATGAACATGAATGGTAAGATTACTCTCTCTGCTATTGATTCGATGTCCACTCCAAGTAGTGGTGATAGGTTGGGACTTGTGAACAGGCCTGCGTCCACAGATAATTATGTTAGTCCTCCAGAGGCTAATTTGGGTAACAACAACTCATACGCTAGTCTGTTTGGCTCTAATGTCCCGTGTAGTAAGAGTAAGTTTCGTCCCTTGGTTAATGAAGAAAAGCATGAGGCATTTGACTGTGTTCTTCCTATAGAAGTAGCTGAGAAGATCAAGAGTCGGTATGAGAACTCCATTGTCGGGTTTTTTGTTGGTAAAGATCCTTCATTTCCAGTGGTTAAACAATATGTTTTGAATGCTTGGCGAAAATTTGGGTTTGAGAGGATTACTAGGAATGATGCGGGTGTTTATCTGTTCAAATTTGCAACTAAGGGGGGTATGGAGCAAGTGTTGGAGAAAGGGCCATGGATGATACGTAAATTTCCTATCATTCTCAATAAATGGACTCCTGAGGTGTCCTTGACGAAAGGGGAGGTTACTAAGGTTCCTGTGTGGGTTAAATTGTACAATGTTCCTATTCTGGCTTACTCGGAGGATGGTCTGAGTCTAATTGCTACGCAAATTGGTAAACCTATCATGCTTGATGCGTTTACTTCTTCTATGTGTAACGACTCATGGGGAAGAATTAGTTTTGCTAGGGCTTTAATTGAGATTGACGCGGCTGCTGCTCTAAAACAGGAGGTGACTATGGCAATTCCTTCTGAAGGGGGGTATAGTTACTTAAAGGAAACTATCCGAGTTGAGTATGAGTGGAAGCCTCCTCAATGTACTGTTTGTCACTGCTTTGGTCATGCTACTAATTTATGCCCCAAACGAGTAATTGAGGAGAGTGTTATTCATTCCACTAGGGATAAGCAGGTTCCGATTATGGAGACTCGGGACGAAGGGTTTACGGAGGGTAAAGGTCGTAACAGGAAGGTGGGAGCTGACCCTAAAGCATTTGTTGGCCTTAGATTGAATAAGCCTAATTCTAAGGTGATTTGGCAGCAAAAGAAAGGGGGGAAGTCTTCTAAGGCGGCTGGGTCAAAGCCAGGGATGCATGTGGCTAAGTCATTTGGGGTTTTAAACATTGATGGTGACGATATTGGTCAGGACAGGCCTCAGTCTCAGGTGAATACTCAGGCAAATATGGGAAAATCTATTCCTAGTAGTTCGATCTCGTTTTTTGTTCTGGCTTTTTTTGCTGGTTGTTGCCCATGTAATGGGCTGAGGTATAGGACTTCACCTATACCCTTTGTACTTCAACGCTTTTTTTGGTTATATAATTTACCGGGGTAGAATTCCCTTTTACCAAAAAAAAAAAATACCTATAGGTGTTTAGAATTTGGGTTTTCATTTTTAAATGGTATTTTGGATTTGATTGAGTTTTTGATGGATTAAATGGCTTCTAATAGCATTCTTAATGATATTGCGACTTAGGGGATTAAGAAAGAGGAATATTACACACCTAAACGTGATTCTAACTCGGATAAAATCTAGGTTTTACAAGGAAATGAGAGTTTTAATGGGGATTAGGTGGGTTTGATAATTGATTTAGGTAATTAAAAGTTTATTAGGGTAGTTTGGAATAGAAATGGTAATGTATGGTAGTTTTTGTAAAATTAGTGGTTTAAAATACCTATGGGTTTTTAGAATTTGGGTTTTCATTTTTAAAATGGTATTTTGGGTTTGATTGAGTTTTTGATGGATTAAATGGCTTCTAATATCATTCTTAAGCATTCTTAATGCTATTGCGACCTAGGGGATTAAGAAAGGGGAATATTACACACCTAAACGTGATTCTAACTCGGAAGAAATCTAGGTTTTACAAGGAAATGAGATTTTTAAATGGGATAAGGTGGCGTTGATAATTGATTTAGGTAATTAAAAGTTTATTAGGGTAGTTTGGAATAGAAATGGTAATGTATGGTAGTGTTTTGTAAAATTAGGGTTTTAAAATACCTATGGGATTTTAGAATTTGGGTTTTGATTTTTAAATGGTATTTTGGGTTTGATTGAGTTTTTGATGGATTAAATGGCTTCTAATATCATTCTTAAGCATTCTTAATGCTATTGCGACCTAGTGGATTAAGAAAGAGGTATATCACACACCTAAACGTGATTCTAACTCGGATGAAATCTAGGTTTTACAAGGAAATGAGCGTTTTAATGGGGATAAGGTGGGGTTGATAGTAGATTTAGGTAATTAAAAGTTTATAGAGTAGTTTGGAATAGAAATGGTAATGTATGGTAGTGTTTTGTAAAATTTGTGTTTTAAAATACCTATGGGTTTTTAGAATTTGGTTTTGATTTTTAAATGGTATTTTGGGTTTGATTGAGTTTTTGATGGATTATCATTCTTAAGCAATCTTAATGCTATTGTGACTTAGGGGATTAAGAAAGAGGAATATTAAACACCTAAACGTGATTCTAACTCGGATGAAATCTAGGTTTTACAAGGAAGTGAGAGTTTTAATGGGGATAAGGTGGGTTAGATAATTGATTTAGGTATTTAAAAGTTTATTAGGTTAGTTTGGAATAGAAATGGTAATGTATGGTAGTGTTTTGTAAAATTAGTGTTTTAAAATACCTATGGGTGTTTAGAATTTGGGTTTTCATTTTTAAATGGTATTTTGGGTTTGATTGAGTTTTTGATGGATTAAATGGCTTCTAATAGCATTCTTAATGATATTGCGACCTAGGGGATTAAGAAAGAGGAATATTACACACCTAAAAGTGATTCTAACTCGGATGAAATCTAGGTTTTACAAAGAAATGAGAGTTTTAATGGGGATAAGGTGGGTTTGATAATTGATTTAGGTAATTAAAAGTTTATTAGGGTAGTTTGGAATAGAAATGGTAATGTATGGTAGTGTTTTGTAAAATTAGTGTTTTAAAATACCTATAGGTGTTTAGAATTTGGGTTTTCATTTTTAAATGGTATTCTGGATTTGATTGAGTTTTTGATGGATTAAATGGCTTCTAATAGCATTCTTAATGATATTGCGACCTAGGGGATTAAGAAAGAGGAATATTACACACCTAAACGTGATTCTAACTCGGATAAAATCTAGGTTTTACAAGGAAATGAGAGTTTTAATGGGGATTAGGTGGGTTTGATAATTGATTTAGGTAATTAAAAGTTTATTAGGGTAGTTTGGAATAGAAATGGTAATGTATGGTAGTTTTTGTAAAATTAGTGGTTTAAAATACCTATGGGTTTTTAGAATTTGGGTTTTCATTTTTAAAATGGTATTTTGGGTTTGATTGAGTTTTTGATGGATTAAATGGCTTCTAATATCATTCTTAAGCATTCTTAATGCTATTGCGACCTAGGGGATTAAGAAAGGGAAATATTACACACCTAAACGTGATTCTAACTCGGATGAAATCTAGGTTTTACAAGGAAATGAGATTTTTAAATGGGATAAGGTGGCGTTGATAATTGATTTAGGTAATTAAAAGTTTATTAGGGTAGTTTGGAATAGAAATGGTAATGTATGGTAGTGTTTTGTAAAATTAGGGTTTTAAAATACCTATGGGTTTTTAGAATTTGGGTTTTGATTTTTAAATGGTATTTTGGGTTTGATTGAGTTTTTGATGGATTAAATGGCTTCTGATATCATTCTTAAGAATTCTTAATGCTATTGCGACCTAGTGGATTAAGAAAGAGGTATATCACACACCTAAACGTGATTCTAACTCGGATGAAATCTAGGTTTTACAAGGAAATGAGCGTTTTAATGGGGATAAGGTGGGTCTGATAGTATATTTAGGTAATTAAAAGTTTATAGAGTAGTTTGGAATAGAAATGGTAATGTATGGTAGTGTTTTGTAAAATTTGTGTTTTAAAATACCTATGGGTTTTTAGAATTTGGTTTTGATTTTTAAATGGTATTTTGGGTTTGATTGAGTTTTTGATGGATTATCATTCTTAAGCATTCTTAATGATATTGTGACTTAGGGGATTAAGAAAGAGGAATATTAAACACCTATACGTGATTCTAACTCGGATGAAATCTAGGTTTTACAAGGAAGTGAGAGTTTTAATGGGGATAAGGTGGGTTTGATAATTGATTTAGGTAATTAAAAGTTTATTAGGGTAGTTTGGAATAGAAATGGTAATGTATGGAAGTGTTTTGTAAAATTAGTGTTTTAAAATACCTATGGGTTTTTAGAATTTGGTTTTGATTTTTAAATGGTATTTTGGGTTTGATTGAGTTTTTGATGGATCAAATGGCTTCTAATATCATTCTTAAGCATTCTTAATGCTACTGTGACCTAGGGGATTAAGAAAGAGGAATATCACACACCTAAACGTGATTCTAACACGGATGAAATCTACGTTTTACAAGGAAATGAGAGTTTTAATGGGGATAAGGTGGCGTTGATAATTGATTTAGGTAATTAAAATTTTATTAGGGTAATTTGGAATAGAAATGGTAATGTATGGTAGTGTTTGGTAAAATTAGTGTTTTAAAATACCTATGGGTTTTTAGAATTTGAGTTTTTATTTTTAAATGGTATTTTGGGTTTGATTGAGTTTTGATGGATTAAATGGCTTCTAATATCATTCTTAAGCATTCTTAATGATATTGCGACCTAGGGGATTAAGAAAGAGGAATATTACACACCTAAACGTGATACTAACTCGGATGAAATCTTGGTTTTACAAGGAAGTGAGAGTTTTAATGGGGATAAGGTGGGTTTGATAATTGATTTAGGTAATTAAAAGTTTATTAGGGTAGTTTGGAATAGAAATGGTAATGTATGGAAGTGTTTTGTAAAATTAGTGTTTTAAAATACCTATGGGTTTTTAGAATTTGGTTTTGATTTTTAAATGGTATTTTGGGTTTGATTGAGTTTTTGATGGATCAAATGCCTTCTAATATCATTCTTAAGCATTCTTAATGCTATTGCGACCTAGGGGATTAAGAAAGAGGAATATCACACCCCTAAACGTGATTCTAACACGGATGAAATCTACGTTTTACAAGGAAATGAGTGTTTTAATGGGGATAAGGTGGCGTTGATAATTGATTTCGGTAATTAAAATTTTATTAGGGCAACTTGGAATAGAAATTGTAATGTATGGTAGTGTTTGGTAAAATTAGTGTTTTAAAATACCTATGGGTTTTTAGAATTTGAGTTTTTATTTTTAAATGGTATTTTGGGTTTGATTGAGTTTTGATGGATTAAATGGCTTCTAATATCATTCTTAAGCATTCTTAATGATATTGCGACCTAGGGGATTAAGAAAGAGGAATATTACACACCTAAACGTGATACTAACTCGGATGAAATCTAGGTTTTACAAGGAAGTGAGAGTTTTAATGGGGATAAGGTGGGTTTGATAATTGATTTAGGTAATTAAAAGTTTATTAGGGTAGTTTGGAATAGAAATGGTAACGTATGGTAGTGTTTTGTAAAATAAGTGTTTTAAAATACATATGGGTTTTTAAAATTTGGTTTTGATTTTTAAGGTATTTTCGGTTTGATTGAGTTTTTGATGGATTAAATGGATTCTAATAGCATTCTTAAGCATTCTTAATGATATTGCGACCTAGGGGATTAAGAAAGAGGAATATTACACACCTAAACGTGATACTAACTCGGATGAAATCTTGGTTTTACAAGGAAGTGAGAGTTTTAATGGGGATAAGGTGGGTTTGATAATTGATTTAGGTAATTAAAAGTTTATTAGGGTAGTTTGGAATAGAAATGGTAATGTATGGTAGTGTTTTATAAAATAAGTGTTTTAAAATACCTATGGGTGTTTAGAATTAGGGTTTTCATTTTTAAATGGTGGTTTGATTGAGTTTTTGATGGATTAAATGGCTTCTAATTGCATTCTTAATGATATTGCGACCTAGGGGATTAAGAAAGAGGAATATTCCACACCTAAACGTGATTCTAACTCGGATTACATCTAGGTTTTACAAGGAAATGAGAGTTTTAATGGGGATAAGGTGGGTTTGATAATTGATTTAGGTAATTAAAAGTTTATTAGGGTAGTTTGGAATAGAAATGGTAATGTATGGTAGTTTTTGTAAAATTAGTGGTTTACAATACCTATGGGTTTTTAGAATTTGGGTTTTTATTTTTAAAATGGTATTTTGGGTTTGATTGAGTTTTTGATGGATTAAATGGCTTCTAATATCATTCTTAAGCATTCTTAATGCTTTTGCGGCCTAGGGGATTAAGAAAGAGGTATATCACACACCTAAACGTGATTCTAACTCGGATGAAATCTAGGTTTTACAAGGAAATGAGCGTTTTAATGGGGATAAGTTGGGTTTGATAGTAGATTTAGGTAATTAAAAGTTTATAGAGTAGTTTGGAATAGAAATGGTAATGTATGGTAGTGTTTTGTAAAATATGTGTTTTAAAATACCTATGGGTTTTTAGAATTTGGTTTTGATTTTTAAATGGTATTTTGGGTTTGATTGAGTTTTTGATGGATTATCATTCTTAAGCATTCTTAATGCTATTGTGACTTAGGGGATTAAGAAAGAGGAATATTAAACACTTAAACGTGATTCTAACTCGGATAAAATCTAGGTTTTACAAGGAAGTGAGAGTTTTAATGGGGATAAGGTGGGTTTGATAATTGATTTAGGTAATTAAAAGTTTATTAGGGTAGTTTGGAATAGAAATGGTAATGTATGGAAGTGTTTTGTAAAATTAGTGTTTTAAAATACCTATGGGTTTTTAGAATTTGGTTTTGATTTTTAAATGGTATTTTGGGTTTGATTGAGTTTTTGATGGATCAAATGGCTTCTAATATCATTCTTAAGCATTCTTAATGCTATTGTGACCTAGGGGATTAAGAAAGAGGAATATCACACACCTAAACGTGATTCTAACACGGATGAAATCTAGGTTTTACAAGGAAATGAGAGTTTTAATGGGGATAAGGTGGCGTTGATAATTGATTTAGGTAATTAAAATTTTATTAGGGTAATTTGGAATAGAAATGGTAAGGTATGGTAGTGTTAGGTAAAATTAGTGTTTTAAAATACCTATGGGTTTTTAGAATTTGAGTTTTTATTTTTAAATGGTATTTTGGGTTTGATTGAGTTTTGATGGATTAAATGGCTTCTAATATCATTCTTAAGCATTCTTAATGATATTGCGACCTAGGGGATTAAGAAAGAGGAATATTACACACCTAAACGTGATACTAACTCGGATGAAATCTAGGTTTTACAAGGAAGTGAGAGTTTTAATGGGGATAAGGTGGGTTTGATAATTGATTTAGGTAATTAAAAGTTTATTGGGGTAGTTTGGAATAGAAATGGTAACGTATGGTAGTGTCTTGTAAAATAAGTGTTTTAAAATACATATGGGTTTTTAAAATTTGGTTTTGATTTTTAAGGTATTTTGGGTTTGATTGAGTTTTTGATGGATTAAATGGATTCTAATAGCATTCACAAGCATTCTTAATGATATTGCGACCTAGGGGATTAAGAAAGAGGAATATTACACAGCTAAACGTGATACTAACTCGGATGAAATCTAGGTTTTACAAGGAAGTGAGAGTTTTAATGGGGATAAGGTGGGTTTGATAATTGATTTAGGTAATTAAAAGTTTATTAGGGTAGTTTGGAATAGAAATGGTAATGTATGGTAGTGTTTTGTAAAATTAGTGTTTTAAAATACCTATTGTTGTTTAGAATTTGGGTTTTCATTTTTAAATGGTGGTTTGATTGAGTTTTTGATGGATTAAATGGCTTCTAATAGCATTCTTAATGATATTGCGACCTAGGGGATTAAGAAAGAGGAATATTATACACCTAAACGTGATTCTAACTCGGATTAAATCTAGGTTTTACAAGGAAATGAGAGTTTTAATGGGGATAAGGTGGGTTTGATAATTGATTTAGGTAATTAAAAGTTTATTAGGGTAGTTTGGAATAGAAATGGTAATGTATGGTAGTTTTTGTAAAATTAGTGGTTTAAAATACCTATGGGTTTTTAGAATTTGGGTTTTTATTTTTAAAATGGTATTTTGGGTTTGATTGAGTTTTTGATGGATTAAATGACTTCTAATATCATTCTTGAGCATTCTTAATGCTATTGCGGCCTAGGGGATTAAGAAAGAGGTATATCACACACCTAAACGTGATTCTAACTCGGATGAAATCTAGGTTTTACAAGGAAATGAGCGTTTTAATGGGGATAAGGTGGGTTTGATAGTTGATTTAGGTAATTAAAAGTTTATAGGGTAGTTTGGAATAGAAATGGTAATGTATGGTAGTGTTTTGTAAAATTTGTGTTTTAAAATACCTATGGGTTTTTAGAATTTGGTTTTGATTTTTAAATGGTATTTTGGGTTTGATTGAGTTTTTGATGGATTAAATGGCTTCTAATATCATTCTTAAGCATTCTTACTGCTATTGTGACTTAGGGGATTAAGAAAGAGGAATATTAAACACCTAAACGTGATTCTAACTCGGATGAAATCTAGGTTTTACAAGGAAATGAGAGTTTTAATGGGCATAAGGTGGGTTTGATAATTGATTTAGGTAATTAAAAGTTTATTAGGGTAGTTTGGAATAGAAATGGTAATGTATGGAAGTGTTTTGTAAAATTAGTGTTTTAAAATACCTATGGAGGGTATTGCAATACGATTATTGAGCATGGCTGGTAAGAATAATCCTTCTGCTCTTGATGCATCTAAGTCCACTCCGAATAGTGAGGGTGTCGAAACGGGGACTGGGGGTGTTCCCACTAGTGCTAAATGTGCTACTAATGGTGATATGCCCGGTATTACCAGCTCCTATGCTAGTTGTTTTGGCTCTAGTAGTATTAAGGTCCAATTTCGTACCCTGGTTAATGATGAAAATCTTGACGCAGTTGATTGTGTTCTACCGAGAGCCGTAGCTGCCAAAATCAAATGTAGATATGATAATTCTATCGTGGGGTTTTTTGTTGGTAAAGATCCTTAATTTCCAGTGGTTAAACAGTATGTTTTGAACTCTTGGAGGAAATTTGGCTTTGAACGTATTACTCGGAATAATGACGGTGTTTATCTGTTCAAATTTGCTTCTAAAGGTGGTATGGAGAGGTCCTTGGATGATTCGCAAATCTCCTATTATTCTCAACAAATGGTCTCCTAATGTGTCATTGACGAAAGGAGTAGTTACTAAGCTTCCTGTTTGGGTGAAATTGTACAATGTTCCTATTCTTGCCTACTCGGCTGATGGCCTGAGCTTGATTGCTACTCAAATTGGGAAACCTGTCATGCTGGATGCTTTTACTAGTTCTATGTGTGATGATTCGTGGGGTAGAATCAGTTTTGCCAGGGCTTTGATTGAGATTGATGCGGCTGTAGCTTTAAAAAAGGAGGTTACTATGGCGATCCCTGTTGAGGATGGGGAAGGTTATCTGACGGAAACTATTCGAGTTGAGTATGAGTGGAAACCCCCTCATTGTGGTGATTGCCATTGTTTCGGTCATGATACTAACGTGTGTCCTAAACGAGTTCCCGAGGAGATTGTTCCTCATTCAGTTAGGGATGTCAGGGCTACTGACAGGGAAGAAATTGGTGATGGCTTTACGGAGGTTTAGAGCCGTAAAAAGAAGAAGGGAACTGATCCAAAGGCTTTTGTGGGTCTTAGGATGCATAAACCTAAGTCAACAGTGCTTTGGCAACAAAAGAAAGGTGGGATTGCTAAACCCTCCAATGGTGTTAACCCAACTGTGCCTATCGCTAATCCGTTTGATGGTTTAACTGTGGATCATGTTACTTCTCAACCTAAGGATATTAATCCTGGTATTATTGGAGATAAGAACAAAGGAAATGCGTCGTCGAGTAGTTCGGGTTCCGTGGTTGATGCTGGGAGTAAGGATAAAAAGGTTAGTACTCCTCCAGTTGTAAAAAAGAATTGGGATCACTGTCTCAATGCATCTGATACTTCCGATGAGGAGGGTGGATATTTGGGAGGGGGTCAATATCTTGAAGATGAAGATTATGGTTATGATGGCTATGATGGCTATGAAGACCAAGTGGTTGATCTTCAGGGTGCTATGCAGGAGTTTCGTGACTTCAGGCTTAGCAGGAAGAGTAAGAAGTGATAGATTTCGATGTAATCTTTAAGGGAAGCATGTCTCCCTTAAGGAGGTGTTTTTTGGTTTTTGTTTTGCTTTTGGTTGTTGCCCTTGTTATGGGTTGAGATATAGGGCTTCTCCTATATCCTTTGTACTTCATCGCACTTTTTTGGTTATATAATTTACCGGGGTTTAATTCCCATTTACCAAAAAAAAAAATTCCTATGGGTTTTTGGAATTTGGGTTTTGATTTTTAAATGGTATTTTGGGTTTGATTTAGTTTTTGATGGATTAAATGGATTCTAATAGCATTCTTAATGATATTGCGACCTAGGGGATTAAGAAAGAGGAATATTACACACCTAAACGTGATTCTAACTCGGATGAAATCTAGGTTTTACAAGGAAATGAGATTTTAATGGGGATAAGGTGGGTTTGATAATTGATTTAGGTAATTAAAAGTTTATTAGGGTGGTTTGGAATAGAAATGGTAACGTATGGTAGTGTTTTGGAAAATAAGTGTTTTAAAATACCTATGGGTTTTTAGAATTTGGTTTTGATTTTTAAGGTATTTTCGGTTTGATTGAGTTTTTGATGGATTAAATGGATTCTAATAGCATTCTTAAGCATTCTTAATGATATTGCGACCTAGGGGATTAAGAAAGAGGAATATTAAACACCTAAACGTGATTCTAACTCGGATGAAATCTAGGTTTTACAAGGAAATGAGAGTTTTAATGGGGATATGGTGGGTTTGATAATTGATTTAGGTAATTAAATGTTTATTATGGTAGTTTGGAATAGAAATGGTAATGTATGGTAGTGTTTTGTAAAATTAGTGTTTTAAAATAACTATGGGTGTTTAGAATTTGGGTTTTTCATTTTTAAATGGTATTTTGGGTTTGATTGAGTTTTTGATGGATTAAATGGCTTCTAATAGCATTCTTAATGATATTGCGACCTAGGGGATTAAGAAAGAGGAATATTACACACCTAAACGTGATTCTAACTCGGATGAAATCTAGGTTTTACAAGGAAATGAGAGTTTTAAGGGGGATAAGGTGGGTTTGATAATTGATTTAGGTAATTAAAAGTTTATTAGGGTAGTTTGGAATAGAAATGGTAATGTATGGTAGTTTTTGTAAAATTAGTGGTTTAAAATACCTATGTGTTTTTAGAATTTGGGTTTTTATTTTTAAAATGGTATTTTGGGTTTGATTGAGTTTTCGATGGATTAAATGGCTTCTAATATCATTCTTAAGCATTCTTAATGCTATTGCGGCCTAGGGGATTAAGAAAGAGGTATATCACACACCTAAACGTGATTCTAACTCGGATGAAATCTAGGTTTTACAAGGACATGAGCGTTTTAATGGGGATAAGGTGGGTTTGATAGTTGATTTAGGTAATTAAAAGTTTATAGGGTAGTTTGGAATAGAAATGGTAATGTATGGTAGTGTTTTGTAAAATTTTTGTTTTAAAATACCTATGGGTTTTTAGAATTTGGTTTTGATTTTTAAATGGTATTTTGGGTTTGATTGAGTTTTTGATGGATTAAATGGCTTCTAATATCATTCTTAAGCATTCTTAATGCTATTGTGACTTAGGGGATTAAGAAAGAGGAATATTAAACACCTAAACGTGATTCTAACTCGGATGAAATCTAGGTTTTACAAGGAAATGAGAGTTTTAATGGGCATAAGGTGGGTTTGATAATTGATTTAGGTAATTAAAAGTTTATTAGGGTAGTTTGGAATAGAAATGGTAATGTATGGAAGTGTTTTGTAAAATTAGTGTTTTAAAATACCTATGGGTTTTTAGAATTTGGTTTTGATTTTTAAATGGTATTTTGGGTTTGATTGAGTTTTTGATGGATTAAATGGCTTCTAATATCATTCTTAAGCATTCTTAATGCTATTGTGACTTAGGGGATTAAGAAAGAGGAATATTAAACACCTAAACGTGATAATATCTCGGATGAAATCTAGGTTTTACAAGGAAATGAGAGTTTTAATGGGGATATGGTGGGTTTGATAATTGATTTAGGTAATTAAATGTTTATTATGGTAGTTTGGAATAGAAATGGTAATGTATGGTAGTGTTTTGTAAAATTAGTGTTTTAAAATAACTATGGGTGTTTAGAATTTGGGTTTTTCATTTTTAAATGGTATTTTGGGTTTGATTGAGTTTTTGATGGATTAAATGGCTTCTAATAGCATTCTTAATGATATTGCGACCTAGGGGATTAAGAAAGAGGAATATTACACACCTAAACGTGATTCTAACTCGGATGAAATCTAGGTTTTACAAGGAAATGAGAGTTTTAAGGGGGATAAGGTGGGTTTGATAATTGATTTAGGTAATTAAAAGTTTATTAGGGTAGTTTGGAATAGAAATGGTAATGTATGGTAGTTTTTGTAAAATTAGTGGTTTAAAATACCTATGTGTTTTTAGAATTTGGGTTTTTATTTTTAAAATGGTATTTTGGGTTTGATTGAGTTTTCGATGGATTAAATGGCTTCTAATATCATTCTTAAGCATTCTTAATGCTATTGCGGCCTAGGGGATTAAGAAAGAGGTATATCACACACCTAAACGTGATTCTAACTCGGATGAAATCTAGGTTTTACAAGGACATGAGCGTTTTAATGGGGATAAGGTGGGTTTGATAGTTGATTTAGGTAATTAAAAGTTTATAGGGTAGTTTGGAATAGAAATGGTAATGTATGGTAGTGTTTTGTAAAATTTTTGTTTTAAAATACCTATGGGTTTTTAGAATTTGGTTTTGATTTTTAAATGGTATTTTGGGTTTGATTGAGTTTTTGATGGATTAAATGGCTTCTAATATCATTCTTAAGCATTCTTAATGCTATTGTGACTTAGGGGATTAAGAAAGAGGAATATTAAACACCTAAACGTGATTCTAACTCGGATGAAATCTAGGTTTTACAAGGAAATGAGAGTTTTAATGGGCATAAGGTGGGTTTGATAATTGATTTAGGTAATTAAAAGTTTATTAGGGTAGTTTGGAATAGAAATGGTAATGTATGGAAGTGTTTTGTAAAATTAGTGTTTTAAAATACCTATGGGTTTTTAGAATTTGGTTTTGATTTTTAAATGGTATTTTGGGTTTGATTGAGTTTTTGATGAATTAAATGGCTTCTAATATCATTCTTAAGCATTCTTAATGCTATTGTGACTTAGGGGATTAAGAAAGAGGAATATTAAACACCTAAACGTGATAATAACTCGGATGAAATCTAGGTTTTACAAGGAAATGAGAGTTTTAATGGGGATATGGTGGGTTTGATAATTGATTTGGGTAATTAAAAGTTTATTAGGGTAGTTTGGAATAGAAATGGTAATGTATTGTACTCTTTTGTAAAATTAGTGTTTTAAAATACCTATGGGTTTTTAGAATTTGAGTTTTGATTTTTAAATGGTATTTTAGGTTTGATTGAGTTTTTGATAGATTAAATGGATTCTAATAGCATTCTTAAGCATTCTTAATGATATTGCGACCTAGGGGATTAAGAAAGAGGAATATTACACACGTAAACGTGATTCTAACTCGGATGAAATCTAGGTTTTACAAGGAAATGAGAGTTTTAATGGGGATAAGGTGGGTTTGATAATTGATTTAGGTAATTAAAAGTTATTTAGGGTGGTTTGGAATAGAAATGGTAACGTACGGTAGTGTTTTGTAAAATATGTGTTTTAAAATACCTATGGGTTTTTAGAATTTGGTTTTGATTTTTAAGGTATTTTGGGTTTGATTGAGTTTTGATGGATTAATGGATTTTAATAGCATTCTTAAGCATTCATAATGATATTGCGACCTAGGGGATTAAGAAAGAGGAATATTAAACACCTAAACGTGATTCTAACTCGGATGAAATCTAGGTTTTACAAGGAAATGAGAGTTTTAATGGGAATATGGTGGGTTTTATAATTGATTTAGGTAATTAAAAGTTTATTAGGGTAGTTTGGAATAGAAATGGTAATGTATGGTAGTGTTTTGTAAAATTAGTGTTTTAAAATACCTATGGGTGTTTAGAATTTGGGTTTTCATTTTAAAATGGTATTTTGGGTTTGATTGAATTTTTGATGGATTAAATGGCTTCTAATAGCATTCTTAATGATATTGCGACCTAGGGGATTAAGAAAGAGGAATATTACACACCTAAACGTGATTCTAACTCGGATGAAATCTAGGTTTTACAAGGAAATGAGAGTTTTAATGGGGATAAGGTGGGTTTGATAATGGATTTAGGTAATTAAAAGTTTATTAGGGTAGTTTGGAATAGAAATGGTAATGTACGGTAGTTTTTGTAAAATTAGTGGTTTAAAATACCTATGAGTTTTTAGAATTTGGGTTTTTATTTTTAAAATGGTATTTTGGGTTTGATTGAGTTTGTGATGGATTAAATGGCTTCTAATATCATTCTTAAGCATTCTTAATGCTATTGCGGCCTAGGGGATTAAGAAAGAGGTATATCACACACCTAAACGTGATTCTAACTCGGATGAAATCTAGGTTTTACAAGGACATGAGCGTTTTAATGGGGATAAGGTGGGTTTGATAGTTGATTTAGGTAATTAAAAGTTTATAGGGTAGTTTGGAATAGAAATGGTAATGTATGGTAGTGTTTTGTAAAATTTTTGTTTTAAAATACCTATGGGTTTTTAGAATTTGGTTTTCATTGTTAAATGGTATTTTGGGTTTGATTGAGTTTTTGATGGATTAAATGGCTTCTAATATCATTCTTAACCATTCTTAATGCTATTGTGACTTAGGGGATTAAGAAAGAGGAATATTAAACACCTAAACGTGATTCTAACTCGGATGAAATCTAGGTTTTACAAGGAAATGAGAGTTTTAATGGGCATAAGGTGGGTTTGATAATTGATTTAGGTAATTAAAAGTTTATTAGGGTAGTTTGGAATAGAAATGGTAATGTATGGAAGTGTTTTGTAAAATTAGTGTTTTAAAATACCTATGGGTTTTTAGAATTTGGTTTTGATTTTTAAATGGTATTTTAGGTTTGATTGAGTTTTTGATGGATTAAATGGCTTCTAATATCATTTTTAAGCATTCTTAATGCTATTGTGACTTAGGGGATTAAGAAAGAGGAATATTAAACACCTAAACGTGATTCTAACTCGGATGAAATCTAGGTTTTACAAGGAAATGAGAGTTTTAATGGGGATATGGTGGGTTTGATAATTGATTTGGGTAATTAAAAGTTTATTAGGGTAGTTTGGAATAGAAATGGTAATGTATTGTAGTCTTTTGTAAAATTAGTGTTTTAAAATACCTATGGGTTTTTAGAATTTGGGTTTTGATTTTTAAATGGTATTTTGGGTTTGATTGAGTTTTTGATGGATTAAATGGATTCTAATAGCATTCTTAAGTATTCTTAATGATATTGCGACCTAGGGGATTAAGAAAGAGGAATATTAAACACCTAAACGTGATTCTAACTCGGATGAAATCTAGGTTTTACAAGGAAATGAGAGTTTTAATGGGGATATGGTGGGTTTGATAATTGATTTAGGTAATTAAAAGTTTATTAGGGTAGTTTGGAATAGAAATGGTAATGTATGGTAGTGTTTTGTAAAATTAGTGTTTTAAAATACCTATGGGTGTTTAGAATTTGGGTTTTCATTTTTAAATGGTATTTTGGGTTTGATTGAGTTTTTGATGGATTAAATGGCTTCTAATAGCATTCTTAATGATATTGCGACCTAGGGGATTAAGAAAGAGGAATATTACACAACTAAACGTGATTCTAACTCGGATGAAATCTAGGTTTTACAAGGAAATGAGAGTTTTAATGGGGATAAGGTGGGTTTTTTGGGTAAAAGGGACAATAGACCCCGGTAAATTATATTGCACCAAAATGCCAAATAAGTAGAATGGAATGTGACTGAATGCCACATTAACCTCAAGCATAGCTTGAACTACTAAAATTCGAATGACATGCCATACGAATTACAACTAAACAAAACCATAACCAAAAAGTTCCAATAGGTAAAACACCTAACGGAACATAAACATCACAACTAAACAGCCATTACATGGTAAAAATCAAATCGGGAAGATCCCACTTCCTAGCCATCTTCTCACTATCGTTAGAGCGTTTGAACTTGCATGACATAAGCTTAAGACGCACCGAAGAAGAAATACATTCAATAACCTGATTCGACGTCCGTTTGATGTTCTTGAACAGCCTCCGATTTCGTTCTTGCCAAATGAAATATGTAGCAGCCTCAAGCACCAACTTTGCAACAATGCTCCAAGAAGTTCTCCTCTTAGCAGATGGTAATAGAATATCAATAATAGAAAACACATCAGTAGATAACAACGGAATATCAGCCAAAATCCTCATATAATCCCAAACACTTTGCGAAAATGGGCAAGCAAAAAAGAGATGCTCATGTGAATCATATTGTAACTCGCAAAGGGAACAAACCGAGCCAAGATTGGGAGCAACATCCCAACTGCAAATCCGATCCTGCGTTTTGAGCTTCCTTTGAATAACCAGCCAAAAGTGAAACGCGTGTCTTGGAATACAAGCAGCAAACCAAACCAGATCGTACCACAAAACGTTAGCCTCCCTAGGACGAATAGAAGACCAAACCTGGGACACCGAGAACTTCTGGAAATTCTCATGTCTATCCCGCCAAACCAGTACATCCGGAGCATTCACATTAAGGGGAACCGAACAAGCAGCAAGAAATGGATATTTAACCAATAGAGACATCGGCCAATTCCATTGCCCATTATGAACAATATCACATACCTTTGAAGACGGATTTAAACCCGCTGCATATACATCACGCATAGAAATAACCAAGCATAAAGGCCCTTCGGCACACCATGTATCAAACCAAAGCGAAACAGACACCCCGTCACCAATCTTAGTCCAAAACGAACTAAAGTCAGGAGTTGAAGCAACTTCCTCCAACTCCATGACATAGCACCCCGCATAGGAATATCCCAAAAGCTACGCCCCTTCAATTTATACATATGAATCCATTTCACCCAAAGAGACTGCTTAAGAGTAACGAGTTTCCACATATGAGACACCATCAAAGCAGAATTAAAAGCATCCAATCTTCGAATACCAAGACCACCTTCTCGCTTAGGAAGGCATACAACATCCCATGCAACTTTAGCTTTACCCCTCTTGAAGTTACCTTGACACCAAAGAAACCCACGCATGAGCTGCTCAATATCATGAAGAACTCTAGACGGAATAATAAAAGCAGAAGCCCAAAACACATGCATAGAGCCTATCACAGATGAAATAAGCTGCAACCGACCAGCAATAGAAAGCGATTTATTTCTCCAATCCTCCATCCGATTCTGAACCCGTTCAACAAGCTCCTTACAATCTCGAAACTTTAAACTCGAAGAGACCAAAGGAACACCAAGATATTTAACATGCAGCGACCCTTCCGCAAAAGGTAAAATACTAAGAATAGAAGCTTTAATCTGATTAGGAACATTACAGAAATACGTTGTACTCTTAGGAAGACTAGGAACCAAACCAGAAGCATTCGAGAACTCATCCAGAGCCGCCTTGATAACCATAGCAGAATCAATATCCCCATGAGCAAATAAGAAAAGATCATCCGCAAAATACAAATTATTCAGCGCTAACTTAGAACAATACCTATGATACGTGAATAAATCCGATTCCTCCACTCGCCTGTTGATCATAAGAGTAAGAACCTCCATAATGAGTGTAAATAAATAAGGAGACAGCGGATCCCCTTGACGAAGACCCCGTTTACCTTGAAAATACCCATGCAGATTCCTATTAATTGAAATAGAGTATGACGTCGTAGTAACACACTCCATAATCCAATTAGTCATACGAGGGTGAAACCCAAATCCCATAAGCACTTTGCGGAGAAAACAACAATCAACCGTGTCATAAGCCTTTTGAATATCCACTTTAAACGCACATCTAGCAGGGCCGCGCTTCAAGTGGTAATTATGCATAAGCTCTTGGGTTAAAAGAATATTATCCGTAATATGTCGTCCCGGGACAAAAGCTGATTGATTTGGACTGACCAGATTCTTCAACGACAGGTGGGTTTGATAATGGATTTAGGTAATTAAAAGTTTATTAGGGTAGTTTGGAATAGAAATGGTAATGTATGGTAGTTTTTGTAAAATTAGTGGTTTAAAATACCTATGGGTTTTTAGAATTTGGGTTTTTATTTTTAAAATGGTATTTTGGGTTTGATTGAGTTTTTGATGGATTAAATGGCTTCTAATATCATTCTTAAGCATTCTTAATGCTATTGCGGCCTAGGGGATTAAGAAAGAGGTATATCACACACCTATACGTGATTCTAACTCGGATGAAATCTAGGTTTTACAAGGAAGTGAGCGTTTTAATGGGGATAAGGTGGGTTTGATAGTTGATTTAGGTAATTAATAGTTTATAGGGTAGTTTGGAATAGAAATGGTAATGTATGGTAGTGTTTTGTAAAATTTGTGTTTTAAAATACCTATGGGTTTTTAGAATTTGGTTTTGATTTTTAAATGGCATTTTGGGTTTGATTGAGTTTTTGATGGATTAAATGGCTTCTAATATCATTCTTAAGCATTCTTAATGCTATTGTGACTTAGGGGATTAAGAAAGAGGAATATTAAACACCTAAACGTGATTCTAACTCGGATGAAATCTAGGTTTTACAAGGAAATGAGAGTTTTAATGGGCATAAGGTGGGTTTGATAATTGATTTTGGTAATTAAAAGTTTATTAGGGTAGTTTGGAATAGAAATGGTAATGTATGGAAGTGTTTTGTAAAATTAGTGTTTTAAAATACCTATGGGTTTTTAGAATTTGGTTTTGATTTTTAAATGGTATTTTGGGTTTGATTGAGTTTTTGATGGATTAAATGGCTTCTAATATCATTCTTAAGCATTCTTAATGCTATTGTGACTTAGGGGATTAAGAAAGAGGAATATTAAACACCTAAACGTGATTCTAACTCGGATGAAATCTAGGTTTTACAAGGAAATGAGAGTTTTAATGGGGATATGGTGGGTTTGATAATTGATTTAGGAAATTAAAAGTTTATTAGGGTAGTTTGGAATACAAATGGTAATGTATGGTAGTGTTTTGTAAAATTAGTGTTTTATCATACTCAATAAATGGTCCCCTAATGTATCAATGACAAAAGGTGAGGTTAATACGCTTCCCGTTTGGGTGAAATTATACAATGTGCCTATTCTTGCATACTCGGTGGATGGCTTGAGTTTGATTGCTACTCAAATAGGAAAACCTGTCATGTTGGATGCTTTTACTAGTTCTATGTGTGATGACTCATGGGGTAGAATCAGCTTTGCTAGGGTTTTAATTGAGATCGATGCGACTGTAGGTTTAAAGAAGGAGGTTACAATGGCGATCCCTACTGAGGATGGGGAGGGTTATCTGAAGGAAACTATTCGAGTTGAATATGAATGGAAACCCCTTCATTGTGTTGATTGCAAATGTTTTGGACATGATACTAAAGTCTGCCCTAACCGGGTTCCAGAGGAGATCGTTCCTAATTCAGTTAAGGATGTCAGGGCTACTGATCGGGAAGAAACTGGTGATGGCTTTACGGAGATTAAGAGCCGTAAAAAGAAGAAGGGAGCTGATCCAAAGTCTTTTGTGGGTATTAGGATGAATAAACCTAAGTCTACAGTGCTTTGGCAACAAAAGAAAGGTGGGAATACCACTGGGAACGCTAAACCATCTACTACTATTAACCCAGCTGTGCCTATTGCTAATCCGTTTGATGGGTTAGCTGTGGATCATGTTACTTTTCAGCCTAAGGATGCTGATACTGGTATAATTGGGGATAAGAACAAAGGAAATGTGCACTCGAGTAGTTCGGGTTCCGTGGTTGATGCAGGAAGTAAGGATAACAAGGTTAGTACTCCTCCAGTTGTAAAAAAGAATTGGGATCACTGTCTCAATGCATCTGATACTTCCGATGAGGAGGGTGGCTACTTGGGAGGGGGTCAATCGCTTGAAGATGAAGATTATGGTTATGATGGCTATGATGGCTATGACGACCAAGTGGTGGATCTTCAGGGTGCTATGCAGGAGTTTCGTGACTTCAGGCTTAGCAGGAAGAGTAGGAAGTGATAGATTTTGATGTAATCTTTAAGGGAGGCATGTCTCCCTTAGGGAAGTGTTTTTTGGTTTTAGTTTTGCTTTTGGTTGTTGCCCTTGTTATGGGTTGAGATATAGGGCTTCTCCTATATCCTTTGTACTTCATTGCTCTTTTTTGGTTATATAATTTACCGGGGTTTAATTCCCTTTTACCAAAAAAAAAAAAAAATACCTATGGGTGTTTAGAATTTGGGTTTTCATTTTTAAATTGTATTTTGGGTTTGATTGAGTTTTTGGTGCATAAAGTGGCTTCTAATAGCATTCTTAATGATATTGCGACCTAGGGGATTAAGAAAGAGGAATATTACACACCTAAACGTGATTCTAACTCGGATGAAATCTAGGTTTTACAAAGAAATGAGAGTTTTAATGGGGATAAGGTGGGTTTGATAATTGATTTAGGTAATTAAAAGTTTATTAGGGTGGTTTGGAATAGAAATGGTAACGTATGGTAGTGTTTTGTAAAATAAGTGTTTTAAAATACCTATGGGTTTTTAGAATTTGGTTTTTATTTTTAAGGTATTTTGGGTTTGATTGAGTTTTTGATGGATTAAATGGATTCTAATAGCATTCTTAAGCATTATTAATGATATTGCGACCTAGGGGATTAAGAAAGAGGAATATTAAACACTAAACGTGATTCTAACTCGGATGAAATCTAGGTTTTACAAGGAAATGAGAGTTTTAATGAGGATATGGTGGGTTTGATAATTTATTTAGGTAATTAAAAGTTTATTAGGGTAGTTTGGAATAGAAATGGTAATGTATGTTAGTGTTTTGTAAAATTAGTGGTTTAAAATTCCTATGGGTTTTTAGAATTTGTGTTTTCATTTTTAAAATGGTATTTTGGGTTTGATAGAGTTATTGATGGATTAAATGGCTTCTAATATCATTCTTAAGCATTCTTAATGCTATTGCGACCTAGGGGATTAAGAAAGAGGAATATCACACACCTAAACGTGATTCTAACTCGGATGAAATCTAGGTTTTACAAACAAATGAGAGTTTTAATGGGGATAAGGTGGGTTTGATAATTGATTTAGGTAATTAAAAGTTTATTAGGGTGGTTTGGAATAGAAATGGTAACGTATGGTAGTGTTTTGTAAAATAAGTGTTTTAAAATACCTATGGGTTTTCGGAATTTGGTTTTTATTTTTAAGGTATTTTGGGTTTGATTGAGTTTTTGATGGATTAAATGGATTCTAATAGCATTCTTAAGCATTATTAATGATATTGCGACCTAGGGGATTAAGAAAGAGGAATATTAAACACTAAACGTGATTCTAACTCGGATGAAATCTAGGTTTTACAAGGAAATGAGAGTTTTAATGAGGATATGGTGGGTCTGATAATTTATTTAGGTAATTAAAAGTTTATTAGGGTAGTTTGGAATAGAAATGGTAATGTATGGTAGTGTTTTGTAAAATTAGTGGTTTAAAATACCTATGGGTTTTTAGAATTTGTGTTTTCATTTTTAAAATGGTATTTTGGGTTTGATAGAGTTATTGATGGATTAAATGGCTTCTAATATCATTCTTAAGCATTCTTAATGCTATTGCGACCTAGGGGATTAAGAAAGAGGAACATCACACACCTAAACGTGATTCTAACTCGGATGAAATCTAGGTTTTACAAACAAATGAGAGTTTTAATGGGGATAAGGTGGGTTTGATAATTGATTTAGGTAATTAAAAGTTTATTAGGGTGCTTTGGAATAGAAATGGTAACGTATGGTAGTGTTTTGTAAAATAAGTGTTTTAAAATACCTATGGGTTTTTAGAATTTGGTTTTGATTTTTAAGGTATTTTGGGTTTGATTGAGTTTTTGATGGATTAAATGGATTCTAATAGCATTCTTAAGCATTCTTAATGATATTGCGACCTAGGGGATTAAGAGAGAGGAATATTAAACACCTAAACGTGATTCTAACTCGGATGAAATCTACGTTTTACAAGGAAATGAGAGTTTTAATGGGGATATGGTGGGTTTGATAATTGATTTAGGTAATTAAAAGTTTATTAGGGTAGTTTGGAATAGAAATGGTAATGTATGGTAGTGTTTTGTAAAATTAGTGGTTTAAAATACCTATGGGTTTTTAGAATTTGTGTTTTCATTTTTTAAAATGGTATTTTGGGTTTGATTGAGTTTTTGAAGGATTAAATGGCTTCAAATATCATTCTTAAGCATTCTTAATGCTATTGCGACCTAGGGGATTAAGAAAGAGGTATATCACACACCTAAACGTGATTCTAACTCGGATGAAATCTAGGTTTAACAAGGAAATGAGCGTTTTAATGGTGATAAGGTGGGTTTGAAAGTTGATTTAGGTAATTAAAAGTTTATAGGGTAGTTTGGAATAGAAATGGTAACGTATGGTAGTGTTTTGTAAAATTAGTGTTTTAAAATACCCATGGGTTTTTAGAATTTGGTTTTGATTTTTAAATGGTATTTTGGGTTTGATTGAGTTTTTGATGGATTAAATGGCTTCTAATATCATTCTTAAGCATTCTTAATGCTATTGTGACTTATGGGATTAAGAAAGAGGAATATTAAACACCTAAACGTGATTCTAACACAGATGAAATCTAGGTTTTACAAGGAAGTGAGAGTTTTAATGGGGATAAGGTGGGTTTGATAATTGATTTAGGTAATTAAAAGTTTATTAGGGTAGTTTGGAATAGAAATGGTAACGTATGGTAGTGTTTTGTAAAATTAGTGTTTTAAAATACCTATGGGTTTTTAGAATTTGGTTTTGATTGAGTTTTTGATGGATTAAAAGGCTCCTAATATCATTCTTAATGATATTGGGACTTAGGGGATTAAGAAAGAGGAATATTAAACACCTAGACGTGATTCTAACTCGGATGAAATCTAGGTTTTACAAGGAAATGAGAGTTTTAATGGGGATATGGTGGGTTTGATAATTGATTTAGGTAATTAAAAGTTTATTAGGGTAGTTTGGAATAGAAATGGTAATGTATGGTAGTGTTTTGGTAAATATTCATCCGTACTTACATTCGTACGTATAGGAGCTGTTTTTCATTCGTATACACTTGTCTACATTCGTACGAACTAAACCTACATCCGTATAGGAGTTGCTTGATCCGTACGTATTGGAGTTCTTGATCCGTACGTACTGCTGTCATCCGTATACACTTTTTGGTTTGGGTTATGGATAGGGATTCTATTGCTAGTGATGCTAATGCTAACCCGACTATGGAGGGCATTGCAAAACGTTTACTGAACATGACGGGTAAGATTACTATTTCGGATATTGAATCAATGGCCACGCCGAGTAGTGGTGACCGTGTATCCACAGATATTAGCTCTCGAGAGTGTGATCAGGGACTAACTAATTTGAGGCTTACCTACGCTAGTCTGTTAGACTCAAATGTCCCGTGTAATAAGAGTAAGTTTCGCACCATGGTTAATGAAGAAAAACTTGATGCATTTGACTGTGTTCTTCCGCTCGATGTAGCTGCGAAAATCAAGTGCCGGTATGAGAACTCTATTGTGGGTTTTTTTATTGGTAAGGATCCTTCATTTCCGGTGGTTAAACAATATGCGTCGAATGCATGGCGAAAATTTGGGTTTGAGCGGATTACTCGGAATGATGCGGGTGTTTATCTGTTCAAATTTGCTTCTAAGGGGGGTATGGAGCAGGTGTTGGAAAAAGGGCCGTGGTTGATACGCAGATCTCCTATCATTCTCACTAAATGGACTCCTACTGTGTCCTTGACGAAAATGGAGGTTACTGTTAGGTCTCACTAAGATCCCAAACAATGGCAAATCAATAACAAATAAGTATTTAGACGTTAATTGTTATATATCGATTTATTACTCAGTTTCAGTATATATTATAGCGGAATTATAATATTGAAACAATGAAAATAACACACAGTTATATTCCAGTTAAAGTTCTACTGATTACAAAACTCAAACTCACTATTTATACACAATATAGTGAGTTTGATAAGGATCAATCTAAGTGAATCTTTTAAACAGATAAAAGATATTAACTAACCAGACTGCCTTAATTCACGGCTAACTTCTCTCATGAGTCTGAGTTAGTCAGACTGAGTCACTCAGACTCATGTCACTCAGACTGAGTCACTCAGACTCATGTCACTCAGACTCAGACTTTGATTAACAGATTTATTAATCTTGGGATAGATCATTGTTTTTCCCAACAATCTCCCCCTATCTGTTTCAACCAAAGTCTATTTACAAAAGATGCAAGAAAATAAACACAAACATAAAACTCTTTAATCAAACACTGTTTGTGAACAAAATAAGCACCAGTTTGTTTTACATCTTTTTCTTCAACATTCTCTTCCTCTTCTTCTCTGAAGTCTCAAAAGGTAATGGTTGATCTCTGTCACTAAGCCACTTCAGTCTCTCTGTCTTCCATGCCAACAGCTTCTCCATCTCAGCATCAGTCTTGTGAAAATGGACCTGATATTCCTTCTTAATCAACTCCACCTTATCAGCCACAGTTCCAATCTCTTCAATTCTTCTCAGATTATTGAACAACCAACTGACCAGCTTCACTCTGAATGGAAGACATTGAGCAGACTCACATTCACTTAATAATGCTACACAATGATAGATTGAAGACGTGTTAAGTCTGCTTTTGTCTTGAAAGCTCTCTTCTCCCCCACAATCAATATAACACAACCCAGTATGCTTCTCAGTCTCAATGTAAGTTCTGTCTTGAAATACAATATCCTTAGGAACAGGATGCATGCTGCTTGATTCCAGACCCAATGATTTAGTTCGAACTTTCACATTGTGCTTGATACAAAAGGCTCTGTAGTCTTCATCTGGCACCAGGTTCAGCATATGAGCTGCATTCATGTTGAAAATGGCCTCTCTTCTTATAACCATGCCTTGAGTTTTGTCAGTCAGGTTGTAGCTCAAATTAGCTATTTCCTTCCATTCTTCTAGACCCATGGTGTGTAGTCTTGATAGTCCAACTCTGAATGATCCACCTTTGTGTGAGCATGTGAGTAGCAGGTCAGTTCCACCATGGCTCTTGCAGTCTAAGTGATGAATTTTGTGCTGAAGTTTTCTCATGATGAAATTTGCTTCAATGTGATCAACCCTTGCTTGCTCTCTGAGTACAAGTTTGGCCATTTGAGCATCAGCTTTAACCCTCATCTGTTCTTCTTCAATAGCCATTTCCTCCTCAGCTTGAATCTCTGCTTCAAATTCTGCAGCTGCCTGTGTAGATTGATCATATGGATTGAAGTCAAACTTTTCCTTGTATAGCCCCTTCACGTACTCTCTGTATTGCTCCACTGTCATTCCAGCACTTTGAGCATATCTTTGAAGTTTGGCTAGTTTGTCAGCTTCATTCTGTTTTTCTGTTTCAGCTTCAGACACTTTCTTTTGAACTTCAGACTCTGTTTCAAGTTGAGTCTCCATTTTGTCTCCTTCCCCTTCTTCAGTCTGTTCTTGGTCACTTGCATACCCAACCTTTTCTTTCCCTTTATTCCCAGACTCATCACTCTCATCACTGGAAATACTCCAGTCAGTTTCGTAAAATACTTCAGACTCCCTAGTTTTAGTGTTGAATCTGGTTGTCTTGTAGTATCGTTTCTCCCCCTCTTCTCTTTTCCTTTTCAATGTCTGTGTGGGGATTTCAGATTCAATGACTGTAGTGGACTTTTTCTCCCCCTGAATCTGTGAATCCTCTGCAACTGTCTTGCCTTTTCTCATCAGACTGACTTCAGATGTCAGTTTGGACACCATTGCCTTCAATTCCTTCAGTTCCTCTGCATTGTGAGTTTTTAAAGCATGAAACTCAGTCTGCATTGCCCTCAGTCTGTCATCAAACTGAGTGGACATGTCCTTAAGTTCCTTTAACATGACAGGAACAGTCAAAGCAACCTCAGACTGGGTTGATGTAGTAGCAGTTGTTGATGTAACTGGTGGCACAGCCTCACTCCCTCCCTGTGATATGGAAGAATGATCATAAGCCATAGAAATTGAAGTCTGTACCTAACCCAGTTTTGGGAGTAAGGCATTGGCGACTAGTGATAAAGAGTGTAAGAGATTTGGAGGTGGTACCTTATCGTGAACCAACACAGAGCTGGTGAAAATAGCCGTTGGAATAGGCTGTGAGACTGAAGGGGGTGTTCCCATACTATGTACAGGTGTGTCCAGGAGTGGGACACTTTCTTCAATGCTTGCCACATGTGTCTGTGTGGTAGCAGCAATGTAGTGCTCCAAGTTGACTATCAGACTGGGGTTTTGGGTGGTCCAAGCAATCAGATCCAACTCATCCTCTAGCAGAGAGAGACTGGTCTGTACTGCAGCACTGGAGGGGAGTACTTGACTCTCAGCCTCATGGAATAATGTGTCCATTAGTGCTTGGTTTTCAGTGGGGCTTGATGTGAGAGCTTTATCAGATAAACTTGGTGAGTTCACCTGTTGGGTCGCTTGTGTAGCCAGGGCATCAAGCAATGGAGTGGACTGCTCAGCCTGAGAGGGGATACTTTCAGACTGAGGTAAAGTTAGAGGAATGTCCATACCTTGGATTTCATCATCAGGCCCAACCCCACCCAGATTCACCTCAGCATCTGCAGCAGGGATATTTCCCTCAGGCCCACCGTCAATTCTTTCAGCTTGAACCTCTGAGTCTGAGGAGTCAGACTCAGTTGGGTCCTGATCAATGAACGGATTTGCAATCCATTCAAGCATCACATCAGTAAGTGGAGCTTCATTCTCAGTAATGTTGATATATGTAAACATTGTTGGAGTCAGCCTGGGCAGTTCACAAGTGTAAAATCTTCGATCAAGCTGATCATAGGTTTCTTTGCCCAGAACCTCCTCAAAACAGAGAGAAAGCACCCGAATAAATGGAACATCATTAGGGCGTTTTGGTTTGACAACTAGGGAGAGAATCTCATCAAAATATAATTGTGAAAAGGAGATTCTTCTACCCGTGACCATAGCATGGAACAGATGAGTTTCAAACTCATTCATCTGATCCAAACTGCCTGATTTACCCCCCAAGCATCGTGTAATCATAGAAAACAAGAATTTCCATTTCCCAGTGAATAAATTATATTTAATTACTCCCTGTGTTTCAGGCTGACCAATGAGAGGGAAAGCTTCATCCCTAGCTTGTTGTTTGCTCCGTCTAGCCTGAAAGCCACCTTCCCCAGCCTCAGCAAGAGTTGGAAGAAGTAATGCACTCCTGATTGTCTCTTCAGTGATGGCAATCGTGCCACGCCCATTGTTGTAGGTGCCTGTAATGGCAGTTCTTTCATCATTGGCAGTGCAGGTGTACCACCATTCACATAGAAGTGGAGGACACATAGTGTTTGCACAAAAGAAGGCACCATATAGAGGATGAGCCTTCATAAACTGAATCATTTGTTCAAATCCCCTGCCTTGGCGATTGGCGGGAATGTCAGCAGTTGCCACACGATTGTTGTCTTTAACTTGAACCCGTTGTTGAAACTCGGCACCTGGGATCATTCTTGAAGTAACATGAAGCATCAAATTAGGGTTAGCCATGAGAAAAGAGATAATCACAGAGTTTGAATGAAGAAAAAAAAATAAAAAAAAACTAGGTTAAATAAATTTGAAATTCTGTTAGCTTTAATATAGCAAAGATTTAAACTAAATTAGAAAATACAAATTAGACCCCTATAGATTTACAACTTGCAAGGAATGACCGTTGACAAGACTTGACCAAAATTAAAAAAATAAATAAAACTATCTAATGATGAATTAAAAGGATACATAAGATAAAAAAAATTAAAAAAAATTTGTTCCAAAAATACATTGAAGCTGAGGACTGTGGTCAGATTTAGAGTCCTGAAGCTGACTTTTATTCAGACTGAAAATAGTCAGACTGACTTGGTGGTCAGCTTGAAATTTGAAATTGTCTGGACTAGGGGTTTAACATGCCAAGTTCTCCTAACAAATAGAAGAACCTTTCCTCACTCAGAGGTTTGGTGAATATGTCTGCCAGTTGATCATTGGTTACCACAAACTCCAGTCTGACCTTCCCTTTCTCCACACAGTCTCGAATGAAATGATGCCTGATTTCAATATGTTTAGTCCTGGAGTGGAAGACTGGATTCTCAGTGATTTGAATAGCACTCTTGTTGTCACACATGATGGGTGTGTTTTGGATGTGGATGTCCAGATCAGCCAATTGATGTTGCATCCAAAGTAATTGTGCACAACAACTTCCTGCAGCCACATACTCAGCTTCAGCTGTGGAAGTGGCAACTGAGTTTTGCTTCTTGCTAGACCAACTGACCAGCTTGCCTCCTAGGAGCTGACATCCTCCTGAAGTGCTCTTTCTGTCAAGCTTGCAACCTGCATAATCTGCATCTGAGTACCCAATTAGTTCAAAACCAGAATCTTTAGGGTACCATAAGCCAAGGTTTGGTGTACCCTTAAGATATCTGAAGATCCTCTTTACAGCTTTAAGATGAGATTCCTTAGGGTCAGCCTGATAACGTGCACACAGACATGTAGAGAACATGATGTCAGGTCTGCTAGCAGTCAGATAGAGTAATGAACCAATCATTCCTCTATAAGTAGCTTGACAGACTGACTTGCCAGTTGAATCCTTGTGCAATTTGTCTGAGGTGCTCATGGGTGTTTTCATTTCAGAACTTGTAGCAAAGCCAAATTTCTTGATTAAATCATGAACATATTTACTCTGGTTAATGAAAATTCCATCCTCCTTTTGTTCTACTTGCAGACCCAGAAAGAAATTTAGTTCCCCCATCATGCTCATTCTGTATTCACTACACATAAGTTCTGAGAACCAAGTGCACAGTTTGGTATTTGTGGATCCAAATATAATGTCATCCACATAAATCTGAACCACAATGACATGACCAGATTCCCTTTTTATAAACAAAGTTTTATCAATTGAACCCCTTTTAAAATCATTTTTAATGAGAAATTCAGACAAGGTTTCATACCAAGCTCTAGGAGCTTGTTTGAGACCATATAGTGCTTCATTTAACTTATAAACATGATCAGGAAAGTTGGGGTCAACAAAACCTGGAGGCTGCTTCACATATACTTCCTCCTGCAAATCTCCATTTAAGAATGCACTCTTTACATCCATCTGATAGACCAAGAAGTCTTTGAAGGCTGCATATGCTAGAAACAGTCTGATTGCTTCAATTCTTGCCACAGGAGCAAAGGTTTCATCATAGTCAATTCCTTCTTCCTGTTTGTATCCCTTAGCCACCAGTCTGGCCTTGTTCCTGATCACCACTCCATCCTGGTCAAATTTGTTTCTGAAGATCCATTTAAGGTCAATAATGGTCTTGCGTAGTGGACGTGGGACCTTTGTCCAGACATTGTTTCTTATGAATTCACCAAGTTCCTCCTGCATACCCTCAACCCAGTCTTCATCTAACAGAGCTTGTTCTACAGTCTTGGGTTCCATCAGACTCAAAAAGTTGGTGTAGAAACAAAAGTTGGCTGTAGCATTCTTTCTTCTTGTTTTAACACCTTCAGTTATAGATCCAATAACAGATGAAATTGGATGTCCCCTTACAGTCTTTATGATTCCTGAGCTATGTGCAACAACTTCTTCTTCTTCAGTCTGAGTGGTTTCAGTCTGAGTATGTTGAGACTGAGTATGGTCAGACTGAGGTAGCTCAGACTGAGTAGTATCAGTTTCATTTGAGTCTAAATTTTCCAAGCCTGGAGCTTTCTGAAATGATGGTTCATCTGTTTCACTTTCTGATTCTTGATTTTGAGACATGTGTCTAGCAGGCTGATCACCACCCTGAGGTTCAGATTCGGAAGAAATTTGTAGCAGTTCATCACAGAGTTGATTAATTGTTGTGATGTCAGAGTGGAGTCATCAAATGTGACATTGATGCTTTCTTCAACAACCTTTCTTCGTTCATTGTATACTCTGAAAGCCTTGGCAACACTTGAGTATCCAACAAATAGTCCTTCATCAGCTTTGGGAGACATTTTACAAAGCAGATCCCTTTGATTTAGAATGTAACATCTACTTCCAAAAACATGAAAGTAATGAATGGAGGGAACTTTGTTGTGATACATTTCATATGCTGTCTTGCCATGCCTCTTCACAATGATTGATCTGTTTTGTGTGAAGCATGCAGTATTTACAGCTTCAGCCCATAATTTTATCTCCATCTTTCCATAACACAGCATAGTTCTTGCAGCCTCAATGATAGTTCTGTTTCTTCTTTCTGCTACCCCATTTTGTTGAGGAGTTCTAACTGATGCAAAGTTTTGAACTATCCCTAGTTTGTCACAAAAGTCTATTAAGACTGAGTTTTTGAACTCAGTTCCATGGTCACCTCTCATTTGTCTAACTAGAAGATTCTTCTGTCTCTGTTCTCTTTTGATCAGACTGATGATTTCCTCAGCTGCATCACTCTTGGCTCTTAGGAATATGACCCAAGTAAATCTGGTGTGTTCATCAACTATAACCAGAGTATACTTCTTTCCTCCTTTGCTTTCAATTCCAATTGGTCCAAAGAGATCCATATGCAGCATGAATAGTGGTTCATTAATGGAATGTAGCATTTTAGATGGAAATTGTGACTTTGTTTGCTTTCCAAGAACACAGGCTGAGCAGACTTTGTCTTTGGTATAGGTGAGTTCTGGCAACCCCCTTACTAGCTTGCTTTTGGATAGAGCATTAATGTTCTTGAAGTTTAAATGAGATAACCTTCGATGCCATAGCCAATTCAATTCCTCCTTGGTTTCAGTGAACAAACAAGTTTCAGCTTCAGCATTTGCTGTACTCAGATCCAGACAGAATACATCTCTCTCTCTTTTGGCTAGCAGTAATGGTTTTCCCTTGGCATTGTAAATGATCCCAGCTTGTTTCCTGAATCTGACTTCATGATCTTCATCAGTAATCTGACTCACACTGAGTAGATTGTGTTGCAATCCTTCCACATAAGCAACTCTCTTGAATGTGACAGCTCCAGCATGAATCTTGCCATATCCCCTTGTCATTGAAACTCCATTGTCTCCATACCTTACTTGAGGTCCATCTTCTTCCTTGTAATCCTGTAGAAAGGACTTCATCCCTGTCATGTGCCTTGATGCTCCACTATCTAAATACCATTTTGTAGAATCCTTCACATGAAATAGGAAGAAATTAGTTCCTTTTGGGTACCCACTTTAGAGTGGATCCATGAACTAAGACAGTTTTAGGTACTGATTCAATCTTGCATTTAGGTTTAGGAATTGTATAGTTCCATTTGTTTATTTCATTCATGCAATTTACAGAATAGTGACCTATGACACCATAGTATTTACAGGGAGCATTTTTGAGATTGACTCTAGATGGAGCGGATTTAACTTTAGAGGGTTGTACATGTGTAGCTTTTGATGGAGAAGTGTTTCTTGAAGATGGATTAGAGTTTGATGAGACTGATCTGGATTTTGATGATCCTGTATGATATGAAGCTGACCCCTGTTTTGATGAACCTGACTTGGGAGCATAAGGATTCTTAGGTCTAGACCTGGTCAATAATTTACAAAACACAGCTTCATGCCCTTTTTCACCACAGTTATAGCAATTTCTCTATGGAGGAGATTTGGATCTTGCTTGATTAGGTGATTTATCCCTGACTAAAGTTTTGACAATGTTGGTCAGTTCTAGTAATTGATTTCCTAATTTATCAATTGTTTTAGATTCAGGACTTTTGTTATGACTTTTGGAACTAACTGAAGTTTGACTCTTGGGTTTTCTCAAAACCTTGGGAGCAACTTTGGTCAAGGATGAAGAATCCTTTTCAGTCTGCATATCAGTCTCAGACAAGACAACACTTTCAGATTTAGAAGAAGATGAAGGCAAAAGACTATTTTTATTCAAAACTTGAGAAATTACAGGTTTGACAAATGCATTTGACATCATTGTCTTATTTCCTTTCAAATAAGTAAAAGTATTTGGAAGGATTTCTTGTTTAAAAATGATTTTTTCTCTTTCTGCCTTCAAAGCTTCTTCTTCCTCTTCTGTCATATGCTTCTTCAAGCTGAATCCTTCACCCAACACAGCTTGAACTTGATTTGGTACCTGTCTGTTTAAGCAATCCTCATTTTTTAAAGATGATATGCACCATGATTTACAAATTCTTTTATAGTGCTCAGTTTCTTCTCTAAGTTTGTGATTTTCTTTTGCAAGATCACTATAGGCTTCAGTCTGATCATTTAAAAGAACTTTATAACTTTCTAATTCAGTTATTTTATCATCTTTACTTTTCATAAGATTTTCAAGATCTTTGAGTTTTTGTTTGAGGTCATTTTGTTCTTCTAGAGTGGTGGTTAAGTCAACAAAAATATACTCAAACATTAGAATTTTTTGTTCATTTGTATAAGTTTCAAAATTGTGTACCTTATAAGGTTTTGACTTGTTCCAGTCTGAATTGCAACTCATTCTTTCAGCTTCCTTTAGATCCTTTTCGAACTGAGAGGCGGATTTCTCAGCTTCAGTAGCTTCCTCCACTATTGCCATCAAGCACTGATCTATCACTTCTTCTTCATCAGAGGACAGTTCTTCATCCAACCATTCTTCAGCAAAGAATGCTCTTTGTTCAGTTTGAGACTTTTGAGGGTTGGAGCTGTTGCCCTTTTTGTATTTTAGATACTTGTTTCGGTATCTTTGGGCCCTTTCAGCAACTTCGTCCATATGCTCAGTCTGGGCATTCTTTACTTTGCAGTCAGCAGCCATGTGTCCATATTCACTACATTTGAAGCATTTTACCTTTTTCAGATCAAAAGGTTTCTTGCCTTTGTAGCCTATCTTCTGTTCAAGCTTCATGGTCAACAGCGCAAGCTGACTCTTTAGTTTCTTGACTTCAGATTCATTTTCAGATTCTGAGTCTGAGTGTGACTTAGATTCTGATGAGTCAGCTTGAGAATAAATTTCTTTATTCCTTCTGCTTGTTGCAACTAATGCAGCTTCTGGGTCCTTTGCAGTTCTTCTATTATTGAGCTTCTTTCTTTCTTGAGATTCTTCAAAGTTTAATAATAGACCAAAGAGTCCTGGCAGCTTGTAGGTGGACAGCTTCTCACTTACTACAAGTGATGTGATAACAGATTCAAATTTGTTAGGTAATATATCAACAAATTTCTTACATATATCATCATCATCTTTTGTCACTCCCAGAGCTGACATATCATTTAGTAGAATCTGAAATCTGGTATGAACATCAGCCAAAGTTTCTTTTTCTTTCATATAGAAATTCTCATAATTTCTAATGAGACTGTTCAGTCTTTGCTCCTTTACAACTGGAACACCTTCATAAGACACAATTAATGTGTCCCATAGTTCCTTAGCTGTTTTACAGCCTGCAATTTTAGAAAAGATTTGTTCTGACACTGCATTTCCTAAAATGCTTCTGGCTTTGGGATCAAGATTGAATAAGAGCTTGTCTTGATCTGTCCATTGAGATTTGGGAGTTTGAACCCATCTGGCACGTTGGACAACTTTATCACCTTCTTTCACTTCATCAATCTGTTTACCTGGAATTATGGGTCCTTCAGTTATGACTCTTATCATTTCTTCATGAATTCCTGATAAATGCCACTCAGCCTTAAGTTTCCAATGTGCAAAATTATGACCAGTGAACACAGGAATTCCTTTTCCAGCCATTGTGGTTATGTTTGAAGATGATGACATTGTTTTGAGATTTTAGGTATTGATCGTTTAAGATTATTAAAATTTAAATCTTATTTGCTCTGATACCAGTTATTAGGTCTCACTAAGATCCCAAACAATGGCAAATCAATAACAAATAAGTATTTAGACGTTAATTGTTATATATCGATTTATTACTCAGTTTCAGTATATATTATAGCGGAATTATAATATTGAAACAATGAAAATAACACACAGTTATATTCCAGTTAAAGTTCTACTGATTACAAAACTCAAACTCACTATTTATACCCAATATAGTGAGTTTGATAAGGATCAATCTAAGTGAATCTTTTAAACAGATAAAAGATATTAACTAACCAGACTGCCTTAATTCACGGCTAACTTCTCTCATGAGTCTGAGTTAGTCAGACTGAGTCACTCAGACTCATGTCACTCAGACTGAGTCACTCAGACTCATGTCACTCAGACTCAGACTTTGATTAACAGATGTATTAATCTTGGGATAGATCATTGTTTTTCCCAACAGTTACCAAGGTTCCTGTTTGGGTTAAAATGTACAATGTGCCTATCCTGGCTTACTCGGCGGATGGTCTGAGTCTAATTGCTACGCAAATTGGTAAACCTATCATGCTTGATGCGTTTACTAGTTCTATGTGTGACGACTCATGGGGAAGAATTAGTTTTGCTAGGGCATTAATTGAGATTGACGCGACTGTTGCCCTAAAACAGGAGGTGACTATGGCAATTCCTTCTGAGGAGGGGGACAGTTATATAAAGGAAACTATCCGAGTTGAGTATGAGTGGAAGCCTCCTCAATGTACTGTTTGTCAATGTTTTGGTCATGATACTAATTTATGCCCCAAACGAGTTATTGAGGAAAGTGTTATTCATTCCACGAGGGATACGCAGGTGCCGGTTATGGACGCTAGGGACGAAGGTTTTACGGAAGTTAAAGGTCGTAACAGGAAGATGGGAGCTGATCCTAGAACATTTGTTGGGCTTAAATTGAATAAGCCTAATTCTAAGGTAATTTGGCAGCAAAAGAAAGGGGGGAAGTCTTCTAAGGCGGCTGGGTCAACGCCAGGATTGAATGTGGCTAATTCATTTGGAGTTTTAAATATTGGTGGTGATGATATTGGTCAGGATAGGTCTCAGTCTCAAGTGAATGATCAGGGAAGTGTGGGAAAGTCTATTCCTAGCAATTCGATGGGTAACAAGGATAAGGAGGTTAGCAATTCTCAGGAGCTCCACAGGAAATGGGATAATTGCTTCAATCCGTCTGATGCTTCTGATGATGACTATGGATATGATGGGTATGATTGGTATGAGCATCTTCAGAGTTCTAAGAAGGATCGTGATTACAAACCTCAAGCGAAGACTAAAAAGTAGTTTTAGTTTGTTAGTCTAGTTTGTTTATTTGTGGTAGTCTATAAGGGAGGCATGTCTTTCTTATATAGGGTGTGTTTTTTGTTTTGGCTTATGTGCTGGTTGTTGCCCATGTAATGGGTTAAGGTATAGGACTTCACCTATACCCGTTGTACTTCATCGCTTTTTTTGGTTATATAATTTACCGGGGTAGAATTCCCCTTTACCAAAAAAAAAAAAAAAAAACCTACGGGTTTTTAGAATTTGGTTTTGATATTAATGGTATTTTGGGTTTGATTGAGTTTTTGATGGATTAAATGGATTCTAATAGCATTCTTAATGATATTGCGACCTAGGGGATTAAGAAAGAGGAATATTAAACACCTAAACGTGATTCTAACTCGGATGAAATCTAGGTTTTACAAGGAAATGAGCGTTTTAATGGTGATAAGGTGGGTTTGAAAGTGGATTTAGGTAATTAAAAGTTTATAGGGTAGTTTGGAATAGAAATGGTAATGTATGGTAGTGTTTTGTAAAATTTGTGTTTTAAAATAACTATGGGTTTTTAGAATTTGGTTTTTATTTTTAAATGGAATTTTGGGTTTGATTGAGTTTTTGATGGATTAAATAGCTTCTAATATCATTCTTAAGCATTCTTAATGCTATTGTGACTTATGGGATTAAGAAAGAGGAATATTAAACACCTAAACGTGATTCTAACACGGATGAAATCTAGGTTTTACAAGGAAGTGAGAGTTTTAATGGGGATAAGGTGGGTTTGATAATTGATTTAGGTAATTAAAAGTTTATTAGGGTAGTTTGGAATAGAAATGGTAATGTATGGAAGTGTTTTGTAAAATTAGTGTTTTAAAATACCTATGGGTTTTTAGAATTTGGTTTTGATTTTTAAATGGTATTTTGGGTTTGATTGAGTTTTTGATGGATTAAATGGCTTCTAATATCATTCTTAAGCATTCTTAATGATATTGGGACTTAGGGGATTAAGAAAGAGGAATATTAAACACCTATACGTGATTCAAACTCGGATGAAATCTAGGTTTTACAAGGAAATGAGAGTTTTAATGGGGATAAGGTGGGTTTGATAATTGATTTAGGTAATTAAAAGTTTATTAGGGTAGTTTGGAATAGAAATGGTAATGTATGGTAGTGTTTTGTTAAATAAGTGTTTTAAAAAACCTATGGGTTTTTAGAATTTGGTTTTTATTTTTAAATGGTATTTTGGGTTTGATTGAGTTTTTGATGGATTAAATGGATTCTAATAGCATTCTTAATAATATTGCGACCTAGGGGATTAAGAAAGAGGAATATTACACACCTAAGCGTGATTCTAACTCGGATGAAATCTAGGTTTTACAAGGAAGTGAGAGTTTTAATGGGGATAAGGTGGGTTTAATAATTCATTAAGTAATTAAAAGTTTATTAGGGTAGTTTGGAATAGAAATGGTAATGTATGGTAGTGCTTTGTAAAATTAGTGTTTTAAAATACCTATGGGTTTTTAGAATTTGGGTTTTGATTTTTAAATGGTATTTTGGGTTTGATTGAGTTTTTTATGGATTAAATGGAATCTAATAGCATTCTTAAGCATTCTTAATGATATTGCGACCTAGGGGATTAAGAAAGAGGAATATTACACACCTAAACGTGATTCTAACTCGGATGAAATCTAGGTTTTACAAGGAAATGAGAGTTTTAATGAGAATAAGGTGGGTTTGATAATTGATTTAGGTAATTGAAAGTTTATTAGGGTGGTTTGGAATAGAAATGGTAACATATGGTAGTGTTTTGTAAAATAAGTGTTTTAAAATACCTATGGGTTTTTAGAATTTGGTTTTGATTTTTAAGGTATTTTGGGTTTGATTGAGTTTTTGATGGATTAAATGGATTCTAATAGCATTCTTAATGATATTGCGACCTAGGGGATTAAGAAAGAGGAATATTAAACACCTAAACGTGATTCTAACTCGGATGAAATCTAGGTTTTACAAGGAAATGGGAGTTTTAATGGGGATATGGTGGGTTTGATAATTGATTTAGGTAATTAAAAGTTTATTAGGGTAGTTTGGAATAGAAATGGTAATGTATGGTAGTGTTTTGTAAAATTAGTGTTTTAAAATTCCTATGGGTCTCGTGTTGCAACCCCCTTTTTAAAAATGGGTGTGTGTGTTTTCTCTCTAGAATGGAGAATTTTTCTGGATTGATGCATACGGTTTAATTGTTCATCAATTGTAGCTGTTTCTAATTATTGTTATTCGATTACTGCTGCTGTTAATTCGAATTACTGATTTCGATTCCTTGCTGCTGATTCTCTTCATCGGTTAAAAGGTTTTTGAATTTCATTCCTTCGCTGATTCAGTCGTGGTGTTTGATTGGATTAATCCTTGTTTCCTTTCGGGTTTGAATTAGTAGTTTTGGTAATCTGATTTCCGGCGAGTTGCGGTGGTCATTGGTGGCAGTTGCTGTAACCCTATTTTGTTGCAGCGGCTGATAGCTTCGGTAGTGGTGGCTGTCACTGGAACCCTAACCGTGCGTATAGCTTTTCTACCCGTACGGATCTAGCCCATCCGTGCGAATAGGTTTTCTAACCGTGTGGATCAAGCTCCTCCGTACGTATAGCTTCTCTTCCGTGCGGATCTAGGTTTCTGCGTTCATCCGTACGTATAGGCCTTCATCCGTACGGATCACTTCTTCATCCGTACGAATCACTTCTTCATCCGTACGTATAGAGTTCTCAGTTTACTCGTGCACGACTTTACCCATGATGGATAGGGGTTCCCCTCCTATTGTCAAACAGGATGGCACTATTCTTAAGAGTATTTTAAGGAAACCTGTCCGTAACATTACTCGTCCGTCTAGTCCGCCTAGTGGTACTAAGGTGGATTTTGAACCGGAAGCTACTCTTTATTTTATTGAAGATGACAATGCGAGGGAGCTTGAATCAGGGAATGGCATTGATCCTCCTAATATTGCGATGGATACACCAGATGGTGTTCCAGAAATTTCGAGTATTACAAACTCATTTGCTAGCTTGTTTGGACCTAGTGTTGCAGGTTCCAAGGCTCAATTCCGTCCTCTTGTTAACGATGTAAAGATGGATGAATTTGACTGTGTTCTCCCTAGAAATGTAGCGGATAAAATCAAAAGTCGATATGAGAACTCTATTGTGGGGTTTTTTGTTGGGAAAGATCCCTCGTTTCCAGTGGTAAAACAATATGTTTCTAATGCTTGGCGGAAATTTGGATTTGAGCGGATTACCAGAAATGATGAGGGTGTTTATCTATTTAGGTTTGCTACTAGAGGTGGTATGGAACAAGCGCTGGAGAAAGGGCCGTGGCTGATACGCAAATCTCCTATCATTCTCAATAAATGGTCCCCTACAGTATTCTTGACGAAAGGAGAGGTTACTAAGATTCCTGTTTGCGTAAAATTATACAATGTTCCTATTCTTGCTTATTCGGAGGATGGCCTAAGTCTGATTGCCACTCAAATTGGGAAACCTATTATGCTCGATGCTTTTACTAGCTCTATGTGTGTTGCTTCTTGGGGTAGAATCAGTTTTGCCCGAGCTTTAATTGAAATTGATGCGGCTATGGAATTAAAGAAGGTGGTTACTATGGCTATTCCAAATGAGGACGGGGAAGGTTTTCTGAAGGAATCTATACGAGTCGAGTATGAGTGGAAGCCACCTCATTGTGTTGATTGTCATTGTTTTGGACATGAGACTAGTGTGTGTCCTAAGCGTGTTCCTGATGAGATTGTTACTGATTCCGCTAATTCTGGGATGGTTAGTGCTGGGCAGGTCAGTGAGGAGGGTTTTATGGAGGTTAAGAGCCGTAAGATGAAGAAGGGACATGATCCGAAGGCATTTATGGGTCTTCGAATGAATAAACCTACCTCTACGGTTCTTTGGCAGCAAAAGAAAGGTGGAAATCCTAACGGGGGTTCTAAATCTAAATCTAGTATGCCATCCAATGGTGTCAAGCCAATTGTGTCTATCGATAATCCTTTTGATGGCTTGCCTGTGGATCATGTTGATGCTCAGGTGCTGGATTCTGCTCCTGGTATTATAGCTGTTAATCAAATCAACGGTAAGGCGCCAACGAATAGGACGAGTTCTAGTGCTACTAATGGTAGAAATTTGAATAAGAATTGGGATCATTGTCTCAATCCTTCCGATACTTCTGAAGAGGAAGGGGTGGTACGTTCTGTTCGGAGGGATGGTCCCCAGCTTGGAGAGGAAGAGTACGGATATGCTGGTTATGATGATCACTTCCCTGATCTGCAGGATGCCCACAAGGTTCCTCGTGAAGTCAAGATGCGTGGGAAAGGTAGAAAGAACTAGAGTTAGGGGTAGTCTACAAGGGAGGCCTGTCTCTCTTTGTAGGGGTTTGTTTTGATTATGTTTTTTTGTCTGTTGCCCATGTAATGGGTTGAGATATAGGATTTCACCTATATCCACTGTACTTCAACGCTCTTTTTTGGTTATATAATTTACCGGGGTGAATTCCCTTTTACCAAAAAAAAAAAATAAAAAAAAAATTCCTATGGGTGTTTAGAATTTGGGTTTTCATTTTTAAATTGTATTTTGGGTTTGATTGAGTTTTTGATGGATTAAATGGCTTCTAATAGCATTCTTAAGCATTCTTAATGCTATTGCGACCTAGGGGATTAAGAAAGGGGAATATTACACACCTAAGCGTGATTCTAACTCGGATGAAATCTAGGGTTTACAAGGAAGTGAGAGTTTTAATGGGGATAAGGTGGGTTTGATAATTGATTTGGGTAATTAAAAGTTTATTAGGGTAGTTTGGAATAGAAATGGTAATGTATGGTAGTCTTTTATAAAATTAGTGTTTTAAAATACCTATGGGTTTTTAGAATTTGGGAATTGATTTTTAAATTGTATTTTGGGTTTGATTGAGTTTTTCATGGATTAAATGGATTCTAATAGCATTCTTAATGATATTGCGACCTAGGGGATTAAGAAAGAGGAATATTACACACCTAAACGTGATTCTAACTCGGATGAAATCTAGGTTTTACAAGGAAATGAGAGTTTTAATGGGGATAAGGTGGGTTTCATAATTGATTTAGGTAATTAAAAGTTTATTAGGGTGGTTTGGAATAGAAATGGTAACGTATGGTAGTGTTTTGTAAAATAAGTGTTTTAAAATACCTATGGGTTTTTAGAATTTGGTTTTGATTTTTAAGGTATTTTGGGTTTGATTGAGTTTTTGATGGATTAAATGGATTCTAATAGCATTCTTAAGCATTATTAATGATATTGCGACCTAGGGGATTAAGAAAGAGGAATATTAAACACCTAAACGTGATTCTAACTCGGATGAAATCTAGGTTTTACAAGGAAATGAGAGTTTAATGAGGATATGGTGGGTTTGATAATTTATTTAGGTAATTAAAAGTTTATTAGGGTAGTTTGGAATAGAAATGGTAATGTACGGTAGTGTTTTGTAAAATTAGTGATGGAGAATTTTTCTGGATTGATTCATACGGTTTAATTGTTCTTGCATTGTAACTATTTCGTTTCTGAATTGTTTGTTATTGATCTCGTCGTGTCTTGAAGCGTCCTTGCTGCCATTTTCTTTTGATTCGATCCTTGCTGCTACTTCGATTTTCCGAGTGCATTGATTAATCCTCTCGTTGCTGTTCGTGGCTTTGTATTGGATTAATCATTGTTTACTTGTTCGAATTGCTTTAGTATCGTCAGTTTATTCAGTTTCCGGCGAGTTGCAGAAGTTGCGGTGGCTGAAACCCTAACAAACCCTAATTTTCATCCGTGTGTTTAAGACTCATCCGTACACGATTACATCCGTACGAATCACACTTCCTCCGTATGTATACACCTACATTCGTACGTATCAATTCATTCGTACCTTTAGTCTTCATTCGCACGTATCACCTGGTCATCCGTACGTAGGAGCCTCGTCCGTACGTAGGAGCACTTTATCCATGCGTATAGGAAACGTTCATCCGTGCAATTTCATTTTATTCGTACGGACCAACTCAGATATTCATTAATCCGTGTCTCAAGTTATGGAGAGGGGTTTTCTTGCAAGTGGTGCTAAGAAAACGAAACATACTGAGTTTCCAAATAAACCTAGTGATGCTACTACTTCTCCGACTATGGAAATCAAAAATAGTGATGTTAATGCTCATCAGACCATGGACGGAATTGCAAAACGGTTAATGAACATGGCTGGTAAGATTACTGTTTCAGATATTGAATCGATGGCCATTCCGAGTAGTGAGGGTGTTAACAATGGGACTGGAGGTGATCCCACTAGTGCCAGTGTTGCACCACAAGTATGTGCTAATAATGGTGCTATGCCAGGTATTACCAACTCATATGCGATTTGTTTTGGCCCTAGTACCCCGAGTATCAAGGTCCAATTTCGTACCCTGGTTAATGATGAAAAGCTTGACGCAGTGGATTGTGTCCTACCGAGAGCCGTAGCTGCCAAAATCAAATGTCGGTATGAGAATTCTATTGTGGGGTTTTTTGTTGGTAAAGATCCTTCATTTCCAGTGGTTAAGCAGTATGTTTTGAACTCTTGGAGGAAATTTGGCTTTGAACGTATTACAAGGAATAGTGATGGTGTTTATCTGTTCAAATTTGCTTCAAAAGGCGGTATGGAGCAAGTGTTGGAGAAAGGTCCTTGGATGATTCGCAAATCTCCTATTATTCTCAACAAATGGTCTCCTAATGTGTCATTGGCGAAAGGAGTAGTTACTAAACTTCCTGTTTGGGTGAAACTGTACAATGTTCCTATTCTTGCCTACTCGGCTGATGGCCTGAGCTTGATTGCTACTCAAATTGGGAAACCTGTCATGCTGGATGCTTTTACTAGTTCTATGTGTGATGATTCGTGGGGTAGAATCAGTTTTGCCAGGGCTTTGATTGAGATTGATGCGGCTGTGGCTTTAAAGAAGGAGGTTACTATGGCGATCCCTGTTGAGGAGGGGGAAGGGTATCTGACGGAAACTATTCGAGTCGAGTATGAGTGGAAGCCTCCTCATTGTGGTGAGTGCCACTGTTTTGGTCATGATACTAACGTGTGTCCTAAACGAGTTCCTATGGAAATTATTCCTAATTCAGTTAGGGATGTCAGGGCTACTGACAGGGAAGACACTGGTGATGGCTTTACGGAGGTTAAGAGCCGTAAAAAGAAGAAGGGAACTGATCCAAAGGCTTTTGTAGGTCTTAGGATGAATAAGCCTAAGTCAACAATGATTTGGGAACAAAAGAAAGGTGGGAATACTAAATCCAATGGTGTTAACCCACCTGTGCCTATCGCTAATCCGTTTGAAGGATTAACTGTGGATCATGTTACTTCTCAGCCTACGGATATTAATCCTGGTATTCTTGGAGATAAGAACAAAGGAAATGTGCCGTCAAGTAGTTCGATTTCCGTGGTTGGTGCTGGGAGTAAGGATAAAACGGTTAGTACGCCTCCAGTTGAAAAAAAGAATTGGGATCACTGTCTCAATGCATCTGATACTTCCGATGAGGAGGGTGGATATTTGGGAGGGGGTCAATATCTTGAAGATGAAGATTATGGTTATGATGGCTATGATGGTTATGATGACCAAGTGGTTGATCTTCAGGGTGCTATGCCGGAGTTTAGAGACTTCAGGCTTAGCAGGAAGAGTAGGAAGTGATAGATTTCGATGTAATCTTTAAGGGAGGCATGTCTCCCTTAAGGAGGTGTTTTTTTGTTTTTTGTTTTGCTTTTGGTTGTTGCCCATGTTATGGGTTGAGATATAGGGCTTCTCCTATATCCTGTGTACTTCAACGCTCTTTTTTGGTTATATAATTTACCGGGGTTTAATTCCCTTTAACCAAAAAAAAAAAAAAAATACCTATGGGTTTTTAGAATTTGTGTTTTCATTTTTAAAATGGTATTTCGGGTTTGATTGAGTTATTGATGGATTAAATGGCTTCTAATATCATTCTTAAGCATTCTTAATGCTATTGCGACCTAGGGGATTAAGAAAGAGGTATATCACACACCTAAACGTGATTCTAACTCGGATGAAATCTAGGTTTTACAAACAAATGAGAGTTTTAATGGGGATAAGGTGGGTTTGATAATTGATTTAGGTAATTAAAAGTTTATTAGGGTGGTTTGGAATAGAAATGGTAACGTATGGTAGTGTTTTGTAAAATAAGTGTTTTAAAATACCTATGGGTTTTTAGAATTTGGTGTTGATTTTTAAGGTATTTTCGGTTTGATTGAGTTTTTGATGGATTAAATGGATTCTAGTAGCATTCTTAAGCATTCTTAATGATATTGCGACCTAGGGGATTAAGAAAGAGGAATATTAAACACCTAAATGTGATTCTAACTCGGATGAAATTTAGGTTTTACAAGGAAATGAAAGTTTTAATGGGGATATGGTGGGTTTGATAATTGATTTAGGTAATTAAAAGTTTATTAGGGTAGTTTGGAATAGAAATGGTAATGTATGGTAGTGTTTTGTAAAATTAGTGGTTTAAAATACCTATGGGTTTTTAGAATTTGTGTTTTTTTTTTTGGGTAAAAGGGACAAATAGACCCCGGTAAATTATATTACACCAAAAAGCCAATGAAGTACAATGGAATGTGACTGAATGCCACATTAACCTCAAGCATAGCTTGAACTACAAAAATTCGAATGACATGCCATACGAATTACAACTAAACAAAGACATAGCCAAAAAATTCCAATAGGAAAAACCACCTAAAGGAACATAAACATCAAAACCAAACAGCCATTACATTCTAAAAATCAAATCGGGAAGATCCCACTTCCTAGCCATCTTCTCACTATCTTTAGAGCGCTTGAACTTGCAAAAATTGTGCGATTGGATTTAGAATTTGTGTTTTCATTTTTTTTTTTGGTATAAGGGAAATTACCCCGGTAAATTATATAAACACCAAAAACCAAAAGAGTACAATGGAATGTGGCTGAAGTACCACATTAACCTCAGGGCTAGCCTGAACAAACTAAGACAGGATGACAAACCATCTGTCTACAAACTAAGCAATACAAGAAAAGGAAAACTAATAACGAAATCGCCTAAATTAGAAGAGATTCCGGAATATTCCAATTCTTCAACAGATCCAAAGCCGCTCTCGAATTCTTGAATCTACATGACAAAAGCCTGGCACGAACATCAGCCAAAATATTATCCACAAGAACATTGACCGTTCTTTTGGATCCCGTATATAATCTATCATTTCTTTCGCGCCAAATGAAGTACATGGCAGCAGCCAGAACCAGCTTGGCTATGACACTTACCGAAGACCGACGATGAGCAAATGGAAGAATGGTCCCAACGATATCTGTAAGACATGGAGGGCTACTCTGAAGACCAGCCTGCCCCCGAACTTGAAACCAAACTTGCCTGGCATAAGGACACTCGAAGAAAAGATGGGCATGAGAATCTGGCTGAGTTTCACAAAGAGTACAATGAGAAACCAACAAAGGAGACACATCCCAAGAGCTAAGAACATCCTGAGTTCTGAGCTTGCCTTTAATTGCAAGCCAAACAAGAAAAGCATGCTTTGGAATGTTATTCGAGAACCAAACCACATCTGCCCAAGGAACCGGATTATGGTACGGACGAATAGTATTCCAAACAGCTCGAACCGAAAACATCTGAACTGACCCAGACCTATCCCTCCACTCCAGACTATCTTGAATCCCAGTACTAAGACTAGGATTAGGAATAGAGAGAAGAGAAGGGTAAGCAGTACCGAGGTCGGGGGGCCATACCAAAGAGCCAGACGCCACAATATCTGCAACCCTGGAGGAGACAGAAAGATCCGCCCCATACATGTCTCGGGTGGACACAAATCCCGCAATGGGACTCAAATCACACCACTTGTCATACCAAATCGAAGTACCATTACCATCACCAATCTTGTGCCAAATAAATTCACGAACAATTGGCCGCAGCTGTAACAACTTTCTCCATCCCCATGACATAGAACCACGGCATGGAATAGTCCAGAAATTCCGATCTCTTATCTTGTGCAAATGGGTCCAAGCAACCCATAAGGACTCCTTACGCATTAGGAGCTTCCAAAGCTGGCTAACCATAAGAGCTTGGTTAAACAGATCCAGCTGCCGAATCCCAAGACCGCCTTCAGACTTAGGCAAGCAAACAGCTTCCCAAGCCACCTTAGCTTTCCCCCTGCGGAATTCGCCATTACTCCATAAAAACTTCCTCATAATCTGCTGAATTTCCAGAAGGACACGAGCGGGAAGAATGAAGACCGAAGCCCAATAAACATGCATGGATGCGAGAACAGACTTAACCAGTTGTAATCGACCCGCAATAGATAAAGATTTGTTCTTCCAATCAGAAACCCGAGCCTCAACCTTAGCAAGCAATTCTTTGCAGTCCTTATACACCAGTCTCGAAGGAACCAGCGGAACACCAAGGTACTTAACCGGGAGCCGCCCCTCCTCAAACGGCATAACCTGAAGAATGCCTAGCTTTGTATGATTAAGCACATTACAAAAGTATGCTGTACTCTTAGGCAAGCTAGGGGTCAATCCAGAAACATCCCGAAACTCATTCAAAGAATCCATAATAATCTTAGCCGAAGCAACATTACCATGAGAAAATATGAACAAGTCATCAGCAAAACAAAGATTAATTAACCCCATCTCCGAGCAAGAACGGTGATACTTGAACCCATCAGTCTCCCTTACCCTCCGCTGCAAGATTAGCGTAAGAATTTCCATAACTAGGGTAAATAAGTAGGGGGACAAAGGATCACCCTGACGGAGCCCTCTTCTACCTCTGAAATGGCCATGAGTAGCACCATTAAGAGAAATGGAGAAGGAAGTAGTAGTTACACATTCCATGATCCAACCAATCATCCTCTGAGGGAAACCAAAACCAGTAAGAATAACACGAAGAAAATTCCAATCCACCGTGTCATAAGCTTTCTGAATATCGATTTTGAAGGCACATCGCGGCTCCCCACGGTCCAAATGATAATTATGCATCAGCTCATGCGTCAGCAAAATATTATCAGCAATGCTACGCCCAGGAATAAAAGCCGACTGATTCAAGCTAACCAGCGACTGGAGACTACCCTTGATACGATTAGCAATGATCTTGCTAATACATTTAAACAAAACATTGCAACATGAGATTGGCCGGAAATCCGTAACTTTAGTCGGAGTCTGAACTTTAGGAATAAGCGCCAGAAGGGTATGGTTCATCTGTTTCAGAAGTTTCCCATTACGAAAAAATTCCTTAACAGCTAAACAAATATCCCCGCCAACAGTCTCCCAGGCCTCCTTAAAGAATGCTGCCGTGAACCCATCAGGACCAGGAGATTTATCATTTCCCATGGAGAACATAGCAAGCTTAATTTCCCGGTCCCCCACCTCCATAATCATCTCCGACGCTACCTGCGGATCGAGCACACTACCAAACAAGTCCTGGGCATTTAAAGCAGAGGATTGACCAGCTTGGCCAAGAAACCCTTCATAATGAACAACAAAAGCTTGAGCCACCTTCTCATTCTCATGAACGATCCCAGCCATATCAGAAACCACATTAATGCGATTCCGACTAATTCTACCCTTCACCGCTTTATAAAAAAACGCAGAGTTCGAATCTCCATCTTTGAGCCATTGAATCTTCGCCTTCTGCTTAAGAAAGCGGTCATGAGTCACAAGAGCATTATTATAATCCTGAACCAGCAAAGCTTCCTCCTCCCGAAGGGCAACATTAAAAGGGTCAGAATCCAAATCAGCCTGGGCCCTATCCAACTTCGAACGCAGAGAGTTAAGATTCTCAAACAGATTACCATGAGCAAATAAGAGCTTACGAAAAGGCTTCTTTAATTGCTTGAGATTCTTAGCCCCTTGAAACATGATAAATCCAGAGGAGGAATGCAACCAACCTTCTTTCACCACATCCTTGAATCTCGGATGAGACGTGAGGATGTTAGTGAACTTGAAAGGCTTAGGGGGGCCCTGAACATTAGTGGGAATCCGAAGGATCGATGGAGTATGATCTGAAGTACGATAAGGATGAAAAATAGCATGAGCATCAGCAAACTCATCCCCAAAAGGCGTATTACCCAGAATACGATCAATCTTCTTGAGAATGCCACCTACACCCTTAGGCTTCTGAGTCCAGGTAAACTGAAGGCCAGAACTAGAAACATCCCGAACTTCAATATCATCAATACATTCCTTAAATTCACGCATAGCTATTGTCATACATGAAGAACCAGCAGTGCTTTCATTCAAGAAGAGGGAAGCATTAAAATCACCAAGAATGCTCCAAGGTCTGTCACGAATGTACGAACAATGCATCCGAAGGTTATCCCAAAGCTGTCTTCGCTGAGTATAACTGTTATGCCCATAGATAAATGAACAAAACAGCTCCTTCTTAGCCAGCTTAAGCCATATACGCGTGTGAATGACTTGATCAGTTTGCGAAATAACCACAATATCAACATCATACTTATTCCAACCCAGAATAATCCTCGTACCCTTATCACAAAGTCTTCCGTTAGTAATCCAGTCCCAATGCTTGAACACACTAGAACATAGCTTAGCCAAGTTAGACACCTGCGCGCGAGATTCTAAAATAGCACATACGGACAACTTATTATCATAAATGATCTGACGGACTTCACATTGTTTGGGAGAGAAGTTAAGACCCCTTATGTTCCATGAAGCCATACTAATCATTGGAAACCACAACAACGGGAGTGCTTGCCCCCACGAGAGATTCTAAAATCTGAGTACCCGGACGATGTTCAAGTTCTAGCTCTTCCCCTTCCGAGTCACTCGGATTTAGAGTGGAATCAGGATATTCCTTCGGGACCCCTGACCTTCCAACCTCTCCATTAGAGGAACCCAAAACTCCAAACGAATTGGTTGTCACTACAACCTTCTTCTTAGCCGGACCTTGGGCCTTACCCCCACCATCCCGATTCGGATTTGCATTTGAAGAAGTAGGTTTCACCTTCTGCTGAAATTGAAGATTTGGTCGAGGTTTGGTCAACCTGACACCTTCAACAGTCTTAGCCTGCTTGGATTTCTTCTTCTTCTTCTTAACCACAGTAAAACCTTCCCCATCCGCCGTTGGGGAAACTACAGCAACTTTGGGAACAACAACAACCTTGGGCAGCAATGGACATTTATCCGTTTTATGCTCAAATATCTTGCAAGTGGCACAACGGGGAGGCCTCCATTCATATTCAATATCAACCGTTGCCATGGAATGGCCTAACCCACCCGAGTGAGGGATAGCAACCACCATAGATTCCAAAAGATCCTCCTCAGCCGATACCTCAATCAAGGCACGAGCATAATCTAAAATGGTATTTTGGGTTTGTTAGAATTTTTGAAGGATTAAATGGCTTCTAATATCATTCTTAAGCATTCTTAATGCTATTGCGACCTAGGGGATTAAGAAAGAGGTATATCACACACCTAAACGTGATTCTAACTCGGATGAAATCTAGGTTTTACAAGGAAATGAGCTTTTTAATGGTGATAAGGTGGGTTTGAAAGTTGATTTAGGTAATTAAAAGTTTATAGGGTAGTTTGGAATAGAAATGGTAATGTATGGTAGTGTTTTGTAAAATTTGTGTTTTAAAATACCTATGGGTTTTTAGAATTTGGTTTTGATTTTTAAATGGTATTTTGGGTTTGATTGAGTTTTTGATAGATTAAATGGCTTCTAATATCATTCTTAAGCATTCTGAATGCTATTGTGACTTATGGGATTAAGAAAGAGGAATATTAAACACCTAAACGTGATTCTAACACGGATGAAATCTAGGTTTTACAAGGAAGTGAGAGTTTTAATGGGGATAAGGTGGGTTTGATAATTGATTTAGGTATTTAAAAGTTTATTAGGGTAGTTTGGAATAGAAATGGTAATGTATGGTAGTGTTTTGTAAAATTAGTGTTTTAAAATACGTATGGGTTTTTAGAATTTGGTTTTGATTTTTAAATGGTATTTTGGGTTTGATTGAGTTTTTGATGGATTAAATGGCTTCTAATATCATTCTTAAGCATTCTTAATGATATTGGGACTTAGGGGATTAAGAAAGAGGAATATTAAACACCTAAACGTGATTCTAACTCGGATGAAATCTAGGTTTTACAAGGAAATGAGAGTTTTAATGGGGATATGGTGGGTTTGATAATTGATTTAGGTAATTAAAAGTTTATTAGGGTAGTTTGGAATAGAAATGGTAATGTATGGTAGTGTTTTGTCAAATAAGTGTTTTAAAAAACCTATGGGTTTTTAGAATTTTGTTTTTATTTTTAAATGGTATTTTGGGTTTGATTGAGTTTTTGATGGATTAAATGGATTCTAATAGCATTCTTAATAATATTGCGACCTAGGGGATTAAGAAAGAGGTATATCACACACCTAAACGTGATTCTAACTCGGATGAAATGTAGGTTTGACAAACAAATGAGAGTTTTAATGGGGATAAGGTGGGTTTGATAATTTATTTAGGTAATTAAAAGTTTATTAGGGTGGTTTGGAATAGAAATGGTAACGTATGGTAGTGTTTTGTAAAATAAGTGTTTTAAAATACCTATGGGTTTTTAGAATTTGGTTTTGATTTTTAAGGTATTTTTGGTTTGATTGAGTTTTTGATGGATTAAATGGATTCTAATAGCATTCTTAAGCATTCTTAATGATATTGCGACCTAGGGGATTAAGAAAGAGGAATATTAAACACCTAAATGTGATTCTAACTCGGATGAAATCTAGGTTTTACAAGGAAATGAAAGTTTTAATGGGGATATGGTGGGTTTGATAATTGATTTAGGTAATTAAAAGTTTATTAGGGTAGTTTGGAATAGAAATGGTAATGTATGGTAGTGTTTTGTAAAATTAGTGGTTTAAAATACCTATGGGTTTTTAGAATTTGTGTTTTTTTTTTTTGGGTAAAAGGGACAAATAGACCCCGGTAAATTATATTACACCAAAAAGCCAATGAAGTACAATGGAATGTGACTGAATGCCACATTAACCTCAAGCATAGCTTGAACTACAAAAATTCGAATGACATGCCATACGAATTACAACTAAACAAAGACATAGCCAAAAAATTCCAATAGGAAAAACCACCTAAAGGAACATAAACATCAAAACCAAACAGCCATTACATTCTAAAAATCAAATCGGGAAGATCCCACTTCCTAGCCATTTTCTCACTATCTTTAGAGCGCTTGAACTTGCAAAAATTGTGCGATTGGATTTAGAATTTGTGTTTTCATTTTTAAAATGGTATTTTGGGTTTGTTAGAATTTTTGAAGGATTAAATGGCTTCTAATATCATTCTTAAGCATTCTTAATGCTATTGCGACCTAGGGGATTAAGAAAGAGGTATATCACACCCCTAAACGTGATTCTAACTCGGATGAAATCTAGGTTTTACAAGGAAATGAGCTTTTTAATGGTGATAAGGTGGGTTTGAAAGTTGATTTAGGTAATTAAAAGTTTATAGGGTAGTTTGGAATAGAAATGGTAATGTATGGTAGTGTTTTGTAAAATTTGTGTTTTAAAATACCTATGGGTTTTTAGAATTTGGTTTTGATTTTTAAATGGTATTTTGGGTTTGATTGAGTTTTTGATGGATTAAATGGCTTCTAATATCATTCTTAAGCATTCTTAATGCTATTGTGACTTATGGGATTAAGAAAGAGGAAAATTAAACACCTAAACGTGATTCTAACACGGATGAAATCTAGGTTTTACAAGGAAGTGAGAGTTTTAATGGGGATAAGGTGGGTTTGATAATTGATTTAGGTATTTAAAAGTTTATTAGGGTAGTTTGGAATAGAAATGGTAATGTATGGTAGTGTTTTGTAAAATTAGTGTTTTAAAATACGTATGGGTTTTTAGAATTTGGTTTTGATTTTTAAATGGTATTTTGGGTTTCATTGAGTTTTTGATGGATTAAATGGCTTCTAATATCATTCTTAAGCATTCTTAATGATATTGGGACTTAGGGGATTAAGAAAGAGGAATATTAAACACCTAAACGTGATTCTAACTCGGATGAAATCTAGGTTTTACAAGGAAATGAGAGTTTTAATGGGGATATGGTGGGTTTGATAATTGATTTAGGTAATTAAAAGTTTATTAGGGTAGTTTGGAATAGAAATGGTAATGTATGGTAGTGTTTTGTTAAATAAGTGTTTTAAAAAACCTATGGGTTTTTAGAATTTGGTTTTGATTTTTAAATGGTATTTTGGGTTTGATTGAGTTTTTGATGGATTAAATGGATTCTAATAGCATTCTTAATAATATTGCGACCTAGGGGATTAAGAAAGAGGAATATTACACACCTAAGCGTGATTCTAACTCGGATGAAATCTAGGTTTTTTACCAAGAAGTGAGAGTTTTAATGGGGATAAGGTGGGTTTGATAATTGATTTAGGTAATTAAAAGTTTATTAGGGTAGTTTGGAATAGAAATGGTAATGTATGGTAGTGTTTTGTAAAATTAGTGGTTTAAAATACCTATGGGTTTTTAGAATTTGTGTTTTCATTTTTAAAATGGTATTTTGGGTTTGATGGAGTTTTTGAAGGATTAAATGGATTCTAATATCATTCTTAAGCATTGTTAATGCTATTGGTACCTAGGGGATTAAGAAAGAGGTATATCACACACCTAAACGTGATTCTAACTCGGATGAAATCTTGGTTTTACAAGGGAATGGGCGTTTTAATGGTGATAAGGTGGGGTTTGAAAGTTGATTTAGGTAATTAAAAGTTTATAGGGTAGTTTGGAATAGAAATGATAATGTATGGTAGTGTTTTGTAAAATTTGTGTTTTAAAATACCTATGGGTTTTTAGAATTTGGTTTTTATTTTTAAATGGTATTTTGGGTTTGATTGAGTTTTTGATGGATTAAATGGCTTCTAATATCATTCTTAAGCATTCTTAATGCTATTGTGACTTATGCGATTAAGAAAGAGGAATATTAAACACCTAAACGTGATTCTAACACGGATGAAATCTAGGTTTTACAAGGAAGTGAGAGTTTTAATGGGGATAAGGTGGGTTTGATAATTGATTTAGGTAATTAAAAGTTTATTAGGGTAGTTTGGAATAGAAATGGTAATGTATGGAAGTGTTTTGTAAAATTAGTGTTTTAAAATACCTATGGGTTTTTAGAATTTGGTTTTGATTTTTAAATGGTATTTTGGGTTTGATTGAGTTTTTGAGTGATTAAATGGCTTCTAATATCATTCTTAAGCATTCTTAATGATATTGGGACTTAGGGGATTAAGAAAGACGAATATTAAACACCTAAACGTGATTCTAACTCGGATGAAATCTAGGTTTTACAAGGAAATGAGAGTTTTAATGGGGATAAGGTGGGTTTGATAATTGATTTAGGTAATTAGAAGTTTATTAGGGTAGTTTGGAATAGAAATGGTAATGTATGGTAGTGTTTTGTTAAAAAAGTGTTTTAAAAAACCTATGGGTTTTTAGAATTTGGTTTTGATTTTTAAATGGTATTTTGGGGTTGATTGAGTTTTTGATGGATTAAATGGATTCTAATAGCATTCTTAATAATATTGCGACCTAGGGGATTAAGAAAGAGGAATATTACACACCTAAGCGTGATTCTAACTCGGATGAAATCTAGGTTTTACAAGGAAGTGAGAGTTTTAATGGGGATAAGGTGGGTTTGATAATTGATTTAGGTATTTAAAAGTTTATTAGGGTAGTTTGGAATAGAAATGGTAATGTATGGTAGTGTTTTGTAAAATTAGTGTTTTAAAATACGTATGGGTTTTTAGAATTTGGTTTTGATTTTTAAATGGTATTTTGGGTTTCATTGAGTTTTTGATGGATTAAATGGCTTCTAATATCATTCTTAAGCATTCTTAATGATATTGGGACTTAGGGGATTAAGAAAGAGGAATATTAAACACCTAAACGTGATTCTAACTCGGATGAAATCTAGGTTTTACAAGGAAATGAGAGTTTTAATGGGGATATGGTGGGTTTGATAATTGATTTAGGTAATTAAAAGTTTATTAGGGTAGTTTGGAATAGAAATGGTAATGTATGGTAGTGTTTTGTTAAATAAGTGTTTTAAAAAACCTATGGGTTTTTAGAATTTGGTTTTGATTTTTAAATGGTATTTTGGGTTTGATTGAGTTTTTGATGGATTAAATGGATTCTAATAGCATTCTTAATAATATTGCGACCTAGGGGATTAAGAAAGAGGAATATTACACACCTAAGCGTGATTCTAACTCGGATGAAATCTAGGTTTTTTACCAAGAAGTGAGAGTTTTAATGGGGATAAGGTGGGTTTGATAATTGATTTAGGTAATTAAAAGTTTATTAGGGTAGTTTGGAATAGAAATGGTAATGTATGGTAGTGTTTTGTAAAATTAGTGGTTTAAAATACCTATGGGTTTTTAGAATTTGTGTTTTCATTTTTAAAATGGTATTTTGGGTTTGATGGAGTTTTTGAAGGATTAAATGGATTCTAATATCATTCTTAAGCATTGTTAATGCTATTGGTACCTAGGGGATTAAGAAAGAGGTATATCACACACCTAAACGTGATTCTAACTCGGATGAAATCTTGGTTTTACAAGGGAATGGGCGTTTTAATGGTGATAAGGTGGGGTTTGAAAGTTGATTTAGGTAATTAAAAGTTTATAGGGTAGTTTGGAATAGAAATGATAATGTATGGTAGTGTTTTGTAAAATTTGTGTTTTAAAATACCTATGGGTTTTTAGAATTTGGTTTTTATTTTTAAATGGTATTTTGGGTTTGATTGAGTTTTTGATGGATTAAATGGCTTCTAATATCATTCTTAAGCATTCTTAATGCTATTGTGACTTATGCGATTAAGAAAGAGGAATATTAAACACCTAAACGTGATTCTAACACGGATGAAATCTAGGTTTTACAAGGAAGTGAGAGTTTTAATGGGGATAAGGTGGGTTTGATAATTGATTTAGGTAATTAAAAGTTTATTAGGGTAGTTTGGAATAGAAATGGTAATGTATGGAAGTGTTTTGTAAAATTAGTGTTTTAAAATACCTATGGGTTTTTAGAATTTGGTTTTGATTTTTAAATGGTATTTTGGGTTTGATTGAGTTTTTGAGTGATTAAATGGCTTCTAATATCATTCTTAAGCATTCTTAATGATATTGGGACTTAGGGGATTAAGAAAGACGAATATTAAACACCTAAACGTGATTCTAACTCGGATGAAATCTAGGTTTTACAAGGAAATGAGAGTTTTAATGGGGATAAGGTGGGTTTGATAATTGATTTAGGTAATTAGAAGTTTATTAGGGTAGTTTGGAATAGAAATGGTAATGTATGGTAGTGTTTTGTTAAAAAAGTGTTTTAAAAAACCTATGGGTTTTTAGAATTTGGTTTTGATTTTTAAATGGTATTTTGGGGTTGATTGAGTTTTTGATGGATTAAATGGATTCTAATAGCATTCTTAATAATATTGCGACCTAGGGGATTAAGAAAGAGGAATATTACACACCTAAGCGTGATTCTAACTCGGATGAAATCTAGGTTTTACAAGGAAGTGAGAGTTTTAATGGGGATAAGGTGGGTTTGATAATTGATTTAGGTAATTAAAAGATTATTAGGGTAGTTTGGAATAGAAATGGTAATGTATGGTAGTGTTTTGTAAAATTAGTGGTTTAAATACCTATGGGTTTTTAGAATTTGTGTTTTCATTTTTAAAATGGTATTTTGGGTTTGATTGAGTTTTTAAAGGATTAAATGGATTCTAATATCATTCTTAAGCATTCTTAATGCTATTGCGACCTAGGGGATTAAGAAAGAGGTATATCACACACCTAAACGTGATTCTAACTCGGATGAAATCTAGGTTTTACAAACAAATGAGAGTTTTAATGGGGATAAGGTGGGTTTGATAATTGATTTAGGTAATTAAAAGTTTATTAGGGTGGTTTGGAATAGAAATGGTAACGTATGGTAGTGTTTTGTAAAATAAGTGTTTTAAAATACCTATGGGTTTTTAGAATTTGGTTTTGATTTTTAAGGTATTTTCGTTTTGATTGAGTTTTTGATGGATTAAATGGATTCTAATAGCATTCTTAAGCATTCTTAATGATATTGCGACCTAGGGGATTAAGAAAGAGGAATATTAAACACCTAAATGTGATTGTAACTCGGATGAAATCTAGGTTTTACAAGGAAATGAAAGTTTTAATGGGGATATGGTGGGTTTGATAATTGATTTAGGTAATTAAAAGTTTATTAGGGTAGTTTGGGATAGAAATGGTAATGTATGGTAGTGTTTTGTAAAATTTGTGTTTTAAAATACCTATGGGTTTGGTTGTGTGTTTTTTCTCTCTAGCTAGCGAATTGGAGGGTGTTTGGCTGGCCGGTTTTAGGCCGATTTTGTTACCAATTGGAGGCTGTAATTTGAGTTTTCGGATTATAGTTTGCTGGGTAATGTTTTGAAGGTTGTTTCCTATGGCCGGTTTGGTTTAATTTGGAGTCTTTTGCCTATTTCGGTAGGAGGCTGTTTCCAGTTTGGATTTACATCGTTGCTGGTCGAATTCGTGGTTGGAATTGGAGAGCTCTTTGTTTTATCTACTCGGTTTGCATTGATAGTGAGTTGGCTGGTTGTTTGTGGCGGTTTTCCGGGCGGATTAGGGTTGTTTTTCCAGGTTTCCGGCGACTGACGGCTGGAACCCTAATCTGGGTTGGTAGTGGTAGTAATTATCACATCCGTACACTTTAAGGTGATCCGTACGTATCAAGACACTTATCCGTGCGCATCAAGTCTCTTGTCCGTGCAATACTCTTGAAACAATCATTCGCACGTATCAAACTCCTTCGTACGTATTTTAACTCGTCCGTACGAACCTCTCACTCATCCGTACGAATTACTCTTCGATCCGTATCATCTTCACATCCGTACTTTACACTTCCATCCGTACTTAGTACCTGTACATTCGTACGTATCACTTGTGTGATTCTCTCGTCCGTACGTTGCTTGCTCATCCGTTCATTTGTCTTGTGTACGTTCTTGATTAGCTTCGGACTAGAGTGTAAGTGAGTTGTAAGATGGCATCTTCTGGAGTTGTCAAAGCTATTTTACAAGGTACTGAGGTCGGGAATTTAACGACCCTTCATGGTAACATTCGTGCTCCAATCCGGGGTACTTCGCTTACACAACATTTGGTTGATTCCGGGAGTGCTTCAACTTTGGATGCTCCAAGGGTTACTACTGATAAGGGGTCTTCTGCAACTGCTTTACGGCAACATTCTTCCGATCAGAAGGTAAAGTTAACTGAGATGCGAAACAAAGAAGTGGTTCTGGGTGCTAGGGTTACTATCCCGATGTCGGTGGTGGACGAAGTTAGTGCCCGTTTTAAGAACACTATCTATGGATTCTTTATTGGAAAGCGTCTGGCATTCAAACTGGTGGAAAACTATGTCTTCAATTCTTGGGCAAAGTTTGGACTTAAAAGAGTAATGCTGGAAAAAGATTTCTTTCTGTTCCAATTTAATACGAAGGACGGAATGGAACGGGTTATGGAGGGTGGTCCTTGGCTCATCCGACAGATACCGTTATTCTTGAACATCTGGACCCTAGATACCATCTTGAAAAAGGAGGCCGTCACCAAGGCCCCGGTTTGGGTGAAGATTCACAATGTTCCGATTGTGGCGTATTCTGAGGTGGGACTTAGTCTAATTACCACTCAAATTGGCAAACCTATCATGTTGGATACGTATACTAGCAAAATGTGTACAAACTCTTGGGGGCGCAAGGACTATGCTCGTGCCTTAATTGAAGTATCGGCTGAGGAAGATCTTCTGGAAACTATGGTGGTTGCTATCCCTCATTCTGGTGGGTTAGGCCATTCTTTAGCTACGGTTGATATTGAGTATGAATGGAGGCCCCCCCGCTGTGCCACTTGTAAGATTTTTGAGCATAAGGCGGATAAATGCCCTCTGAACCCAAAGGTTGATGTTCCTCCTACGGTTGCTGAGGTTTCCCCAAGGGTAGATGGGGACGGCTTTACTGAGGTTAAGCATAAAAGGAAGAAATCCAAGAAGGCCAAGACCATCGAGGGTGTTAGGTTATCCAAACCTAGGCCAAATTTTCAGTTTCAGCAGAAGGTGAAAACAGCTCCTTCTAATGCCAATCCAAGCCGGGGGGATGGGGGTAATCCCCAAGGTCCTGGCAAGGCGTCGCCGAAGGTTGTCGTGACAACAAATTTGTTTAGAGTTCTGAGTTCGTCTACCGGAAAGGATGGCGGGTCAGGGGATCCAAGGCCAAAGGAATATCCTGCCTCCACTTCGAATCCGAGTGACTCGGAGGAGGAGGATCTAATCTTTGAAGAGTGTCCTGGAACGCAAATATTGGAATCCCTAGCGGGGGCAAGCACTCCCGTTGTTGTGGTTTCCAATGATTAGTATGGCTTCATGGAACATACGGGGTCTCAACTTCTCCCCCAAACAATGTGAAGTTCGTCAGATCATTTATGATAATAAGCTTTCTGTTTGTGCAATTTTAGAATCTTATGCGCAGGTGTCTAAATTGGATAAACTTTGTTCTAGTGTTTTCAAGCATTTGGGACTGGACAACTAACGGAAGTCTTTGTGATAAGGGCACGAGGATTATTCTTGGTTGGAATAAGTATGATGTCGATATTGTGGTTATCTCTCAATCTAATCAAGTCATTCATACGCGTATATGGCTTAAGCTGGCTAAGAAGGAATTGTTTTGTTCATTCATCTATGGGCATAACAGTTATATTCAGCGTAGACAGCTTTGGGATAACCTCCGGATGCATTGTTCGTACATTCGTGATAGACCTTGGAGCATTCTTGGTGACTTCAATGCCTCTCTCTTCTTGAATGAAAGCACTGCTGAATCTTGATGTATGACTATCGCTATGCGTGAATTTAAGGAATGTATTGATGATATTGAAGTTCGGGATATTTCAAGTACATGTCTTCATTTTACCTGGACTCAGAAGCCTAAGGGTGTTGATGGCCTTCTCAAGAAGATTGATCGTATCTTGGGCAATGAGCCATTTGGGGATGTGTTTGCTGATGCTCATGCTATTTTTCATCCTTATCGTACTTCAGATCATGCTCCGTCGATTCTTCGGATAGCTACCAATGTTAAGGGCCCCCCTAAGCCTTTTAAATTTACTAACATCCTCACATCTCACCCGAGATTCAAGGATGTGGTGAAAGAGGGCTGGATGCTTTCCTCCTCTGGATTTCTCATGTTTTAAGTGTCTAAGAAGCTCAAGCAATTAAAGCGACCGTTTCGTAAGCTCTTGTTTGCTCATGGTAATCTGTTTGAGAATCTCACCGCTTTGCGCTTGAAGTTGGATAAGGCCCAGACTGAGTTGGATAAAGACCCGTTTAATGTTGCTCTTAGGGAGGAGGAGGCTACGCTGGTACAGGAATACAATGATGCGCTTGTTATTCACGACCGTTTCCTTAAGCAGAAGGCAAAGATTCAATGGCTCAAGGATGGGGACTCGAACTCCGCCTTTTTTCATAAAGCGGTCAAGGGTAGAATTAGTCGGAATCGTATCAATGTGGTTACTGACAATGCTGGGACTATTCATGAGAATGAGAAGGTGGCTCGAGCTTTTGTTGCCCACTATGAAGGTTTTCTTGGCCAAGCAGGTAATTCTACTGTTCTTAATACCCAGGATTTATTTGGGAATGTGCTTGATCCGTTGGTTGCTTCTGAGATGACTATGGAGGTGGGGGATCGGGAAATTAAGCTTGCTATGTTTTCTATGGGGAATGACAAATCTCCTGGTCCTGATGGTTTCACGGCTACTTTCTTTAAGGAGGCCTGGGAGATTGTTGGAGGGGATGTTTGTTTAGCTGTTAAAGAGTTTTTTCGTAATGGGAAGCTTTTGAAACAGATGAACCATACTCTTTTGGCTCTTATTCCTAAAGTCCCGACGCCTACTAAGGTTACGGATTTTAGGCCGATCTCCTGTTGTAATGTGCTTTTTAAATGTATTAGCAAGATTATTGCTAATCGTATCAAGGGTTGTCTCCAGTCGCTGGTTAGTTTGAATCAGTCGGCGTTCATTCCTGGGCGTAGTATTGCGGATAATATTTTGCTGACTCATGAACTTATGCATAATTATCATTTGGACCGTGGGGAGCCGAGGTGTGCTTTCAAAATCGATATTCAAAAAGCTTATGACACGGTGGATTGGAATTTTCTTCGTGTTACGCTTAATGGTTTTGGTTTTCCTCAGAAGATGATTGGGTGGATCATGGAGTGTGTAACTACTACTTCCTTTTCAATTTCTCTTAATGGTGCTAGTCATGGCCATTTTAGAGGCATAAGAGGGCTTCGTCAGGGTGATCCTTTGTTCCCATATTTATTTACCCTGGTTATGGAAATCCTTACGCTTATCTTGCAACGGAAGGTGAGGGAGACTGATGGGTTCAAGTATCATCGATCGTGTTCGGAGATGAAGTTAATTAATCTTTGTTTTGCTGATGACTTGTTCTTATTTACTCATGGTGATGTCAATTCGGCTAGGATTATTATGGATTCTTTGAATGAGTTTCGGGATGTTTCTGGATTGACTCCTAGTTTGCCTAAAAGCACTGCCTATTTTTGTAATGTGCTTAATCATACTAAGTTAGGCATTCTACAGGTGCTTCCGTTTGAGGAAGGGCGGCTCCCGGTTAAGTATCTTGGTGTTCCCCTTGTTCCTTCGAGACTGGTGTATAAGGATTGCAAAGAATTGATTGCTAAGGTTGAGGCTCGGGTTTCTGATTGGAAGAATAAATCTTTATCTATTGCGGGTCGATTGCAATTGGTCAAGTCTGTTCTAGGATCTATGCATGTTTATTGGGCGTCGGTCTTCATTCTTCCTACTCGTGTTCTTCTGGAAATTCAGCAGATTATGAGGAAGTTTTTATGGAGTAATGGCGATTATCGTAGGGGGAAAGCAAAGGAGGCTTGGGAAGCTGTTTGCTTGCCTAAATCTGAAGGTGGTCTTGGGATTCGACAGCTTGATCTTTTTAATCAAGCCCTTATGGTTAGTCAGCTTTGGAAGCTTCTAATGCGTAAGGAGTCCGTATGGGTTGCTTGGACCCAGTTGCACAAGATAAGGGATCGTAGCTTCTGGACTATTCCATGCCGTGGTTCCATGTCGTGGGGATGGAGAAAGTTGTTGCAGTTGAGGCCAGTTATTCGTAATTTTATCTGGCACAAGATTGGTGATGGTCATGGTACTTCGATTTGGTACGACAAGTGGTGTGATTTGAGCCGCATTGCAGATTTGGTGTCCACTAGGGATATGTTTAGGGCGAATCTCTCTCTTTCATCGAGGGTTGCAGATATTGTGGAGTCCGGCTCTTTGGTATGGCCCCCAGTTCTTGGTAATGCTTACCCTGATCTCATCTCTATCTCTAATCCTAGTTTTAGTACGGGGATGCAAGATAATCTGGAGTGGAGGGATAGGTCTGGATCTGTTCAGCCCTTTTCGGTTCGGGCTGTTTGGAATGCTATTCGTCCTTATCATAATCCGGTTCCTTGGGCAGATGTGGTGTGGTTCTCGCATAATATTCCAAAGCATGCTTTCCTTGTTTGGCTTGCTATCAAAGGTAAACTCAGGACTCAGGATGTTCTTCGCTCTTGGGATGTCTCCCCATCGCTCGTTTCTCACTGTACGCTTTGTGAAACTCAGTCGGATTCTCATGCTCATCTGTTTTTCGAATGTCCTTATGCCAAACAAGTTTGGTTTCAAGTAAGGGGGCATGCTGGTCTTCAAGGTAGTCCTCCATGTTTTACGGATATTGTTGGGATTATTACTCCTTTTTCTCATCGTCGTTCTTCGGCTAGTGTCATAGCCAAACTGGTTCTTGCTGCTGCCATGTACTTCATATGGCGCGAAAGAAATGAAAGATTATATACGGGAGCTAAAAGAACGGTCAATGTTCTAGTGGCTAATATTTTTGCTGATGTTCGTTCAAGGCTAATGTCATGTAGATTCAAGAGTTCGAGAGCGGCTTTGGATCTATTGAAGAATTGGAATATTCCGGAGTCTCTTCTGCTTTAGGCGATTCTGTTGTTTAGTATGCCTTTTCTTGTATTTTTAGTATGTAGACAGATGGTTTGTCATCTTGTCTTAGTATGTTCAAGCGAGTCTTGAGGTTAATGTGGTATTTCAGCCACATTCCATTGTTCTTATTGGTTTTTGGTGTTGATATAATTTACCGGGGTAATTTCCCTTATACCAAAAAAAAAAAATACCTATGGGTTTTTAGAATTTGGTTTATATTATAAATGGTATTTTGGGTTTGATTGAGTTTTTGATGGATTAAATGGCTTCTAATATCATTCTTAAGCATTCTTAAGCATTCTTAATGGTATTGTGACTTATGGGATTAAGAAAGAGGAATATTAAACACCTAAACGTGATTCTAACACGGATGAAATCTAGGTTTTACAAGGAAGTGAGAGTTTTAATGGGGATAAGGTGGGTTTGATAATTGATTTAGGTAATTAAAAGTTTACTAGGGTAGTTTGGAATAGAAATGGTAATGTATGGAAGTGTTTTGTAAAATTAGTGTTTTAATATACCTATGGGTTTTTAGAATTTGGTTTTGATTTTTAAATGGTATTTTGGGTTTGATTGAGTTTTTGAGTGATTAAATGGCTTCTAATATCATTCTTAAGCATTCTTAATGATATTGGGACTTAGGGGATTAAGAAAGAGGAATATTAAACACCTAAACGTGATTCTAACTCGGATGAAATCTAGGTTTTACAAGGAAATGAGAGTTTTAATGGGGATAAGGTGGGTTTGATAATTGATTTAGGTAATTAAAAGTTTATTAGGGTAGTTTGGAATAGAAATAGTAATGTATGGTAGTGTTTTGTTAAATAAGTGTTTTAAAAAACCTATGGGTTTTTAGAATTTGGTTTTGATTTTTACATGGTATTTTGGGTTTGATTGAGTTTTTGATGGATTAAATGGATTCTAATAGCATTCTTAATAATATTGCGACCTAGGGGATTAAGAAAGAGGAATATTACACACCTAAGCGTGATTCTAACTCGGATGAAATCTAGGTTTTACAAGGAAGTGAGAGTTTTAATGCGGATAAGGTGGGTTTGATAATTCATTAAGTAATTAAAAGTTTATTAGGGTAGTTTGGAATAGAAATGGTAATGTATGGTAGTGCTTTGTAAAATTAGTGTTTTAAAATACCTATGGGTTTTTAGAATTTGGGTTTTGATTTTTAAATGGTATTTTGGGTTTGATTGAGTTTTTGATGGATTAAATGGATTCTAATAGCATTCTTAAGCATTCTTAATGATATTGCGACCTAGGGGATTAAGAAAGATGAATATTACACACCTAAACGTGATTCTAACTCGGATGAAATCTAGGTTTTACAAGGAAATGAGAGTTTTAATGGGAATAAGGTGGGTTTGATAATTGATTTAGGTAATTAAAAGTTTATTAGGGTGGTTTGGAATAGAAATGGTAACATATGGTAGTGTTTTGTAAAATAAGTGTTTTAAAATACCTATGGGTTTTTAGAATTTGGTTTTGATTTTTAAGGTATTTTGGGTTTGATTGAGTTTTTGATGGATTAAATGGATTCTAATAGCATTCTTAATGATATTGCGACCTAGGGGATTAAGAAAGAGGAATATTAAACACCTAAACGTGATTCTAACTCGGATGAAATCTAGGTGTTACAAGGAAATGGGAGTTTTAATGGGGATATGGTGGGTTTGATAATTGATTTAGGTAATTAAAAGTTTATTAGGGTAGTTTGGAATAGAAATGGTAAGGTATGGTAGTGTTTTGTAAAATTAGTGTTTTAAAATTCCTATGGGTCTCGTGTTGCAACCCCCTTTTTAAAAATGGGTGTGTGTGTTTTCTCTCTAGAATGGAGAATTTTTCTTTATTGATGCATACGGTTTAATTGTTCATGAATTGTAGCTGTTTCTAATTATTGTTATTCGATTACTGCTGCTGTTAATTCGAATTACTGATTTCGATTCCTTGCTGCTGATTCTCTTCATCGGTTAAAAGGTTTTTGAATTTCATTCCTTCGCTGATTCAGTCGTGGTGTTTGATTGGATTAATCCTTGTTTCCTTTAGGGTTTGAATTAGTAGTTTTGGTAATCTGATTTCCGGCGAGTTGCGGTGGTCAGTGGTGGCAGTTGCTGTAACCCTATTTTGTTGCAGCGGCTGATAGCTTCGGTAGTGGTGGCTGTCACTGGAACCCTAACCGTGCGTATAGCTTTTCTATCCGTACGGATCTAGCCCATCCGTGCGAATAGGTTTTCTAACCGTGTGGATCAAGCTCCTCCGTACGTATAGCTTCTCTTCCGTGCGGATCTAGGTTTCTGCGTTCATCCGTACGTATAGGCCTTCATCCGTACGGATCACTTCTTCATCCGTACGAATCACTTCTTCATCCGTACGTATAGAGTTCTCAGTTTACTCATGCACGACTTTACCCATGATGGATAGGGGTTCCCCTCCTATTGTCAAACAGGATGGCACTATTCTTAAGAGTATTTTAAGGAAACATGTCCGTAACATTACTCGTCCGTCTAGTCCGCCTAGTGGTAGTAAGGTGGATTTTGAACCGGAAGCTACTCTTTATTTTATTGAAGATGACAATGCGAGGGAGCTTGAATCAGGGAATGGCATTGATCCTCCTAATATTGCGATGGATACACCAGATAGTGTTCCAGAAATTTCGGGTATTACAAACTCATTTGCTAGCTTGTTTGGACCTAGTGTTGCAGGTTCCAAGGCTCAATTCCGTCCTCTTGTTAACGATGTAAAGATGGATGAATTTGACTGTGTTCTCCCTAGAAATGTAGCGGATAAAATCAAAAGTCGATATGAGAACTCTATTGTGGGGTTTTTTGTTGGGAAAGATCCCTCGTTTCCAGTGGTAAAACAATATGTTTCTAATGCTTGGCGGAAATTTGGATTTGAGCGGATTACCAGAAATGATGAGGGTGTTTATCTATTTAGGTTTGCTACTAGAGGTGGTATGGAACAAGTGCTGGAGAAAGGGCCGTGGCTGATACGCAAATCTCCTATCATTCTCAATAAATGGTCCCCTACAGTATCCTTGACGAAAGGAGAGGTTACTAAGATTCCTGTTTGGGTAAAATTATACAATGTTCCTATTCTTGCTTATTCGGAGGATGGCCTGAGTCTGATTGCCACTCAAATTGGGAAACCTATTATGCTCGATGCTTTTACTAGCTCTATGTGTGTTGATTCTTGGGGTAGAATCAGTTTTGCCCGAGCTTTAATTGAAATTGATGCGGCTATGGAATTAAAGAAGGTGGTTACTATGGCTATTCCAAATGAGGACGGGGAAGGTTTTCTGAAGGAAACTATACGAGTCAAGTATGGGTGGAAGCCACCTCATTGTGTTGATTGTCATTGTTTTGGACATGAGACTAGTGTGTGTCCTAAGCGTGTTCCTGATGAGGTTGTTACTGATTCCGCTAATGCTGGGATGGTTAGTGCTGGGCAGGTCAGTGAGGAGGGTTTTATGGAGGTTAAGAGCCGTAAGATGAAGAAGGGACATGATCCGAAGGCATTTATGGGTCTTCGAATGAATAAACCTACCTCTACGGTTCTTTGGCAGCAAAAGAAAGGTGGAAATCCTAACGGGGGTTCTAAATCTAAATCTAGTATGCCATCCAATGGTGGCAAGCCAATTGTGTCTATCGATAATCCTTTTGATGGCTTGCCTGTGGATCATGTTGATGCTCAGGTGCTGGATTCTGCTCCTGGTATTATAGCTGTTAATCAAATCAACGGTAAGGCGCCAACGAATAGGACGAGTTCTAGTGCTACTAATGGTAGAAATTTGAATAAGAATTGGGATCATTGTCTCAATCTTTCCGATACTTCTGAAGAGGAAGGGGTGGTACGTTCTGTTCGGAGGGATGGTCCCCAGCTTGGAGAGGAAGAGTACGGATATGCTGGTTATGATGATCACTTCCCTGATCTGCAGGATGCCCACAAGGTTCCTCGTGACGTCAAGATGCGTGGGAAAGGTAGAAAGAACTAGAGTTAGGGGTAGTCTACAAGGGAGACCTGTCTCTCTTTGTAGGGGTTTGTTTTGATTATGTTTTTTTGTCTGTTGCCCATGTAATGGGTTGAGATATAGGATTTCACCTATATCCACTGTACTTCAACGCTCTTTTTTGGTTATATAATTTACCGGGGTGAATTCCCTTTTACCAAAAAAAAAAAAAAAAAAAAATTCCTATGGGTGTTTAGAATTTGGGTTTTCATTTTTAAATTGTATTTTGGGTTTGATTGAGTTTTTGATGGATTAAATGGCTTCTAATAGCATTCTTAAGCATTCTTAATGCTATTGCGACCTAGGGGATTAAGAAAGAGGAATATTACACACCTAAGCGTGATTCTAACTCGGATGAAATCTAGGGTTTACAAGGAAGTGAGAGTTTTAATGGGGATAAGGTGGGTTTGATAATTGATTTGGGTAATTAAAAGTTTATTAGGGTAGTTTGGAATAGAAATGGTAATGTATGGTAGTCTTTTATAAAATTAGTGTTTTAAAATACCTATGGGTTTTTAGAGTTTGGGAATTGATTTTTAAATTGTATTTTGGGTTTGATTGAGTTTTTGATGGATTAAATGGATTCTAATAGCATTCTTAAGCATTCTTAATGATATTGCGACCTAGGGGATTAAGAAAGAGGAATATTAAACACCTAAACGTGATTCTAACTCGGATGAAATCTAGGTTTTACAAGGAAATGAGAGTTTAATAAGGATATGGTGGGTTTGATAATTTATTTAGGTAATTAAAAGTTTATTAGGGTAGTTTGGAATAGAAATGGTAATGTATGGTAGTGTTTTGTAAAATTAGTGGTTTAAAATACCTATGGGTTTTTAGAATTTGTGTTTTCATTTTTAAAATGGTATTTTGGGTTTGATTGAGTTATTGATGGATTAAATGGCTTCTAATATCATTCTTAAGCATTCTTAATGCTATTGCGACCTAGGGGATTAAGAAAGAGGTATATCACACACCTAAACGTGATTCTAACTCGGATGAAATCTAGGTTTTACAAACAAATGAGAGTTTTAATGGGGATAAGGTGGGTTTGATAATTGATTTAGTTAATTAAAAGTTTATTAGGGTGGTTTGGAATAGAAATGGTAACGTATGGTAGTGTTTTGTAAAATAAGTGTTTTAAAATACCTATGGGTTTTTAGAATTTGGTTTTGATTTTTAAGGTATTTTCGGTTTGATTGAGTTTTTGATGGATTAAATGGATTCTACTAGCATTCTTAAGCATTCTTAATGATATTGCGACCTAGGGGATTAAGAAAGAGGAATATTAAACACCTAAATGTGATTCTAACTCGGATGAAATCTAGGTTTTACAAGGAAATGAAAGTTTTAATGGGGATATGGTGGGTTTGATAATAGATTTAGGTAATTAAAAGTTTATTAGGGTAGTTTTGAATAGAAATGGTAATGTATGGTAGTGTTTTGTAAAATTAGTGGTTTAAAATACCTATGGGTTTTTAGAATTTGTGTTTTTTTTTTTTGGGTAAAAGGGACAAATAGACCTCGGTAAATTATATTACACCAAAAAGCCAATGAAGTACAATGGAATGTGACTGAATGCCACATTAACCTCAAGCATAGCTTGAACTACAAAAATTCGAATGACATGCCATACGAATTACAACTAAACAAAGACATAGCCAAAAAATTCCAATAGGAAAAACCACCTAAAGGAACATAAACATCAAAATCAAACAGCCATTACATTCTAAAAATCAAATCGGGAAGATCCCACTTCCTAGCCATCTTCTCACTATCTTTAGAGCGCTTGAACTTGCAAAAATTGAGCGATTGGATTTAGAATTTGTGTTTTCATTTTTAAAATGGTATTTTGGGTTTGTTTGAGTTTTTGAAGGATTAAATGTCTTCTAATATCATTCTTAAGCATTCTTAATGCTATAGCGACCTAGGGGATTAAGAAAGAGGTATATCACACACCTAAACGTGATTCTAACTCGGATGAAATCTAGGTTTTACAAGGAAATGAGCTTTTTAATGGTGATAAGGTGGGTTTGAAAGTTGATTTAGGTAATTAAAAGTTTATAGGGTAGTTTGGAATAGAAATGGTAATGTATGGTAGTGTTTTGTAAAGTTTGTGTTTTAAAATACCTATGGGTTTTTAGAATTTGGTTTTGATTTTTAAATGGTATTTTGGGTTTGATTGAGTTTTTGATGGATTAAATGGCTTCTAATATCATTCTTAAGCATTCTTAATGCTATTGTGACTTATGGGATTAAGAAAGAGGAATATTAAACACCTAAACGTGATTCTAACACGGATGAAATCTAGGTTTTACAAGGAAGTGAGAGTTTTAATGGGGATAAGGTGGGTTTGATAATTGATTTAGGTAATTAAAAGTTTATTAGGGTAGTTTGGAATAGAAATGGTAATGTATGGTAGTGTTTTGTTAAATAAGTGTTTTAAAAAACCTATGGGTTTTTAGAATTTGGTTTTGATTTTTAAATGGTATTTTGGGTTTGATTGAGTTTTTGATGGATTAAATGGATTCTAATAGCATTCTTAATACTATTGCGACCTAGGGGATTAAGAAAGAGGAATATTACACACCTAAGCGTGATTCTAACTCGGATGAAATCTAGGTTTTACAAGGAAGTGAGAGTGTTAATGGGGATAAGGTGGGTTTGATAATTGATTTAGGTAATTAAAAGTTTATTAGGGTAGTTTGGAATAGAAATGGTAATGTATGGTAGTGTTTTGTAATATTAGTGGTTTAAAATACCTATGGGTTTTTAGAATTTGTGTTTTCATTTTTAAAATGGTATTTTGGGTTTGATTGAGTTTTTGAAGGATTAAATGGATTCTAATATTATTCTTAAGCATTCTTAATGCTATTGCGACCTAGGGGATTAAGAAAGAGGTATATCACACACCTAAACGTGATTCTAACTCGGATGAAATCTTGGTTTTACAAGGAAATGAGCGTTTTAATGGTGATAAGGTGGGTTTGAAAGTTGATTTAGGTAATTAAAAGTTTATAGGGTAGTTTGGAATAGAAATGGTAATGTATGGTAGTGTTTTGTAAACTTTTTGTTTTAAAATACCTATGGGTTTTTAGAATTTGGTTTTTATTTTTAAATGGTATTTTGGGTTTGATTGTGTTTTTTATGGATTAAATGGCTTCTAATATCATTCTTAAACACCTAAACGTGATTCTAACACGGATGAAATCTAGGTTTTACAAGGAAGTGAGAGTTTTAATGGGGATAAGGTGGGTTTGATAATTGATTTAGGTAATTAAAAGTTTATTAGGGTAGTTTGGAATAGAAATGGTAATGTATGGAAGTGTTTTGTAAAATTAGTGTTTTAAAATACCTATGGGTTTTTAGAATTTGGTTTTGATTTTTAAATGGTATTTTGGGTTTGATTGAGTTTTTGAGTGATTAAATGGCTTCTAATATCATTCTTAAGCATTCTTAATGATATTGGGACTTAGGGGATTAAGAAAGACGAATATTAAACACCTAAACGTGATTCTAACTCGGATGAAATCTAGGTTTTACAAGGAAATGAGAGTTTTAATGGGGATAAGGTGGGTTTGATAATTGATTTAGGTAATTAAAAGTTTATTAGGGTAGTTTGGAATAGAAATGGTAATGTATGGTAGTGTTTTGTTAAATAAGTGTTTTAAAAAACCTATGGGTTTTTAGAATTTGGTTTTGATTTTTAAATGGTATTTTGGGTTTGATTGAGTTTTGGATGGATTAAATGGATTCTAATAGCATTCTTAATAATATTGCGACATAGGGGATTAAGAAAGAGGAATATTACACACCTAAGCGTGATTCTAACTCGGATGAAATCTAGGTTTTTCAAGGAAGTGAGAGTTTTAATGGGGATAAGGTGGGTTTGATAATTGATTTAAGTAATTAAAAGTTTATTAGGGTAGTTTGGAATAGAAATGGTAATGTATGGTAGTGCTTTGTAAAATTAGTGTTTTAAAATACCAATGGGTTTTGATTTTTAAATGGTATTTTGGGTTTGATTGAGTTTTTGATGGATTAAATGGATTCTAATAGCATTCTTAATGATATTGCGACCTAGGGGATTAAGAAAGAGGAATATTACACACCTAAACGTGATTCTAACTCGGATGAAATCTAGGTTTTACAAGGAAGTGAGAGTTTTAATGGGGATAAGGTGGGTTTGATAATTGATTTAGGTAATTAAAAGTTTATTAGTGTTTTAAAATACCTATGGGTGATACCTATGGGTTGGGTTTTTGTTATGGTGATATGTGTGTTTTCCAGTCGAATTGAAGGCTCACGAATAGGAGGTTAGGCTTGCTTTCTTCTTACACGAACTACTCTTGAGTTCGTGTATGTTAGTATTCAGGTCGTGCTCTTTCTAGTCATGTACTTGTATCGTCTTGGTAGGTTTAGTGTTCAGTTAAGTTGCATTCTTAGATTGAAGTTCCAAGTACTAATCCGTGGGGTGTTTGTTCGAATAGGGTGTTAAGTTAGACGACTTGCTCTAGTCGTTCAGACTTAAATCTAGTCGAATTCATACTTAGGTTTTCGTTTGGTTTACTTGTTTGTGTTGTGGCTCATGTATTGACACGAACAAGTTTCCTTCTTACACGAACTGCTTGTATTCTTGGTCCTCTTTTCTTATCCGTGCACTTAAGGGTTCGTTTGCTTAGTTGTTTATTGGTTGTGTAGTGGTTAAGTCTTGACACGAACAATAATTCTTCATACACGAACTGCTTGTTCTTAAGTGTTCGTTTGCTTAAGTATTTATTGTTTGTGTAGTGGTTAAGTCTAGACACGAATTGCTTTTCTTCTTACACGAACTTCTTGGCTCGGATCTCCTTTCCTCTTGTTCGAACTCAGCATTTCGAATAGGGTAAGGGTGAACTTGTTTGTGTATGATGGCAGCTACTGGCGGTGTCAAATCGATTCTACAAAGTACTGAAGTCGGGACATTAACAAGTCTTAATGGTAACATTCGTGTTCCTATCCGGGGTGCTTCAAAACCTTTGAACGCGGTGGGATATCTCCCAACCTTGGTTAATCAGGAAACTGATTCGGATTCTGGGTCGTTTGCTTCTGTCTTACGACAGCCTACTTCCAATTTGAATGTTAAGTTAACTGAGATGCGTAACGATGAAGTGGTGTTGGGTGCTCGAGTAACTATTCCGCTGTCTGTGGTGGAAGAAGTTAGTGCTCGTTTTGTGAATACTATTTATGGGTTTTTTTTATTGGAAAACGTCTGGCATTTAAATTGGTGGAAAACTATGTCATGAATTCATGGGCAAAGTTTGGGCTTAAACGAGTTATGCTGGAGAAGGATTTTTTTCTGTTTCAGTTTACTACAAAGGATGGAATGGATCGCGTTATGGAGGGTGGTCCCTGGCTCATGAGACGAGTTCCTTTGTTCTTAAATGTTTGGACTCCGAATACCATGTTGAAGAAGGAAGCCATCACTAGGGCCCCGGTTTGGGTTAAATTGCACAATGTTCCCATTGTGGCATATTCTGAGGTAGGTTTGAGCCTTATCACTACGCAAATTGGTAAACCTATTATGTTAGACACTTATACAAGTAAATTGTGTACTAATTCGTGGGGGCGTAAGGATTATGCTCGTGCGTTAATTGAAGTCTCGGCTGTGGAGGATCTTCTGGAGTCTTTGGTAGTAGCTATACCTCATAATGGTGGTTTAGGCCATACATTAGCTACTATTGATATTGAATATGAATGCCCCCCCCCCCCCCCCCCCCCCCCCCCGATGTGCTACTTGTAAGATATTTGATCATAAGGAGGATAATTGTCCATTGCGTCCTAAGATTGATAGTCCTCCGAAGACTGTTGTTGTTCCAACAAGGGTAGATGTGGATGGCTTTACTGAGGTTAAGTCTAAGAGGAAAAAATCCAAGCATGCCAAGACCATTGAAGGTGTTAGGTTAACCAAACCTAAGCCAAACTTTTAGTATAAGCAGGTGGTGAAAACTAATCCAGCTAGTGACAAACCGGTTCGGGGGGCTGTAGGGATTATCCAAGGCTCTGGCACGACTAAAAAGAATGATGTCTTGATAACAAATTCGTTTGGAGTATTGGGTTCGTCTAACAGTAAGGATGGCGGGTCAGGGGAACCAAGGCAAAAGGAATATCCTGATTCTACTTTGAATCCGAGTGACTCGGAGGATGACGAATTAATTCTTGAAGATCGTACTGGAACTCAAATCTCAGCATCACTAGTGGAGGCAAGCACTCCTGTTGTAGTGGTTTCCCATGATTAGTATAGCTTCATGGAACATAAGGGGTCTCAACTTCTCCCCCAAACAATGTGAAGTTCGTCAGATAATTTTTGATAATAAGCTTTCTGTTTGTGCCATTTTAGAATCTCATGCGCAGGTGAATAAATTGGATAAACTATGTTCTAGTGTTTTCAAGCATTGGGACAGGACAACTAATGGAAGTCTATGTGATAAGGGCACGAGAATAATTCTCGGTTGGAATAAATATGATGTTGATATTGTGGTTATCTCCCAAACGGATCAGGTCATTCATACGCGTATAAGGCTTAAGCTGGCGAAGAAGGAATTGTTTTGCTCATTTATCTATGGGCATAACAGATATACTCAGCGTAGACAGCTTTGGGATAATCTCCGGATGCATTGCTTGTACATTCGCGATAGACCTTGGAGCATTCTGGTGACTTTAATGCCTCTTCTTTTTGAACGAAAGACTGCTGGTTCCTCGTGTATGACCATAGCTATGCTGAATTTAAGGTATGTATTGATGACATTGAAGTTCGTGATATTTCTAGCACAGGTCTTCATTTTACCTGGACTCAGAAGCCTAAGGGTGGTGATGGCTTCTCATGAAAATTGATCGTATCTGGGCAATTCGCATTGGGGATGTGTTTGCTGATGCTCATGCTGTTTTTCACCCTTATCGAACTTCGGATCATGCTCCGTCGATTCTTAGGATTGCTACCAATGTTAGGGGTCCTCCTAAGCCGTTTAAGTTCACTAACATCCTCACGTCTCATCCGAGATTCAAGGATGTGGTTAAAGAGGGTTGGATGCAATCATCTTCTGGATTTTTCATGTTTCAAGTGACTAATAAGCTCAAACAATTAAAAAGGCCGTTTCGTAAGCTCTTATTTGATCATGGTAATCTGTTTGAGAATCTTAACTCTTTGCGCTCGAAGTTGGATAGGGCCCAGACTGATTTGGACAAAGACCCGTTCAATGTTGCTCTTCGGGAGGAGGAGGCATTGCTGGTACAGGAATATAATAATGCTCTTGTTACTCATGACCGTTTTCTTAAGCAGAAGGCAAAGATTCAATGGCTCAAGGATGGGGACTCGAACTCTGCTTTTTTTCATAAAGCGGTTAAGGGTAGAATTAGTCGGAATCGTATCAATGTGGTTACTGATAATGCTGGGACTATTCATGAGAAGAAAGTGTGGCTCGAGCTTTTGTT
>CAJVGC010000591.1:41586744-41615388 GCA_910822075.1 Senecio squalidus | reverse complement strand
ATGCCTCCCTTAAAGATTACATCGAAATCTATCACTTCCTACTCTTCCGGCTAAGCCTGAAGTCACGAAACTCCTGCATAGCACCCTGAAGATCAACCACTTGGTCATCATAGCCATCATAGCCATCGTAACCATAATCTTCATCTTCAAGATATTGACCCCCTCCCAAATATCCGCCCTCCTCATCAGAAGTATCAGATGCATTGAGACAGTGATCCCAATTCTTTTTTCCAACTGGAGTAGTACTAACCGTTTTATCCTTACTCCCAGCACCAACCACGGAAACCGAATTACTTGACGGCGCATTTCCTTTGTTCTTATCTCCAATAATACCAGGGTTAATATCCGTAGGCTGGGAAGTAACATGATCCACAGTTAATCCTTCAAACGGATTAGCGATAGGCACAGGTGGATTAACACCAATGGATTTGGTATTCCCACCTTTCTTTTGTTCCCAAATCATTGTTGACTTAGGCTTATTCATTCTAAGACCCACAAAAGCCTTTGGATCAGTTCCCTTCTTCTTTTTACGGCTCTTAACCTCCGTAAAGCCATCACCAGTGTCTTCCCTGTCAATAGCCCGGACATCCCTAACTGAATTAGGAATAACTTCCGTAGGAACTCGTTTAGGACACACGTTAGTATCATGACCAAAACAGTGGCACTCACAACAATGAGGAGGCTTCCACTCATACTCAACTCGAATAGTTTCCGTCAGATAACCTTCCCCATCCTCAACAGGGACCGCCATAGTAACCTCCTTTTTTAAAACTACAGCCGCATCAATCTCAATCAAAGCTCTGGCAAAACTTATTCTACCCCACGAATCATCACACATAGAACTAGTAAAAGCATCTAGCATGACAGGTTTCCCAATTTGAGTAGCAATCAAGCTCAGGCCATCAGCCGAGTAGGCAAGAATAGGAACATTGTACAATTTCACCCAAACAGGAAGCTTAGTAACTACTCCTTTCGTCAATGACACATTAGGAGACCATTTGTTGAGAATAATAGGAGATTTGCGAATCATCCAAGGACCTTTCTCCAACACTTGCTCCATACCGCCTTTTGAAGCAAATTTGAATAGATAAACACCATCACTATTCCTAGTAATACGTTCAAATCCAAATTTCCTCCAAGAGTTCAACACATACTGTTTAACCACTGGAAATGAAGGATCTTTACCAACAAAAAACCCCACGATAGAATTGTCATACCGACATTTGATTTTGGCAGCTACGGCTCTCGGTAGGACACAATCAACAGCGTCAAGCTTTTCATCATTAACCAGGGTACGGAATTGGACCTTGATACTCGGGGTACTAGGGCCAAAACAACTCGCATATGAGTTGGTAGTACCTGGCATATCACCAGTAGTAGCACATAGCTGTGGGCAACACTGGCACTAGTGGGAAGACCTCCAGTCCCATTATCAACACCCTCACTACTCGGAATGGCCATCGATTCAATATCGGAAACAGTAATCTTACCAGCCATGTTCAGTAACCGTTTTGCAATTCCATCCATAGTCGGAGGAGCGTTAGCATCACTAGTTTTGTTCACGTTGTTTGGAACCACACCTTGTTTCGATTTCTTATCACCACTAGAAAGAAAACCCCTCTCCATAATAAAATAAACCCTAGCCTTTCGTGCGCACGGATGAAATGATGAATGTACGGATGAGCAAGGCAATACGTACGGATCAACTAGGGAACGGATGAGTACGTACGGATCAAAAGGTAAAGTAATACGTACGGATGTCTGAGATACGTACGGAGGTAGTCTAATACGTACGGATGGAGGGTATACGAATGGAAGGTACGGATGGGCTGATACGTACGGAGAATAGGTAGGTCCGTACGAATAAAATGTCTATCCGCACGAATGAGAGTGATCCTCTCCAACCCTAAACCAGTAGCAGCCTCGCCGGAAATAAAAACCCTAAACCACCCAGAAACCCCAAACCGCTCTCTAGGAACCCTAAACCACCTTCGGAATTTACCACCAAAGCAAAGCAAATTAACTCAATAATGCAGAACCGAATTAGAATATAGGATTTGATAACTTCCGTCCAACAATCTTGAACAATCAGCCGCCAAAATCCAGTCCAATTCGGTAGAACAATCGAAATTAAACCTACTTAAGCTGATGAATAGCGTCCAAAGCAAATTAAACAACCACAATCGATGGAATAATCAGCAAATTAACCTACGAATCGGCCAAGAAACAACCAGCCAAACACCCCCCAAATCTCCTATTCTAGAGAGAAAAACCTAAACCCATAGGTATTTTAAAACACTTATTTAACAAAACACTACCATACATTACCATTTCTATTCCAAACTACCCTAATAAACTTTTAATTACCTAAATCAATTATCAAACCCACCTTATCCCCATTAAAACTCTCATTTCCTTGTAAAACCTAGATTTCATCCGAGTTAGAATCACGTTTAGGTGTTTAATATTCCTCTTTCTTAATCCCCTAAGTCCCAATATCATTAAGAATGCTTAAGAATGATATTAGAAGCCATTTAATCCATCAAAAACTCAATCAAACCCAAAATACCATTTGAAAATCAAAACCAAATTCTAAAAACCCATAGGTATTTTTTTTTTTGGTATAAGGGAAATTACCCCGGTAAATTATATTAACACCAAAAAGCCAATAAAGTACAATGGAATGTGGCTAAAATACCACATTAACCTCAAGACTAGCTTGAACAAACTAAGACAAGATGACAAACCATCTGTCTACATACTAACAATACAAGAACAAAAATACTAAACAACAGAATCGCCTAAAGTAGAAGAGACTCCGGAATCTTCCAATTCTTCAACAGATCCAAAGCCGCTTTCGAACTCTTGAACCTACATGACATTAGCCTTGAACGAACATCAGCCAAAACGTTATCCACAAGAACATTGACCGTTCTTTTGGATCCCGTATATAATCTTTCATTTCTTTCGCGCCATATGAAATACATAGCAGCAGCAAGAACAAGTTTGGCTATGACACTTGCCGAAGAACGACGATGAGCAATTGGCAGAATGGACCCAACAATATCCGTGAGACATGGAGGGCTACCCTGAAGACCAGCCTGCCCCCGAACTTGAAACCAAACTTGCCTGGCATAAGGACAATCGAAAAAAAGATGAGCATGAGAATCCGGCTGAGTCTCACATAAAGTACAATGAGAAACAAGCGATGTAGACACATCCCAAGAACGAAGAACATCCTGAGTCCTGAGTTTGCCCTTGATTGCAAGCCAGACAAGGAAAGCATGTTTTGGGATGTTATTCGAAAACCAAACCACATCTGCCCAAGGGACCGGATTATGATATGGACGAATAGCATTCCAAACAGCCCGAACCGAAAACGGCTGAACTGACCCAGACCTATCCCTCCATTCCAGACTATCATGCATCCCAGCACAAACAGTAGGCGTAGGGATAGAAAGAAGAGAAGGGTAATCAGTACCAAGGGCTGGAGGCCACACCAAAGCGCCGGAATCCATAATATCTGCCACCCTGGATGAGAGAGAAAGATCCGCCCCATACATATCCCTAGTGGAAACAAAGTCCGCAATGGGACTCAAGTCACACCACTTGTCATACCAAATCGAAGTACCATTACCATCACCAATCTTGTGCCAAATAAAGTCACGAATAACTGGCCGCAGCTGCAACAACTTTCTCCATCCCCACGACATATTACCACGGCATGGAATAGTCCAGAAGTTACGATCTCTTATCTTGTGCAACTGGGTCCAAGCAACCCATAAGGACTCCTTACGCATGAGAAGCTTCCAAAGCTGACTTACCATAAGAGCTTGATTAAAAAGATCAAGCTGCCGAATCCCAAGACCGCCTTCTGATTTAGGCAAGCAAACAGCTTCCCAGGCCACCTTTGCTTTCCCCCTACGGTATTCGCCATTACTCCATAAAAACTTCCGCATAATCTGCTGAATTTCCAGAAGAACACGAGTGGGAAGAACGAAGACCGAAGCCCAATAAACATGCATGGATGCTAGAACAGACTTGACCAATTGCAATCGACCCGCAATAGACAAAGATTTATTCTTCCAATCAGAAACCCGAGCCTCAACCTTAGCAATCAGTTCTTTGCAGTCCTTATACACCAGTCTCGAAGGAACAAGCGGAACACCAAGATACTTAACCGGAAGCCGCCCCTCCTCAAACGGCAGAACCTGAAGAATGCCTAACTTTGTATGATTAAGTACATTACAAAAATAGGCAGTACTCTTAGGCAAACTAGGAGTCAATCCAGAAACATCCCGAAACTCATTCAAAGAATCCATAATAATCTTAGCCGAAGCGACATCACCATGAGTAAATAAGAACAAGTCATCGGCAAAACAAAGATTAATTAACCCCATCTCCGAACAAGAACGGTGATACTTGAACCCATTAGTCTCCCTCACCCGCCGCTTCAAGATTAGCGTAAGAATTTCCATAACCATGGTAAATAAATAGGGGGACAAAGGATCACCCTGACGAAGCCCTCTTCTACCTCTAAAGTGGCCATGACTAGCACCATTAAGAGAAATTGAGAAGGAAGTAGTAGTGACACACTCCATGATCCAACCAATCATCTTCTGAGGAAAACCAAAACCCTCAAGAGTAACACGAAGAAAATTCCAGTCCACCGTGTCATAAGCTTTCTGAATATCGATTTTGAAAGCACACCTCGGCTCCCCACGGTCCAAATGATAGTTATGCATTAGCTCATGAGTTAGCAAAATATTATCCGCAATGCTACGCCCAGGAATAAAAGCCGACTGATTCAAACTAACCAGCGAATGGAGACTACCCTTGATACGATTAGCAATGATCTTGCTAATACATTTAAAAAGCACATTGCAACATGAGATCGGCCTAAAGTCATTAACCTTAGTCGGCGTCTGAACTTTAGGAATAAGAGCCAGAAGGGTATGATTCATCTGTTTCAAAAGCTTCCCATTACGAAAAAATTCTTTAACAGCTAAACAAATATCCCCTCCAACAATCTCCCAGGCCTCCTTAAAGAACGCAGCCGTGAAACCATCAGGACCAGGAGATTTATCATTCCCCATAGAAAACATAGCAAGCTTAATTTCCCGATCCCCCACCTCTATAATCATCTCAGAAGCAGCCAGCGGATCAAGCACATTCCCAAATAAATCCTGGGTATTAAGAACAGTAGAATTACCTGCTTGGCCAAGAAAACCTTCATAGTGTGCAACAAATGCTCGAGCCACATTCTCATTCTCATGAATAGTCCCAGCATTATCAGTAACCACATTGATACGATTCCGACTAATTCTACCCTTAACCGCTTTATGAAAAAAAGCAGAGTTCGAGTCCCCATCCTTGAGCCATTGAATCTTTGCCTTCTGCTTAAGAAAACGGTCATGAGTAACAAGAGCATTATTATATTCCTGTACCAGCGAAGCCTCCTCCTCCCGAAGAGCAACATTGAAAGGGTCTTTGTCCAAATCAGTCTGGGCCCTATCCAACTTCGAGCGCAAAGAGTTAAGATTCTCAAACAGATTACCATGACCAAATAAGAGCTTACGAAACGGCCTCTTTAATTGTTTGAGCTTATTAGTCACTTGAAACATGAAAAATCCAGAAGATGATTGCATCCAACCCTCTTTAACCACATCCTTGAATCTCGAATGAGACGAGAGGATGTTAGTGAACTTAAACGGCTTAGGAGGACCCCTAACATTGGTAGCTATCCTAAGAATCGACGGAGCATGATCCGAAGTTCGATAAGGGTGAAAAACAGCATGAGCATCAGCAAACACATCCCCAAATTGCGAATTGCCCAGGATACGATCAATTTTCTTGAGAAGGCCATCACCACCCTTAGGCTTCTGAGTCCAGGTAAAATGAAGACCTGTGCTAGAAATATCACGAACTTCAATGTCATCAATACATTCCTTAAATTCACGCATAGCTATGGTCATACACGAAGAACCAGCAGTGCTTTCGTTCAAAAAGAGAGAGGCATTAAAGTCACCAAGAATGCTCCAAGGTCTATCGCGAATGTACGAGCAATGCATCCGGAGATTATCCCAAAGCTGTCTACGCTGAGTATATCTGTTATGCCCATAGATAAATGAGCAAAACAATTCCTTCTTCGCCAGCTTAAGCCATATACGCGTATGAATGACCTGATCCGTTTGGGAGATAACCACAATATCAACATCATATTTATTCCAACCAAGAATTATTCTCGTGCCCTTATCACATAGACTTCCATTAGTTGTCCAGTCCCAATGCTTGAAAACACTAGAACATAGTTTATCCAATTTAGACACCTGCGCATGAGATTCTAAAATGGCACAAACAGAAAGCTTATTATCAAAAATTATCTGACGAACTTCACATTGTTTGGGGGAGAAGTTGAGACCCCTTATGTTCCATGAAGCTATACTAATCATGGGAAACCACTACAACGGGAGTGCTTGCCCCCACTAGTGATGCTGAGATTTGAGTTCCAGTACGATCTTCAAGAATTAGTTCGTCATCCTCCGAGTCACTCGGATTCAAAGTAGAATCAGGATATTCCTTTTGCCTTGGATCCCCTGACCCGCCATCCTTACTGTTAGACGACCCCAATACTCCAAACGAATTTGTTATCAAGACATCATTCTTTTTAGTCGTGCCAGAGCCTTGGATAATCCCTACAGCCCCCCGAACATGTTTGTCACTAGCTGGATTAGTTTTCACCACCTGCTTATACTGAAAGTTTGGCTTAGGTTTGGTTAACCTAACACCTTCAATGGTCTTGGCATGCTTGAATTTTTTCCTCGTAGACTTAACCTCAGTAAAGCATTCCACATCTACCCTTGGTGGAACAACAACAGTCTTCGGAAGACTATCAATCTTAGGACGCAATGGACAATTATCCTCCTTATGATCAAATATCTTACAAGTAGAGCATCGGGGGGGACGCCATTCATATTCAATATCAATAGTAGCTAATGTATGGCCTAAACCACCATTATGAGGTATAGCTACTACCAGAGACTCCAGAAGATCCTCCACAGCCGATACTTCAATTAACGCACGAGCATAATCCTTACGCCCCCACGAATTAGTACACAGTTTACCTGTATAAGTGTCTAACATAATAGGTTTACCAATTTGCGTAGTGATAAGGCTCAAACCTACCTCAGAATATGCCACAATGGGAACATTGTGCAATTTAACCCAAACCGGGGCCCTAGTGATGGCTTCCTTCTTCAAAATGGTATTCGGAGTCCAAACATTTAAGAACAAAGGAACCTGTCTAATGAGCCAGGGACCACCCTCCATGACGCGATCCATTCCATCCTTTGTAGTAAACTTAAACAGAAAAAAATCCTTCTCCAGCATAACTCGTTTAAGCCCAAACTTTGCCCATGAATTCATGACATAGTTTTCCACCAATTTAAATGCCAGACGTTTTCCTATAAAAAAAACCCATACATAGTATTCACAAAACGAGCACTAACTTCTTCTACCACAGACAGCGGAATAGTTACTCGAGCACCCAACACCACTTCATCGTTACGCATCTCAGTTAACTTAACATTCAAATTGGAAGTAGGCTGTCGTAAGACAGAAGTAAACGACCCAGAATCCGTATCAGTTTCCTGATTAACCAAGGTTGGGAGATTCCCCAACGCGCTCAAAGGTTTTGAAGCACCCCGGATAGGAACACGAATGTTACCATTAAGACTTGTTAATGTCCCGACTTCAGTACTTTGTAGAATCGATTTGACACCGCCAGTAGCTGCCATCATACACAAACAAGTTCACCCTTACCCTATTCGAAATGCTGAGTTCGAACAAGAGGAAAGGTGATCCGAGCCAAGAAGTTCGTGTAAGAAGAAACGCAATTCGTGTCTAGACTTAACCACTTCACAAACAATAAACACCTAAGCAAACGAACACTTAAGAACAAGCAGTTCGTGAATGAAGAATTCTTGTTCGTGTCAAGACTTAACCACTACACAAACAATAAACCACTAAGCAAACGAACACTTAAGTGCACGGATAGGAAAAGAGGACCAAGAAAACAAGCAGTTCGTGTAAGAAGGAAACTTGTTCGTGTCAATACATAAGCCACAACACAAACAAGCAAACCAAACGAACACCTAAGTATGAATTCGACTAGATTTAAGTCTAAACGACTAGAACAAGTCGTCTAACTTAACACCCGTTTCGAACAAACACCCCACGGATTAGTACTTGGAACTTCAATCTAACAATGCAACTTAACCGAACACTAAACCTACCAAGACGAATACAAGTACACGCCTAGAAAGAGCATGACCTGAATACCAACATACACGAACTCAAGAATAGTTCGTGTAGGAAGAAAAGCAAGCCTAACCTCCTATTCGTGAGCCTTCAATTCGACTGGAAAAACACACACATCACAACCCATAACCCATAGGTACTTTAACCCATAGGTATTTTAAAACACTAATTTTACAAAACACTTCCATACATTACCATTTCTATTCCAAACTACCCTAATAAACTTTTAATTACCTAAATCAATTATCAAACCCACCTTATCCCCATTAAAACTCTCACTTTCTTGTAAAACCTAGATTTCATCCGTGTTAGAATCACGTTTAGGTGTTTAATATTCCTCTTTCTTAATCCCCTAAGTCACAATAGCATTAAGAATGCTTAAGAATGATATTAGAAGCCTTTTAATCCATCAAAAACTCAATCAAACCCAAAATACCATTTAAAAATCAAAACCAAATTCTAAAAACCCATAGGTATTTTAAAACACAAATTTTACAAAACACCATTTCTATTCCAAACTACCCTATAAACTTTTAATTACCTAAATCAACTTTCAAACCCACCTTATCACCATTAAAACGCTCATTTCCTTGTAAAACCTAGATTTCATCCGAGTTAGAATCACGTTTAGGTGTGTGATATACCTCTTTGTTAATCCCCTAGGTCGCAATAGCATTAAGAATGCTTAAGAATGATATTAGAAGCCATTTAATCCATCCAAAACTCAATCAAACCCAAAATACCATTTTTAAAATGAAAACACAAATTCTACAAACCCATAGGTATTTTAAACCACTAATTTTACAAAAACTACCATACAATACCATTTCTATTCCAAACTACCCTAATAAACTTTTAATTACCTAAATCAATTATCAAACCCACCTTATCCCCATTAAAACTCTCATTTCCTTGTAAAACCTAGATTTCATCCGAGTTAGAATCACGTTTAGGTGTTTAATATTCCTCTTTCTTAATCCCCTAGGTCGCAATATCATTAAGAATGCTATTAGAAGCCATTTAATCCATCAAAAACTCAATCAAACCCAAAATACCATTTTAAAAATGAACAACCAAATTCTAAAAACCCATAGGTATTTTAAAACACTTATTTAACAAAACACTACCATACATTACCATTTCTATTCCAAACTACCCTAATAAACTTTTAAATACCTAAATCAATTATCAAACCCACCTTATCCCCATTAAAACTCTCATTTCCTTGTAAAACCTAGATTTCATCCGAGTTAGAATCACGTTTAGGTGTTTAATATTCCTCCTTTCTTAATCCCCTAAGTCCCAATATCATTAAGAATGCTTAAGAATGATATTAGAAGCCATTTAATCCATCAAAAACTCAATCAAACCCAAAATACCATTTAAAAATCAAAACCAAATTCTAAAAACCCATAGGTATTTTTTTTTTTTGGTAAAAGGGAATTAAACCCCGGTAAATTATATAACCAAAAAAGAGAGTTGAAGTACAAAGGATATAGGAGAAGCCCTATATCTCAACCCATAACATGGGCAACAACCAGAATCAAAACAAAAAACCAAAAAAACACCTCCTTAAGGGAGACATGCCTCCCTTAAAGATTACATCGAAATCTATCACTTCCTACTCTTCCTGCTAAGCCTGAAGTCACGAAACTCCTGCATAGCACCCTGAAGATCAACCACTTGGTCATCATATCCATCATAGCCATCATAACCATAATCTTCATCTTCAAGATATTGACCCCCTCCCAAATATCCACCCTCCTCATCGGAAGTATCAGAAGCATTGAGACAGTGATCCCAATTCTTTTTTTCAACTGGATGAGTACTAACCGCGTTATCCTTACTCCCAGCACCAACCACGGAAACCGAACTACTTGACGGCGCATTTCCTATGTTCCTATCTCCAATAATACCAGGATTAACATCCGTAGGCTGAGAAGTAACATGATCCACAGTTAATCCTTCAAACGGATTAGCGATAGGCACAGGTGGGTTAACACCATTGGATTTGGTATTCCCACCTTTCTTTTGTTCCCAAATCATTGTTGACTTAGGCTTATTCATCCTAAGACCCACAAAAGCCTTTGGATCAGTTCCCTTCTTCTTTTTACGGCTCTTAACCTCCGTAAAACCATCACCAGTATCTTCCCTGTCAGTAGCCCTGACATCCCTACCTGAATTAGGAACAATCACATCGGGAGCTCGTTTAGGACATCCGTTAGTATCATGACCAAAGCAGTGACAATCACCACAATGAGGGGGTTTCCACTCATACTCCACTCGACAAGTTTCTGTCAGATAACCTTCCCCATCCTCAACGGGGATCGCCATAGTAACCTCCTTTTTTAAAGCTACAGCCGCATCAATCTCAATCAGAGCTCTAGCAAAACTGATTCGACCCCACGAAACATCACACATAGAACTGGTAAAAGCATCCAGCATGACAGGTTTCCCAATTTGAGTAGCAATCAAACTCAGGCCATCAGCCGAGTAGGCAAGAATAGGAACATTGTATAATTTCACCCAAACTGGAAGTTTAGTAACTACTCCTTTCGTTAATGACACATTAGGAGACCATTTGTTAAGAATAATAGGAGATTTGCGAATCATCCAAGGACCTTTCTCCAACACTTGCTCCATACCGCCTTTAGACGCAAATTTGAACAGATACACACCATCACTATTCCTAGTAATACGTTCAAATCCAAATTTCCTCCAAGAGTTCAAAACATATTGTTTAACCACTGGAAATGAAGGATCTTTACCAACAAAAAACCCCACGATAGAATTGTCATACCGACCTTTGATTTTGGCAGCTACTGCTCTCGGTAGGACACAATCAACTGCGTCAAGCTTTTCATCATTAACCAGGGTACGAAATTGGACCTTGATACTCGGGGTACTAGGACCAAAACAACTCACATACGAGTTGGTAATACCTGGCATAGCACCATTAGTAGCACAAACCTGTGGATCAACACTGTCACTAGTGAGGACACCTCCAGTCCCATTGTCAACACCGTCACTACTCGGAGTGGCCATCGATTCAATATCTGAAACAGTAATCTTACCAGCCATGCTCATTAACCGTTTTGCAATTCCATCCATAGTCGGAGAAGCATTAGCATCACTAGGTTTGTTCGGAACCTCAGTTTGTTTCGTTTTCTTAGCACCACTTGCAAGAAAACCCCTCTCCATAACTTGAATCACACGGATGAAGACTGATCCGCACGAATGAGAATCAAATCGTACGGATGACTCAGTGATGATACGTATGAACTCAGTACGGAGGAAGATGTGAACCGTAAGGATGAAGCTTAATGACACGGATGAAATAAAACCCTAACTACGTACGGATGTGAATGGAAACCCTAGATACGTACGAATGTGATGGTACGGATGAGTGAATGCACGGATGTGAAGTAGGTTCGTACGGATGAAAGGATATCCGTACGGATGTACACAAAACCCTAATCCGCTAATATAAACCCTAAAACCACACGGAGGAGCAAGGAGATACGGATAAGACGTACGAATGGAATCAAATACGTACGGATGGAAGGTCCGTACGGATGAAACCACCCTGAAACCCTAAACCGATGTTCCTAACCCTAAACCGCCGGAAACCCTAAACTGCCCAGAAACCGTTCAATACACCGGAATTAACCCAATCAAAGTGACAGATATCTAATGAATACTAAACCGAACCAGATGAGAGGAAGAAACTACAAACCAATTCGAACTAGCCCCCTAATCGAGAAAAAAAAACGAATCGGAAACAGCCCCCCCAAATCAGCCCCAAATCAGAATAGAAACGAAAGAAATCAACCCAAATCGAAAGGAATATGATGATTATGAAGAACGACGGAAGTAGCAGTCACGAATTGGTCACAATCCGGCCAAAAATCCGGCCAAAAACACCCCCCTAAATCGCCAAATTAGAGAGAAAAAAACTTAACAACCCATAGGTACTTTTCAATATTATAGGTATTTTAAAACACTAATTTTACAAAACACTTCCATACATTTCCATTTCTATTCCAAACTACCCTAATAAACTTTTAATTACCTAAATCAATTATCAAATCCACCTTATCCCCATTAAAACTCTCACTTCCTTGTAAAACCTAGATTTCATCCGTGTTAGAATCACGTTTAGGTGTTTAATATTCCTCTTTCTTAATCTCCTAAGTCACAATAGCATTAAGAATGCTTAAGAATGATATTAGACGCCATTTAATCCATCAAAAACTCAATCAAACCCAAAATACCATTTAAAAATCAAAACCAAATTCTAAAAACCCATAGGTATTTTTTTTTTTTTTTTTGGTAAAAGGGAATTCTACCCCGGTAAATTATATAACCAAAAAAAGCGATGAAGTACAACGGGTATAGGTGAAGTCCTATACCTCAACCCATAACATGGGCAATAGCCAGCAAAAAAGCCAGAACAAAAAACACCCTATATAAGAAAGACATGTCTTCCTTATAAACTACCACAAATAAAAAACTAGACTAACAAACTATAGCTACTTTTTATTCTTCGCTTGAGGCTTGTAGTCACGATCCTTCTTAGAACTCTGAAGGTGATCAGCAATATATTCATACCCATCATACCCATCATATTCATCATCAGAAGCATCAGACGGATTGAAGCAATTATCCCACATCCTGTGTAGCTCCTGAGAACTACTAACCTCCTTATCCTTGTTACCCTCTGCAATAACACCAGAACTACTTCCCTTATTTTGAGAAACCACATGATCCACAGTTAAACCATCAAACGGATTCGCGATAGGCACATTTGAGCTAATGCCATTGGATTGTTTAGAACCCCCATTGGTATTTCCACCTTTCTTTTGCTGCCAAAGAACTTTAGAATTAGGTTTATTCAGCCTCAGACCCATAAATGCCTTTTGATCAGCTCCCTTCTTTTGCTTACGGTGCTTAACCTCCACAAAACCATCATCAGTTTCTGCCCTGTCAATAACCCTAGTATCCCTACCGAAAGTAGGAATAATCTCCACGGGAACACGTTTAGGGCACCCATTAGTTTCATGTCCAAAGCAGTGGCAGTCAACACAATGAGGAGGCTTCCATTCATACTCAACTCGAATAGTTTCTTTTATATAACCTTCTCCATCCTCAATAGGGATTGCCATAGTAACCTCCTGCTTTAAATCAACAGCTGCATCGATCTCAATCAAAGCCCTAGCAAAACTGATTCTACCCCAGGAATCATCACACATAGAACTAGTAAAAGAATCCAGCATGACAGGTTTCCCAATTTGAGTAGCAATCAAACTCAAACCATCCGCCGAGTAAGCAAGAATAGGTACATTGTACAATTTTTCCCAAACTGGAAGTTTAGTAACTTCTCCTTTCGTCAATGTTACTGTAGAAGACCACCTGTTGAGTATTATAGGAGCTTTGCGTATCAACCAAGGCCCTTTTTCCAATACCTGCTCCATACCCCCCTTAGATGCAAATTTGAACAAATAAACACCCGCATCATTCCCAGTTATCCGCTCAAACCCAAACTTTCGCCATGCATTCGACGCATATTGTTTAACCACTGGAAATGAAGGATATTTGCCTAAAAAAAACCCCACAATGGAGTTCTCATATCGGCTCTTGATTTTTGCAGCTACATCAAGTGGAAGAACACAGTCAAAAGCATCAAGTTTTACGTCATTAACCATGGTACGAAACTTACTCGTAGGACACTGAACACCTGATCCTAACAGACTAGCGTAGGATTTGTTAGTTCCCACATTAGCAAGACCCATAACTCACTCTTGCGGACTACCAGCAGTAGGAACGGGTTCACTGACAAGTCCCGCCATAGCACCACTACTCGGAGTGGTCATCGAATCAATATCCGAAATAGTAATCTTACCCCTCATGTTCATTAATCGATGTGCAATTCCCTCCATAGTCGGAGTAGCATTAGCATCATTAGAAATAGAACCCGTATCCATAACCCTAAGGATGCTGTTCGTACGGATGAAGCAAGAAAACCTAACCGTACGGATGAACCAAAGTGTACGGACGAAACCCTAAGTGCACGGATGAAATGGTACGGATGACTGGTTGTACGGATGAAGAACACACGAATGAAGTGTATCCTTATCTAGTTCGTACGGATGAAGGGAGTCTGTTCGTGCGAATGACCCAATGAGTGAATGTATGAAAGAACAAACTAAGATGTACGAATAGAAGCCTAACCGTACGGATAGACCTAGGTCCGTACGGATCAATACCAGGTATGAAACCCTAAACCACCCAAGCTAACCCTAAACAGCCCCACCTCTATAACTCGCCGGAAATAGGAAAAACCACCACAAAAGGCCACGCAAAACCGAATTAGACTACTACTAACTCAAATCAAATAAGAAAACAATGAGTAATTCAATTCACAGCAGCGAATCGAAGGAAACAACAAAGTTTCTAATCGGAAATAAGTAGCAGCAAGAACAAATCGATTAGGGAAGATTAAGCAGCAAGGAATCCAATTGTGTATGAAAACGAGTATTAAGATGATTAAAATAGCCACAAAGAGTGAAAATCCGGCCAAAAATCCGGCCAACCAAACACCCCCAAAATCACCTTTCTAACCCATAGGTACTTTTTAACCTAACCCATAGGTATTTTAAAACACTAATTTACAAAACACTTCCATACATTACCATTTCTATTCCAAACTACCCTAATAAACTTTTAATTACCTAAATCAATTATCAAACCCACCTTATCCCCATTAAAACTCTCACTTCCTTGTAAAACCTAGATTTCATCCGTGTTAGAATCACGTTTAGGTGTTTAATATTCCTCTTTCTTAATCCCCTAAGTCACAATAGCATTAAGAATGCTTAAGAATGATATTAGAAGCCATTTAATCCATCAAAAACTCAATCAAACCCAAAATACCATTTAAAAATCAAAACCAAATTCTAAAAACCCATAGGTATTTTTTTTTGGTATAAGGGAAATTACCCCGGTAAATTATATTAACACCAAAAAACCAATAAAGTACCATGGAATGTGGCTGAAATACCACATTAACCTCAAGACTAGCTTGAACAAACTAAGACAAGATGACAAACCATCTGTCTATATACTAACAATACAAGAAGAAGAATACTAAATAACGGAATCGCCTAAAGTAGAAGAGACTCCGCAATTTTCCAGTTCTTCAACAGATCCAAAGCCGCTTTCGAACTCTTGAACCTACATGACATTAGCCTTGAACAAACATCAGCCAAAACGTTATCCACAAGAACATTGACCGTTCTTTTGGATCCCGTATATAATCTTTCATTTCTTTCGCGCCATATGAAATACATAGCAGCAGCAAGAACGAGTTTGGCTATAACACTTGCCGAAGAACAACGATGAGCAATTGGCAGAATGGACCCAACAATAGCCGTGAGACATGGAGGGCTACCCTGAAGACCAGCCTGACCCCGAACTTGAAACCAAACTTGCTTGGCATAAGGACATTCGAAAAAAAGATGAGCATGAGAATCCGGCTGAGTCTCACATAAAGTACAATGAGAAACAAGCGATGTCGACACATCCCAAGATCGAAGAACATCCTGAGTCCTGAGTTTGCCCTTGATTGCAAGCCATGCAAGGAAAGCATGTTTTGGGATGTTATTCGAAAACCAAACCACATCTGCCCAAGGGACCCGATTATGATATGGACGAAAAGCATTCCAAACAGCCCGAACCGAAAACGGCTGAACTGGCCCAGACCTATCCCTCCATTCTAGACTATCATGCATCCCAGCACAAACAGTAGGCGTAGGGATAGAAAGAAGAGAAGGGTAATCAGTACCAAGGGCTGGAGGCCACACCAAAGCGCCGGAATCCATAACATCTGCCACCCTGGATGAGAGAGAAAGATCCGCCCCATACATATCCCTAGTGGAAACAAAGTCCGCAATGGGACTCAATTCACACCACTTGTCATACCAAATCGAAGTACCATTACCATCACCAATCTTGTGCCAAATAAAGTCACGAATAACTGGCCGCAGCTGCAACAAATTTCTCCATCCCCACGAAATATTACCACGGCATGGAATAGTCCAGAAGTTACGATCTCTTATCTTGTGCAACTGGGTCCAAGCAACCCATAAGGACTCCTTACGCATGTGAAGCTTCCAAAGCTGACTTACCATAAGAGCTTGATTAAAAAGATCAAGCTGCCGAATCCCAAGACCGCCTTCCGATTTAGGCAAGCAAACAGCTTCCCAGGCCACCTTTGCTTTCCCCCTACGGTATTCACCATTACTCCATAAAAACTTCCGCATAATCTGCTGAATTTTTAGAAGAACACGAGTGGGAAGAACGAAGACCGAAGCCCAATAAACATGCATGGATGCTAGAACAGACTTGACCAATTGCAATCGACCCGCAATAGACAAAGATTTATTCTTCCAATCAGAAACCCGAGCCTCAACCTTAGCAATCAGTTCTTTGCAGTCCTTATACACCAGTCTCGAAGGAACAAACGGAACACCAAGATACTTAACCGGAAGCCGCCCCTCCTCAAACGGCAGAACCTGAAGAATGCCCAACTTTGTATGATTAAGTACATTACAAAAATAGGCAGTACTTTTAGGCAAACTAGGAGTCAATCCAGAAACATCCCGAAACTCATTCAAAGAATCCATAATAATCTTAGCCGAAGCGACATCACCATGAGTAAATAAGAACAAGTCATCGGCAAAACAAAGATTAATTAACCCCATCTCCGAACAAGAACGGTGATACTTGAACCCTTTAGTCTCCGCACCCGCCGCTTCAAAATTAGCGTAAGAATTTCCATAACCATGGTAAATAAATAGGGGGACAAAGGATCACCCTGACGAAGCCCTCTTCTACCTCTAAAGTGGCCATGACTAGCACCACTAAGAGAAATTGAAAAGGAAGTAGTAGTGACACACTCCATGATCCAACCAATCATCTTCTGAGGAAAACCAAAACCCTCAAGAGTAACACGAAGACAATTCCAGTCCACTGTGTCATAAGCTTTCTGAATATCGATTTTGAAAGCACACCTCGGCTCCCCACGGTCCAAATGATAGTTATGCAATAGCTCATGAGTCAGCAAAATATTATCCGCAATGCTACGCCCAGGAATAAAAGCCGACTGATTCAAACTAACCAGCGAATGGAGACTACCCTTGATACGATTAGCAATGATCTTGCTAATACATTTAAAAAGCACATTGCAACATGAGATCGGCCTAAAGTCATTAACCTTAGTCGGCGTCTGAACTTTAGGAATAAGAGCCAGAAGGGTATGATTCATCTGTTTAAAAAGCTTCCCATTACGAAAAAATTCTTTAACAGCTAAACAAATATCCCCTCCAACAATCTCCCAGGCCTCCTTAAAAAACGCAGCCGTGAAACCATCAGGACCAGGAGATTTATCATTCCCCATAGAAAACATAGCAAGCTTAATTTCCCGATCCCCCACCTCAATAATCATCTCAGAAGCAGCCAGCGGATCAAGAACATTCCCAAATAAATCCTGGGTATTAAGACCAGTAGAATTACCCGCTTGGCCAAGAAAACCTTCATAGTGTGCAACAAAAGCTGGAGCCACATTCTCATTCTCATGAATAGTCCCAGCATTATCAGTATCCACATTAATACGATGCCGACTAATTCTACCTTTAACCGCTTTATGAAAAAAAGCAGAGTTCGAATCCCCATCCTTGAGCCATTGAATCTTTGCCTTCTGCTTAAGAAAACGGTCATGAGTAACAAGAGCATTATTATATTCCTGTACCAGCGATAACTCCTCCTCCCGAAGAGCAACATTGAACGGGTCTCTACCCAAATCAGTCTGGGCCCTATCCAACTTCGAGCGCAATGAGTTAAGATTCTCAAACAGATTACCATGAGCAAATAAGAGCTTACGAAACGGCCTCTTTAATTGTTTGAGCTTATTAGTCACTTGAAACATGAAAAATCCAGAAGATGATTGCATCCAACCCTCTTTAACCACATCCTTGAATCTCGGGTGAGACGTGAGGATGTTAGTGAACTTAAACGGCTTAGGAGGACCCCTAACATTGGTAGCTATCCTAAGAATCGACGGAGCATGATCCGAAGTTCGATAAGGGTGAAAAACAGCATTAGCATCAGCAAACACATCCCCAAATTGCGAATTGCCCAGGATACGATCAATTTTCTTGAGAAGGCCATCAGCACCCTTAGGCTTCTGAGTCCAGGTAAAATGAAGACCTGTGCTAGAAATATCACGAACTTCAATGTCATCAATACATTCCTTAAATTCACGCATAGCTATTGTCATACACGAAGAACCAGCAGTGCTTTCGTTCAAAAAGAGAGAGGCATTAAAGTCACCAAGAATGCTCAAAGGGCTATCGCGAATGAACGAGCAATGCATCCGGAGATTATCCCAAAGCTGTCTACGCTGAGTATATCTGTTATGCCCATAGATAAATGAGCAAAACAATTCCTTCTTCGCCATCTTAAGCCATATACGCGTATGAATGACCTGATCCGTTTGGGAGATAACCACAATATCAACATCATATTTATTCCAACCAAGAATTATCCTCGTGCCCTTATCACATAGACTTCCATTAGTTGTCCAGTCCCAATGCTTGAAAACACTAGAACACAGTTTATCCAACGTAGACACCTGCGCATGAGATTCTAAAATAGCACAAACAGAAAGCTTATTATTAAAAATTATCTGACGAACTTCACATTGTTTGGGGGAGAAGTTGAGACCCCTTATGTTCCATGAAGCTATACTAATCATGGGAAACCACTACAACTGGAGTGCTTGCCCCCACTAGTGATGCTAAGATTTGAGTTCCAGTACGATCTTCAAGAATTAGTTCGTCATCCTCCGAGTCACTCGGATTCAAAGTAGAATCAGGATATTCCTTTTGCCTTGGTTCCCCTGACCCGCCATCCTTACTGCTATACGAACCCAATACTCCAAACGAATTTGTTATCAAGACATCCTTCTGTTTAGTCGTGCCAGAACCTTGGATATTCCCTACAGCCCCCCGAACAGGTTTGTCATTAGCTGGATTAGTTTTCACCACCTGCTTATACTGAAAGTTTGGCTTAGGTTTGGTTAACCTCACACCCTCAATGGTCTTGGCATGCTTGGATTTTTTCCTCTTAAACTTAACCTCAGTAAAGCCTTCCACATCCACCCTTGGTGGAACAACAACAGTCTTCGGAGAACTATCAATCTTAGGACGCAATGGACAATTATCCTCTTTATGATCAAATATCTTACAAGTAGCACATCGGGGGGGGGGGGGGGGGGGGGGGGGGGGCCTTCATAATCAATATCAATAGTAGCTAATGTATGGCCTAACCCACCATTATTAGGTATAGCTACTACCAGAGACTCCAGAAGGTCCTCCACAGCCGAGACTTCAATTAACGCACGAGCATAATCCTTACGCCCCCACGAATTAGTACACAGTTTACCTGTATAAGTGTCTAACATAATAGGTTTACCAATTTGCTTAGTGATAAGGCTCAAACCTACCTCAGAGTATGCCACAATGGGAACATTGTGCAATTTAACCCAAACCGGGGCCCTTGTGATGGCTTCCTTCTTCAAAATGGTATTCGGAGTCCAAACATTTAAGAACAAAGGAACCTGTCTAATGAGCCAGGGACCACCCTCCATAACTCGATCCATTCCATCCTTTGTAGGAAACTGAAACAGGAAAAAATCCTTCTCCAGCATAACGCGTTTAAGTCCAAACTTTGCCCATGAATTCAGGACATAGTTCTCCACCAATTTAAAGGCCAGACATTTTCCAATAAAAAACCCATAAATAGTATTCACAAAACGAGCACTAACTTCTTCCACCACTGACAGCGGGATAGTGACTCGAGCACCCAACACCACTTCATTATTACGCATTTCAGTTAACTTAACATTCGGATTGGAAGCACGATGTCGTAAAACAGAAGCAAACGACCCAGAAGCCGTATTAAGTTCCGGACTAACCAAGTTTGGGGGATTCTCCAAGCCATTCAAAGGTTTTGAAACACCCCGAATAGGAACACGAATGTTACCATTAAGACTTGTTAAAGACCCGACTTCAGTACTTTGCAGAATCGATTTGACACCCCCAGCGGATGCCATCCCACTAAACTCGAACAAGAAGAGATGCCACCCTTTTCCTAGTCGAACTAATAAGTTCTAACAAGAAGAAAAATGATCCGAGCCCTTAAGTTCGTGCAAGAGAGAAATGAATTCTTGTCAACACTTAGGCAAACCACAAACAAACCAATCCAAACAAACAAATGCACGAATAGAAAATTCACCCTTATCCTAGTCGAACCAATAAGTTCGAACAAGAAGAATGTTAATCCGTGTACTTAAGTTCGTGTAAGAGAAAAGTATAGTCGTGTCTTCACTTAGTCAAAACACAAACCAACGAATCACTCCAAACAAACAATACACGGATAGAAGAAAACTTGTTCGTGTAACTTCCAAGCGAACTAGAAACTTAAAGTACACGAATAAGAAGACCTAAGCACTATGTCTAGTCGAAGAGGAAGTCGTCTAGTAACCACAAGACAATCACCACTACCACACGGATAGCAACTTCGACTACCAAAGTACCATAGACGAACTAGAACAGCACACGACCACACAAGCTTCGACCTTAGAACAGCCTTACACGAATAGAAATCTAGTTCATGCAAGAAAGAAACCAAGTCAAGCCCTATGCGACTACAAAACACCTACAAAACACAACCCATAGGTACTTTAAAACCCACACATTACCATTTCTAGTCCAAACTTCCAACCCATAGGTATTTTAAAACACAAATTTTACAAAACACTACCATACATTACCATTTCTATTCCAAACTACCCTATAAACTTTTAATTACCTAAATCAACTTTCAAACCCACCTTATCACCATTAAAACGCTCATTTCCTTGTAAAACCTAGATTTCATCCGAGTAAGAATCACGTTTAGGTGGGTGATATAAGTCTTTCTTAATCCCCTAGGTCGCAATAGCATTAAGAATGCTTAAGAATAATATTAGAAGCCATTTAATCCATCCAAAACTCAATCAAACCCAAAATACCATTTTAAAAATGAAAACACAAATTCTATAAACCCATAGGTATTTTAAACCACTAATTTTACAAAAACTACCATACATTACCATTTCTATTCCAAACTACCCTAATAAACTTTTAATTACCTAAATCAATTATCAAACCCACCTTATCCCCATTAAAACTCTCATTTCCTTGTAAAATCTAGATTTCATCCGAGTTAGAATCACGTTTAGGTGTGTAATATTCCTCTTTCTTAATCCCCCTAGGTCGCAATATCATTAAGAATGCTATTAGAAGCCATTTAATCCATCAAAAACTCAATCAAACCCAAAATACCATTTTAAAAATGAAAAACCAAATTCTAAAAACCCATAGGTATTTTAAAACACTTATTTAACAAAACACTACCATACATTACCATTTCTATTCCAAACTACCCTAATAAACTTTTAAATACCTAAATCAATTATCAAACCCACCTTATCCCCATTAAAACTCTCATTTCCTTGTAAAACCTAGATCTCATCCGAGTTAGAATCACGTTTAGGTGTTTAATATTCCTCCTTTCTTAATCCCCTAAGTCCCAATATCATTAAGAATGCTTAAGAATGATATTAGAAGCCATTTAATCCATCAAAAACTCAATCAAACGCAAAATACCATTTAAAAATCAAAACCAAATTCTAAAAACCCATAGGTATTTTAAAACACTAATTTTACAAAACACTTCCATACATTTCCATTTCTATTCCAAACTACCCCAATAAACTTTTAATTATCTAAATCAATTATCAAACCCACCTTATCCCCATTAAAACTCTCACTTCCTTGTAAAACCTAGATTTCATCCGTGTTAGAATCACGTTTAGGTGTTTAATATTCCTCTTTCTTAATCCCCTAAGTCACAATAGCATTAAGAATGCTTAAGAATGATATTAGACGCCATTTAATCCATCAAAAACTCAATCAAACCCAAAATACCATTTAAAAATAAAAACCAAATTCTAAAATCCTATAAGTATTTTAAAACACAAATTTTACAAAACACTACCATACATTACCATTTCTATTCCAAACTACCCCATAAACTTTTAATTACCTAAATCAACTTTCAAACCCACCTTATCACCATTAAAACGCTCATTTCCTTGTAAAACCTAGATTTCATCCGAGTTAGAATCACGTTTAGGTGTGTGATATACCTCTTTCTTAATCCGCTAGGTCGCAATAGCATTAAGAATGCTTAAGAATGATATTAGGAGCCATTTAATAAATCCAAAACTCAATCAAACCCAAAATACCATTTTAAAAATGAAAACACAAATTCTATAAACCCATAGGTATTTTAAACCACTAATTTTACAAAAACTACCATACATTACCATTTCTATTCCAAACTACCCTAATAAACTTTTAATTACCTAAATCAATTATCAAACCCACCTTATCCCCTTTAAAACTCCCACTTCCTTGTAAAACCTAGATTTCATCCGAGTTAGAATCACGTTTAGGTGTGTAATATTCCTCTTTCTTAATCCCCTAGATCGCAATATCATTAAGAATGCTATTAGAAGCCATTTAATCCATCAAAAACTCAATCAAACCCAAATTACCATTTTAAAAATGAAAACCCAAATTCAAAAAACCCATAGGTATTTTAAAACAATAATTTTACAAAACACTACCATACATTACCATTTCTATTCCAAACTACCCTAATAAACTTTTAATTACCTAAATCAATTATCAAACCCACCTTATCCCCATTAAAACTCTCACTTCCTTGTAAAACCTAGATTTCATCCGAGTTAGTATCACGTATAGGTGTGTAATATTCCTCTTTCTTAATTTCCCTAGGTCGCAATATCATTAAGAATGCTTAAGAATGCTATTAGAATCCATTTAATCCATCAAAAACTCAATCAAACCCAAAATACCTTAAAAATCAAAACCAAATTCTAAAAACCCATAGGTATTTTAAAACACTTATTTTACAAAACACTACCATACGTTACCATTTCTATTCCAAACCACCCCAATAAACTTTTAATTACCTAAATCAATTATCAAACCCACCTTATCCAAATTAAAACTCTCATTTCCTTGTAAAACCTAGATTTCATCCGAGTTAGAATCACGTTTAGGTGTGTAATATTCCTCTTTCTTAATCCCCTAGGTCGCAATATCATTAAGAATGCTTAAGAATGCTATTAGAATCCATTTAATCCATCAAAAACTCAATCAAACCCAAAATACCATTTAAAAATCAAAACCCAAATTCTAAAAACCCATAGATATTTTAAAACACTAATTTTACAAAGCACTACCATACATTACCATTTCTATTCCAAACTACCCTAATAAACTTTTAATTACTTAAATCAATTATCAAACCCACCTTATCCCCATTAAAACTCTCACTTTCTTGTAAAACCTAGATTTCATCCGAGTTAGAATCACGCTTAGGTGTGTAATATTCCTCTTTCTTAATCCCCTAGGTTGCAATATTATTAAGAATGCTATTAGAATCCATTTTATCCATCAAAAACTCAATCAAACCCAAAATACCATTTAAAAATCAAAACCAAATTCTAAAAACCCATAGGTTTTTTAAAACACTTATTTAACAAAACACTACCATATATTACCACTTCTATTCCAAACTACCCTAATAAACTTTTAATTACCTAAATTAATTATCAAACCCACCTTATCCCCATTAAAACTCTCATTTCCTTGTAAAACCTAGATTTCATCCGAGTTAGAATCACGTTTAGGTGTTTAATATTCCTCTTTCTTAATCCCCTAAGTCCGAATATCATTAAGAATGCTTAAGAATGATATTAGAAGCCATTTAATCCATCAAAAACTCAATCAAACCCAAAATACCATTTAAAAATCAAAACCAAATTTTAAAAACCCATAGGTATTTTAAAACACTAATTTTACAAAACACTTCCATACATTACCATTTCTATTCCAAACTACCCTAATAAACTTTTAATTACCTAAATCAATTATCAAACCCACCTTATCCCCATTAAAACTCTCACTTCCTTGTAAAACCTAGATTTCATCCGTGTTAGAATCACGTTTAGGTGTTTAATATTCCTCTTTCTTAATCCCATAAGTCACAATAGCATTAAGAATGCTTAAGAATGATATTAGAAGCCATTTAATCCATAAAAAACTCAATCAAACCCAAAATACCATTTAAAAATAAAAACTAAATTCTAAAAACCCATAGGTATTTTAAAACACAAATTTTACAAAACACTACCATACATTACCATTTCTATTCCAAACTACCCTATAAACTTTTAATTACCTAAATCAACTTTCAAACCCACCTTATCACCATTAAAACGCTCATTTCCTTGTAAAACCTAAATTTCATCCGAGTTAGAATCACGTTTAGGTGTGTGATATACCTCTTTCTTAATCCCCTAGGTCGCAATAGCATTAAGAATGCTTAAGAATGATAGTAGAAGCCATTTAATCCTTCAAAAACTCAATCAAACCCAAAATATCATTTTAAAAATGAAAACACAAATTCTAAAAACCCATAGATATTTTTTTTTTTGGTATAAGGGAAATTACCCCGGTAAATTATATTAACACCAAAAAACCAATAGAGTACAATGAAATGTGGCTGAAATACCACATTAACCTCAAGACTAGCTTGAACAGACTAAGACAAGATGACAAACCATCTGTCTACATACTAAACAATACAAGAAAAAGAATACTAAACTCCAAAATCGCCTAAATCAGAAGAGATTCCGGAATATTCCAATTCTTCAACAGATCCAAAGCCGCTCTCGAACTCTTGAACCTACATGACATTAGTCTTGAACGAACATCAGCCAAAATATTATCCACAAGAACATTGACCGTTCTTTTGGATCCCGTATATAATCTTTCGTTTCTTTCGCGCCATATGAAATACATGGCAGCACCCAGAACCAGCTTGGCTATGACACTTTCCGAAGACCGACGATGAGCAAATGGAAGAATGGTCCCAACAATATCCGTGAGACATGGAGGACTACTCTGAAGACCAGCCTGCCCCCGAACTTGAAGCCAAACTTGCCTGGCATAAGGACAGTCGAAAAAAAGATGAGCATGAGAATCCGGCTGAGTTTCACAAAGAGTACAATGAGAAACCAGCGATGAAGACACATCCCAAGAGCGAAGAACATCCTGAGTCCTGAGTTTGCCTTTGATTGCAAGCCAAACCAGAAAAGCATGCTTTGGAATATTATTCGAGAACCAAACCACATCTGCCCAAGGAACCGGATTATGATACGGACGAATAGCGTTCCAAACAGCCCGAACCGAAAATGGCTGAACTGACCCAAACCTATCCCTCCACTCCAGACTATCTTGCATCCCAGCACTAAGTGTAGGCGTAGGGATAGAGAGAAGTGAAGGATAAGCAGTACCAAGGCCTGGAGGCCATACCAAAGACCCGGACGCCACAATATCAGCAACCCTGGAGGAGATAGAAAAATCTGCCCCATACATGTCCCTAGTGGACACAAAGTCCGCAATGGGACTCAATTCACACCACTTGTCATACCAAATCGAAGTACCATTACCATCACCAATCTTGTGCCAAATAAAGTCACGAACCCATAGGTATTTTAAACCAGTAATTTTACAAAACACTACCATACATTACCATTTCAATTCCAAACTACCCTAATAAACTTTTAATTACCTAAATCAATTATCAAACCCACCTTATCCCCATTAAAACTCTCACTTCCTTGTAAAACCTAGATTTCATCCGAGTTAGAATCACGCTTAGGTGTGTAATATTCCTCTTTCTTAATCCCCTAGGTCGCAATATTATTAAGAATGCTATTAAAAGCCATTTAATCCATCAAAAACTCAATCAGACCCAAAATACCATTCAAAAATCAAAACCAAATTCTAAAAACCCATAGGTTTTTTAAAACACTTATTTAACAAAACACTACCATACATTACCATTTCTATTCCAAACTACCCTAATAAACTTTTAATTACCTAAATCAATTATCAAACCCACCATATCCCCATTAAAACTCTCATTTCCTTGTAAAACCTAGATTTTATCCGAGTTAGAATCACGTTTAGGTGTTTAATATTCCTCTTTCTTAATCCCCTAAGTCCCAATATCATTCAGAATGCTTAAGAATGATATTAGAAGCCATTTAATCCATCAAAAACTCAATCAAACCCAAAATACCATTTAAAAATCAAAACCAAATTCTAAAAACCCATAGGTATTTTAAAACACAAATTTTACAAAACACTACCATACATTACCATTTCTATTCTAAACTACCCTATAAACTTTTAATTACCTAAATCAACTTTCAAACCCACCTTATCACCATTAAAACGCTCATTTCCTTGTAAAACCTAGATTTCATCCGAGTTAGAATCACGTTTAGGTGTGTGATATACCTCTTTCTTAATCCCCTAGGTCGCAATAGCATTAAGAATGCTTAAGAATGATATTAGAAGCCATTTAATCCTTCAAAAACTCAATCAAACCCAAAATACCATTTTAAAAATGAAAACACAAATTCTAAAAACCCATAGGTATTTTAAACTACTAATTTTACAAAACACTACCATACATTACCATTTCTATTCCAAACTACCCTAATAAACTTTTAATTACCTAAATAAATTATCAAACCCACCATATCCCCATTAAAACTCTCATTTCCTTGTAAAACCTAGATTTCATCCGAGTTAGAATCACGTTTAGGTGTTTAATATTCCTCTTTCTTAATCCCCTAGGTCGCAATATCATTAATAATGCTTAAGAATGCTATTAGAATCCATTTAATCCATCAAAAACTCAATCAAACCCAAAATACCATTTAAAAATCAAAACCAAATTCTAAAAACCCATAGGTTTTTTAAAACACTTATTTAACAAAACAATACCATACGTTACCATTTCTATTCCAAACTACCCTAATAAACTTTTAATTACCTAAATCAATTATCAAACCCACCTTATCCCCATTAAAACTCTCATTTCCTTGTAAAACCTAGATTTCATCCGAGTTAGAATCACGTTTAGGTGTTTAATATTTCTCTTTCTTAATCCCCTAGGTCCCAATATCATTAAGAATGTTTAAGAATGATATTAGAACCTTTTAATCACTCAAAAACTCAATCAAACCCAAAATACAATTTAAAAATCAAATCCAAATTCTAAAAACCCATAGGTATTTTAAAACACTAATTTTATAAAAGACTAACATACATTACCATTTCTATTCCAAACTACCCTAATAAACTTTTAATTACCCAAATCAATTATCAAACCCACCTTATCCCCATTAAAACTCTCACTTCCTTGTAAACCCTAGATTTCATCCGAGTTAGAATCACGCTTAGGTGTGTAATATTCCTCTTTCTTAATCCCCTAGGTCGCAATAGCATTAAGAATGCTACTAGAATCCATTTAATCCATCAAAAACTCAATCAAACCCAAAATAACATTTAAAAATCAAAACCAAATTCTAAAAACCCATAGGTATTTTAAAACACTAATTTTACAAAACACTTCCATACATTACCATTTTTATTCCAAACTACCCTAATAAACTTTTAATTACCTAAATCAATTATCAAACCCACCTTATCCCCATTAAAACTCTCACTTCCTTGTAAAACCTAGATTTCATCCGAGTTAGAATCACGTTTAGGTGTGTAATATTCCTCTTTCTTAATCCCCTAGGTCGCAATATCATTAAGAATGCTATTAGAATCCATTTAATCCATCAAAAACTCAATCAAACCCAAAATACCATTTAAAAATCAAAACCCATTGGTATTTTAAAACACTAATTTTACAAAGCACTACCATACATTACCATTTCTATTCCAAACTACCCTAATAAACTTTTAATTACTTAAATCAATTATCAAACCCACCTTATCCCCATTAAAACTCTCACTTCCTTGAAAAACCTAGATTTCATCCGAGTTAGAATCACGCTTAGGTGTGTAATATTCCTCTTTCTTAATCCCCTATGTCGCAATATTATTAAGAATGCTATTAGAATCCATTTAATCCATCCAAAACTCAATCAAACCCAAAATACCATTTAAAAATCAAAACCAAATTCTAAAAACCCATAGGTTTTTAAAACACTTATTTAACAAAACACTACCATACATTACCATTTCTATTCCAAACTAC
>CAJVGC010000591.1:41550698-41586644 GCA_910822075.1 Senecio squalidus | reverse complement strand
ACACTAACCACACACCTTTACATTTACTTCACATGGATCTATTTGGTCCTACCAATGTAAAGAGCATTGCAAAGAAGTCTTATTGCCTTGTCATCACTGATGACTTTTCAAGATACACATGAGTGTACTTTCTTGGTACCAAGGATGAAACAAGTCAACTACTCATCACCTTCATCACCAAGATTGAACATCAAATTAATCTCAAAGTCAAGAAAATTCGATGTGATAATGGCACAGAATTCAAGAACCAAGTGATGAATGACTTCTGTGACAAGAAAGGAATAGAGAGGCAATTCAGTGCTGCTAGGACTCCTCAACAAAATGGAGTTGCTGAACGAAGAAATAGAACATTGATTGAAGCAGCTAGAAGCATGTTGGCTGACTCCAACCTACCTATCTTCTTCTGGGCAGAAGCAGTTAACACTGCCTGCTATGTTCAGAATAGGGTTGTTCTGGTCATGTCTCACAACAAGACTCCATATGACCTACTTCACAAGAAACAACCATTGATTAGTTTCCTAAGCGCATTTGGATGTCCATGCACAGTCTTAAACTCTAAAGACTACCTTGGTAAGTTTGAGAGCAAAGGTGATGAAGGCACATTTGTTGGATATTCATCACAAAGCAAGGCATATCGAGTTTATAATCACAAATCGAAGATTATAGAAGAAAGCTCCAACGTGACCTTCAATGAACACACTTACACCAAGAAGGGACATGGACCAGATTGGGTTTTTGATTTGGATGCATTGACCAAATCATTGAACTCTAACTTTGAGTTTCAACCTACTTCGGTTCCTACGGATCAGGTTAATACTGCCAATACTATTCCTACTGATCCACTTACTACGGAGCCAGTTGATGCGGATCATATAATTGGTACTGCTCGATTAGATGTCATGGAATACATCAATCTTCCTGTCTCTATGGAGGATCCCATTCAACTGTTTGATCCTATCTCACCAGAAGATCCAGAACCTTCACATCATGAGGCAGCACCTACCAATAACGATGAAGCAGTACCACCACCCTCACCAACTGCGAAGGATAATACAACACGCCCCAACGGCATTCCTCATCTAGTTCAAGATGATGACAATGGAGTTGAACAAATTGTCACTGAAGACTATGAGCCTTACACTACGGATATACCTTCTTCAGTTACTACTCCTCCATCTACTGCTTATTATCCTAGCAATGAGATGCCCGATATGAATGATACAAACTTGGGCGTTGAACTAAGACTGGAGAAGATCCCATCTTCTCGTGTTGCCCGGAACCATCCACCTTCTCAAATAATTGGTGAACTTGACTTCTCAACGGAGACGTACTAGAAGTCAAACTAAGTCCAAGAAGAAACCAATGGAAGCTCTTCTAAACACATGTATGTTTGCCTACTTTCTTTCTCAAATGGAACCAAAGAAAATACAAGAGGCATTACTGGATCCACATTGGATAGAGGCATGTCAAGCTGAGCTACTACAATTCAAGATTCAAGGAGTATGGGAATTAGTGGAAGTTCCATTAGGCAAAAAGGTGATAGGCAAACGATGGATCTTCAGAAATAAAAAGGATGAAAGAGGCATTGAGATAAAAAAAACAAGGCTAGACTTGTTGCTCAAGGCTACACACAAGAGGAGGGAATTGATTATGAAGAGGTCTTTGCTCCAGTAGTTAGGATTGAAGCTATCCGCTTGTTTGTAGCTTTTGCCTCCTTCATGGGTTTCAAAGTCTACCAGATGGATGTCAAGAGTGCATTTCTTTATGGAGTTATTGAGGAGGAAGTCTATGTCAAACAACCTCCTGGTTTTGAAGACCCTCAACACCCACATAAGGTGTATAAACTGGTTAAAGCTCTATATGGCCTTCATCAAGCCCCAGGAGCTTGGTATGACACACTCTCGGATTACCTTCTTCAAAAAAAAATTCAAAGAGGAACTATTGACAAAACCCTCTTCTTCAAGAAATCTCACTCCGACATTCTACTTGTTCAAATCTATGTTGATGATATCATCTTTGGCTCTACCAAAGATTCTTTGTGCAAATAATTTGAAGACCTAATGCACACCAAGTTTCAAATGAGTTCCATGGGTGAACTAACTTTCTTTTTGGGTCTCCAAGTCAAGCAGAAGGACGATGGCATGTTCATTAGTCAAACCAAATACGTCAAAGACATCCTTACAAAATTTGGATTCTTGGATGCCAAGGTTGCAAGCACTCCAGTTGAAACTCACAAACAACTGACGGCTGATCTTGAGGGGGAGGATGTGGATATACATAACTATCGATCTATGATTGGCTCCTTAATGTATCTCACAGCTTCAAGACCAGACATCATGTTTAGAGTTTGTGTTTGTGCAAGATATCAAACAAGACCCAAGATGTCATACCTAATTGTAGTCAAGAGAATCTTTTGTTACCTAAAGGGCAAGCCTAACTTAGGCTTATGGTATCCTAAAGACTCTCCTTTTGATTTAATTGCTTACACTGATAGTGATTATGGTGGTGAAAACTTAGACGGGAAATCAACAACAGGAGGTTGCCAATTTATTGGCTCAAGACTGGTGTCATGGCAATGCAAGAAACAAACAACGGTGTCCACCTCTTCCACAGAAGCTGAATACATTGCTGCTGCTAGTTGTTGTGCTCAAGTGCTATGGATACAAAACCAAATGATGGATTATGGCTATTCATTTATGAACACACCAATCTTCATTGACAACCAAAGCAAAATAAGCATCATCAACAATCCAGTCAAACACTCAAAGACAAAGCACATAGAGATACGCTTCCACTTCATAAGAGATTGTAACGAAAAGAAATTGATCCATGTTGAGAAAATCCACACAGACAATCAGCTTGCTGACCTTCTCACAAAAGAATTTGATGTGGGAAGATTCACATTCTTGATTACAAGTATTGGAATGATCAATATGGATTGATATCAATATCCTTTATCTCTTAGTATTTCTATTTTCAAAAGTCCCTTAGAGAAGCAGTAGTAACCTTATGATGAGAATCAAGTACCTTACTTTCTAGTATTGTACTATGTTACTACTGCAACATTAATAGTAAAGACAAATTTTGACCAAAGTATGATTAGTACGACCAAAAGTATCAGTATTAAGGGAAGGTTTGACTACTACTGCCCTGAATCTAATAATTTGGACGGAATGGTTAATACCGCCAAGTAATGTGTTACTACGGACCTCTGGATTAATACTGCCAGTAATTCACATTACTACGGACAGTCCAGTTAATACTGCCACTAATTCACATTACTACGGACAGTCCAGTTAATACGGCTCATAGACCATTACTACGGACAATTAATCAACGTACTACGGACATATTTGTTAATACTACTAATTACCATATTAAAAGGATTCTTAAACAATAAGTATTCCTTAATTAATGGTGATTTGACAAGTGAAAATACAACTTGTAACCAACTTTTACACGTGGCGATTTCCGATTGGACCTATCTTTTAAAATTCAGGCGCGAGGCACAACTACTACTGACACGTGGCATTTTTTAATTGGACCGTTACATTTAAATCATTACCCGCGTCTAATCGAAGTCGTCAAGTTGTTACAAGATTGTAGTATAAATAGGGGTTCTTTTAACCGTTTAAAGAATTACATTTCTTTAAAGAACCCTAAAACTTACAAAAAGTTACCGTTAGAATCAAAAACTCTTTATTTTTTTGTGATTAATTGTTTGCCTTATTGTTCATCATACTCTTAATCGTTCATCAAATCACAACAATGGCGGAATTACAAATTCACAAAACTCATAACATGGTAGCTTTCTTGAATAAAACCGATGACAACGCCGACTTCCACCAAATTATCGATATCTTGAATCGATCAAAAATCAAGACGGCACTAACCATTAATCCTGAAATCGATGAAGCTCACATTAGGGATTTCTGGACAACAGCTGAACTCGACCCTGAAGAGGCGGTCCCTGTTATTAATGCCGTGGTGGACGGCAAAGCAATCAAAGTTTCGGAGAAAACTGTGCGCAGACACCTACAATTACATGATGCGGCAGGTATAATACAACTCCCTTATGATGTCATGGTTGACAATTTTACAAAGCTGGGATATGAGGGGGATCTAAATATTCGACCTTTCATAAGGCAAAAATCTCCCGTCAATGGAAATTTTTGTTGCATACTTTGCAACAATGCCTATCCCAAAAGAGGACAGGATGGCATGAAGTTAGCTCTTCTTTAGCTACTGCCATGATATGTTTGGCCACAAACCGAACATATAATTTTTCTCACTTAATCTTTGAAGGAATGCAGTGGAACCTTTTAAACCCAAAGCACAAATTTTTAATGTATCCACGCTTTCTTCAACAAATTTTTAATGGTGAACTTAAAGATCTTACTAGATCTGAAAAATCCTTTTCTCTCATGCTCATACAAAGAAGGTTTTTACTAATATGAGAACAGTTAATAAGGGAAGTTAATAAAATGTGACACCATTGTTCTCTACAATGATGGTGATCACAGTTCCTCCAGCTGAAGGACAAGTGCCTGCACCTCTGTCCCAACCCCCAGCTGCCACCATCAGTACTACTGCAATATCGGTGGGCACTAGTGCCATATCTGTAGCAGGTACTGAGGGTGTTATCCCCGAGGTTACAACTGCCGTTTCTACTGCTATTGTGCCTCCAGTTGCTACTGTGAGTTTTACTCCAGTTGCTACTGCACCAGTTACTACTTCTGTAACTAAACCCACAGTTTCATCACCTCACAAACCATCCAAAGCTGTTTCCAAAAGAACCAAGAGGGTTACTCAGCCTCTGGTGTCTCAAACTATCCCCCATTCTCACACTGCAAAATCATTACCTGAAACATCTTCAGGAATGACACTATCTTTAGGGTAAAACCTTGAGCATACCCCCTTGCTCACTGAGTTGGTCCATAAGGAGGGGGGTGACCATGTGGAGAGGGCTGATACTACTGCAGCATTCACTTCTTATAGTGAATCTCAGGACAGTATCAACATATCTAAGACCCAAACCACAACAACACCAACCATTGGTGAGGACTTGTACTCATTATTGGAAAGTGGTCCCAGGCGCCAAGAGACCTTGGGAGAGATACCTGCTTCTGCTAGGCAGGAGAGTTTCTCTTTTCCCTATGATCAACCACCTGTTGGTACTCAACAGGAAAGGGGTGAGGGTAGCTATGGTAACAACTTGGAATTGATGGATTTGTACCTAAACTTACTGGTGAAGGTGGAGAAACAAGGTGAAACACTGTCTACTCTAACATCTTTGGTGCAACAGGTGCTGGCCCAGCAAGCATTATTATCAGCCCTGTTACTGCCCAAAAGAATCACCACACGAAGTGCTGGAACTTCACCCAAGCCATCAAGCTCTTCCTCTGATGACTCTCCTCCAGCTGATAAAAAGGGGGAGAAAGAACACATACACATTTTTTCATCTGAGGAGAGCAGGGGTGAAGAAAAGAGGAGTGATGATACTGTGATTACTGCCACCTCCAAAGATGATGAAGATATGGAGATTGACAGTATTCTTGGGGGGGAGTTAGAGTTAGAGACAGAAGATATGGTGGTGGATGAAGAAGGAGATAAAATGGTGATAGATGCATCACCTGAAAAGGAACAACTGGTTGAGGGGGAGCACATGATTGAAGATCCAAAAGAAGTGAAGCAAATGGTTGAAGAAACAATAGAAGGAGAACAAGAAATGGAAATAGAAACTACGACAGTTTCTACCAACCCTGAAGTTTCTACTGACCCACTGGTTACTACGGATACATTTGCTGCGGATCAAGTTGCTACGGACCCACTTGATACGGATGCTGAAATGGTTGATACGGATACCATTACTACTGTCAGCAGTCCAGTTGCTGCGGATACCCAACCAAATTTGTTCACAACTACTCCTCCCACATTTTATCAAGCTTCACATACCTTTCAAGCTATTCCTCATGAAGCTACAACACTCACAACTACAACATCTGAAGCTCCTACTTCTACCATTGATCAAAGAGTTGTTGCGGATGAATTAATTCACCAAGAGATGACAAGAACAACTCTCATATCTGATGAGTCTACTATAGCAGCACAACTACTCAAGATCAAAGAAGACAAGCAGAAACAAGAAAAGGAGAAAGCAGAAGCTGAAAGAAAGAAGATGATTGTTGCGTCAGTTGCTAGACAAAAAGCAGCAGCTGCTGTTGATCCTCAATCCACAGCAAGTTCATTAACTTTACCTGAACAATATGCTAGTGTTTCTGTGTCCACAGGTAGATGGGGTTATATCAATGTGGATGGAAAGCTTCAAAGAGTCAACATTGATGCTCCAGAACACAAAGACAAAGGTAAAGAAATAGTTGTGGAGAAATCAAAAGAGGAAAGGAAGGAAGAAGAAAGGCTTGCAAAGGAGAAGGCTGCAGAAGAAAGAGATTATAAATATCTGCTAGCTGAGGAGGAAAGGGAAAGAATTAGACAAGAGCAGGCCAATGCTGAATTTTTAGAGAGATTGGTTGTTGAAGAAGAACAGGCTGAAAGGGAGAGACAAAGAAAGATAGCTGAAGAAGATGAACTTCATGCTAGATTAAATCAATCTCCTACTCCATCTGAAAAGGAGAAGCTAAGGCAAATTGCTGAGGAGGATGCAGTTCGAGCTCAAGAAATGATCAATGAAGACATTTTGAATGATCTTTGCGTTCAAGGTCAAGAGAGCGCTGATGCTGAGCTTGCAATGAAATTGCTTGAAGAAGACAAACTTATTCAGCAAAAACAAGTCAAAGCCAAAGCCAAGCCTGATAAGAAGAAAGTATCCAAATCCACAGAGGCCAAGCTAGCTGAAGATAGGCAGAAATACACACCTTATCTCAAGGATAAAGGCTACAGCGGTAGGTCTTTAGGTCCTATGAAATTAGCTAACATTTTGGATCTTGTGGAAAAGGAGAAGAAGAATGAAGCCAAAAGGAAAGCTGCACTTGCCAGAATTCAAGAGAAGAAGAAGCAAGATGCAGAGAAAGTCCTGAAAGCTGCCATTGCAACTGGCAGAAAGATTATACCTGAGCAAGAGCCCATTGATACTGCTCCTGCTACGGATGAACCTGTTGAGAAGCACAAGAGGAAGAAGCTAGCATCCAATAGGGTACATGGTCTAGCTAAGAAACAGAGAGTAGAAACTTCTACTGCTCCAAGTGCATCTCAAGAAAGTCCAAATCCTCAAGCAGATTATTCTTCATACATTAATCATGCAGAAGGACTAAGGTTTACTCCATTAGCTGTGAAGCCTCTTATGATCATCGACTGGAAGTTTATTGGTGGACAAATGGGAACTGAATATGAAGTTACTAGGCAAGACAAATCAAAGAAAGTACTTCATGATTTCCATTGGGCAATAAGAGACTATGACAAAGATGACTTAGAGAGAATGTATCAAATTGGCAAAGTGAAATATTCTCATCAGATAGGAGCTTGCTCAGATACGGATCTTGCTATGGACATTTTATGCGGTTTGTTTGAACCAGAATACAAGAAGAGAAGTTCAGTATTCAAGAAAGGAGGTCCAACTAATCCAATAGTCAAATGGTTTATATATGAACGAAGTGGTGTCTACTCGCTAGACAGAAATGAGGGAGCCATGGAATTTTACTTGGTGGATAAAAAGTATCCACATAATTTGAAGACATTGGATTAAATGATAGAAGTCAAGCTTAATGGACTCCATGATTCAAGAATAGCTCATGAACTTATTTGGAGAATTCTGGAACAACGCATAGAAGAGAAGACAAAAGGAAAAGACTCTGAGTGGCAAAACAGAAAAATGTAATTAACTTTAATAGTTAAACATGTTTTGTAAATGAAAGTAGTTAATACGGTTGGATCATGAAACTTGTACTTTTGATTAATCATAAAAGTTCAAGGTTAGGGGGAGATTGTTGGGTTATAACTTAGAGAAAATAGTTTAAATCCTAAACAATACGCTTAAGAAACAAGAATAGTAACTTAAACGATTAATGCGGAAGACATTAAGAAGTTACTACGGAAGACAAGTTAGTGCGGCTGTCCAATCAAGTTACTACTGCTCATAGAGTTGCTACGGAAGAAGACAAGTTGATGCGGTCATATCAAGTTAATACGGAAGACCAACTTGCCGTGCAAGAATAATCTAAGTTATAGAGTTATAATCAGATTATGTTTATGGTTCCTTTTGTAATTAGATATAGTTTCCTTATTCTAGATAATGATAGTTTTAGATAAGGATATATGATGTTTCCTAGTTTATCTAGGTCGGCCTCAAGGTCTATAAATAGATAGATCCTTGTATTAAGATTAACACGTTGTATTGATATTCTTAGTTAATACAATTGAGGCTTATAATTCGACAATAATATTTGTTCATTCTTATTTATATTCTATTGTTCGACAACTCATAAATATTGAAGTGTTCATCCGCTGCTGAACTTCTTCAATAGATCAAGATCTTAACGAAGGGATATTATTAGATTACATTAGCTAATCCGATCCTGACAAGTACCCTCTTGGCCAAGAAAACCTTCATAGTGCTCAACAAAAGCTCGAACCACATTGATACGATTCCGACTAATTCTACCTTTAACCGCTTTATGAAAAAATGCAGAGTTCGAATCCCCGTCCTTGAGCCATTGAATCTTTGCCTTCTGCTTAAGAAAACGGTCATGAGTAATAAGAACATTATTATAATCCTTTAACAGTGATGCCTCTTCCTCCCGTAGTTCAACATTGAACGGGTCTTGATCCAAATCAGTCTGGGCCTTATCCAACTTCGAGCGCAGAGTGTTAAGATTCACAAACATATTACCGTGCTCAAATAAGAGCTTACGAAACGCTTTTTTAAGTTGTTTGAGCTTCTTGGTCACTTGAAACATGAAAAATCCAGAGGACGTTCGCATTCAGCCCTCTTTAACCACGTCCTTGAATCCCGGGTGAGAGGCGATAATATTAGTGAACTTAAACGGCTTAGGAGAACCTATAACATTGGTAGAGATCCTAATAACCGAAGGGGCATGGTACGAAGAACGATAAGGTTGAAAAACAGCATGAGCATCAACAAACACATCCCCAAACTGAGAATTACCTATGAAACGATCGATTTTTTTAAGAAGGCCATCAACACCCTTAGGCTTCCGAGTCCAAGTAAATTGAAGACCCGTGCTGGAGATATCCCAAACTTCAATGTCATCAATACATTCCTTGAACTCACGCATAGCTATGTACATACATGATGAACCAGCTGTGCTTTCATTCAAGAAGAGAGAAGCATTAAAATCACCAAGTATGCTCCAAGGTCTATCGCGAATATAAGAGCAATGCACCCGAAGATTATCCCAAAGTTGTCTACGTTGAGTGTATTTATTATGCCCATAATTAAATGAACAAAAAATTCCTTCTTCACAAGCTTTAACCATATACGGGTATGAATGACCTGATCCGTTTGAGAGATAACCACAATATCAACATCATATTTGTTCCAGCCAAGAATGATCCTCGTGCCCCTATCACACAGACTTCCGTTTGTTGTCCAGTCCCAATGCTTGAAAACACTAGAACACAATTTATCCAATTTAGACACCTGCGCATGAGATTCTAAAATAGCACAAACTAAAAGCTTATTATCAAAAATTATCTGCCGAAAATCACATTACTTAGGGGGGAAGTTTAGACCCCTTATGTTCCATGAAGCTATAGTAATCATGGGAAACCACTGAAACGGGAGTGCTTGCCCCCTCCTGAGATGCTGGATTGTTGTGACGTCCCGTCTATTTGAGGTACTTGAGTTACCGTTATTGTTTTAATATTTCTCGCAATTGTTTTGACCCTTGTATTTCGCTTTGTTCTACTCACGGTTTATTGATGAGAATCGGGTTTTATGTGATTATTTTGATTTGTCCCTTGAGACGTAAGTTAATGTTTATCTAAGTGCCAAATAGTTAGTATGCTCATGGAAATAAGTTAGGAGATTTATGCCAATTTGTCGGGTAACGCGTGACAACCGTCTTATTTCAGGTGAAAACCGCATTCTCTATCTTGAATTAACTTCGAATTGATCTTATCGTTACTTGTTTCGTAACCTTGTGTGTGGCGGAATCGAAATCGGAATCACAAAATGAATCCTAATACCAAGAAAACACCTAGTGAACTTGTCTAAGATCCTATTTAAAATAACCGGAAACTTTCAACTAACGAAAACGCTTAACAATGGAACGAACGAAAAACGAAAAAGGCAGAAATCTGCCCTCCAGCCGCGCCGCGGTGAGACCAGCGAGCCGCGGTGGAGTGCGCAGATAGCCATTTTTGTTAACTTTTAAAAACTTAACCAAACAAACCCAAACCCGAGCCCAACACTTTGGCTCTGGGTTAAACATGTTGAAAGCCTTTTAGAAGTCCAGTAAATCTTGTTTTAATACTTCTCAAACTTCATTCTTTCAAACACAAACACACATACAAACACTCTAGCTCTCTCTCTCTCACTTGATGTTTTTCAACAAACACCCTCTCCACTCCTCTTCATTTACAGAGGTTTCCATAACAAAAACACATATTTTAACCACGGTAATCACACACAAATCATTCATCAATCAAGGAGGAAGAAAGGGGTTTGCATTCTTTGGGTTGAAAATCAAGTTCTAAGCATTTTTGGGTCAAAATCACCAAGGGTTTACTCCAATCATCTTCAAACCACTTTACTCTCGGTATAAATCCTTCAAATCTTCTGTCTTTATAATGTATACCCATTGCATGTATCATCTAACAACTAAAAATGAGTTTATATGAAGATTTTTGACCATTTATGAACAAAAATGGGTTTTTACAAAATGGATGGTTAGATCTATAAATCTGTGGTTAAAAACACTAAATAAACCATAAAACATCAATTATTTAGGTGTATCTCTCGTTGCATGTCAAAATCTAACTTAAAAACATCAAATTTCCTCAAAAACGAGTTTTGGCCGAGAACCTATCATACAACCGCGGCGCGGTCGTCCCACCGCGATGCAGTCGAGGTAAATCCTCTGACCGCGGAGCAGTCCTCCCACCGCGGGGCGGTCGTGATGCAGACAGGTTACCAAATCTGATTTAAACCGTTGTGAATCGTAACTCTAAACTTGTCATTTAAACTCATCTTCGAAACTGAAGTTCACAAACTATAATCTGTAATAAGCTAAACTTATAATCATTCTTCTTACTCAATCTTGGTTTTACTATAGGATTCCGGTGATTCCGATCCGTCTCGATTACTCTTCACACTCGTAGCTCATCCTTGCAAACCGTGAGTTATAACCCCACTTTATTTACTGTTTTCAAATAATTTTTGGGGGAAACATGATATCTAAATAAACTTTGGAACTGTTATGAACTTTTGGTACTATTATGAACTCTTATTGAACGTTTTGTGAAACTTATGCCTAAATAGTTTTATTTGTCCGTTTGGCATACTATAAACTAATGGTTTGCCACCCTTATTCGGCTTAATGGTTTGCCACCTCTAATCGGCTTGTTGGTTAAAAACTATGATAAATTTATTTAATGCCACTCTCGGCACTCGTATGTACTTTGATTGATCGTATAACTAACGTGACTCTTGAGAGATATAACTAACCATAAGTGACTACTATCAGTGATAAAATGAAACATTAGTGCCCATCTTGCAACACACACTATTAGCTTTGTTAAGTCGTTTAGTAATTATGGGTATCGATACTTAGGAAATAACCGTTCCTTGCTTAGGCGGCAGCTTAAGTACATATTACTCGATCAGAAATGACTCCCCGTAGATAGTCGGGGTAAGGGGCCTCACGGTTGGTAAATCAGTTTAGTGTGAACACTTAAGTTATATTATGCCAAGTAGTCGTTATACATGATTTCAATCAATAGTTTACTTACCTTGCGCGTATATGGTTATACGATTTACGCAACTATCTTTTAAGCAAAATTCTTGGATCGAACTGTCTTTTGGGTAACTTTTTGGATCGAAACCATTCTTTAAGTATTGTTCTACTTTTAGAAACTTCTAAGTATAGATATACTTAACTTAAAACCTTTTTAGTCGAGGACTAGAAAACTGTAACTCACTCACTACTTTATTGTAGTTGACACTTTATCTCTTGTTTCAGGAAACCAAATGTAAGACACGAAGTGCATACTGTGGATTGGTCAGGATTGTCATGTGGAATCAAGAATCGGGAGAAGGCCTATTTTGATTATATTTGGGAAGTTTGTTAAACAATTCACTATGTACTTATGTTATGTACTCGTTAAATGCTTGGTTATTTTCAAACTGTAAACTTATGTTTTATTCGTAATGACTTGAAACCGTATGTATTTAATTATAACTCGTGTGATGATATCTTTGCTCTTCACATCTCGTGTTTCCGCTTTTGCGGGGTGTGACAGACTTGGTATCGGAGCACAGGTTATAGTGAAAACCGTTTTCAGAATTTTTCAAAATTTTTGAAACCAAACTATAACCAAGGCTTTTTCTAGAAAAATCATTTCACGAGCTTTCGAACTTTAGTAGATTAATTCCGCAATTGCATGGTTTGCTTTTAACTAGGCGTAACTTGATCAACTATGCCTAGTTCAAATTTTTTTTTGAGAGAACGGAAAGTAATTGCTATTGTTAAACGGTTTTCGAGTGGAAAAATTCCCGGTCTTATCCATTCTCGATTCTCACGTGACTGACCCATACATGCATTTTCGTTTACATTTTTCCCTATTTTCATGTACTCACGTAACTTATTATTCGCAGATCCGACATGTCTCAGTCTTCGCACTCACGATCTCAGTCCCGCTCACTTTCTCGAGCTGCTTCCCCTCGCGAAGCATCTGAGGATCACGCAGCGTCCGAGAGTCAGCATCACCAGACGACTTACCCAACTGAGGAGAGCTCGATGGCGATCTCCAGCAGCATTGGTACCTCCAGCCCGAGGACCGTGCTACCGGCTGCACCACCGGCACCCGTTGCAGCACCGCCCCAGCGGCGTGGACCCCGCGTCGTTATGACGGCGCGCAAGCAGGTCTTCCTTCCAGGTCGACTACCTAATAGGATGGTCGGACAGCAGGCCGGTCCGTCCAGACCCGCACCTTCACACCTTCCGTTTGATCATCCACCTCCCGAGGCACCGCGCACCTCCATGCATGATCACTACACGTGGGAGCGACAACTTGAGCGTGAAGAGATGCAGCGTGCCCGCGACGCTGAAGCAGCCAGCCAGAGGACACCGCCTACCCTACAGACTCCCCCTCCTGCCGCATTCTTGCACCTCCACCGCGAGGTAAGGGGACTATCCGAGGAGGCCCAACAGCAAGGGCTTCTCCTCTGTGAGGTCTCTGATGTCGCGCATAGGTTTTCGGAACAGTCTTTGTGACATCTCGCTTCGGCTCAGGCCACAGCCCGGACAGTGCAGCTTCTGGTTGGGGTGTGTTTGGTGATGGGGACCCTATTGGCGGTTATTATCGCCAAGATGCTTCTCGAGAAGCGCCGCTAGTTATCTTTTTTTATTTATTGAACTGTAGGCTCGAGTTGTCAGTTTCCATTGTACACAACTCAAAGCTATATCTATTTTATTTCTATATGTATTGTACTTGTACTTCATTCTCATTATGAACTTTGTATTCAACTCTATTATTAATGAATGGGAATTCTATCTTTATTATCTACTTGTGCCATTGTCGTGTGAATCTTTAGTTATCGTTGAATTATTACTCTTTGCAGTATGAGTCTCTTGAATCATCGTCGTGAGTGTATCATTTATTCTTTCTTATTAATCTTGCGTATCATTGTTTTTGTCCAATTGTCCTTATCGTTTATTCCTAATCGTGCGTTCTAATCTGATTCTTTCGTCTGTTGTAGAATCATGCCTCCTAGACGCACTAACGCTAGCTGCATTGCCGAGCAAGTTGCTGCTCAGTTGAACGCAGCTATGCCCGATATGATCGCTCAGATCACTGCCGGGATCAATGCTAACGTCAACAACCACCAGCATCAGCAACAACATCAGAATCAGAAAAACAACAACAACCAGAATCAAAACCAACAACCAGAATCAGAACCAACACCAGCACCAAAACCCTCCCGCCTATAATTACAAAGGCTTCATGGCATGCAAGCCCAAAGGGTTCTACGGCACCACAGGAGCTGTAGGACTTGTGTCCTGGTTCGAGAGCATCGAATCAGTCTTGCACATCAGCAGGTGTGCCGAGGCCGACAAGGTGGAGTACGCCTCTTGCGTACTACATGTGAAGGCTTTAACTTGGTGGAATAATGTGGTTCGAACCAGAGGGCGTGACACCGCCTATGCTCTCTCCTGGGAACAATTCAAAAACCTCATGATTGAGGAATACTGTCCTAAGGGAGAAATCAAAAAGCTTGAGGCGGATTTGTGGGATCACACGATGGTCGGGAATGACATCGAAGGGTACACCACCCGATTCCATGAGCTGGCCGGACTGGTTCCGAGACTAGTGACTCCCGAGGAAAACCGCATTGACCGTTATGTCTCCGGTCTCGTCCCTGAGATCCGGGGAATGGTCATCTCAGCTGAACCTGAAACCCTTCAGAGCGCAATCATTCTGGCGCACCGACTCACCAGTAACCTCCTCTCCGCTTCAGCATCCTCCAAGAAGGAGGGAGGAGAGAAGAGAAGAGCCGAACAAACCTCCCGGAAAAGTAACAGGAACAAGAGAACGAAAACCACCCGCAACTTTGCGGTGACTGCTGCACCACCACCACCACCACCAGCTGGAAACCGAAGCTATACGGGGACGAACCCCAAGTGCAACAAGTGCAACTACCATCACCACGGGAACTGCCCGGTATGTCTAAAGTGCCAGAAGGTGGGGCACTTCGCTAAGTATTGTCCAGAGAGAGCAGTGGTCCAAGGTCAGAAGCTGGTGTGCTTCGAGTGTGGAAGCGACCAACACTTCCGTAACGCCTGCCCCAAGCTTCAGAAGGCCCAACCAAACCAAGGCGGGCGGGATCGCGGACGTGCCTTCGCACTTACAGCTGAAGAGGCCCGACAGGACCCAAATGCGGTGAACGGTACGTTTTCTGTGAACAACCACTATGCATCTGTATTGTTTGATTCAGGAGCAGAAAGAAGCTTCGTATCCTTAGAATTTAGACCCTTCATTAATATAGGATCTATGGTTCTTAAGGATAGCTTCGCCATAGAGTATGCTAACGGTCAGGAATTTGAGGCTAAGGATATAATCTTAGGATGTTCAATATGCCTAGCTGATAAAACGTTTCCCATTGATTTAATCCCGATAGAGCTGAAGATATTTGACATTATAGTCGGAATGGACTGGTTATCTCGGTTCATGGCCGAGATCGTCTTTTTCGACAAACTTATTCGTATCCCTTTATCAGACGGCGAAACCCTTGTTGTACAAGGTGATAAACCTGGGCAACAACTCCGCATCGTCTCCAACGTTAAAATGCACAAGTACCTCAAAAAGGACTGCGATGCATTCCTAGCGCATGTCATCGAGCGTAAGCCTAAGGAGAACCGAGTGCAAGATATCCCCGTGGTCAAGGATCATCCAGAGGTATTTCCTGAGGATCTACCCGGGCTACCTCCACACCGACAAGTGGAATTCCGAATAGATCTAGTTCCCGGCGCAGCACCGGTTGCCAAGACGCCATACCGTCTAGCACCCCCGGAAATGCAAGAGCTATCCAAGCAGCTACAGGAACTCTTGGATCACGGTCTTATTCGTCCGAGCTCGTCCCTCTGGGGAGCCACAATCCTCTTTGTTAAAAAGAAAGACGGATCCTTCCGAATGTGCATCGACTACCGAGAACTGAACAAGCTGACCGTCAAGAACCGATACCCACTTCCGAGGATCGATGATCTGTTCGATCAGTTGCAGGGTGCAACTTACTTCTCTAAGATCGACCTCCGCTCGGGTTATCATCAGGTTCGAGTCAGTGAGAACGACCTTCCAAAAACCGCTTTCCGAACCCGATACGGACATTACGAATTTCTTGTCATGCCATTTGTTCTGACCAACGCACCAGCGGTGTTCATGGATCTGATGAACAGGGTGTGTCGACCGTTTTTGGATAAATTCGTGATCGTATTCATAGATGACATCCTCATCTACTCAAGGAACAAGGAGGACCATGCGAAACATTTGAAACTCGTCCTCGAACTCCTTAAGGATCAGAAACTGTACGCCAAATTCTCGAAGTGCGAATTTTGGCTCTGAGAGGTACACTTCCTTGGCCATGTGATCAACCAAGAGGGAATTCATGTCGATCCAGCAAAGATCGAAGCGATTGAGAAATGGCAAGCTCCAACGACTCCTACGGAAATCCGACAATTTTTAGGATTGGCGGGCTATTACTGGAGATTCATTAAAAATTTCTCAAAAATCGCTAAGCCGCTGACCGAACTTACTCAGAAGGATAAGGACTTCACCTGGGGAGAACAACAGGATGAATCCTTTCAAAAGCTCAAGCATAAACTGTGCCACGCACCGATCCTGTCCCTACCGGAGGGTACAAATAATTTCGTAGTGTTTTGCGATGCGTCTCACCAAGGACTTGGGTGTGTCCTTATGCAGAAGGAAAAGGTCATCGCATACGCTTCGAGACAATTGAAGGTTCACGAACAGAATTATACAACACACGACTTAGAGTTGGGAGCTGTCGTGTTCGCATTGAAGATTTGGAGACATTATTTGTACGACACTAAGTGCACGGTGTTCACGGATCACAAAAGTCTTCAACATATCCTCGAACAGAAAATGCTCAATATGAGACAACGGAGTAGCTGACGCCCTGAGTCGTAAGGAAAGGGTAAAACCATCTCGAGTTAGAGCATTGGGGATTCAGGTTCAGACTAGCCACCAAACGCAGATTGCTAAAGCTCAGCGGGAAGCATTGAAACCTGAGAACCTTAAAGGCGAAACCCTGCAAAATCACGAAAAGGAATTTGAGCTTAAACCGGACGGAATCCATTACTTCAAGGATCGAGCATGGATTCCGAGAGCCGAAGACCTCCGCAAGCTTATCTTGGACGAGAGCCACCGATCCCGATACTCTATTCATCCAGGATCCGACAAGTTGTATAAGGATCTACGGGAATACTATTGGTGGCCGGGCATGAAGAAGGACATTGCCTTGTATGTGTCCAAGTGCCTTACTTTCTCGAAGGTCAAGGCGGAATATCAGAAGCCTTCTAGACTACTGCAACAGCTGGAGATCCCTATGTGGAAGTGGGAGCAGATCTACATGGATTTCATCACCAAAATCTGGGTGATTGTGGATCGATTGACTAAATCCGCACAGTTTATGCCGGTAAGAGAGAACCATTCAATGGAGAAGTTCGCCCAGATTTACATTAACGAGACCGTCTCTCGTCATGGAACGCCTCTCTCCATTGTCTCCGATAGGGATAGTCGATTCATGTCCCGGTTTTGGAACACGCTTCAGAAATCGCTCGGGACACGACTAGACCTCAGTACTGAATACCACCCTCAGACCGATGGTCAGGGTGAAAGGACGATTCAGACGCTTGAAGATATGCTGAGAGCATGCGTAGTTGACTTCGGAGGAAGTTGGGACGCTCACTTTCCCTTAGTCTAGTTTTCCTATAACAACAGCTACCATGCCAGCATCAAGTGCGCTCCGTTCGAGGCCTTATACGGACGGAAGTGCCGGTCGCCACTTTGTTGGTTAGAAGTCGGCGATCGACAACTAACAAGGCTCGACATCGTCCAAGAAACCATTGACAAAATCACTACCATTCGGGAAAGGCTGAAGACATCTCGTAGTCGGCAGAAGAGCTATGCCGATAACCGAAGGAAACCCCTCGAATTCCAAGTGGGCGATAGAGTACTCCTAAAAATATCGCCCGTGGAAAGGGGTAATCCGTTTCGGGAAACGCGGCAAGTTAAGCCCGAGGTACACAGGTCCCTTTGAGGTAATTGAGCAAATCGGCCCAGTGGCGTATCGGCTTCAACTTCCACAAACTCTTTCTAACGTCCACAACGTCTTTCATGTCTCGCACTTGAAAAAGTGCTTATCGGACGAGACCATTGTCATTCCACTGGACGAGATCCAGATCGACAACAAGCTTAATTTCATCGAAGAACCGCTTGAGGTTGTAGACCGAGAGGTCAAACAACTCAAGCAAAGTCGTATCCCTATTGTCAAGGTTCGGTGGAATTCCCGACGAGGTCACGAATTCACTTGGGAACGTGAAGACCAGATTCGTCAGAAGTATCCACATCTGTTCAGAGATCCTACCTCCCGATGAGGCGAACTAAATTTCGGGACGAAATTATTTTCAACCCGGGGAGAATGTGACAACCGTCTTATTTCAGGTGAAAACCGCATTCTCTATCTTGAATTAACTTCGAATTGATCTTATCGTTACTTGTTTCGTAACCTTGTGTGTGTCGGAATCGAAATCGGAATCACAAAATGAATCCTAATAAAAAGAAAACACCTAGTGAACTTGTCTAAGTTCCTATTTAAAATAACCGGAAACTTTCAACTAACGAAAACGCTTAACAATGGAACGAACGAAAAACGAAAAAGGCAGAAATCTGCCCTCCAGCCGCGCCGCGGTGAGACCAGCGTGTCGCGGTGGAGTGCGCAGACAGCCATTTTTGTTAACTTTTAAAAACTTAACCAAACAAACCCAAACCCGAGCCCAACACTTTGGCTCTGGGTAAAACATGTTGAAAGCCTTTTAGAAGTCCAGTAAATCTTGTTTTAACACTTCTCAAACTTCATTCTTTCAAACACAAACACACATACAAACACTCTAGCTCTTTCTCTCTCTCACTTGAAGTTTTTCAACAAACACCCTCTCCACTCCTCTTCATTTAAAGAGGTTTCCATAACAAAAACACATATTTTAACCACAGTAATCACACACAAATCGTTCATCAATCAAGGAGGAAGAAAGGGGTTTGCATTCTTTGGGTTGAAAATCAAGTTCTAAGCATTTTTTGGTCAAAATCACCAAGGGTTTACTCCAATCATCTTCAAACCACTTTACTCTCGGTATAAATCCATCAAGTCTTCTGTCTTTATAATGTATACCCATTGCATGTATCATCTAACAACTAAAAATGAGTTTATATGAAGATTTTTGACCATTATGAACAAAAACGGGTTTCTACAAAATGGATGGTTAGATCTATAAATCTGTGGTTAAAAACACTAAATAAACCATAAAACATCAATTATTTAGGTGTATCTCTGGTTGCATGTCAAAATCTAACTTAAAAACATCAAATTTCCTCAAAAACGAGTTTTGGCCTAGAACCTGTCATACGACCGCGGCGCGGTCCTCCCACCGCGAGGCGGTCGAGGTAAATCCTCTGATTGCGGCGCAGTCCTCCCACCGCGGGGCGGTCGTGATGCAGACAGGTTCCCAAATCTGATTTAAACCGTTGTGAATCGTAACTCTAAACTTGTCATTTAAACTCATGTTCGAAACTGAAGTTCACAAACTATAATCTGTAATAAGCTAAACTTAAAATCATTCTTCTTACTCAATCTTGGTTTTACTATAGGATTCCCGTGATTCCGATCCGTCTGGATTACTCTTCACACTCGTAGCTCATCCTTGCAAACCGTGAGTTACAACCCCACTTTATTTACTGTTTTCAAATAATTTTTGGGGGAAACATGAGATCTAAATGAACTTTGGACTGTTATGAACTTTTGGTACTATTATGAACTCTTATTGAACGTTTTGTGAAACTTATGCCTAAATAGTTTTATTTGCCCGTTTGGCATACTATAAACTAATGGTTTGCCACCCTTATTCGGCTTAATGGTTTGCCACCTGTAACCGGCTTGTTGGTTCAAAATTATGATAAATTTATTTAATGCCACTCTCGGCACTCGTATGTACTTTGATTGATCGTATAACTAATGTGACTCTTGAGGGATATAACTAACCATAAGTGACTACTATCAGTGATAAAATGAAACATTAGTGCCTATGTTGCAACACACACTATTAGCTTTGTTAAGCCGTTTAGTAATTATGGGTATCGATACTTAGGAAATAACCGTTCCTTGCTTAGGCGGCAGCTTAAGTACATATTACTCGATCAGAAATGACATCCCGTAGATAGTCGGGGTAAGGGGCCTCACGGTTGGTAAATCGGTTTAGTGTGAACACTTAAGTTATATTATGCCAAGTAGTCGTTATACATGATTTCAATCAATAGTTTACTTATCTTGCGCGTATATGGTTATACGATTTCCGCAACTATCTTTTAAGCAACATTCTTGGATCGAACTGTCTTTTGGGTAACTTTTTGGATCGAAACCATTCTTTAAGTATTGTTCTACTTTTAGAAACTTCTAAGTATAGATATACTTAACTTAAAACCTTTTTAGTCGAGGACTAGAAAACCGTAACTCACTCACTACTTTATTGTTGTTCTCACTTTATCTCTTGTTTCAGGAAACCAAATGTAAGACACGAAGTGCATACTGTGGATGGGTCAGGCATGTCATGTGGATTCAAGAATCGGGAGAAGACCTATTTTGATTATATTTAGGAGTTTTGTTAAACAATTCACTATGTACTTATGTTATGTACTCGTTAAATGCTTGGTTATTTTCAAACTGTAAACTTATGTTTTATTCGTAATGACTTGAAACCGTATGTATTTAATTATAACTCGTGTGATGATATCTTTTCTCTTCACATCTCGTGTTTCCGCTTTAGCGGGGTGTGACATAACGTATCCTTATCCTTAAGAAATCATGCTTTGCTCGTGTTTATGTTTATACCGAGAAGTATGTATTTCCATTAATACCAAGAATATCTAAAATGAACTTGCCTAAGTTCATATGTAAAACAATCGGGAACCTTAAACAAACAAACGTGTGTAACGATAACTCAATCGGAAAACGAATTGTAGCTGTTGGAGGCCAGAATGCGCCGCATTCTGCACCCAAGGCGCCGCATTTGGGTGCAGATCAACATTCTTGTGTTTTTCAACTTTTGCAAACTTTCTTAAACGGGCCTAAGTTAAATATTCCGGGTTGGTACTTGTCTTAAGGCCTTTTTGGGTCCAGAACTTGTTGCTAACACCCCTTGGATGAGTCTCATTTTCATTTCATAAATTACACACACATAACTCACACTCTCTCTTCTCTTTGAAGCCAAACACACACACTCCTTTCATCTCTTCACCTTGTGGCTGTGATTCCAGAGTTTAACCCACCTATTTCACCAGAATAAAGTGTTGTTTTCATCTAGAGGAGTAGAGTTTGCTCATCCATTTGGAGGTTGACTTGGGTTATATCGTTTTCGGGTCGAATTCACCGTCTCACATCAAGGATCTTCATCACTTCTTGCTTGATCTTCACATCTTCACTTTCCTTGGGGTATATTAACTTAAACTCTCTGTATTTTATAAGTTTTATTCAATGCATGTATGATCTAACTAAAGAAAATGAGTTTTAACAAAGTTTGATGGTAAATAACTTATGAAAATCAAGTTTTTGTAAAAATGTGTATGGATCTTGATTAAATGGTTGTAAAAGCTTTACCAAAGTGCTATTTGAAAGTGTTTTTGAATATATTATAGCTTGCATGTCCAAATCTACCATCAAAAGACGATTTACTAAACACGAAAGCGATTTCAATAGAAATCTGCCCAGGAATGCGCCGCATTCCTCCCCTATGCGACGCATTATGGGGACAAATTGTGTGTTCTCGTTTTGGTTCGCTGTTATTCGTAACCGTAAGCTCGTTACCTTAAGAACCTGTATTAATGGTTGGTGTATTGTGTTTTGGAGTTAGAAATCTCATCACCACACCATCAAAGGATTTTGTCCCGGGTTCTTGTCTTGCTAAATTGCGGTTGTTATCGGTAAGAATTGACTTTCTTCCAAATTCCTCATTTTTCATACGTTCGGTTTTAGCCTTGAAAAATGGTTAGGAATAATTATTAGACCAACACTTGGTATTATCGGATTTGGGCAACATTGGACTAAAATACGTTAAAACGTGAGTTTAACCATAAGTAACGTATTTAACTTATAATTATATTATATATATTATGAGAAAGGCTTAAATGCTCTTAAAAATACAAATTTTGACAAGCGGGAAAGTGTACGGTTTTGGACTAATAATCTACGATGCGGAAGCGCTGCCGAAATTCATTTCACGACTTTTACGACTATAATCACTTATATGAGTAAACTTGTGCATAAAAGCAATATGTTACATTATAACATCGTCTTTGGACTCAAAGACGCCGACATATTTATAAAAGTCAAAAATTTTGCTTAAAACGGATGTTTTAACCTCTTTTAACAAATAAACCTTCGTTTCATAACGAGTTCGTAATCTAGAATCATCAAATGGCGTTTTTACGACAAACTCTTGGTAAAATGATTTTGAAGGTTATATTACTCTTATATTTTGAAAAGTTAAGACTTTAAATTATCCTAAGTGTCAAAGTGGACTGTTATGGTTGACTTTAACTTTCATAAAGTCAACATTCCTGACGTTTGACTTTGACTTTTATAAAGTCAACATTGTTGCCGTTGACCTTGGTCGATCTAATGAAACTTGGTACCATATTTTACTAACCGATACTCCTAGTAGTCGTTTTCGATTCGGATTATCATTCTTTTCCAGTTGACGGTTATGACGTGGAATGTCGATATCTCTCCGAGCGGTTCTGTTTGACGCGGAGCATCGCCTTCTAAATACGTCACCTCATTTAAAATTTATTAATATTTGGATTATTTTATTTAACTTAATCTTAACCGACAAGGATAAACCGGACCTAGACTTATAGAGATACTAAGACTATGTTGTTTATTGTTTTAAGGCACTTAGACGGTGGAGTTGTAACTCTGTGTTGGTGTACCCGATAATTGTTTGCCGAAGCATTCTCAGTGAGTTATTCGTAGCCCTTGTCTTAAATATTTTTGGGCTGTAAAGCGTATTTTAAATTGTCTGCTTGTATGCGGAATGTTGTTGATTATCTTGTTTGCCTAGTAGATTAGGTCTGCCTTAGATTGAAAGCCATTAGTCCTTGTTGGGGCCCCCTGATACAGTTGTTAAGCATTATGCCCAACGGTTATATATATATAGATCTATATGGGTTATAGACCTAACCCTCACTGCTCGGTAGAATGTTTCTTGGAGTGGATGGTATGGCCGGTTAATTTAATTGCTACCTTTGGTTGGCGACCTCAGGATTTGGGGTTGTACGGTCAGGATCAGTGTATGATTAGTCTAGGCATAGTACCTATCACTAATGGTTGTTGAAAACAAGATATATCATTTGAAATTAATGTTGTTTGATGAAAATTGTCGATGGGTCAACTTTTACTTATAAATTGCGAATAATTCACCAACATGTTGTTGATGTCGTTTTAACGCTTTGCAGGAAATTGAGGATTCCTGTAGATCATGCCATACGTACTTTTTGGAATGTTTGTTTTGTGTATTTCGGAACTTGTGGTACTTTGTGTAATGTCCATGTTGTTCCATTTTGTAATGCTTGTAACCAATTCGTACTCGGCGATTTATCGCTTTTGAATTTGTAATGTATTTTGTAAACATTTGCAATAATTAATTTTATTTTGATGTTGGTTTATTGGTTGTATTGTTGTAACATTTGACTCATGATATTATAACTGGAACACCTCGTGTTTCCGCTCTAAGCTGGGTGTGACAGAAGTTGGTATCAGAGCCAAAGGTTATAGCGAACCGGGTGATTTTAATTGAGTAAATCACTTGGACTATGACCATAGGCTTTTTGAATCGATTTTTCTCTGATTGCAATGTGTGCACTATTTTTCATACGTGTTTATTTTCGGGTTTGTAATTGTGGCCTTTGGCCTTGTTTTCTGTGCACACATTTGCTAATCGAGTTTTCTTTCCTTTTTATTATAGGACTATGGCGCCTAAGAGGAGAGTTGCGACACAAAGTTCCACGCGACGTGCTCCTGCGAACGAACAATGTGGAAAATGATACGACACCTGACATGGCACAGATGATTGCTCAGCAGTTAACGGCAATGATGCCTGAGCTTGTAGCTCAACTTCGAGAGGGCATCGCCCAAGGTAATGGTTCGGGTTCTGGAAATTGCGAGCCGATTGTTAATAATGATGGACCCGAAGTTGTGATTAATGGATCGGGTAGAGTAGAGGGCTCGACTCAGAGTGTTGGATGCACAATGAAGACCTTTATGAGCTGTAAGGCCCCAGAGTACAGAGGCAATGAGGGAGCGACTGGAACGCTTTAGTGGATAGAGAAGCTAGAATCTATTTTCGATGCTGTTGATTGTGCGGACAAAGATCGAGTCCGATTTGCTACGTTTTTATTTTAAGGTACGGCTCTGACATGGTGGAACTCGGTCGTGAATATGCGAGGCCGAGAGGAGATTAACACCATGACTTGGGAGCAACTGAAGGAGTTGATGATTACTGAGTATGTACCTGAATTTGAGATTCAGAAGTTGGAGGATGAGTTGTGGAACTTGACCATGATTGGGTTAGACATTCAGGGGTACACTTCGCGTTTTCACGCTTTGTCCCAACTAGTACCGCACTTGGTTCGTCCGGAGCTCAAACGAATAGGTCGCTATACTCACGGATTACCCCAGGCAATCCGTAAGAGTGTCCTTTCCAACCACCCGAGCACTTTTCAGAGCGCGGTGGAAATTGTGACCACGTTGACTCAAAACGCGGTTCGTGACGGTGAACTACCCCCAATGATTGTTAAGCAAAACTCAAGTGGAAAGCGGAGTGGTGACTTCCGCCAGAATGACTCGCGGAAAATGTCCAGGAGACAGGATGCTCCTCAACTTGCGAAGTCCTATGCAGTAGTGACACCGGGTACCCAAGGTAAGTACCCGAAATGTGATCGGTGTGGTAGGTACCATACCAAAGAAGTGGCTTGTTGGGAGTGCAGTATCTGTAAGAAGCTGGGTCACACGGACAAGTTCTGTAAAGCCGTTAAGGGATAGTGTTTTGAATGTGCTTCTCCGGATCATCATAAGGACAAATGTCCTAAGTTAGCTGCAACTGGTAATGCTCCTCGAGGCAGGGCATTTGTTATGGGAGCCAAGGAGGCACAGCAGGATCCACACGTCGTTACTGGTACTTTTCTTATTTATGGTCGACCTGCGTTTATTTTATTTGATTCTGGTGCGGATAGAAGTTTTATATCTGATGAGTTTAGGACTATGATTCCTTGTAAGTCTGTACCTTTAGTACCTTCCTTTGAGATAGAATTGGCTGATGGTGAGTTTTTGCATGCGTCTGAGTTACTTTCCGACTGTAGTGTTAGTTTCGACGATCACTCTTTTCCTATCGACTTAATTCCGATTAGGTTAGGTAGTTTCGACGTAATTATCGGCATGGATTGGTTAGAGACGCATCGTGCGGAGATCGTATGTTTCGAGAAGATGATTCGTATTCCGTTACCGCATGGAGAGCCGCTATTAGTTCAAGGGAATAAGGTAGGGAAGCGCCTTAAGATCGTCTCGTGTATGAAGGTCCGGGAGTACATCAAGCGGGGCTGTTCACTCTTTCTCGCACATCTTGTGAAGAAGGATAACACTGAGAAGCTGGAGGAGAAGCCAGTAGTGTGTGATTTCCCCGATGTGTTCCCAGAGGATCTACCTGGTTTACCGCCTCGTAGAGAGGTAGAGTTTAGGATCGACTTAGTTCCCGGAGCAGCGCCGGTGGCAAAGGCTCCTTATCGGTTAGCACCTTCGGAGATGTTAGAGCTCTCTAAGCAGATCCAGGGGTTAGTGGATAAAGGCTTCATTAGACCGAGTTTCTCTCCGTGGGGCGCGCCGGTACTCTTTGTAAAGAAGAAGGATGGTTCGATGAGATTGTGTATAGACTACCGAGAGCAAAATAAGCTAACAGTAAAGAACCGCTATCCTTTACCCCGTATAGATGATTTGTTTGATCAGCTTCAGGGTTCATGTTTCTTTTCTAAGATTGACTTGCGGTCCGGATATCACCAATTGAGGGTGCAGGAGGAGGACGTTCCGAAGACTGCTTTTCGGACGCGATGTCATTATGAGTTCTTAGTCATGCCATTCGGACTCACGAATGCGCCTGCAGCGTTTATGGAAATGATGAACCGTATCTGCCGCCCTTACCTCGATAAGTTTGTGATACTGTTCATCGATGATATTCTGATTTACTTGAGAATAGTGTTGGAATTGCTCAGGAAGGAGCAACTTTACGTAAAGTTCTCGAAGTGCGAGTTTTGGTTATCTGAGGTTCAATTTCTTGGCCACGTGGTTAGCAAGGAGGGAATCCACGTTGATCCTGCCAAGATTAAGGCCGTCAGAGATTGGGTTGCACCTAAGACACCCACCGAGATCCGTTCGTTCTTGGGTCTGGCGGGATACTATCGTCGCTTTATCGAGAATTTTTCGAAGATAGCATCGCCTATGACGAAGTTGACCCAGAAGAACGAGGATTTTATTTGGGGTGCCGAGCAGGAAGAAGCTTTTCATTTATTAAAGAAGCGGTTGTGTGATGCTCCTATCCTGAGTCTTCCCGAGGGTACCGAGAATTTTGTTGTATATTGCGATGCTTTGCATAAGGGACTCGGGTGTGTACTGATGCAGAACGGAAAGGTCATTGCCTATGCCCCTCGTCAGTTAAAGATTCATGAGAATAACTACACGACCCATGATTTGGAATTAGACGCAGTGGTTTTTGCTTTAAAGATTTGGCGCCATTAAATGTACGGTACTAAGTGTACTGTGTTCACCGATCACAAGTCGTTACAACATATCTTTGACCAAAAGATGTTCAATATGAGGCAAAGCCGTTGGGTGGAATTGCTTAACGACTATGACTGTGAAATTCGTTATCACCCGGGAAAAGCTAATGTTGTAGCCGATGCGTTAAGTCGCATGGAATCGGTTAAGCCGGTGAGAGTTCGCGCTATGATGGTTTCCATTCAGTCGAGTTTGAAGACTCGTATTATTCAGGCTCAGCAGGAGGCTCTCACCGAGGATTGTCTGAAGGATGAAGGATTATTTGGATTGGCACGACAGTTGGAGCCGAAAGACGACGGGGTTATGTATTTCTTGGACCGTATTGGGGTTCCCGTCAGTCTTAGGCAGTTAATTTTGGATGAGGGTCACAAGTCGAATTACTCCGTTCATCCCGGAGCGGATAAGATGTATAACGACTTGAAAGATTTTTACTGGTGGCCTGGAATGAAGAGGGCGATTGCCGAGTATGTAGGCAAGTGTTTGACCTGTTCTAAAGTGAAGGCTCAGAATCAGAAGCCTTCTGGCCTTCTTCAGCAGCCGTAAATCCCACAGTGGAAGTGGGAAAATATCACGATGGATTTTGTTACGAAGCTTCCTAGGTCTTCATGAGGTTACAATGCCATATGGGTCATCGTTGATAGGCTGACTAAGTCAGCGCATTTTCTGCCTATTCGAGAAGATTACCAAATAGAGAGGTTATCTAGATTATATATTGATGAGATCGTGGCCAGGAATGGAATTCATGTATCTGTTATTTCTGATCGCGACGCGCGGTTTACTTCGAGGTTTTAGCAGACGCTACAGCGAGCTTTGGGCACTCGATTGGATATGAGCACGGCTTATCACCCTCAGACCGATGGGCATAGTGAGCGCACGATTCAGACGTTGGAGGATATGCTACGCACGTGTGTTTTAGATTTTGGCCTGAGTTGGGATAGACATTTACCGTTGGTCGAGTTTTCGTACAATAATAGCTACCACTCCAGCATTAATTGCGCGCCCTTTGAAGCTCTCTACGGATGGAAGTGTAGGTCTCCACTCTGTTGGGCTGAGATTGGTGATAGCCAGATTACGGGTCCCGAGCTGATCCAAGAGACGATTGATAAGATCTTTAGGATCAAGGATCGTCTGTTAGCCGCTAGAGATCGTCAGAAGAAGTACGCGGATTTGCGTCGGAAGCCTTTGGAATTCAAGGTCGGCGATATGGTGTTATTGAAGGTTTCTCCATGGAAGGGCGTGTTTCGTTTTGAGAAGCGCAGCAAGCTAAGTCCACGTTTTACGGGTCCTTTTAGAGTTTTATCCCGTGTCGGACCAGTAGCTTACCGTGTTGAGTTGCCACCTGAGTTGAGCGGTGTGCACAACGTATTTCACGTATCGCATCTCAAGAAGTGTCTTGCTGACGAGTCGTTGATTGTCCCTTTGGAGAAACTACGCTTGGATGATTCGCTTCACGACATAGAGGAGCCGGTGGAAATCGTTGACCGAGAGGTCAAGCGTTTGCGGCGGAGTCGGATTCCTATTGTTAAGGTCCGATGGAACTCTAAGTTTGGAGCTGAGTTTACGCGGGAACGGGAGGATGAAATGCAGCGGAAATATCCCCACCTCTTTTCTAGTAGCGATGCTCAATAGAAATTTCGAGGAGGAAATTCTTTTTACTAGGGGAGGCTGTGACGTCCCGTCTATTTGAGGTACTTGAGTTACCGTTATTGTTTTAATATTATTCGCAATTGTTTTTACCCTTGTATTTCGCTTTGTTCTACTCACGGTTTATTGATGAGAATCGGGTTTTATGTGATTATTTTGATTTGTCCCTTGAGACGTAAGTTAATGTTTATCTAAGTGCCAAATAGTTAGTATGTTCATGGAAATAAGTTAGGAGGTTTATGACAATTTGTCGGTTAATGAACTTGCCTAAGTTCATATGTAAAACAATCGGGAACCTTAAACAAACGAACGTGTGTAACGATAACTCAATCTGAAAACGAATTGTAGCTGTTGGAGGCCAGAATGCGCCGCATTCTGCACCCAAGGCGCCGCATTTGGGTGCAGATCAACATTCTTGTGTTTTTCAACTTTTGCAAACTTTCTTAAACGGGACTAAGTTAAATATTCAGGGTTGGTACTTGTCTTAAGGCCTTTTTGGGTCCAGAACTTGTTGCTAACACCCCTTGGATGAGTCTCATTTTCATTTCATAAATTACACACACATAACTTACACTCTCTCTTCTCTTTGAAGCCAAACACACACACTCCTTTCATCTCTTCACCTTGTGGCTGTGATTCCAAAGTTTAACCCACCTATTTCACCATAATAAAGTGTTGTTTTCATCTAGAGGAGTAGAGTTTGCTCATCCATTTGGAGGTTTACTTGGGTTATATCGTTTTCGGGTCGAAATCACCGTCTCACATCAAGGATCTTCATCACTTCTTGCTTGATCTTCACATCTTCACTTTCCTTGGGGTATATTAACTTAAACTCTCTGTATATTCTAAGTTTTATTCAATGCATGTATGATCTAACTAAAGAAAATGAGTTTTAACAAAGTTTGATGGTAAATAATTTATGAAAATCAAGTGTTTGTAAAAATGTGTATGGATCTTGATTAAATGGTTATAAAAGCTTTACCAAAGTGCTATTTGAAAGTGTTTTTGAATATATTATAACTTGCATGTCCAAATCTACCATCAAAAGACGATTTACTAAACACGAAAGCGATTTCAATAGAAATCTGCCCAGGAATGCGCCGCATTCCTCCCCTATGCGATGCATTCTGGGGACATATTGTGTGTTCTCGTTTTGTTTCGCTGTTATTCGTAACCGTAAGCTCGTTACCTTAAGAACCTGTATTAATGGTTGGTGTATTGTGTTTTGGAGTTAGAAATCTCATCACCACACCATCAAAGGATTTTGTCCCGGGTTCTTGGCTTGCTAAATATCGGTAAGAATTGACTTTCTTCCAAATTCCTCATTTTTCATACGTTCGGTTTTAGCCTTGAAAAATGGTTAGGAATAATTATTAGACCAACACTTGGTATTATCGGATTTGGACAACATTGGACTAAAATACGTTAAAACGTGAGTTTCACCATAAGTAACGTATTTAACTTATAATTATATTATATATATTATGAGAAAGGCTTAAATGCTCTTAAAAATACAAATTTTGACCAGGGGGAAAGTGTACGGTTTTGGACTAATAATCTACGATGCGGAAGCGCTGCCGAAATTCATTTCACGACTTTTACGACAATAATCACTTATATGAGTACACTTGTGCATAAAAGCAATATGTTACATTATAACATCGTCTTTGGACTCAAAGACGCCGACATATTTATAAAAGTCAAAAATTTTACTTAAAACGGATGTTTTAACCTCTTTTAACAAATAAACCTTCGTTTCATAACGCGTTCGTAATCTAAAATCATCAAATGGCGTTTTTACGACAAACTCTTGGTAAAATGATTTTGAAGGTTATAATACTCTTATATTTTGAAAAGTTAAGACTTTAAATTATCCTAAGTGTCAAAGTGGACTTTTATGGTTGACTTTGACTTTCATAAAGTCAACATTCCTGACGTTAGACTTTGACTTTTACAAAGTCAACATTGTTGCCGTTGACCTTGGTCGATCTAATGAAACTTGGTAACCATATTTTACTAACCGATACTCCTAGTATTCGTTTTCGATTCGGATTATCATTCTTTTCCAGTTGACGATTATGACGTGGAATGCCGATATCTCTCCGAGCGGTTTTGTTTGACGCGGAGCATCGCCTTCTAAATACGTCACCTCATTTAAAATTTATTAATATTTGGATTATTTTATTTAACTTAATCTTAACCGACAAGGCTAAACCGGACCTAGACTTATAGAGATACTAACACTATGTTGTGTATTGTTTTAAGGCACTTAGACGGCGGAGTTGTAACTCTGTGTTGGTGTACCCGATAATTGTTTGCCGAAGCTTTCTCAGTGAGTTATTCGTAGCCCTTGTCTTAAATATTTTTGGGTTGTAAAGCGTATTTTAAATTGTCTGCTTGTATGCGGAATGTTGTTGATTATCTTGTTTGCCTAGTGGATTAGGTCTGCCTTAGATTGAAAGCCATTAGCCCTTGTTGGGGCCCCCTGATACACTTGTTAAGCTTTATGCCCAACGGTTACATATATATAGATCTATATGGGTTATATACCTAACCCTCACTGCTCGGTAGAATGTTTCTAGGAGTGGATGTTATGGCCCGTTAATTTAATTGTTACCTTTGGTTGGCGACCTCGGGATTTGGGGTTGTACGGTCAGGATCAGTGTATGATTAGTCTAGGCATAGTACCTATCACTATTGGTTGTTGAAAACAAGATATATCATTTGAAATTAATGTTGTTTGATGAAAAATGTCGATGGGTCAACTTTTACTTATAAATTGCGAATAATTCACCAACAAGTTGTTGATGTCGTTTTAACGCTTTGTAGGAAATTGAGGATTCATGTTGATCATGCCATACGTACTTTTTGGAATGTTTGTTTTGTGTATTTCGGAACTTGTGGTACTTTGTGTAATGTCCATGTTGTTCCATTTTGTAATGCTTGTAACCCATTCGTACTCGGCGATTTATCGCTTTTGAATTTGTAATGTATTTTGTAAACATTTGGCATGATTAATGTTATTTTGATGTTGGTGTATTGGTTGTATTGTTGTAACATTTGACTCATGATATTATAACTGCAACACCTCGTGTTTCCGCTCTAAGCGGGGTGTGACAATTTTGAGGTCCATTACGACCTTCAAGAATAAGTTCTTCATTCTCCGAGTCACTAGGATTCAGAGTAGATTCAGGATATTCTTTTTGACTTGATTCCCCTACACACCAAAATGTTGTTTCACTTGTAAAACCAAGATTGCAACCGAAACGCGTTACAATCACGGTTTAGGTGTGTAATATTTATGTTTCACAAACCCCTAGGTCATAATAGCATTAAGAATGTCTAAAGAACGCTATTAGAAGCCATTTCATCTATCAAAAACTCAATCAAACCGAAATGCCATTTTAAAATTAAAACCCTAATTTTGAAAATCAATAACTTTAAAACCCTAATATTACAAAACCCTATCCTACATTACCATTTCTAGTCCATACTCCCACACTACCCTAAAAAATTCATAATAAAAAAAATAAACTATCTAAACCACTTTATACACACCAAAATGTTGTTTTCCTTGTAAAACCGAGATTTCAACCGGTACGCGTTACAATCACGGTTTAGGTGTGTAATATGTATGTTCCACAATCCCCTCGGTCACAATAACATTAAGAATGTCTTAAGAATGCTATTAGAAGCCATTTAATCCATCAACAACTCAATCAAACCCCAAATACCATTTTTAAATCAAAACCAAATTCTGAAAATCCATTGGTACTTTAAAAACACTAATATTACAAAACCATGTCCTACATTACCATTTCTTGTTCATACTCCCACACTACCCAAATAAACTTCATAATAAACAGAATAAACTATCTAAACAACTTTATACACACCACAATGTTGTTTTTCTTATAAAACCGAGATTTCGACCGGTACGCGTTACAATCACGGTTTAGATGTGTAATATTTATGTTTCACAATCCCCTAGGTCACAATAGCATTAACAATGTCTTAAGAACGCTATTAGAAGCCATTTCATCCATCAAAAACTCAATCAAACCCCAAATACCATTTTAAAATCAAAACCCTAATTCTGAAAACCCATAGATACTTTAACAACCCTAATATTACAAAACCCTATCCTACATTAAAATTTCTAGTCGATACTCCTACACTACCCTAATAAACTTCTTACTAAACAAAATAAACTCTCTAAACCACTTTATACACACCAAAATGTTGTTTTCCTAGAAAACCGAGATTTCAACCGGTACGTGTTACAATCACGATTTAGGTGTGTAATATTTATGTTTCACAATCCCCTAGGTCACAATAGCATTAAGAATGTCTAAAGAACGCTATTACAAGCCATTTCATCCCTAAAAAACTCAATCAAACCCCAAATACCATTTTAAAATCAAAACTCTAATTCTGAAAATCCATAGATAAATACCATTTTAAAATCAAAACTCTAATTCTGAAAATCCATGGATACTTTAACAACCCTAATATTAAAAAACCCTATCGCATATTAATATTTCTAGTCGATACTCACACACTACCCTAATAAACTTCATAATAAACAAAATAAACTATCTAAACCACTTTATACACACCAAAATGTTATTTTCCTAGTAAAACCGAGATTTCAACCGGTACGCGTTACAATCACGATTTAGGTGTGTAATATTTATGTTTCACAATCCCCTAGGTCACAATAGCATTAAGAATGGCTTAAGAACGCTATAGAAGAAATTTCATCCATCAAAAACTCAATCAAACCCCAAATACCATTTTAAAATCAAAACCCTAATTATGAAAATCCATAAGTACTTTAACAACCCTAATATTACAAAACCCTATCCTACATTACCATTTCTTGTCGATACTCCTACACTACACAAATAAACTTCATAATAAACAAAATAAACTATCTAAACCACTTTATACACACCATAATGTTGTTTTCCTTGTAAAACCGAGATTTCAACCGGTACGCGTTACAATCACGGTTTAGGTGTCTAATATGTATGTTTCACAAACCCCTAGGTCATAATAGCATTCAGAATGTCTAAAGAACGCTATTAGAAGCCATTTCATCTATCAAAAACTCAATCAAACCGAAATGCCATTTTACAATTAAAACCCTAATTTTGAAAAGCCATGGTTATTTTAAAAACCCTAATATTACAAAACCCTATCCTACATTACCATTTCTAGTCCATACTCCCACACTACCCTAAAAATACATAATAAACAAAATAAACTATCTAAACCACTTTCTACACACCAAAATGTTGTTTTCCTTGTAAAACCGATATTTCAACCGGTACGCGTTACAATCACGGTTTAGGTGTGTAATATGTATGTTCCACAATCCCCTCGGTCACAATATCATTAAGAATGTCTTAAGATCGCTATTAGAAGCCATTTAATCCATCAAAAACTCAATCACACCCCAAATACCATTTTAAAATCAAAACCCTAATTCTGAAAATCTATTGGTACTTTAAAAACACTAATATTACAAAACCCCATCCTACATTACCCTTTCTAGTCGATACTCCTACACCTCCCCAATAAACTTCATACTAAACAAAATAAACTATCTAAACCACTTTATACACACCAAAATGTTGTTATCCTTGTAAAACCGAGATTTCAACCAGTACACGTTACAATCACGATTTAGGTGTGTAATATTTATGTTTCCCAATCCCCTAGGTCACAATAGCATTAAGACTGTCCAAAGATCGCTATTAGAAGCCATTTCATCCATCAAAAACTCAATCAAACAACAAATACCATTTTAAAATCAAAACCCTAATTCTGAAAATCCATAGGTACTTTAACAACCCTAATATTACACAACCCTATCGTACATTGAAATTTCTAGTCGATACTCCTACACTACCCTAATAAACTTTTTACTAAAGAAAATAAACTATCTAAACCACTTTATACACACCAAAATGTTGTTTTCCTTGTAAAAACGAGATTTCAACCTGTACGTGTTACAATCACGGTTTAGGTGGGTAATATTTATGTTTCACAATCCCCTAGGTCACAATAGCATAAATAACGTATAAAGAAAGATTTTAGAAGCCATTTCATCCATCAAAAACTCAATAAAACCTCAAATGCCATTTTAAAATCAAAACCCTAATTCTGAAAATCCATAGGTACTTTAAAAACCCTAATATTGCAAAACCCTATCCTACATTACTATTTCTAGTCGATGCTCCTAAACTACCCTAATAAACTTCATAATAAACAAAATAAACTATCTAAACCACTTTAAACACACCAAAATGTTCTCTTCTTGTAAAACCGAGATTTCAACCGGTACGCGTTATAATCACGGTTTAGGTGTTAAATATTTATGTTTCACAATACCCTAGGTCACAATAGCATTAAGAATGTCTAAAGAACGCTATTAGAAGCCATTTCATCCATAAAAAACTATATAAAACCCCAAATACCATTTTAAAATCAAAACCCTAATTCTGAAAATCGATAGGTACTTTAAAAACCCTAATATTACAAAACCCCATCCTACATTACCATTTCTAGTCGATACTCCTACACTACCCTAATAAACTTCATAGTAAACAAAATAAACTATCTAACCCACTTTATACACACCAAAATGTTGTTTTCCTTGTAAAACCGAGAATTCAACAGGTACGCGTTACAATCACGGTTTAAGTGTGTAATATGTATGTTCCACAATACCCTCGGCCACAATAACATTAAGAATGTCTTAAGAACGCTTTTTGAAGCCATTTAATCCATCAAAAACTCAATCAAACAACAAATACCAATTTTAAATCAAAACCCTAATTATGAAAATCCATAGGTACTTTAACAACCCTAATATTACAAAACCCTATCCTACATTACCATTTCTTGTCGATACTCCTACACTAGACAAATAAACTTCATAATAAACAAAATAAACTATCTAAACCACTTTATACACACCAAAATGTTGTTTTCCTTGTAAAACCGAGCTTTCAACCGGTACGCGTTACAATTACGGTTTAGGTGTGTACTATGTATGTTTCACAAACCCCTAGGTCATAATAGCATTCAGAATGTCTAAAGAACGCTATTAGAAACCATTTCATCTATCAAAAACTCAATCAAACCGAAATGCCGTTTTACAATTAAAACCCTAATTTTGAAAAGCCATAGTTACTTTAAAAACCCTAATATTACAAAACCCTATCCTACATTACCATTTATAGTCCATACTCCCACACTACCCTAAAAACTTCATAATAAACAAAATAAACTATCTAAACCACTTTATACACACCAAAATGTTGTTTTCCTTGTAAAACCGATATTTCAACCGGTACGCGTTACAATCACGGTTTAGGTGTGTAATATGTATGTTCCACAATCCCCTCGCTCACAATATCATTAAGAATGTCTTAAGATCGCTATTAGAAGCCATTTAATCCATCAAAAATTCAATCAAACCCCAA